>MU393998.1:0-600000 GCA_022578575.1 Hypoxylon sp. FL0543
CTAACCCTAACCCTAACCCTAACCCTAACCCTAACCCTAACCCTAACCCTAACCCTAACCCTAACCCTAACCCTAACCCTAACCCTAACCCTAATTATATCACTTTAATCAGAAAATCTTCCTCTAATTGTCATTAAAATTTCATAACGTGCATCCTAAATATATAGCTTACCCTATAGCAAACTTCGGACCTGAATAACTTTACTAGTAATTTTGCTACAAATATATTAAAAATACCTTCTTATTACCCTCGATGAGCTCTTTAAAATGGTTATTTTTTCGTATTTGTAGCCCTTACGGTTGTCGAGATAAATTTTGGTCATCCAGATGTGGTCATCCAGATACCCCTGCAAATCAGATCACAGACCACCCGCACGGGCCAACACACCAAAAATCATGGTCATCCAGATATCTGGATGACCAAGTATACTGGATAGGGTTATACCCTGAAGCGAGAAACCTTAACCTTAAAGCACCCAAAATTTCAACAACTAAAAAACACCACTTAGAAAATTCATAAAAATACAAAAAGTATACCATTTTAATCAGAAAAATTTCCTCTATATGCTATAAAAGTTTTGTAACGTGCATCCAAAAAATACCGGTTACTATATAGCAAAGTTCAAACCTTAATAACTTTAGCAATAAATATGCCACAAATACACCAAAAATACCACCGTAACCGTCTCGTTAAGCTCTTTAAAACGCATATTTTTTCGTATTTTTAGCTCTTACCGTTGTCGAGATCTTTTTGGTCATCCAGATGTGGTCATCCAGATACCTCTGCAAATCAAATCACGGACCACCCGCACGGGCCACACCACCAAAAATCGTGGTCATCCAGATATCTGGATGACTAAGTATACTGGATAGGGTTAGGGTTATACCCTAAAGCGCTGAACCCTGGCCTCACCTTAAGCTTAAAACAACCAAAACTTTAAAAATTAAAAACCACCTTTTAAAAAATTCATAAAAATATAAAAAGCATATCATTCTAATCAGAAAAATATCCTCTATTTGCTCATAAAGTTTCATAAGGTGCATCCAAAAAACACCGCTTACCCTGCAGTAAATTTCTACCTTAAATAACTTTACAAATAATTTTGCTACAAATATATTAAAAATACCACTTTAATGGCCTCGTCGAGCTCTTTAAAACGCATATTTTTTCGTATTTATCACATGCACGGTTGTTAAGATCTTTTTGGTCATCCAGATGTGGTCATCCAGATACCCTTGTAAATTAGATCACAGACCACCCGCACAGGCCACACTACCAAAATTTATGGTCATCCAGATATCTGGATGACCAAGTATACTGGATAGGGTTAGGGTTATATCCTGAAGCGTTAAACCTTAGCCCTAAAAAACCTAAAACTTTAAAAATTAAAAACCACCTTTTAGAAAAATCATAAAAATATAAAAAGTATATCACTTTAATTAGAAAAATTACCTCTATATACCATTAAAGTTTTATAACGTGCATCCCAAAAATACCGTTTACCCTGTAGCAAATTTCGACCTTGAATAACTTTACGGATGATTTTGCTATAAATATTTCAAAAATACCACTATAGTTGTCTTGCCGAGCTCTTTAAAACGCATATTTTTGCATGTTCATACGATTTAAACTGGCCGAGATCTTTTTGGTCATCCAGATGTGGTTATTCAGATACCTCTGCAAATCGGATCACGGACCAGGTGCACGTGCCACCTCACCAAAAATCATGGTCATCCAGATATCTGGATAACCAAGTATACTGGATAGAATTTTCCTCTATTTGCCATTAAAATTTCATAACATGCATCCTAAATATATAGCTTACCCTATAGCAAACCTTGGACCTGAATAACTTTACTAGTAATTTTGCTACAAATATATTAAAAATACCTTCTTATTGCCCTCGACGAGCTCTTTAAAATGGTTATTTTTTCGTATTTTTAGCCCTTACGGTTGTTGAGATAATTTTTGGTCATCCAGACATAATCATCCAGATACCCCTGCAAATCGGATCACGGACCACCCGCACGGGCCACACCACCAAAAATTATGGTCATCCAGATATCTGGATGACCAAGTATACTGAATAGGTAATATTGCTTCTTTTTTTACCTTTTTTTTATTATTAAAGCTATAAACTTTATTATTTATATTGCTTAAGTGTAATAGTAGTGAAATTATTTATAGGTTTATTATTTTTAAGATATTTATCCTAATATAAATGCTTTATTTATTTTTTAATAGCTTTTTATTAATATTTTATAGACTTTTAGAGAATAATAGTTTTTTAAAAAGGTATAGTATTATTATTTTTTATTTAGTGATATTAGGTTTAATTATTAGGTAGTTATTAAGGCTGTTTATAAGGTGAAGGTAAAGTAAGCTATTATAGCTTATTTAAACTATTAAAAGGGAATTATTTTTATAGCTAATTTTCCTTTCCTTTTAAGTATTAAGTTATAAATAAAGCTATATTATTTTAATATTATTATATTGCTTTATTTATAGTTATATTATATTATATTATACTTATTTAATAAATATTTTATTCCTTTTTTTTAGGTATTTATGTTTAAGCTTTTTATATTATTTTATCCCTTTTAAACTATATAGCTTTTATTTTTTTATTTTTATTTATTTAATTGTTTTAATTGTTTTACTATTGTTTTATTATTGTTTTAGTAATATACTATTTTATTATAGGTTATACCTTTTTATTATAGGTTAATCTTTACTATTTAAGGGTTCTTTATATAATCTACTTAAAAAACTATTATAAAAACTTTAATGCTTTTACTAATAATAGGCTTAGCTTTAATTATGTTTTCTTTTGCTTATTGGTTTTTATATATTCTTTATATATTTGTTATAAAAAGCTATATAATTTTATAAGTGTTTTAATATTGCTTTATTATTTTTATGCTAAAGTTTTAGATTAATAGTTTTATTTTAGCCTGTTTTTAGTATAAATAATAATGTTTTTGCTTTATTTGCTTTTTTTAAATAGGTAGAATCTTTTTTTGCTATTCTTTTTATTAATGAGAATAATAATAACTATTTTTTTCTATCCTTAGCTAACTTTTACCATTTTTAAAAGGAATTTTGAATTAAGGTTGCTTAAGTAGTAAATAGCCTGCTCTTTAGTTTTTTTACTATTAAAGGTTTATATTAATTTTCCTTTTATCCTATTACTGCTAATATTATAATCTCCTTTATTAATTACTTTTAATGGCTTTAGTATTAAAGGGGATATTTACTATCTTTTTATCTTAAAGATATATATTTAAATATAAGTGTTTTATTGCCTTTTTATTCCTTTTTTGTTAATAGGTATAAATTAATTTAAAATGGTGTTATTTTAAGGAAGTAGTAGTATATTATTTATTGCTTAGGGATATTAGGTTTAGTTATTAAGGGCATATTAAGGAGTCTTTTTAAGCAAAAATTAATCTTACTATATTTATTAAGTTGGGCTTTTAAAAGGGCTATATTTTTATAATTAATTATCCCTTCTTTCCTAGGGAAAAACTATAGGTGTTTTAGTACCTTTATGGTGTCTTTATTAAGGTTTAACTATTATAATAATATATTTGTTTTAAGGCAAAAGTTATACTATATTAGGTTGCCCACTTTTCGTAAGTTTTGTATGCTTCTTTTAATTTCTTACAGTTCTTTTTTATATCCTTTAATACTATGAATAGGTTAATGTTGTTTATAAATCTAACTACTAAGATCCCTTCTTCCTTCAGCTTTTTATAAAAGGTTGTAATATATAGGATAAAAAGCTTTATAAAAAAATAGTTAAATATATTAATAAAATATTAAATATATATTTTACTTTATATATATTATAATTTTAATATCTTTAAAAGGTATTATTTAAATAAAATATTTTTATATTTTAAAAAATTATAGTTAATATAATTATATTTTATAACTATGTTTTAAAATTAAGTTATTATTTAAGCTTAAAAGTTTAATAATAGTAAAATATCTTTATAAAAAAATAAACCTTTTTTATTATTAAGCTTATTTTACTTTTATATAATTATTATATTTAATATAAATGTATAGTATTAAAATAATAAAGTAATTTAAATTTATTATAACTTATATAGCTTATATTTAAAATGAAGTTATATTTAACATGAGATTCCTGCGGACGGGAAAACAATAACCTCGAATTTGTAAATTATAAGAATGTTTTTTTTGAAAAATATTAAAAATATAATAAAAAATATATAATAAAATATATATTTAATCTTTTATTTATTTATAACTTACTTAATTAATTAATTATATAGTATTAAAAATATATGTTATATTAAATTGAAAAAAGTAATATTTTGTTTAAGGAAAGTATTTAAAATAAAAAATTTAAACCTTTTATATAAAATATGTAAAAAGGTAAAGAATAAGTGGTAATAAAAGTAAATAACTTAAACTTTAAAGGGGCTTTATAAAGATTTTTAAATTAAGAATGTTAATTTTTAATCTGTTTATTTTTATTATTTTTCTTTAATTAAATATTAGGTTTTAAATATAAAGGCTTTTAATTTTTACTTTAGTGGCTTTAGGGCTTTAAGAGCTATAATTTCTTTAGGGCTTTAGTGGCTTTAAAGCTATAATAGCTTTAATCTTTTTAGAGCTTTAGTGGCTTTAAGGCTTTAATATCCTTAAGGCTTTAATTATTTTAAGGGTTTAGTGGCCTTAATTATGCTAAGTCTTTAATGGCTTTAAGGCTTTAATTATGCTAGGGCTTTAATGGCTTTAGGGCTTAAGCTATGCTATGCTTTTAAGGGCTTTAGGGCTTTAATTATGCTAGGTACTTAAGGCTTTAATCCCTTTAAGGCTTTAGTGGCTTTAGGGCTTTAATTTCTTAAAGCTTTAGTAGCTTTAAGGCTTTAAGGCTTTAACCTTTTTAAGGCTCTAATAGCTTTAAGGCTTTAATCTCTTTAAGGCTTTAGTGGCTTTAGGGCTTTAAGGCTTTAACCTTTTTAGGGCTTTAGTGGCTTTAGGGCTTTAATTCCTTTAAGGCTTTAGTGGCTTTAGGGCTTTAATCCCTTAAAGCTTTAGTGGCTTTAAGGCTTTAAGGCTTTAACCTTTCTAGGGCTTTAATAGCTTTAAGGCTTTAAGTATGTTAGGTTTTTAGTGGCTTTAAGGTACTATTTATGTTAGGCTTTTAAGGCCTTAATTATATTAGGTTTTTAGGAGCTTTAAGGCTTTAGTTATACTAGCTTTCTAGGTGCTTTAAGGCTTTAAGCACGTTAGGTTTACAATGGCTTTAGGGCTTAGATTAATGCTAGGTTTTTAAGGGCTTTAAGGTTTTAGTTATGTTAGGTTTTTAGGGGCTTTAGGGCTTTAAGCATGTAAGGTCTTTAGGGCTTTAATCACGTTAGGTTTGTTATAGTTTTAAGGCTTTAAGGATATAAGGTTTTTAAGGCCTTAACTATATTAGGTTTTTAGGAGCTTTAGAGCTTTATTTATGCCAGGTCTTTAATAGCTTTAAGGCTTTATTTATACCAGGTTTTTAGGGGCTCTAAAGCTTTATTTATGCTAGGTTTTTAGGGGGCTTTAAGGCCTTAATTATGTTAGGTTTTTAAGGGCTTTAAGGCTTTAAGTATGTAAGGTTTTTAATAGCTTTAAGGCTTTATTTACGTTAGGTTTTTAAAGCTTTAATTATATTGGGTTTTTAGGGGCTTTAGGGCTTTAGTTATGTTATGCCTTTAGGGGCTTTAGGGCTTTAATTATGTTAGGTTTTTAGGACTTTAATCCTTTTAAGGTTTTAATAGCTTTAAGGCTTTAAGGCTAAAATCCTTTTAAGGCTTTAGTGGTTTTAAGGCTTTAAGCCCCCTAAAGCAGTAGTGGCTTTAGTGGCTTTAGGGCTTTAATCCCCTTAAAGCTTAAGTAGCTTTAAGGCTTTAAGGCTTTAATCTTTTTAGTGCTTTAATGGCTTTAGGGCTTTAATCCCTTTAGGGCTTTAGTGGCTTTAAAGGTTTAAGCACACTAAGTTTTTAGTGGCTTTAGGGCTTTATTTATGCCAGGTTTTTAAGGGCTTTAAAGCTTTATTTATGCTAGGTTTTTAGGGGCTTTAGGGCTTTAATTATGCTAGGTTTTTAGTGGCTTTAAAGCTCTATTTATACTAAGTCTCCAGTGGCTTTTGGGCTTTATTTATGCCAGGTCTTTAGGGGCTTTAAAGCTATATTTATGTTAGGTTTTTAAGGGCTTTAGGGCCTTAATTATGCTAGGTTTTCGAAGGCTTTAAGGCTTTAAGTATGTAAGGTTTCTAGTGGCTTTAGGTCCCTAAGGCTTTAATTACATTAGGTTTATATAGGCTTTAAGGCTTTAACTATACCGGGTTAGTAAGGCTTTAATTATGTTAGTTTTTTAATGGCTTTAAGGCTTTATTTATGCTGGGCTTTTAATGGCTTTAAGGCTTTATTTATATTAGGTTTTTAGTGGTATTTAGGCTTTAAGTATGTTAGGTTTTTAGGTTAAGGTTAGGGTTAGGGATAGGGTTTAACCTTAAGGTTTTTGCTAGCTTTAAGGCTTTAACTACGCCGGGTTTTTAGGGACTTTTAGGCTTTAATTGTGCTAGGCTTTTAGTGGCTTTAAGGCTTTAATTATGTTAGGTTTTTAATAGCTTTAAAACCTTAGGGTATAAATTATCTTAAGTATTTAATAGCTTTAAGGCTTTTATTATATTAAGTTTTTAGTAGCTTTAAGGCCTTAATTATATTAGGTTTTTAAAAGCTTTAAGGCTTTATTTATGTTAGGTTTTTAAGGGCTCTAAGGCTTTAAGTATATAAGGTTTTTAAGGCTTTAATTATGTTAGGTTTTTAAGGGCTTTAGGGCTTTAGTTATGCTAGCTCTTTAGGTGCTTCAAAGCTTTATTTATGCCAGGTCTCCAGGTGCTCTAAGGCTCTAAATATGCTAGGTTTTTAGGGGCTCTTAGGCTTTATTTATGCCAGGTTTCTAGTGGCTCTAAAGCTTTATTTACGTTAAGTCTTTAGTGGCTTTTGGCCTTTATTTATGCTAGGTCTTTAATGGCTTTAGGGCTTTAAGTATATAAGGTTTTTAAGGCCTTAATTAAGCTAGGTTTTTAGGGGCTTTAAGGCTTTAGTTATGTTAGCTTTTTAGGTGCTTTAAAGCTTTATTCATGCTAGGTTTTTAGGGCCTTTAAAGCTTTATTTATGTTAGGTTTTTAGGTGCTTTAAGGCTTTAAGCATATTAGGTTTTCGGAGGCTTTGGGGCTTTAAGCATGTTAGATCTTTAAAGCCCTAATTATGCTAGGTCTCTGGGTGCTTTAAGGCTTTATTTATGCTAGGTTTTTAGGGGCTTTAGAGCTCTACTTATGCTAGGTCTTTAGGGGCTTTAAAGCTTTAAGTATGTTAGGTTTTTAATGGCTTTAAGGCTTAAATTATGTTAAGTTTTTAAAGCCTTAATTATATTAGGTTTTTAGGGGCTTTAGGGCTTTAATTATGCTAGGTTCCTAGGGTTTTAATGGCTTTAAGGCTTTAATGCTTTAATCTTTTTAAGGCTTTAATAGCTTTAAGGCTTTAATCTTCTTAAGGCTTTAATAGCTTTAGGGGTTTAAGTATACTAGGTCTTTAATGGCTTTAAGGCTTTATTTATACTAGGTCTTAAAAGGCTTTAAGGCTTTAAATATATAAGGTTTTTAGAAGCTTTAGGGCTTTATTTATACTAGGTCTTTAAAGGCCTTAGGGCTATAAGTATACTAGATTTTTAAGGCCTTAATTATGCTAGGTTTTTAGGTGTTTTAGAGCTTTATTTATGCTAGGTTTTTAAAGGCCCTAAGGCTTTAGTTATGCTAGGGCTTTAATAGCTTTAAAGCTTTAACCCCTTTAAGGCTTTAATGGCTTTAATGGCTTTAAGGCTTTAATCTCCCTAAGGCTTAAATAGCTTTAAGGCTTTAAGGCTTTAATCTTTTTAAGGCTTTAATCTTTTTAATATTTTAATAACTTTAGGGCTTTAATCCTTTTAATGCTTTAGTAACTTTAAGGCTTTAATTTTTCTAGGGCTTTAATAACTTTAAAGGTTTAAGCATACCAGGTCTCTAGTGTTTTTAAGGCTTTATTTATACTAAGTTTTTAAGGGCTTTAAAGCTTTAAGCATATAAAGTTTCTAAGGGCTTTAAAGCCTTAATTATGCTAGGTTTTTAAGGGCTTTAAGGCCTTAATTATGCTAGGTTTTTAAAGGCTTTAAAGCTTTATTTATATTAGGTCTTTAAGGGCTTTAAGGCCTTAATTATGTTAGGTTTTTAGTGGCTTTAAAGCTCTAAATATATTAGATTTTTAAAGGCTTTAGGGCTTTATTTATGTTAAATTTTTAATAACTTTAAAGCTTTAAACATACTAGGTTTTTAATAACTTTAAGGCTTTAATTATATTAAGTTTTTAAATGCTTTAAGGCTTTAAACATATTAAATCTTTAAAGGCTTTAAGGCTTTAATAATGTTAAGTTTTTAATAGCTTTAAGTTTTTAAGGCTTTAATAATATTAGGTTTTTATATATTTTAAGTGTTTAATAATGCTAGGTTTTTAAAAGCTTTAAGGCTTTAATTTTATTAAGGTTTTAAAGGTTTAAAGGCTTTAAATATATTAAGTTTTTATATCCTTTAAGGCTTTAATTATATTAAGTTTTTAAGGCTTATAAAGCTTTAATTTTACTAGGTTTTTAATAGTTTTAAGGCTTTAATTATACCTTAAAAAGCTTTTTAAAATATATATTTTAGTTTATTTTCTTGCTTTAAATTAATTAAAATATTAAAGTTTAAATTTAACATTTCATCTTAAATTTTATAGCTATAGCTTTATATTTAATACCTTTAACTTAAAAAACATTAATATTAAAAAATATAATACTACCTTTAAATAAGTTTGAAGAAAAATAAAAAGTATATTATTTAAATAAGAAAATTTACCTTTATTTATTTTATAAATTTTATAACATATATTTAAAAAATAAGCTTCACCTTAATATAAATTTTAAACCAGAATAACATTATTAATATTTGCCTTTTAGAAAATTGGAAATTAATATTATTTTTATCTTATTAAGCTTTTTTGAATACATATTTTTACATATTTATATCATATAAACTAGCTAAGATATTAAAATCCAAGGTTAAGGTTAAACCTTAAGCCCTATAACCTTAGCCCCACATTTGGTAACCTTAACTTAAAAAGCATTAATATTTAAAGAATTTAAAACTACCTCTTAGAAAATTTGTAAAAATACAGAAAGCATATCATTTAAATTAGAAAAATTCCCTCTATTTACCTTATAAAGTTTATAACATGTATCCGAAAAATAAGCTTAACACTAATACAAATTTTAAACCTAAATAACTTTACTAATATTTGTTTTATAAAAAATCAGAAACTATTATTAATTTTGTCTTACTAAGCTTTTTTAAATACGTATTTTTACATATTTATATTATTTAAAATAACTAAGATATTAAAATCTAAGGTTAAGGTTAAACCTTAAGGCATATTGTTATGGCCTCACATCTAATAACCTTAACCTAAAAAGCATTAATATTTAAAAATTTAAAACTATTTTTTAAAAAGTTTATAAAAGTATAAAAAATATGTTATTTTAATCAGAAAAATCTCCTCTATCTACTCTATAAATATCATTACTTACATTTAAAGTATAAGCCTTATTTTATAGCAAATTTATAACCTAAATAACTTTATTAATAAGTATCTTAAAAAATAGTTAAAAATATTATTATATTTGCTTTAAAAAGCTTTTTTAAATGTATATTTTTGCATGTTTATATTATATAAACTGGCTAAGATATTAAACTTTAGGGTTAAGGTTAAACCTTAAGCTCTATAACCTTGGCTTTATATTTGGTAACCTTAACCTAAAAAGCATTAATATTTAAAAAATTCAAAACCATCTTTTAGAAAATTCATAAAAGTATAAAAAATATATCACTTTAATTAGAAAAATCTCCTCTATTTATTCTATGAATATTACAATGTGTATCTAAAGTATAAGCCTTATTTTATAGCAAATTTTGAACCTGAATAATCTTACTAATAAATATCTTAAAAAATAGTTAAAAATATTATTATATTTGCCTTAAAAAGCTTTTTAAAATATATATTTTATTTTATTAATATCTTTTATAATGGTAAAGGTATTAAAGTTTAAAGTTAACATTTAATCTTAAGCCTTTTAGCTATAACCTTATATTTAATAACCCTAACCTAAAAAGCATTAATATTTAAAAATTTAAAATTACTTTTTAGAAAATTTATAAAAATAAAATAAGTATATCATTTTAATTAGAAAAATTGTTTCTATTTACCTGATAAATTTTATAACATGCATTCAAAAAATAGGCTTAACCTTAATGCAAAATTTGGACCTAAATAATTTAGCTTTTAAGCGTTTTAGAAAGAATTTAAAAGCAGTATTATGTTTATCTCGATAGGCTCTTTTAAACGCATATTTTTGTATATTTATACTATATAAACTAACTAAGATATTAAACTTTAAGGTTAAGGTTAAACCCTAAGCCCTGTGATTTTAGCCTTATATCCGGTAACCCTAACCTAAAAAGCATTAATATTTAAAAATCCAAAGCTATCTTTTAAAAAAATCGTAAAAATATAAAAAGTATATCATTTTAATTAGAAAAATCTCCTCTATTTGCTATTTAAATTTCGTAACATACATCCAAGGAATAAGCTTAACCCTAACACGGATTTTGGACCTAAATAATTTTACTTATAAATGTTCTATAAAGAATTGGAAAATATTACTATAATTATCTTGTTAAGCTTTTTAAAATATATATATTTACATATTTATATAATCTATATTTATTAAGATAGTTTTTAGTTATTTAGATTTAGTTATTTAGATATTCTTACAAAAAGGATTATAGACTAAGTGCATATGCCACCTTACTAAAAATCATGGTTATTTAAATATCTAAATAACTAAGTATACTAAATAGGTTATTATATTTTTATTTGCAGAAACTTTATGTTAAATTAAGGCATAAGTTTAAACCTAATTAAATAAATAAGCCTTTATTTAATTAAGTTATGTAACTAACATTTTAATAATGCGTGTAACGTTATTTTTATGTTTATAATTAATTATTTAGCTTAAGTTTTAAATAAATTATTAAGCTTTTTAGCTTATTAATTTAATTTAACCTTTATTTTTAATATTACTTTAATATAAACTTATAATTAAAACTATTTAAAAGCGTTTAAAAAGCGATTTTATTATTATAAATTTTATAATTTAATAATTTAAATTAAGTATATAGTTACATTATAAAAAAGTTTTAATAAATAACATAATTAACGTATAAATTAAACCTTTAACTTTATATTAAATATATAAATAAAGCTTAATAATAAAAATAAATAATATAAATAATAATGCTTTTACTTTTAATATAATTTAATATAAAGTTTTTACGAGCGGGGATATAATAACCTCGAATTTATAAATTAAAAATATTTTTTAAAAATATATTAAAAAATAAAATAAAAATATATAATGAAATATACGTTTAATTTATTTATTAATTTATAATATCGGTTAATAAGGTTATTATTTAATAATAATAGGTTGTTTATTATTTAATAATAACGGCTTAAAGGTTATACGTACGTATGTAAGTTAAAACCTAATGAATTAATTTAATTAATTAAAGCTAATAATAATAATAAAGAAAAAAAAAAGCCGTAAAGGCTTCGCTTTTAAATTAAATTAAGGCATAAGTTTAAACTTAATTAAATAAAAAAGCCTTTATTTAATTAAGTTACGTAATTAACATCTTAATATATAATATAATTAATAAATTAATTATAAAATATAAAAAGATATATGTCATAGGGTATATATGCGCTATCTGGCTGCTCGCAGATAGTGATGTCACTTTTGCAACAGTTATAAGCCCGGTTCGCGCAGTGGGCCAATTATGGCTTCGCATTCCACTCGCACTGGCGCATACCTGGCTTAGCCCTTGATCACGTGAGCCCTTTAGGTTCGATTCGCACTAAAAGCAACTGGTTAGGCGCTAAGCAATTGACAGCGCGCCGGGCAGCCCCGAGAAGCGTGGGCTCCCAGGCTAGGGACCTTCCTGCCAGAGGCTAGGGACCTTCCTGCCAAAGACCAGGGACCCTTAGAGAAGGCGCCCGAGGGCCCTTATAGAAGGTGTTTCAGCTGTGAGTGTGCAGCTCTCGAGCCACTGTCTTCAAGAGCTAAGGGGTGTGTCACAGGGTATATATGCGCTATCTGGCTGCTCGCAGATAGTGATGTCACTTTTGCGACAATATATGTTATATTAAATTAAAAAAGCAATATATTATTTAAAAAAAGCATTAAAAATAAATATTTTAAACGTTTTATAAAAAACCTATAATAAAAATGGTAATAAAAATAAATAAATTAAGTTTTAAAAAGGTTTTATAAAGATTTATAAATTAAAAGTATTACTTTTAAATCCATTTATTTTTATTATTTTTCTTTAATTAAATATTAGCTTTTAAACATAAAGGCTTTTAAATTTTTATAACGCTAATGGTTTAAAGCTTTAATAGCTTTAAGGCTTTAATAGCTTTAATCTTTTTAGGTTTTTAATGGCTTTAAGGCTTTAATAACGTTAGGTTTTTTAAGGCTTTAAAGCCTTAACTATGTTAGGTTTTTAATAACTTTAAAGCCTTAACTATGTTAAGTTTTTAATAGCTTTAAGGCTTTAATTACGCTAAAATTTTAATAGCTTTAAGGCTTTAAGGCTTTAATAGTTTTAATTAAATCCCTTTAAAACCTTAATAACCTTAATAACCTTAAAGCTTTAAAGCTTAAATCACTTTAAAGCTTTAATAGCCTTAATTTTTTTAAAGCTTTAATAACTTTATGGCTTTAAGGCTTTACTTTTTTTTAAGCTTTAATAGCTTTAAAGCCTTAATAGCTTTAAAGCTTTAAAACTTTAATCCCTTTAATTGCTTTAATGGCTTTAAAGCTTTAAGGCTTTAAGGTAACTTAAAAAAGTTTTATACATTTTTTAATAGCCTTTTTTATATTATTAAACTTTAACCTTTTATAACTTTACTTATACTTATTATAATAAAATATAACTTAAACCATTATATTTATTTTTTTACACTTTATTTAATAGTATAAACTTTATTTTATTTAAGCATAACGTTATAAAGTTATTTATGTTTAAATTATGTTTATTTTTGTAACTTTTTTATTTTATATTTAATTTTTTTTAATAAATTTTATTAAGTAAAAAAGAAATTAAACATTTTAAAAAAAGTCTCTAAAGTTTACCTAACTTAATTTCATAAAATTATTAATAAAAATAATATTTTAAATTTTTTTTATTTTTAATCTTTTATTTTATTTTATTAATTAATTTTTCCTTATTAATTAAATAATTTATTAACCCTTAAGCTATAAAACCCCCTTATAAATTTAAGGCATAAACCTTAAAAAAATTATAGCTTACATTTATTAAAACAGCCTTTACTTATTTTCTGCCTTATTTCCTTTATTTTTATTTAACGATGAGCGCTTTTAAAGAGCGAAACCTTAACATTACAATAACCTTCATTAAGTTGCCCGGTATCTTCACACATAGTACCTTAAGTTACAATGGCTCCTCCCTTGACCGCTGTGCTCGCTGCTCTCTTATCGTACCGCACCCACATCAGCAGTCTCAATCATCGTGCCTTCTCGGCCGTGGTTCCAGAAGTCGAGGCGGCGGTCCCCGAGGACCCGGACCTCTTCGAATCAGACGAGGAGCTGGAAGAGGCGCGCTTTGAATACATCCTGGGGCTCGTCGGTGGCGTCGTCGACACGCGCCCGCCCATTACACGCCCGTCGGACGTGCTGACACACTGGGACGTCCTGGCACCGCAGCTCGCCCTCGATGGGGCCTCGGTATATCACGATGCCTCCTGGCGTGACCAGATGCGAGATGCCTACATGCGGGGTGTGCTACGCGGTCTTAACGAGCGATGCCCCGACCTCGCTACTACGTGGGAGTTCCCTGCCGACCTGGCCGACGTATTGCAGCACGTGGACAGCTTGCAGGGGCCTGGCTGGTACAAGTATCGCGATGAGCACGAGAGTGTGATCTTTTTCGAGGGCTGGGTTCACGATGGCGGGCCGGGCGACCTGGTGGAGAACGTTGCCGCAGGACGGGTCAGGACGGCTGGCGAGATCATTGGGAAGACGGTGGGAATCGGGGAGGACTACGAAATTGCTGGGGGTTGGGCATGTGGCGAGAAGGGCAACGAGGCGAGTTGCTACGTTGTGTACGGCCGGCGGCGAGACGCGGGCGAGGACCGGGGTTGGTCGTGGCGCTACGTCGCCTGCCTGGGACAGTTTGGCACACTTGTGTTTGAGAACGTGGCCGAGCTGCTCGAGTGGTACAAGTCTTACGGTGAGCCCCAAGAGGATGACTGGAGTGTCTCCGCGGAGGAAGTGTTTCAGGCGTAAATTTCAACTGGCCCATGATCTCATTCCGTTTCGTTTCGTAACTAATACTTGTCTCTTCCTGTAACAACTAGGCTACCTAGGGATTATGCTTAACGTAACATCACCCGTAGTCCGTACAGGGCAAATGCCAACTCTACATCATACCCGTAAGGTCGAGCGAATCCCAAAAATGCGTAGACTAGGACATGAGCCCAGCAGATCAGAGCCGGAATAAAGGAGTCATGACCTCCAGGCAAGCTGCGCCCAGTCCGCTGCCTCGCCAGCAGGAACAAGCTATGAATTCCGAGAAACAATAACATTATTAGCCGTTCAGTCCATGTTTCCCACCCTTTTTGAAGTCTGGAGAAGGCGAGCGGGGAAGGCACTAGTTCCAAGTGATGTCCGTAGCGGTTCTGCCATCTGTAAAGAGACACGTGTGCGCGGAGGATTCTGCATCCCCTCTGGAAGGTCTCCGCCAAAGTCCGCAGAGTTGGTGGAAGCCTTGCCCGCCAGACGACGGATTCTAAAGTCCTGGGGTGGTGAAGCCTACCTTCAATGATCCAAAATGTGGACGCTGACTTGCTGACGAGACGCGTGCATGAAGCCTCAATCGTTCCTGTCGTCTCAGGGTGCACCAAATCATCATGACTCTTGGTGTCTTGATCTAGCACATTTGAGCGAAACGTCGTCGCTAGGTGGCAATCTCTGTGCGGACTATATAGGCGAAAGCCAGTGTCGGCCGCCGGGTCATAGTCAAGTACCCAGACCGTAGCGGCCGATCTCTCGGCATGGAGCCCAAGGGGAAACCTACGAAACGGCTCCATCTCACCATCTTCGATATCGAGAAAGGGTGCTGTACCCAGGTACGAATGGTCGATGCGGCTCCGCAGGTAGACGAGAGCCTTCGGCCAGAGATGGCTTTGCACGAAATGACGCTGCTCCTTGCTTAGCCCCTCATCTCCCGGCGCGTCAGGCTGCTCGAAGGCCCAGGGGTACCGCCTACCGATCGGGTCCGAGAAGTAGACCGCCATTGGAAGGGCGCCTGTCTCTTCCATGTGCGACGAGACTGTGTCATTATCTGCGCTACCCCATAGGAACCCCGCGTTGGGTACGTATAGAGAAAGAGGCAGGAAGGGAATCAGGGCATGATCTGGGATATGCCTGGCATGCTGCTCCAAGCCCAGTGCTTTCAGGTCGATAGGTTGCTGAGGGCTCAGAGAAATGCGGGTCGAAGCGTCCAGGAAGTGCAGATTGTGGTTCCTTCCGCCTGCTGTCTCGGAGAAAGGGCTTAGCAGGCCGTATACCGCAACTAACATTACGAGAGGCAAGGCAATGGCACGGAAGACTGCGAATGCCACCCGCCGTGCCAATTGCCGCCAGCTTGAGCATATTTTCGGTGAAGATAGCGCGTAGATGTCTCTGGTCGTAATAATAGCATAAGTGAGGATCCAATCGGCAGCGTTGCAGCCCAACATGGCTGCCAGGATGACGGAGACTTGGCGCGCCCCGGTGAGCCGAGCCCCACTTCTACTCCTGAAATTGGAGAGTGACAGCAGGAGGAGACATGCAGCCACGGCGGCTGATGAATTGAGTGAGTGTGTTTCTTCCCCTGCGTTCATATCCTTGAGCCCTTGCCAGGGTTCTAGGATGAAGGGGAGGGCTACACATAATATAGTTGATACGAGCCACCGGCAACTACCATTGGGTGTTTGGCGTAGTATCATGGATACTGATATGAGGCGGGCGGCTATGGTAGCGGGGCGCAAGGCCGATTCGGGCACAGCCATCGCGAAGAGGTATGATAGAGGAGGAAAGAGGTCCAACGTAATCTGTCCTCTGGCTAGAAGCTCGACGTTGGCTAGATGCCGTCTTCGGACCTCGTCAACTGGTTTGCCGCCTAAGGTAGCCGTCAGAAGGCCGAGGAAACAGAACGCGAAAAACTGCCATGGGAAGCTTCGCAAAGGGATACTGTTGGGCCTAAAATGGATGTTGAGAGTGGAAGTAGAGGAGACCATTATAGATATTTTCCACCTTCATAACGATACAAATTACGAAAGGTAGCTAATGGATACCTAGTGGGCGTCTTCAATCGCTATTTAGTTCGGGAAGCTTTGAGGGCCGAAGAAAGATAGCGCCTCTTAACTGAAGTTGCAATCAAGTCCTGGAAGTCAGACGGCTGACGGGTCGGTTTCGCCCAGCGTTACTCAACACAGCCATCGAGAGACAAGTAAGTGGTGTGCTCGTTTAATGTAATCAGACCAGTACGACGCCGAGAGAATCTGACTAGAAGCAAGTGATGCTGTGCGACCGAGTTCTTCCAGACCTAATAGCTGTAAGGAAATAGTCGTTCTCAATTGGGGCCGTATACGGCTGCAAGCACCTCGAATTAGATTGAACATCCTACGCAATTTGCTGACTACCTAGGTATTCAATGCATAGTACCTGAAGGATTTTCTCAAACAGCGAGCCGATCCAAGGGCACGAGGGACTGCGGGTAACGCAGGTAGGGGTTGAGTTGGAAAATGCTAGTTGTGATGGAGAAGTCAGATGAGGATATAAGGGTGCTTGCTATAACGGGTGCTGGACACAAAGAGGCTAGAAGCTCATGATAGACCAGAAACGACTCGATTGAAGTTAAGCATCATGAACCGTATCCTGCGACCTTTTGTGCGTTTTTGGCTTTGCTACTCCAGCCTCGAGCTGATAGGTGCCCCGGTTGCCCTGGCTGCCCTGGCTCACTTGCCTCGTGTCCGTGACCTCGCCAAGCGAGAGGACTGCAAGACCGAGACCGTCGTTTCTGGCGATGGCTGCGCATCTCTTGCCGAACGTTGTGGAGTTTCAGGGGCTGATTTCACAAAATACAACCCAGACCCAAACCTCTGCTCGACTCTACAGATTGGACAGCGTGTCTGTTGTGTAGGTGCCTCGCGTGACCGCCAAAATGCTACATATATCAGGAGTTAATATTTTCAATTAGTCCTCAGGAACCCTTCCCGACATTAGACCAAAGCCGGAGCCCAACGGGACTTGCGCTTCATATGTGGTCCAGGAAGATGAAACTTGTTCCAGCATAGCGGCAGCCAACGGCCTTAACGCATCTGAAATCGAGAATTTCAACAAGGTCAAGACATGGGGCTTCAACAGTTGTGCTAACCTGGGTCTTGGGATCAGAATCTGTCTGAGCGATGGTGATGCGCCATTGCCGGCCGCCCAAGAAGGTGCAATATGCGGCCCTACTGTTCCGGGTACTGAAGCACCGCCAGCCGGCACCAATATCAGCAATATAAATCCCTGTCCTCTCAACGCGTGTTGCAATATCTGGGGCCAGTGTGGAATTACCGGCGAATTCTGCGTGCCAACTAGGGGAGAATTCGGGAATCCCGGCACAGGGCCGAAAGGCTCGAATGGCTGTGCATCTAGTTGTGGCCGTGAGATCATAAACAACGCTGAAGCGCCAGGCAACTTTATATCAGTCGGCTACTATGAGTCTTGGAACATGGACCGACCCTGTCTGACGATGAAATCTAAGTCGATTGCCGGCTTAAAGTATACAAATGTACACTGGGGCTTTGGGAAAATTGCGTCCGACATGAGTGTCAGCGTCAATGACACGTACAAGCAGTGGGACGACTTCAAGAGTTTGAGCGCCTCGGGCATCAAGACAATTCTCTCCTTTGGCGGCTGGGGTGACTCCACCGACCCTGCTACATATGATATTCTTCGGACGGCCGTAAGTCCAGATGGCCGGGAAGCCTTTACTGATAACGTGGCCAGCTTCGCTAATGATGAGGGGCTGGACGGCATCGATATTGACTGGGAATATCCAGGTGTAAGCTATACAAGTTGTCTCCTAACTACCTCCTCATTTTCGCCTTCCATGTTTTTAATCTGGATCAACAGGCGCCCGATATTCCAGGCATCCCCCCTGGGCAGAAGGAGGATGGCGAAAACTATCTCGCCATGTTGGAGACCCTCAGAAGAAAGCTGGACAAAAGCAAGACCCTTTCCATCGCAGCGCCGGCTTCATATTGGTACTTGAGACCTTTCCCTATCGCCAACATGTCTGATACGCTCGACTACATCGTTTATATGACATACGACTTGCACGGTCAATGGGATGCTGGTAATAAATACTCGCAGGAGAGCTGTCCAGGAGGAAACTGTCTCAGAAGCCATAGTAATGTTTCCTTACCTATGGCCCATGTTACGCTGCTTGACTAACAGATTCGAACTAGTCAACCTCACCGAAACGATGGATGCGCTTGCCATGATTACAAAAGCCGGAGTTTCTACCAAGAAGGTGGTCGTCGGCGTGACAAGCTACGCGCGCTCGTTCAAGATGGCAGACCCGAACTGCTCAGGACCGATGTGCACGTTTCTAGGCTCAAACACCAGCTCTCAGGCCGAGCCGGGGGAATGCACAGGCACTGCGGGTTACATCTCCAACGCAGAGATTGACAGCATTATAAATGAGAAGCCAGAGAGTAAGACTTGGCATGATAACGAGGTTGACGCAGATTTTATTATCTATGACTGTGAATAACCCCTTGCCCCTATTTGTGATGGCTTTAGTAACCAATACCATATACCAGCAACCGAATGGGCTTCTTATATGACCGACGAGACCAAACAGTCTCGCGCAGCCCTGTGGAAAAGCCTAAATTTCGGCGGGACCATTGACTGGGCGCTTGACTTGCAGCAATTCTCCGAAGACGACGGTTGTCCCCCCGGAACGTGTGATTCACCAGGCACGCTCTATGTAGGCCCCGAGATCTTTACAGATGACGACCCGGCCATCGAATGTAACCCGCCCTGCCAGCTTATCCTGCCGCCGTTCATTCTCCCAGAGCCTACCACAGTCACATTTCCGCCTATGACCACGTCGCTCGAGGTAGCGTGGACAGAAACGACTGTCGTTACTAACGATAACAACGAAGTAGTCACACAGTCTTCCATCTCGCGAATCGTGCAGACTACGACGATAATACCTCCTCCATTAACTACCACTGCCATTGACTTCTGGAATCAGCCTCTCGTAAATGGAACTAATTCTTCACTCATCTGGTTGACGTGGAGTCTTTTACCGCCGCCATTTATTATTACAGACGATCCCAACCCGGAAAGCAAGTCAGGCACGAAACACCCGGAGGTTACAAGGACCATTTACCCCCCACCGTGGCCGTACTCATTTTCGAGGTCTGGCTCGCAAACTACCTCCTCCACCGCACCGCCTATTACATACGGCTCCTCGACGCTCCATGAATCGGTCAGCGTCAAGACTCAGACGGGAGAACCCGGTCCAAAATGCACGTCGCACTGCGGGCATTCATGCAAGATATTTTGTAACAGCCCGTGCCTACCTGGTTTCTGTCCTCCGGGTGGAGGGGATCCCTCACACAACGATTTCTGGGATCCTGCCGACCCCAACCCCCCTCCCGGCCCGCCTCCGAGCTCAGACCCAAACCCAGTAGGCAGTGGTAGCGATGTTTGCCAGCCCGGGGTCAAGGCCGACACGGGGTTGTGCTCCAACGGCAACTTTCCCGTCTGGGATCCTGTATCCGCGTCGGTTCGCTGCGATCTTTCCGGCGATGAAGCCGATGCGCAGAAGACGGATTGCCAGAGAGCAGTGGATGATAATTTGGAAGGCTCGAAGGAAAATGCTGACCAGTCGTCTCAGTGCTGTTCGGATGCCGCTGCCGCTGTCGTAGAAGATCTAAGAGGCAACGCAAAGAGCCCAGCGGCGGGCTCATGCCCCGTACCCCAAAACTTCCGCCAAAATCCACCGGCAGACGGCATAGCCCACGCGACCTTCACGTGCGACTATAACAGGTGGCCCAACGTCTGCGCCAACGCGCGATCTGCCATCCTGGTACGCGGCAAACCAGATATCTTGACGTACTCGGCCGGGGGCGGCATCCACGCAAACGAGCTCTGGTACCACAGTAAAGTGCGCAGCAGCACCTACGGCTGGACGCTCGACGGCTGCGAAGTGGAAGAATACCCGTTTGCCTCCGGCGACCCGATTCGCGAACCAAACCCGAGGCCTAACTCCGGCGCGAAAAACTGGAGGAGATGGGACGAGGAGCGCGTCCTCCGTCTTATTCCAAAGGGGGAGAACGGCGATCACGGAAACGCTCTGGCCGATTTTTACCGCAACGCTGGCAACGGAAACTCTCAAAACGCCGACGGTCTCATTTATTCCATGGAGTTCGTGAACCACCCCACCGGCCAGAGCGACAACGATTTCTATGTCGGCAGCGACACGTCACATAACCTGTGCGCCGTGCCATACGGAAATGCCTTCATTCTCGTCAACGGCGCGGCCAACATGGCCCCTGGCGAGAGGTCGTACGATCCGTGGTGGGATAATAAGCTCATCCGCAAGACCGTTAGCTATTTCCTCAACGCAGCCAGAACGGCCACGAGCAGCGTGGTGACCGACACCGTTAGCCTATACTGCCGGTACCCGTCACCGGGTCGAGGCGTGTACAACGAAGCTGCGCAGCGGTGGGATGCGGCGAATGCGGCAAATGCACAGGATAGAAGACAGGGAAACAATTATTACAAATGTGACAATTACCCGGGATACTCAGGGCCAGACGGGCTCCCGCCAATTCAGCGTCGTCGCCGCGCGATAGACTCGGGGGTCGAAGAGGAGCCACTTTTGGAGCTTGTCGATATGAATAGCACCATCTCACAAACGTCTGTGGAAGCCGGACTCGTAGCGAGCGCATCTCAAGCAGTGAGTTCGAACTTGGGAAGGAAAAACCGGGTTTTTCCCAGGGCGATTGCCTCAGGGAGTGGCAGCTTTCTGGATCCCAGCGCCTGGCTCTACCTATGCGACGCCTCAGAAGACGAAGTCGACACATGTGCCAGCAGCTACTCGTGCGGAACGGATCCTTCTGGTGATGGCGCTGACGACGATGGAGGCTGGGGTGACTCGCCTTCGCCTACCACAACCACTACCAGTGCCTCCCCCCCGGCCACGACTACGGAACCAGCTTGCAACTACTGGCAGGCATTTTTCATGTTTGTGAGTATCGACACTTGAGGATTGTTATACTACGTACAATACTGACGGCAGCTTTTACTACATAGAATGATGACTGCTCGTTCGAAACCGACGACCTACAGGGTACGGGTACTCGCGCTTGTTGGAAGGAACCGCAAGACTCGTCGAACGATAGTAAGCCGACATGCCTCTGGGGTACAGCGGTCTGTCCGGACTTGAAGATCTGTGCATATGCCAATAATGACTGTACCGGAGATTATGTTTCAGCCGACAACGCCAATGCAGGGCCATTTTCACTGTCGGATGGCAAGGCAATAAAATCGGCCCAGGTTGTAAAGGGTAGCGATAGTTGCTGAGTGCCTACCTGGGTTTACCTAAAGTTGGCCTGGGGTTAAATTCATGTAGCTCTATTAGTAGCTCTGTCCGTTTCGCTAGGCACATCCTACCTGTAGTATCAATAACAGCGGCAAGACAAGATCACGCACCTTGTGGTGATTAACAAGGAGCTTTGTTTCCGGAAACTCAAAACATAAGCATTACATAACCATCAAAGTGACGATATCAATAGCTATATCAGAGAAAGAGAGTCCCGAGGGGGAGAAAACAAGCATGTCATATACGTTTGTACTTCTTTAACACGGTCTTTGGTGCTAACCTCCTTCTGGGCCCACTCCTACAACAATGTTTTTGTCGGCACGTCGTTTAGGTCATGACCGAGGGTCCTTACTGTCCGACTATAATAAATCCAGACAGGGACCTGCCAGAATTATGTTCAGCAATTTACCTATCTACCTACCTAAGTACCCTAGGATAATCACTCGACGAAAATGCTTTCTCTTCAAGCCAAACTCTCGACAATTGGCGAAACGCTAGTTAAAGATGAGATTGTCTCTCAACATCCCGAGATTCTCGCCTTTATTTTCGATGTCAGCCAGCTTTATCGAGAAGAATGTTTGTCAGCGCCCCTGGAATCTGACCAGGTACAACAGCACAAGGTTAGAGACTTGGAAACCGCCGTTATTGTCAAAACAAAATATGACATGTTCACTCTTGTAAACCACCACCGCTGGGATCTCATGAATCTGATTGGGATTGTAAAGGAGGAATGCCCCGGAAACAAATTCCAAGTACCTTCTCCTTTCTCTCGGCTCTGGCCCGAGTTTGATGCGGTGCGATTTTCTGGATACGATGAATCGTCCGCTAAACGGTCGGTGACAATCTTAAGTTTGGATTATTTCTCGCAATCCAGGACATCACTTAATACCTTATCATATGAAGATAAACGTGTGCAGAAAGTAGTTCTGCCTGGCCCCAGAGCACCCGTCGAGGTGTATCAAATTCAACAAGCAACTATGCTTCCGAATCAGTTGTTTATTCTACACGATCAATGGGTGTACCAAGCCTGTGAGTGTCAGCACATGCCACTGTGTACTTTCGGTACCACGGCTAATTTGCTTGTGTCCGGGGCATGCCTAATCGAACGGGGCTCGCACGGTACGCAGATCAAGGAGAAAATCCTGAAGCATTACGCAGTACTGTCTGGGCAACGCGCAACTGCTGAGTCACTTGCCAAGACAACAGGCTTCTCTTCGCAATATATTGAATGGTTGAATCAGGAGCTCGAGAGAGCGTGCCCTGCATGCCACCTAACGGGAACCCATAAGTTCGTGCCAGAAGATCGCTTTCACTGTCCAGGTAGACCCATGTTCTCGTTCTGTGACACGACAGCTACGCAAGCGAGCCCATATTATGATTTTTCATCTACTGCTGATACACTGTCCCAGGAGGCCTACCAAAAGTTCGAGGGCGGTCTCGTCTCCCGAGCCGTCGAGAAAGAACCGGCTGTTTCTATATCTAAAATTATAAGCGCTGAAACACCGGACAAACAGGTATATCAAGCAGAGGCTAGGGGCGATACTCATACGACAGTAGATGTTTTCTGTAAGACGTCTCCTAACGCCGACTCCGAGGTGAAAGCGGCCAAGCTGGCCGCTGCTTATTATCCCCGAATCCAAGTCCCTCGTATCTCAGCTTCCGGTGACTTACTTTACCCCCTTTTCAAGGGGACTACGCAGGCTGACCTCAGGCTTTCCTATATCAAGGGAGGTTGCAATGACTGGAAGACTGCTGAGAGGTTGCTTTACGCCGAGTTGGTCAAGGCTGAGGACACGCTTCGCGCATATCGAAAATCGCTCTCTCAAAATACCGTGTGGGAGGAAGATGCGGAGGACAGACTAGCCCGGCTCTTCCATTTCCGCTCCATCGAGAGTACACTTCGACAATTCTATGGTGACGCTATACAGTTAATGGGTAAATCTATTCCTTTGCATAGTTTTCTACGAAGGTCGTGGGTCATCAACGGTATTCGTTACCCATGTCTAAAAGCCTTATTCCTCCCGGCATACTGCAACTCCGCGTCGTCGTCTCTCCAAAATAGTCCTTGCCCAATGGTTTTTGGTCTCGGAGATGCACATGGGGAAAATGTCATGATATCGTCTGAAACTTCAGAAAGGGGCAGTCCCAGGGTCCTGTTTGTCGACCAGAAATTCGCTGGTGTTCACCCTGTTATGCTCGACCTCGCAAGCCCGCTATATAACGATGTATTCTTCGCAGCTCTGCATAACGATCCCACGCTGCCCGGTGAAGGAATAGATTTGCGGTGCAAAGTCAGAGAAGACACCATATTTCTTAATTTTGGTCCCAAAGTCGGCCCGCTCACGCAGGCAATTCTTGACATCAAGTTGCGATATCTGATCCGACCGCTTTGCGAAGAGGCTCAAAAGCTAGGTTGTTCGCTTGACAGTCATGTTCCTATGCTGTCAATGGCTCTGCTTCTATGCGCGACCTTGACGCGGTCCTTTGCCGGGGACGAAGCCGCTTTTCTCTTCAACTTTGCGATGGGAGTCGTCTTGTCGAGCTCTAAGAATTGGAAGGAGTTCTGCACAAACTTTGAAGAACTGGGGTTCTCAACCGGATGGGCTCCGGCCTAGTAAAGATGCGTTGATGGCTTTATTGTAGATGAGTTAAGAGATTTATTACGTTCGAGAAAAATATGCGACCTACATAATGATTTTTGCTAAACGTGTTACCTGTACAGAACGTAAGCAGCCCCTTTTACGGCCCAATACCTCTGTTAGAGGATCCCAAGCGGGGTACCTACATACCTAGCATATATTACTATCAGATCAATATTCCAGAAAAGGGTCCCATAAGGTGAGAGAAAAGGAAGAAGGTCTCAGATCTGGTGATCTGGAGATTACTTAGGTACAGGTACCTACCTAGATCATCACCAATTCCTGAACTCATGATCACTGTGTTTTTTGACATGTGCCTTCCAGTATCCAATGGATTATGAGCTGCATGTGTTGCAGGCGCGGCAGGGGGCGGGGGCGGGGCGCTTGACCAGACTCAAACCCAAATAGGGTCTGTGCACCGTATCTCTTTGGCTGGACACCACTGGGGCAGTGTAGAATCGGAATAAGCTTCTCTCATCATCTTTTGTGAGGCCTAGAATCGGTTCAACATGAGCGTTATCTAAGATCTCCCCTGTGAGATTGCGGATCGCGTATTGCGGCTCTGCCTAATGCCACAGCTATGGTATGCTAGCTGGAATATTTTGCCCGCCACATATTCCCCGCCTCCTTGAACGTGCGCGCCGCGTTCCCGAGCTCGTCGCGCAATAGGCTCCAGCGTCTACTCGCTCTGCTCCAGCCTTCTGTCTTCGCGAAGAAAACGACACCCCATCCGCAGACTATTCCTCGCCTCCTTCGTTGTTATTATTGTCGTAACGATGATGCTTCTCCTTGTCCGATGACCGCGACCGCACGTCTTCAACCAGCCGACTCGTATACCTCAGGCCAGGGATCTTGCTTGCCTTCCGATTCTTGCTGCTGGACCTCCCGCAAAGCCCACTGCGTTACCGTTTCGAGATGATGCACCTGACGGTAGGCCGGCACATCGAGGTAGGAAGGATCCTCCTCTTGGTGACCACTATAACTCCTCGGCACATAGCAGTACATGATATTGATAGGTACCTATATTTATGTTGGGGACACTTCCATTATTACTAAGTGTTTTCTCTCCGTTTGATGCTGGGTTACTTTAAGCCTTTGTAAGGTCGTGCTGTGATATCCCGCGCTGTCTTGCCTAACGCGACTATGATTGAGTCCAGCCTCGCGCAGCATTCGTTCAGGTCGGCCTGCATCAGCTCCGACCGCGCCGCTATGATGAACGACTTGAGCTGTTGCATGCGAGCGCCTAGCAGGTGCACGACGATCATCGCCTCTTCCGACGCGTCGTCGATTACGAATCTACCTATGCTCATCGTCTGCTTGGACATCGAGGATGGCGGAGATTGCGGTCGCCGCAGCCCGTTCCCCGAGTCGTCTGGACCCGGCGTGTGGTGGCCTTTGGGCTTCGGCGGTAGTTCGAATAAGTCCCTCCTACCGTCTTGAGAATTCCCGATGCTCATCGCGAAGTCGAGTTGGAGTTTTGCGACCTGCTCCATGTTCATCGTCAGCAGGGTGGCGTACTCGCGTCGCAGGAAACATGCAGAGTGGCACCTGACGACGCACTCGCACTTTGCCATGGACTCTTTGTGCACCGCGAGAAAGGTGTCGATGCTCATAGGGACGAATTGAAAATCTCGGGTCGAGGTGGGAGGACCAGCGCGGCTACTCAGGCTGAAGAGACTCGATGTCAGCTCCTGGAGGCATTCGCAGCTCTGCTGGTATGTGTTCTTAGATGCATTCGGGTTGTCAATATTTTCACGTAGCGTGTATGGACTGATGTTCGACCCAGACACTTGGCCCAGAGCATGACGTGAGTACAAGTGTGAACGCTGCGAGGAATGGGAATCCCTTGACACATGACTGGCCGGGCGATGGAGGTTGACATAGTCATGGGACGGGTTATCCGGTATAAAATCATTGCCGCCTTTGATATCAACTAGCGAATATGACGGGCTCATGACGAAATTAGCAGCCGCTGCATCTTCCTCCGACTCCGGCGACGAGAAGAGACCTGATATATAAGTGCTGATCCCGTCGTCAGGGGGCTGGCCACCCGGTGGTATCGACGCGTGGCTTGAATTCGGGCCGGAATCCCTGCTGACGTCAACGAAGACTTGATCCTGGCTATCTCCGTCCCATAAGACCGAATTGTGATTCTCGATATCTCTCGGAGCTGGATCCATCGCGTTAGAAGCCGCAATGTCTCGGTCTTGGTTTCCTTGCAGCCCCCGACCGAGGTCATTTGTCTCCCTAGGTTCGGTCGTGCTACGGGAAGTACTTGGTGAACTGGTTGAACCCTGAAAAACGATGTAATCCCCGAAATTCCTACGACCGTGCTGGGTCTGGTTACGGCGTGGCCTCCGATTAGCTGTATACGTGCAAGGTTTTACCAGGCTATCACATCGTTCACATTGGGGGCGTGTGCCGTTGCACCTGACCTGGGGAGGAGAGGCAGTTTAGCGCCGCGAAGCAAAACATACTATCAAAGGAAAAGTAGCCGGTCACTTGCCTTGGCGGAGCGACACCTATCGCACGCTGAATGTTTCGCACGGCCTCCTTGCTGGAACTCGTAGGAATGCACCCTAAACGAAGGCTGATCGTCTCCCATGGTGATAGAAAGAGTACCGAACATTGACTACCACGAGTCGCCCTTATCAAATTTCATGCTGAAGCTACGGAAGTCCCTGAGGGCTGGTCATGGCAAAGGCTTCCGTTTATAGAGAAGGAATCAAATAAAATTAGGGCGAAGAGGAATATCTTGGTAAGCTACATGTGGTGAGACGGGTGTAACACGGTAGGCTTGCGTTATCACCGCCGAAGCCAGTGGATCCCGAGCCGGTCCCACCCCGGTGCGCCATCCCGGGCCAGGTGCATAAACCAAACCGCCATTTCGCAGGGTGCCCATGATGACCATGATGCCTCAACCCGCACTATATGTTATAAGCCTTCTGTATTTTTTTACGTAGGTACACCGGTCAGTCAAGTCTGGCTCTGGCTCTGTCAGTTTGTCCCAGTTTGGCAGATGAGTTAGCATGACTACATGGCTGTTCGCTGTGGTTATTGGCTGTATACCTGTCGGCTGCATATTAGCCAGGTCTCGCAATGCAATTGGCCAGATCTTATAGCAGGTGTCCCACTATTGGTCGGAAGGATCCGAATTACTTCCACTACGCCGCATTCAAATGCCTCGACAATTTGTTTCTAAGCTCGATTCGTACATATGTTGTGAACTCTAGCTCGCTTACTTCTATCTTGTCCAACGATAAGTCTGACACACTACATGTATCAGCTGATGCTGGGTTTTCGATTCTCGGATTACTCTAACTATGGTTGGCAACTCGCTATCAAGGCGGTGAGAAGCTGAATCGCATCATGACGCCCAAGGCTGTGAAGGATTAAGTTCGTACCACACCAACGGAGACCCCATCGTGGAGCGTAAATGTGATACACAATTTTTCACACCCAGTGTAACGAATGTAAAGGGGTTATTGTCCATAAGTTGCATTAGGTTGTACTGGAGGTTGCACTAGAGGTAAGATTAGGTAGTCATCAAGCGGTATTGTTGTTGCTGTTCAGAAATAAGGCTAATTTTATGTAGGAATTCAACAACATGCCCCTGGAACGGGCCTCGACAAGACGATTACGGTGTATACAATTAAGGCATATTTGCGTGGAGCCATACCCAGCACAACCACATATCTACCTACCTAATCATCATCTTCCGTGGTGTTTAGCCACCCCTGGCCCTTTGAGTTCTCTCGTCGTCGGTCATCCTACTGATAACGTTGTCGAACTCCTCATCTTCAACCGGGTAAAATAATGGCTCTAGATCCTCAGGTACACCACTCCGGAGCCACAATCTCGACGCCTGACATGTTCCCAGCAGCCTTACGATAACCACTATGTAAGATCAAAAACCGCTGAGAGGCTCCTATAACGTCACGGTTCACATATAAACATATAGAAACAATACTTTAATTACTATAAGTCTTATATCTTAGTTTAGGTACCCACACGCCTGATCTATGTTAGGTCTAGTCAGATAGTTATACCGTGACTTTATCTACTTTCACCGTGACTTTATACGATCCCCCGCTGAGGGGAATTCACTGCTTTATCCAATTTACCCTGTATACTAGCATAACCACCCCCACTAGTTTTTACTACAAACAAGAAAACCCTCTTGATTAGAGACCAACCTCATTTTCAGGTTGCCCTAACTGTTCTAGCATTCGTCACCTAACTGAGAGGGTCAAGACTCCAGTAGTCCTTTTCATACCCTTTCCTGGGCTTGATGTCAAGCCACAAATCACTGCTAGGCAGGTCAACAGCAGCGGCAATGGTGTGGCCATGTGCCCCAGGAAATTTCCAACTTCCACTCACGGGATCGCAGTCAGAGCTCATGATGAACAATGCCAGTCCCCCCAGCATCTGCGACATGGCCTGATGGCGGCCGGCGCAGAGAGACGCGCCGCCGCCGAAGGGACGGAAGGCTCCCCGCGCCTTCTTCGCCTCGGCCGATCGAGGATCGGCAAGGAACCTCGTGGGGTTGAACTCCTCGACCGTATCGCCCCAGTACTCCGAGTTCGAGTGCAGCACGTTATTGGGCAGCTCGCATACCGTTCCCGACTTGAGGAGATACCGGTTATTCAGCACTACGTCCTCGGTGACGAAACGGCTGCTGATGCCGCAAGTGCGGTGGCGGAACGTCTCGTCGATGGTGGCGGCCAAGAGCCGGCATTTGTCCCGAATATCTGACGAACGCATGGTCCACGATGGCTCGCCGGTTTTCGCATCAGTGCCCTTTGTCGCAATGGAAGCTAGCTCCTCCCTCAGGGATGCGAGTAAAGAGGCGTCACGATAGACGTAGTAAACTGCCCAGAAGATAGTTGGGACGGTGTTGGTTAATATACCAATAATCATGGTGACTTCGAGCTTGCCGATATCTTCGTCACTGATGCCACGTTCTGCTGCTCTCTCGTACCGTATTTTAACGAGCTCGGATCCTTTTTTATGGCTCTTGTTCTCGAAGTACTTAATGAATCCCCGCCAGGCGTTGGCACGCCCGGTGTCCCCATATCTGCAAGTTAGACTTGCTTTCGGAGTGATCAAGAGGTCGCTAATTGAATCGTCAAACGCCCTGGGTATCTATCGTGAGTTACTAAGACACAACACCGGATAGAGAAAAATTTACCAGAATCCAGCTTCGACTTTGGGGTCCTTGAACGGGTTGTCTGGGCCGTATATGCCGTTTGTCGAAGACATGCCGAATTCGTGGCGAAACCAATGTAGAAGATTGACGCGTGTCGTCTTGCCGTGAAGTTTTCGTATCGAATCGTTTAAGTCGTACGCCACGCTGTCCGTGATGAGCTTCAGATCCGGGCCGGGCGAGAGAGTCTTGTGAATGTCTCTCATCACAGCGTTCATATAACCATCCATGCGTTCTTCTCCTTGCAATTTGTCAAGCACAGTCTCGGACCCAGGTTTTGATAAGCCGGAGAGTTTATCAATAATCCTAGCCGCAATCGGGGCGAAGGCCACCGATTTGGGATTTTTGTCGACTGCACTAAGAACCTCGGGTGTATTGACGATGGCTATCTTACCGCCAGGCACAGGAAGCGTGTAGATGGGCAATCCGCACTTTTTCCTGCAATTTGATTTAATAATTACATGCTCGGCAGAGAACTCAAACCACCAGATGCCTCGGTAGGTACTTACGCCGTCCATACAAAGTGGCGAGAGCCATATTTGTAGATACTGATGCCATGCCCAATGATGGGGATCCACGGCTTGATTAATTTCGGCTCTCGGCTGTCTTGAGGGTAGACATAGAGGAGGCAATAGAGTAGCACGCCAATGAGCGCCGTAGCCACAATGTATCCTCTCTGCTCCAATAGCTTCTCTACTGAGAATTGCTGCTGCAGAGTGCCGAGCTGGAAACCACCATTGCTCCAAAGGCCTTGAGCTTGTCCAGCCATCATGTGCGACAGTCCCAGTAGCTGAAGTTTTTAGGTAGCCTGTTATGCACAGAGAACATGTCCGGAAATTCAATCAAGTGCTACTTCTTTGTGTATAAATTGAATTTGATACTCAGCAGTTACTCCAACGAATCGGCCGTCCGTATACTTCGCAGATGAGATGGCCGCCGAGACGGCATGCGACAGTCGGGTTTACGCAATGGAGCTTTCCGATTGGGAAAAGGGGAACCGGAACGGGACGGGACTACGGGCACTGCCGCATTGGGCAAGGCCTCTGTCAGGTCCGAGATCTCACCGGGAGATACAGATAGGTACCAAACGTACCGAACAATCTACAAGTGATATAAGCCTCCCCAATATAAACAAGGGGCTTATCATGGCATGACGGAACAGAATAAAAGAAAATCTAAACGTAGTAACCTACCTTTTTTGACAGGATCATCTATTCACTCCAGTACCTCATATTTGTTTAACCCTGGCAAGCAGACGCTGCCGTGGGACGAAGAAATAGTACTTAAGGAGGGCTGAAATAATAGGGCTTACATAGTTTCACATTTGGCTTTCCCAGCACGTAGTTGTCCATTAGCCAGATAGCGATACTCGTTACTGGTATTCCACTGAGCTGTATCCTCGTTAATTGTTGCCGCTAACGTGGACCGTAATGGATTTCTCCGAATACGGGATCTCCAGCTATGATTGGTGTGGATTCCAAAAGGCGGTTCAGAACAATACCAATCGCATGTAAGAGTCATAATCAAATCCTTCGTGTCGGGATATAGTCTGGAGAAGTTCGTCGAATTCCGCAACCATCAGGAGAAAGTTCGAGGCCACTAAAATATCTCAGTTCCTTGCGAAATAATAACGTTGTCACAAACTATCACGGTCTGGTTCGTAAAAGTAAAGCTTCTTCTATATTTGAATTGAACAGACTGATCTGTGGAAAAGCTGAAGCCCTTCAGCTTAGTCTACAATTCTCTAACAATCTCTATCAAAGTTGAAGGCTTCATACAGAAACTACTCGTTGTCATGTCTTAATCCTCTGTCGTAGCTCTAAGCGGAAGCCGTCTAGAGGGGCCAAGGTAATTTTGCCAGCACTCTTATTATCCAAATCCGCCTTGGCTTTGCTCGCGTCCACCCCAGCCGCCAGTGTCACGCGGAACCGCCTCAGCAGCGCGGCGAGGAAGGCCATGTATTCTGCTTGGGCGAATTTGCGTCCAAGGCATGCCCGAGCTCCATCGGAGAATGTCAGGAGAGTCCCCCTCATTTGCCGCGTCCGGTCCGCTGCTCCCACCTTCTTGCTCTTTGATTCGTCCTCGCCGCCGTGGGAGAATCTCTGGGTAGTCCAACGCTCCGGTCTCAGTTCTTCTGGTTCTTCCCAGTAACGGGGATTGTAATGAACACCAGGGGCTGATAAGTAGACTCTGCATCCCGGAGGTAGCGTTAATGTCCGAGTCATTCCTGTTCTCTCGTCGTGGACTTGGATTGGTTGTGGCTTCTCACACACTTTCGTTATGAGCGTTACACCCGGATATAATCTGAATGTCTCGTACTGGTATTTGTCAGTCCTCATATTAGGTGTTCCCGAGATAATTTCATACCATAAAGCCGTAAGTATACTCAAGCTTCTCGAAGTCATCTCTGTAGGTAAGCTCTTGGCGGCCATCCGCAGCGGCCTCTTCGTAAACGTGATCAATCTCCTCTATGACCTTTGATTGTACTTCCGGCAACATCGCTAGCGCCAGAAGACCGTATTGAATACTATTCGCTGTAGTCTCATATCCTGAAGTTTGTTAATCTTTGCCTTTCAATAACTAGGCAGACTGGACTTACCTCCAAGCAAGTAAATAAAGAGGTTCCCCATCACTTCATCTTCACTGAAAGCCCGTTTCCGAGCTTGATGGCCTGCTTGCTTTGGCTGCTCTTCGTCTTCTTGAAACGCGTGAACCACAGACTGCAGAAGGTTACCCCGGGTACCCAGCTCGGATTCGGTGTCCTTTCCCCCAGAACTTCGTTCTTGACGTATTATCTGACGGAGGTATGTGTCTAGCTGCCTTTTGGCTAGACTCGCCTCCGCGTAGGGCGTCAAGTCCAAGAGCCACGTCGGAAAGAGTAATATGGCTAACATGTAAGAAGTCGTGTGTCGCAGAGCGGTTAAGAAACTGATTTTATATCCTGGGGGAATATCCTGCGCTTGCTCATGCACCGATTCAAGTTTCTTCCCAAAACCAGCCAAAGAAATCACGGCAAGCGTCAAGGCATTGATATCTTCGTCTAGGTGTCGTGGCGCCGCCTTTGTCCAGTTCTCTACCAGCAGCCCGGTTTGTCGCGTTGTCTCTTTCCAAACCAGGTTGTTGACGCCTGTAAGGTCCGAGAAAGTAGGCGCAGTCATTCGGACATGGAATCGATACGTGCTGCCTTCTGCCGTTGCAACATTAGGTCCATAGGGCTCTAGGATCTCTACATTGCCGGTTAGCACTTGAATGAAGGTAGCGCGCTACCCCGGGGACATAGCCATACTGTATTTATCCCTCGGTTTCGTGAAATCGTTGCGGCGGTTCATTACATCCCAGCACGTGGCAGCGTCGGCGCAATAGCAGATAATACCCTGCCAAGACACAACCAAAAACATCTCACCGTACTCGTCATGTGCGCGCCGCTTGTCTTCCCACGACCAGTCCTTGATCATGAAACGACACCACCGCGGCCACCCTTTTCCATCCCCGAGCTGCATCATATAGGCCTTACGTAGCAAAGGCGTAACTAGTTGTGAGAAGGTTTCGGTTTCGAGACATGGTACTACGATATACGGAAGACCAGTGCTCTTAGCAGACCGAATATATCGTAGTAGAGAGCAAAGATAATAGACTCCTGCTAAGACCAGAGTAATGACAGCCGACAAGAAGGCTGTAACTAAAGTGAAGTCCATGGATGCTGCCGCGGCTCAGACTTGTTCGAGCAACGATATGCGACGAAAGGATAAATCGAGATGAGCAGTCAAGTCTGGGAAAGCCGTCAATCCATTACCAATAGGCGGTGCATGTAACTATCGAGGAAAGTCTATTATAAGAGGACTATGGCTAGTCGCTAGGCAGCTACCCCTACGAGGGCTCGCCGCGGCCGCACTGGAAGGATCGCATGGTACCGTCGGGTTGTAAGCCTACAAGTTCCCAATGAAGGGTTCAGCCGGCCATAGGACCGAGGACATGTCAGCTCCGAATGGCGCCGCAGGATTCCATAAGCACTTCTTTACGTACCTGTGTCAGGGGTTATCCCTACGGCATCTGAGACAGCAAGACAAAGAGTGCCTTGCCCATATGTATGCAGGGCTCCTCCCCTTAACTAGGTTCATAGTTCCTTGCGGAACAACGCTGCATTTCCCTTCCTGCTTGGCTGGCCTCGTGACAACCTAGTTCACGCCTATTAAGCCTCATCCGCTAACTAATATGTCAGAGACCACGTTATTGACTGCAGCTTATTTCAGCCGTCGATTTCTTCGCAGGTAACCAACTACCCTGCGTAGGTACACACCAAACCATTGCTCAAAAGGGCTTTCAGAACAAGTCCTCGCGTCTTGCACTCTCCAGCCATGGCTACCCTAAATCTCAGCATCGATGACATCCCGGACCTGAGTGGAAAAGTGGTGATAATCACTGGTATGTATACATCGCCTATCAGTCCTCAACCTTATTCTAATGTGCTACGAGGTGCGGCGTCTGGAATTGGTCTCGCTGCTGCTCGGATCTTTGCCTCCAAAGGCGCAACCGTCCATGTGCTGGATATTGCTCCGATAGACAATGACTTTAACATTTTTGAAGTCCCAGGAAAAGAACCCGGCCCAAGTCCACTCGGGTTGGTCCGAGAAGATGCCATTAGATGGCATAACTGCGACATTACAGACTGGACGGCCCTGCAGAACATTTTCAAAGTCTTGGGCCACGTTGATATTGCCGTGGCCAACGCCGGAGTGTCGCAGGAGGTGGATTACTTCGCAGATGTTTTAGATGACAATGGCGACCTCATAGAGCCCCAGTACAGGGTCATCGACGTTAACTATCGGGCAGTCCTGAACTTTACGAAGCTAGCTCTGAGCCGGTTTGCGAAGCAGAAACCCGGCAGCAGTCTGGTCATCACATGCAGCGCCACGGCGTATTCCGCGGAACACAGCCTGCCTGTATATAGTGCGACAAAAACGGCGGTATGTGAGCCTAGTCCTCGTGGGCTTTTAGGGCCTCATACGGAAATCGCAATCATAAGCTGACCTTGAACTATTTCTACTACAGCTTATAGGGCTTATACGGGCCATGCGACCTTCGATAGCGAAGTACGGCGCAACGATCAACGGTGTGGCCCCCGCTGCAACTATATCCAAACTGCTGCCAAAGAACTTGGCGGCACCCATCATCCAAGCTGGTGCTCCGGTTAGCAGTGCCTACCACGCCGGACTAGCAGTCGCCTTCTCCGCAGTAGGGACTCAGCAGCGTCAGGTAGAATTGTATGGCAGAGATGACCCCGAGACAGCGAAGTCGTCTGGACGCTGGAACGGGCGGATTATCTTGACCCTTGGAGACCGGTGGACTGAGCTGGAGGAACCGATCGCTGCTTTGAAACCGCAATGGTTTGGAGCTTACAACACGGAGAAAACTGCCTTCCAGCAGGTTCTTACGGATACGAGATAACGGAACGGGACCCTCAAAGAAATTACCTTAAGTTTTGGCGAACCTGCTTATATAGTAGTGCCGCCACGATCCAACCTTTTTCATTGGCAAATCGCGACTCATAGCCGCCCTTCAAGTCTCTTTCTAGGCTATCGATAGTTTTCCAACGTATATTTAAACTAATTGCATGGTTTCTGAGAAAGAAGGGTAAGATAGTGGCGTAACACCTACACATGCAGTCAGCGAGATAAATGCAACACTACTTCTTTGGGAATCTCCATAAGGCAGTAGGCCGGAACGAGCAGTCCGCGCCCCGGCCATAGATTTATCATTAAGCTCTCTTGCCATACCCCGAAGGTGATCGCTAGTGCTCAGGTTTTGGATTATCAATTTGCACATTGCAAACCTCCCCATTCGAGGAAACGTGCCCACCAGCATGGCTACATACCTAGACTTGCCTAGGACTTTCAGCAGTCTGTTCAATGAGGAAGAGGTTCTAATTTCCTGGAGTTGGCGAGTGCTTTACCATCTTGCTTTTTACACAGTGAGCTTTCTTTCTTACTCCGATATTTATAATATCTACCTAATAAACTAATTCTCCTGCGATATTTAAGATTTTATTGAAATTCGGCATATCTTGGATCCGTAATATCTATTTCCATCCCTTATCGGGATTCCCTGGGCCTTTTCTTGCCCGCGCCTCTCTTGTAAGCAACTTTGTCCACTCTTGCAGTGCCTCACTAGGAGGCAGCTACACCATTCTCGTACACAGCTAAATTTGACGGCAGTGGTGGCGTTTCATTCACACAGGATCTGGCAAGATCCACCTATCCATTGAGAAGTTGCATCGCAAATACGGTATTGTCTGGCTACGAAACATGCTTTCGCACCATTGCCTAATGCTAAATGTGCTCCGCAGGGCCTGTTGTTCGTGTATCGCCTAACGAGCTCTCTTTTGCTTCGGTGGAGTCATGGAAGGCTATCTACGGTCATCCGGCGCCTGGAAAGCCCATCCCTATCAAAGCCCCTTTTTATGATATATATGGTGCTGGCTTCAACAGTCTCTGCATCGGAAGCGAACGTGATCCACACAAACATGCCGGCATGCGTAAGATGCTCACTGCCGCGTTCTCGCAACGGTGTCTACTTGAACAGGAGGAGATTGTCAGTGGCACTGTCGACGAATTCGTTCGCATTATTGGCGAGGAGGGAGGGCCGGTGTCGAAAGGCATTGATATGACTAAGTGGTACGAGATGGTAGCTTTCGATATCCTTGGCGAAATGGCCTTCGGCGAGTCATTTCATAGCCTTCAAAATCGTGAGCTCTCACTTCTCTGTCATGTTTCAGCCTAGGTACCTTCTGTGCGCTCGATACCTCTTGGTATATGCCTCCTACATACCTACCTTTCTAGGCTTTCAACGTCGCGCACCGACTCACTCACTTTTCCGTTAGGGAAACCCCACTTCTGGGCAAATCTCATTGAGGAACATCTCTATTTGGTCACGCTTGCCGACAACTTCAGTCGTGTCGGATCGTTTGCGACTTTATTTAGATGGCTTGTCCCCTCACGGCTTATGGTACAGAACATGAACTCGCAGTATAGCCGGAAACAAGTTGAGAAGTAAGTTACTACCTCAGTGACACTTATCCACGAAGTGCCCCGCTTAACATGTAGGAAGACGATTGGCCTCACGTTCTTCGCGGAGAGATTTTGTCAGCCTGTTAGTCGAGAAAGTACGGAAGGGCGAGGTGGACAAAGAGGAGATGACAGCGCACGTTTCTACTCTAGCGTAAGGAAAATCCCCGCATAATTCGCTTATCAACTGACTTCGACTTGAGTATTGCCGGCGGCGAGACCGTGTCAACCTTTCTGGCAGGGACGACTTGTTTTCTGCTCCAGCATCCCGAAATGCTTCACCGGCTCACCCAGGAAATCAGAGGGGCTTTTCCGTCATACCAAAGCATCAACGCCCAGTCCGCGCAACAACTAAAATATCTACAAGCGGTGATCAACGAGGGCCTCCGGCTATTCCCTCCGGGCTCTCAGGGGTTTCCACGAGTATCACCAGGGATTGAGCTACACGGCCGTCACATCCCTCAAGGGGTCAGTTCGATCTGGATAGACTGGCTTCATGTAGCGATTTTTCTCTAACACGGGTTTCCAGACCGAAATTTACACTAGCGCTTGGGCAGTGACGCATGACGAACGATACTTCGCCGAGCCGATGAAATTCAAGCCCGAACGGTGGCTGGATCCCAACTCACGCGACATGAAAGAGGCCAGCCAGCCTTTCTCGCTAGGACCGAGAGGGTGTCTAGGAAGAAAGTGAGGCCCTGATACTCCCGCGAACGGTTTCAGGATTCAATTGTGCGCCTTAGGTACTTATGCTAATATATCGCGCAGCTTCGCATACATGGAGATGAACCTCATCCTAGCTAAGATGCTTTGGACTTACGACCTCGAGCTTGTGAATAAGGACATCAATTGGTTAAAAGAGGGGAAGGTCTACGTTATGTGGTGGAAGCCTTCGTTAATGGTGCGATTTCACAAGAGGGAAAGCTTACAGTAGCTAAGCCATATCAAATCCGTTCGTGGTCACCTAGGGCATGGGGGCGTCTAGTTATACACTTACTTTAAACATATGTCTTTTAAAGTGCAAACTGGCCCCCCTTCGTCCTGGTTTCGCCTAAGATTTAATCAACGGAAAGTCATCATGTCGAGGTCTTGTTGTCGAGGCGGTGAGCGCTGCATGTTCTTGTTAGGCAAAGAAGTGCACGCCGGACCGTAAGAAGAGAACCCGCCAATGCGCTAAAAGTATGATGACTATGATGACTATGATAATTTGACCCACTTTTAGTGATAGGGGTGTGCTATAAATTATAGGGCGTATAGTGCTATAATGTATTATAATTATATTGAGTTATAAGGCAATATCTTTATAAGAGATTAACTAATTAAATTTTAACTGCTACTTATACTGCTAGCTATTTTAATAGCACCTATTTAATAGTTAATTTAATAAACTAATGTATATATGTTTAATTAACTGTTAATTAAACTGCTGAATAAATTACTAAATAGATTGCTAAATAAACTGTTAAATAAACTATTGTATTTTAAGAGATATTTAAATTATAGGATATTACGTAATATAACTTACCTATAAGGCTTACGATTTAACTAAATAAATAATTATAAAGGGTGTATATACTAAAAGGCCTTATAATATACTGAAAGGTATAACGCTATAATATATTATAGGTAGGTATTAATTAAATTAAATTATAAGTGTTTTATATTATATAATACTTTGTAATTTAACTTTATTTTAATAATTAAGTACTTAATATATTAATATATATTAATAAATACTTACTTTATAAGTATTTAATATTTTAACTTTTAAAACTTAAACTTAATAAATGGGCTTTTCTTTTTTAAAGCACATAAAACTTAAATATAATATTATTATTAAGTTTAATAGTTATTATAAGGCAAAAAGCTATTGCATTTTCTCTTTATCACTTTATAATTAATACATGCATTTAGTGTTTAAACTTTTAAACTATAAACATAATCCTTTTAAATAGGCTTTTCTTTTTAATTACAATATAGCTATATTTTTTAATAGTTATTATAAAGCAAAAAATAGTTATACTTTTTCCTTTACTTTTTATAATTAATATATGCCTTTAATATTTAAACTTTCCTTATTAGCCTTAATATAAGGCTTTTAAATATAGCAACCTCCTTTAATAATTTATTAAGTTTAAGCTAAATAAATTACATATTACTTTTCGCCAGCATTAGTAACTTATTTATATTAAACTAAATGAAGAATTAAGTATAAGAATATATAAGTGGTTAGGTAAAGTTAAATATTAAATACTATTTAAGATTTAAGTATAGGATAAATTAGCTATAGTTAAGCTAGATAAGTTACATATTGCTTTTTACCGATATTAATGGCTTATTTATGTTAAACTGGATAAAGAATTAAATGTAAAAATATATAAGTGATTAAGTAAAGTTAAGTATTAAACATTATTTAGGATTTAGGTATAGGATAAACTAGTTATGGTTAGGCTGGATAAGCTATATATTACTTTTTACTAGCGTTAGTGGTTTATTTATGTTAAACTAAATAAAGAATTAAGTATAAAAATATATAAATAGTTAGGTAAAGTTAGGTATTAAACACTATTTAGGTTTTAAATAGGGAATAAACTAGCTATTATTAGGCTATAAAAGCAGTTTAAGATTTAGGCATATTAATAATTAATTTTAATTAAAGTATAAATAAAACCTAAGGTATAAATTTACTAATAATTTATTAAGCTTAAGTTAAATAAAGGCTTAACCTAAGCTAGCCTAAGTAAGAGATTAGTTACTTTTAGTTTAAAAAGGAGGCTTATTTAAATAAGGCTAAATAAACGCTTTAATATTTATATATATAAATAATTAACTAAGCTAAAATTATATATTAGGTTTAAGATTAAATATTATATAAAATTAATATAGGTTAGGTTTTATATAAATTTACTTAAAGCTAGTTTAAGACTTTTATTTAGATAAGTTTACTATATAAGAGCGTTAGTTATTTTATAGTAAGTTAAGTAAGTAATAGGTATTAAGGAACTGCTTTTTCTTTATCCTAACTTTCTTTAATATTAACTTTATAAGGTAGTAATAAATAAAAAGTAAACCTACTAAATATAGCCAAGTGGTTATATTAATATAAGTAATAAACAAATTACTAAAAATATAATTAATATTAGGATATATATTAATTTAAATATTAAAGGGGGTTAAAACTTTTATAGAAATAAAATAGCTTATTTTATAAATGCATTAATATATGGTATGCCTATTTAAGATAATATTAACATTAAATATTATTAAGGCGGTAAAATATAAGCCTTTAATTAGCTTATTAAATTATAATATAGTATATTATAGTTATTTTTTACTTATTTATATATGGGTTGTTTAGTTAGATATTATTTCAATAACCTTTCCTTTTTGCTTAAGGGGTTTTAATTAAGCTATTAGGCTTATTAGTCTAAGGATGGGGATATAATATTATGATTATGTTAAAGCGATACTTAAGGCATTATAATATTTTTATATAATAGGAGTAGAGTGTATTATATGTAGGTTTTTATAAAATTGGTATATTTAATTGCTTATAAAAGCTTATTTAAACGTGTGCTTTTCTGTATATTTTATATATTATTGATTAAAAGGATGGGAAGGTTATTTTAGGAAAGTTTTCTTTTTATTAAGGGAGTTAAGAGTTAGCTTACCTTAAGGTAATGATATATTAGTTAAAGCAATAATAATATTAGCAAAACTTTTCTTTATTTTATAACTATTTATATTATCTATAAAAGTAATAAGTATTTATTTATTAAAGCTAGTGGCTTTTTTTATGGCTTTTTTATGCTTTTTTTATAAATGTTTTATTAGCTAGGTTTCTGGAATAAGGGTTATATGGTGTTTTAAGTAAGGATAAATAGTTAAATAAAAAGACTTAAATTAATTGCGCTAAGTTTATGGATATTTTGCTATATTTAATAATAATTAAACTTTAAAGGTAGACTTAATAAGATGGATTAGCTATGTAAACAATAATATATTGCTTAAAAGGCCTTATTAATACTTCGAAAATTTAAGATGGTAAAAGGGGGGTTGGCTTAATTATGTAAAAGGAGTATAGGCACCTTAGGTACCTAGCTAATAGACTAGCCTTGCTAAAATGAATTTTAAGCTGCTTTTTATTAATAATAGCTTTAAGGGTGCCGGGATATATGGATGCTAGGGCGCTATTTAATATAATAGGTTAAAGCATGTTTTATTTATACCTTATTATTTTAATAGCTTTTTACTACCTAAATAACTATATATATATTGCTAAGTTTTATTTATGCGTTTTGTATTTTAGTTTAATAACATTTATACTGGGTGTTTATTTAGAAGTAAATAGTTAAATAAAATTAATCCACTTAATATGCCTTTGCTTTTATATAGTGTGTTTAATAAGATATGATATATCCTTTAATGTGATTTTAATATTTAGTGGCTAGCTTTATTTTAATATAGATTAGCATGTAATTCTAATACTTTGTTGCTAAAGCTAGGGTTATTTCATATGCTATACGGAAGGGTTATATACGCTCCCTTATCCTATAGTTAAGGTGTAATATTAATAACCTTTAAAGGTTTTATGTATATGGGAATATATATATATATACTTTTAAATAGATTTATACTTAGGTATTTATATATAGGTACCTTAATACATACTATACTTATGTTTGTATTATTTTAACTTCTTTTTTAATATAAGCCGCTGAAAAGCTTTTAGGTAAAAATTTATAATTTTTAAGTGTATATTAAGGAAGGCTTTTTTTTTATATTAAGGCTGTTTTAGTAATGTATGCTTTATTTATTCATTTATTTATCTTTTTCTGCTTATTAGCTTATATATTTTTTCTTAGCTTTTATTATAGAATAGCCCTAAGGGATCCTTATTATGCCTAAAGTGTTTAAAATAAATCTAAGAAAATTAAACTGGTTTAAGTTTAATCTTAGTTAAAATATTGGCTTTTAAAAGTGAAAGATTAACCTTATTAAGGTGAATGAAGAAGCCTTAAGCCTTATTTTTAAACTAGTTAGTAATAGCTTAGGCCTTAATTAAACTTAGGTAGAAAGTTTTAATTAAAATCCGACTGGATAAAATCACTTCCTAGCTTAATTTAAACTATTTATTAATAACCCCTTTCTTAAAGATAATAATAATAAGCTAGACTTAATAAATAATATAGACCTTACTTAATATATGGCTTAGGTTTTAGCTAGGGTAAAGAAGATATATATAAGCAATATTATTAAATTAATAATTAACGACTTGAATGTATAAATTCTTATTCTTTTTGTATTTTTTTAGTTAAAAAGGCTTACTAATAATGATTTTAGCTTAAGGTTAAATAAGTTATTTCCTTAAATAAATATTATTAAGATAAAATATACTATTACTAAGAGATTAAGCTTACCTACTTGTTTGTTTTAAATTATAAAGGCAAGTTTAAATTAACTTTTTTTTAATATAGCAGCAGTTTTTAATATATCTTAGCTATATATATAGTAATGGTTAGAATTGTTTTACTTTTAAAGTATACTTATAAGAATTATTAGGCAAATAAGAACATATTTTAATATTATATAGTTATATTAAATTATTTATACGATATTTATATTATATGTTATTATAATAATAACAGCTATAAATATTTTTATAAATTTAATATGTTAGGTATTTTAATTAGGTATAATTTATTAAGATACTATTATTATTTTAACTTTTATAAATATAAAAAGGCATATTAAAATTATTAAGCTATTTATAATTTTAACTAAGGAAGAGTAGTAATATATTTTTAGCACTTTATTATATGTTATTAGCAATATTAGGGCTTAACTGCTTGCTATTATAAATAAAATTAAAGACCTAGAACATTAGGTTTATTTATAGGTTATATTATATTTTTTTTATTACTTTTATATGTTATATTTATTAAGGCTTTTTTTATAGTTTTATTCTTTTTATTATATTTTAAAAAAACTATAATGTTTTATATAGAGATTAATAGATTAAAAAGGGAAAATAAAATATCTTATTACTTATCTTTAAGCAATAAGAGAAAGTAAGTAAGTAAGAAATAAAACCTTAAAGGCGGCATATAGGGCAATACGTTTTGTATATTTAAGGCACTTAAAAGATAGTATGGTGTTGGATGGTATTTTGAAAAACATATCGCTATTTCTTTATCTTTATATTAAGCAAAAAAGCCTTAGTTTTAGTATATTTGCTTTTTTATTTTTTATATTTTTTTATAATAGCTTTATCCTATATTAACTATAAAGGAAGTATAAGTGGTTAAAGGTATTTTTTTTTGGTAAATAATTATTATAGTAAGTGCTATTTTATTAAGTAGGAAGTTTTTTTGGCTTAATTTATTTTTTATGGTATAACTTATAAGAATCTTTTTAGTAAAAAAGTTTTATATAGCTAAAAAAGGCTTATTTTATATTATTTAATTCCTTATGTTTAATGGCTTTTAAAGGCTTAAAATGTTAAATATAAAAATCTTATTACCTGTAATATAAATTAAAACCTATATATTATAAGCCTAATTAAGTAGGAAAGGAGAAGCAATATTGTCCTATAAGGAATTATAAGCCTATCTAGGGAAAGGACTCCTTTATATATATAATAGGGTACTTTTTATCTTACTGTTTTAAATCTTATAGGGATAATTTTTATTACTATAAGTTTATTTATTTATTTAGGTACCTATTTAATTATTTTTTAGTAGGAGATATAGTTTTTTAATATAACTAATTATAATATGCCTAATAATTATTAAAAACAAGTTTTAGTATATTATAAATATCTGGAATAGGATAAACTTAGCTTAATAGGGGAAAACATTTATTTAATTTTCTTAAGTTAAGCTAAAAAGCACTTTAGGACTAAACATTTAACTTATTTTGTATAGCTGCTATATTAAGTTGGTAATTATTGCTAATATTTTTTTATCCTAGAAAAGATTAAAGCAATTATCTTACCTAAATAAGTGCTATGCTTTATTTATTTCTTATTAGCTAAAGGAGCTTATTTTATAGGTTATAACATTTTTAGGTTAGATAAGCTAAATAAAAGTCCATTATTTAATGCCTACTTTTAATATTTAAGACATTTTATATTAAATAAAAAAGAATATAGTTAATAAGGTTTTAGGTTAATAATATTATTGCATCTAATTTCCTTAATAAAACTTTAAAGCATGGAATAAATATTATAAAAAATATATATATATCCTATGGTAAGTTAGGCCTGCTAGTTTGGATAAACTTTAGCTTATTATTAGCTATTAATTATAACTATTTTATTAATTATATACTAAGGTTTAATTAAAATCTTTTAACTATCTTTTTGTTAGGACTTTTTGGCGTAAGATATATTAATGCTTTAAACTAAATTGATAGAGGCTGTATTAAGTGAATTGCTAAGGTAATAAGGGTGTATAAATCCTAGCTAAATATTTATCCTTATAAGGTATTAAAAGTCCTTATTTATGCTAAGAAAGTTTATTATACAATATTATATTAATTAATAGATTTACCTAAGTGGCAATAAAAAAGAAAAAATGGAAGATATAATTAAAAGCGCCTTCATTTTTATATTAGCATATTTAATATTAAACGTACAGATTATTAATATTGTTTATACTAAGGCGGTGGATATATTTACTATAATTAAGATTAATTATAGGTTAATTCTATTTTTTATCTTAAACCTGGATATATATTTTTTTATTTTTAATTATGCATATTACTTTATTTATAACTATTAGATTTTATGTAAGGGAAATATAGGTATTTTTAATAGCGGATTGTTATGTAGCTGTATAATACGATAGTGATCTCGATTTAGGATCAAGCGGTTTATATGATATAGCAAGCATTACTTACGATATTATTATCTTTTTAAAGGATGTTTACTCCTTTTTTAAGCGTATAGTTAAGCCTTTTATTGCTTATCGATTTAAAGATTTTAAAACCTATGTTAATATTATAGAATATACATACTTATACTTCTTGTTATTAAATTTTAGGTATATAGAAGTAGTATTTTTTATCCTTAATGGTTTATTCGATAATATAGTTAAAGGTTAGGTATTTTTATTAAACTAAGGATATTAAGGGGACTATGTTATATTTAACACATAAGGTCTTTATGCTTGTGGACGTAAATTTAAAATATTAAAGTTTATTTAGAAGTATAGTCTTAATTATATAAACGAAAGGTGGCTTTCCCTTTTTTTTCCCCTTATGGGGGCCTATTGTGGCTTATTATTTATACAGCGTTTATCTTAAATGGATTTCCTTTGTTTAGTTATATTATTAAGTTTTATGTTTTATTTCACTTTTATGAAATAATAGCTTTTTATTGGCTTATTTATGTAGGAAAAACCCTTTTTAAGTATGCTATAAAGTATTTATTCTTAGCCTTACCCTTTTAAGCAAACGAGCTATTAATATTATCTTGCCAGAAGTTAAAATATATTAATAAAGCTAAATTGCCTATGGTTTTTTATTTATATTTATTATAATGATTGCAACTATTACAAAAAGGCGTAGCTTATGCTTTTAATATTTTAATTTATTAATTCTATAGGGTTGTTTGTTACTTAAGAGGCGTTGAAATTTAAATGAAGCAGTTGATTTATTTTTTATGAAAAAACCTAACCAAGATTATTACTTATTGGATGATTATATTTAAAAGCTTATTTCTTTACCCTTTACTATATCTAATTGGTTAAAATTGTTTGAATTTAATTATGAAGTTAATAATAAATTAAGCGTTTTTATATTAAAAAGCCTCTCTTAGCCGCCTCTTAATAAACCTAAATATCCTTTATTTAATTAGGAAAACCTTGTAATAAAGTTTATATCTTTTATTTCTAAGATATTATATAATAATATATCTGATATAGATAAGGCAAATATTATTAAGTTTAAGCTATTTGCTAGTATTACTTTTAACCTTTATTTTTAGACTTATTAACTTTGTAGTTACCGTATTTATTTTTGTATGACTGTTTAAAATCCTTTCGATAATATCCAGGCGGATATTAATTATGTTATGACGGAGTAATATTATCTAGGCCTAAGAGCAAATTAGTTAGAAATGTTATAATTACTTTTATAGGGTATTAAAAGATTAGCTCCTAACGATATTTTTAACGATACTTTTAACAATATAAGTGCTCCTTTAAATAATAAATAATAAGAGGTTATTAATAAGATGGACTTATTATTAAATATAAGCATAATAGATTAAGATAATAATGATATTTTTTATGATAGGATGGGATGTTTAGCTTTAAAGGATAATATTAAAATTATATTTAACTAAATTATACTTTAGTTTTTTATTATTATAGACTATATAAAATATATTAATAAAACTAGCGTTAATTATTAAGTTATTTCTTTTATTATAAACAACTTTAAAAAGAAGCTTTTTGCTCCAACACTTAATATACTTTTTAAATATAACCCTTATAATATTAATAAAAATATAAATATTAATATAGTAATAGTTGCTATAGTAAATAATTTAATTTATTGTTTATATTTTATAATAAAGTTTAAGGGTATAAAAATAACCTATATTAATTTTATATATATTGCTATAAATTAAGTTTTTATAAAATATGTTACCTGCTTTAATATAGCTATAAAACTTTATAATTTATTAGTTAACTTGTATAAGCTTATTTTTACTATTATCGCCTTTAGTTTTGCTACTAATAATTCCAAAATATAATTATTTATATTATAATAAAAGTAATATAATAATAAGTGTTTTAGATTTATTATCTGCTTGCTTAAGGATTTTATTCTTTAGTGGAAAAATAATTACATAAAGATATATATATATTTGTTTAATATTATTAAATGGGTTTTATAAAGATAAAAAGATATGCTTATTTTTATTTAGCATAAATATATAACTAATTTAATTCTAAGGGCTATAAATTTAACGTTAAATGGCTTAGCTTTAAATAATAACCTTTTTAAAAGGGATATTACTATAGGTACAAGTTAATTATAAAAGGGAAAGAAAAGATCTATTAAGTACATTACAAAGTTAAGCAGTAAGGGTTAAAAAGGTTAGCGTTAGTTTTTAATAACAGGTATAATATATACTTTCTTAACTAATTATATCATAAGGGCTTTAATTGTTAATATTTCTATAATTTTATAAGGTTATTATTAACCTTACTATTGCTTTTAAATAGTAGCAATTATAACCTTTATAACTTATTTAATTTTATAGCTTTATAATATGCTATATTTTTATATAAAAAATAAAAAGAAATATATTTATATTACTTATATAGTTTAAAAATATAGAATTATTAATCTAACTTATTAAAGAGGAATATTTTTTGTTTTATTATATCTTAGTTATAAAGCATTGCTTAAATCTATATTCTTTTTTTACTTTTTTAAAACTTAATTATAATTAAAAAGTTAGCCTTTTTTATTAACCAAATATTAATCTTTTATAATATTTAAAGGTATAAAACTTTAAACACTAACAAGTATTATACCTATAAGATTTAAAGTTGCTTTTATTAGATATTTTTATAAGCATAATTAATGCTTCATTAGCCTTTTGCTTTATAATAGTTATATAATAAGGTAAAAAATAATTAACAATAGGTAATTAAAGAGGTTAACTATTAGCTTCTTTTAAAAAGTTATTATTAATAAGGTAAGGTATATTTTTAGTTAATAAAAAAGCTATCCTTATTGTGCTTAAACTATTTAAGTCTTTTTATACATTTAGCATATTAGCTTATTTGCTTAAAAAAATAGCCTTAATGCCTACTATAGCTAGGTTTAGCTTTTTATTTATAAACAATAAATTAGGGCTACAAAAAACATTAGGTCTTTTAACTTAAAAAGTAAGTAATAAAGTATTATTAGGTTATAATAAATTTGGATTAAGTTAAGCTTAGTTTTTTAGTTAAATAGTTAACTTTTTTTAATTTTAGGTTTTTCCTTATTTTATAAGATTTTTTGCCTATTTTTTAATAAAGTAACAATTTAATAATAATAGTAAGGACCTTATGTTGGAATTAAAATGCTAACTATTAATAAGATTAATATAGTTTAATAATTAAAAGGTTATTAAAGGATTAATGGTAGAAGTATTTTTTAAAATAGGCATTAATAATAAGGTAAATAAAGGTGGAAAAGAAAAGAGAATTAAAAAAAAAGAATAGGTTATATTTATTACTATGCTTTATCCTTAAGATGAAGTAAGGTTATATAATATTTCTTTAACCTATAAAAAAATGGTAAAGCTATTTAATAAAGCCTAACGGTTAGGACTTATAACTAATGGTATAAGTAAAATAAAAAAAAGATACCTAAAACAAGGTTGTTTTTTTAATATTTTTAATTGCTTTTTTAAAATTGGGGTTATTTATAGCTAAGAGATAAAATTATATAAATTATAAAACAAAGGTTTCTCCTAAAATAAATTATTATCCATATTATTTTAGAACAGATTATTATCTAAGTCCTTAATTTACAAGGTATTTTTTATTGCCAATTAAGAAGGTTTAAAGGGCTCTTTATAAGGACTTACTAAGTGACCCTATAAAGAAGAAAGGTTAATTCATTTATGGTATATAAAGATATAGGCTTAGTATATATTACTTTGTTAAGGGTCTTTTTTTACTCTTTAAGGTATATTATTTTCCTTAAGTATGTTATTTATTATCATTTTTTCATAGTTATTTAGTTATTTTATTAGTAAAGGCTGATTTTAGTTTTTAAACTTAGATTTTTAAATACAATCATAAAATGTTATAAAGACTATATTTTAATAAATTGCCCGTTAATTGTTATATAACCAATTATAAATACATTAAAGTTATATTATTAAACTAAGATATGGCTTTTTTTTTAGGACCCTAGTTTAGCTATTTCCTAAATTTAAAAAGTATTAAAGTAAGGTTAAAATAAAAGCCCTTAAAGGGAACTAAAATAAACTTAAATTAAACTTATAGTGCCTTTTTTTTATGCCTAACTTAAAAATTTCCTCTCCCATTTTTTTATTGTTTATATAATATTAGTAAGAAACCTACTTAATACATAACTATATAATATTATGGTTTAGCTTAAAGCCTTTACAGCTTTTATATCTTTTATAATTCCTTTTAGTATTAAGCTTTTTAAACTATTTTAACCTTGCCTTAAAGCTTATATAGCCCTTTTTAATGTTGTTTAAAACACTAAGCTAAGGCATATTTAACGTATTTTTTGCTATAAGCTAAGATAAGGTAAGGTTAAATAAAAATAACCTTAGTTAAATGTTAGCATATCTCTTACTAATAGGATGGATAAGGGTTATAAAGGTAATAATTAAATCTTAATAAAAGGTGGGTAAATTAATAGGTAATATAATAAATTAATTTATTTACCTTTGGATATATTAATCAATGCTAATAGGATTAAGGGTGGGGGCTATAAATATAAATAGATTAAGATAATTGCTAAACAGTATAATTAATTAACTTATATATTCTATAGATTAGTTTATATACTTATATCTTTTATCCTTGCGTTTTTTTATAATGTTAATAACAAAAAAATAATAGGGTAAACAATAATAACTGTAACGATTGTGTTAACCCTTATTAGATTTAAAATATAAGTCTTTATATAAAAAAGCAATAGTTTTTGTATACTTTTTGAGCAAAGTGAAGATAAAATCTTTAAAATATTTTATATAAGCTATAAATATAAAAATAAAACAGTAATTAATATAGTATTAAACCTAATTAAAAGAAGGGTAATAAAGAAGATAAAGAACATTTTATTTTTAAAAAAAAATAAATTTTAAATAATTTTTAATAAAAACCTAAGGTAAATGAATAAATATTTTTTAATCCTATAATCTTATATATTTAATTACTATTTTATATGCCTATACCTAATAATATTATATTAAAACCTATAGATATTTACTAATTTAATAAGCCGTATCTTTTTTATAATATATTAAGATTTAAGGGTTAAGGGGTTTTTGGTAAGCTAATATAGGTTATTTTTATTAGGCGTTTAATATGTTTATATTAGTAAAGTTTACTTAGCTAAGGCTAATAAAGGTATATATAATATGGATTATATAGTATATAATTAAAAGATAATGTATTATATTAAATATATTATATAATGTATATAAAGGAAAACCTAATTAAGCCTTAAAGATGGTATAGTAGTGGCTAGCTTATTTAAGGACAGTCTAAAATGGAACAAAAAAATTAAGTTATTTAATAGCTATGCCTTCTTTCTATATAAAGCAATATTATCTTAGTTACCGTTAGGCTTTTTTTTTAAAGCACTTTCCTAAACATCTTTCTTAATATTCATTTTAATATTTAACCTAATATCTCTTTAAACGCCTCTTTGGATACCTTTTTGGATGCCTTTTTAAATACCTATCTTAATATCCGCCCTAATGCCTTTTCTAACGTCTTTCCTAATGCCTTTTTTAACGTTTGTTCTATGGTATTTCCTTGATTTATAAATAATTCTTTATTTACCTTTACCTAGGATAATATAGGCTTAAGGTTATAGTTAAGAAGATGTTTAAAGGCTATAGTTTTAAATAAAAACCTAAGTTTATATTTTATAATATTTAATTTTAAGTTAACAGTCTTCTTTACTTAATACATTATAAAATATACCTTATTATTAATTAATAACTAGTAAAAATGTTTAAAAGATACTTTATTTCTATTTAAATATATAATAAAGATTTTATATAAAATTATAGGAAAGTTATATATAGGTTTTAAAAGTTAATAAAAAGCAACTATTATTTTAATATATTAAAAGCTAATTAAAAGATAAAGCTAGTTAAACTAGTTAAATAATGTAACCCATAAATAATCCTTTTAGAAAAAGGAATCTAAAATATTAATATTAAATAAAAAGTTCTTTAAAAGCTACTTAGCCTGCCTTAAAAGCTTTTAAAAATGCTATAAATGTGTTTAGGGGCTAAGGCTATTCTTTTTAGCCTATTCCAACATATATCCTGTATGTTACATAAATATATTAATCTTTTTTTACAATTAAAGAATCCTATTAATAGCATTATTAAAGCGTAATTTTAGAGTTGCCAAACTATTAACTAGTTTAATTATGATTACCCATATGTGTTTAGTTATTATTAATTTTTTTTTTTTTATTTAGAAGCTTCCTTTTTATATTATTTATTTTAGTAGCGTTAAGTGCAGAAAAGCTTACTAAAAAAACATTTTTGGGTATGGAAAATGGCACTATTAAGGGTTCGTTATTTATAGCTTTATTATAATATAGATATAATATAAATTTTAAATATGATTAATATTAAAAAGGCCTGGAAATGGGATAAGTTTATTTTTTTATAGGCAGTTAAAGCTGTATAAATATAGCTCCTAATTAATAAGTTAATAAATCTATTTTTATTAATTAACTTAATTATTATGTTAAATTTAGAGTTATATAAAGAATTAATTAAATAATGGTATTTAAACGGAAAGACTTTTTACAATATTGTTTTAAAGCTGCAAACTAAATATAATATTATAGCTAGTAAATGATCTTTTTAGTGATTCTTAAAAAGATGAGGAGTTTATAAAAACAAATATTGTATTAATATTATTTAGGATAAAATTTACTAGCTTTTCAAGGTTGGATTATTTTATAATTAAATAATTAAGTATATAAATAAAAAACAACTTAAGATTAAATTAACCTACCAAATATTAAAGCATAAATTAAGGGAATAAAAAAAGCTTTATTATAATTTAGTACTTTATACTTTAAAACTTATATATTTTATATAATATTTGTTCTTTTTTATAAGGCTTTATAATGCTAAGATTTTAAACTAGCTTTATTATCTCTAGGATATAAAGCTAATACATGTTTTTTTAATTTAGATTTAAATTAAGAACAACATAAAAAGAAGAACTAATAATCTAAATAAATAACATAATATAAAGACTAGGTTAAAAGAGTTTTTAAATAAGTATATATAAATATTAAACGCTTTAAAATATATAAGATATAACCAATTATATAGGCATATTTATAAAGTTTTATAAATTCTTATCTTATAAATAATGGCCTATAATATATATTGTTTATATTACCTTTAGGTTATATAATAATGCGTTAATCTTTAACTATAGGCCTTTATAAAAAAGCAAAGACAATTCTATATTTCAAGGCTAAATTTCATATAGTATATAAATAATTATTATAAGTTACATTTCGCTAGATTTAAGATTTATATAATAATTAATATATATTCTTATAAGATCTTATAATATAATATTAATAGGTTTAACTACTTTTCTATAAATATATTATATTAATTCCTTTAAATGGTTATTAAATTAAGTTTTTAACCTTAATATACTAGAATAGATTATAAGGTTAAGACACCTTTTATGGCCTAGGTGCAATATTAACTTACTATATATTTAAAACCTTTAGTAATTATTATAAACCTAAATAGCATAAAGATTTTGCGGATATAAGGTTATTGCTTCTTAGATTTACATTAATATAGAATAAGTAAAAAGAATAATAAGATTAAGTAATAATAACTATAGTTATTTTTAAATGTTATAATATACTAAATTATAAATATTTTAATCTTTTAAATTAACCTATTATTTAACTTATAATTTTAGATATTTTTTTAAGGATTAAAGAATCTTAACAACTTTAATAAGAATAAGGTTTTTAATTAAGTAGCTATATATTTCCTTTATAGAAATATAATACAATAAAAGATTACTAATTTTATTATAAACTAAAATTAATATCAGATTTAGTTTTGACTACGTAGTAAAAATGCTATAACCAGCCATATTAATTTGATATAGTTAAATATATTAAACCTATTAGATCTTAAAGCAAAAAACTATAAATAAAGCTTAGGATAAAACCTTAAGCTATAACAATTAGCTTATATATTAAAAAAGTTGCTAATTAATTATAATTTTAATAATTTTTTATTACTAAAAATAAAAGAATTTTATAAGGAATAGTTAATAAAGAACCTTTTAAGAATAAAAGACTTAATATAACTATTTAAAAACAAGTATATAATTTTAAGGAATTATTTAAAAAACTATAAAAATATAGGTATAAGATTAAGATTAATATATAATAAACTTCCTTAAGGCAGTATAAAATGGTATTATAACTATATGTGGAAGGTTAAAAAAGTAATAAAAATAGCCTAAAAAGAAATAACATTTTATAAAAACTTATATATAAATTAGTTTAATATAGATATCTATATTATTTAGAAAAAGCTTAGAATTATTTTGCTTTTAAAATAGTTATAAATACCTTTCTTTTAAAAAGTTTTTGCTTTTATATAGTAAAAATAAGATTAGTTTTTTTTTATGTTTTATTAATATTTTTTTGAAAAGTTTAAGAGTTTTTGCTTTTATAAGTTTTTTTATAATTTAGCTTTTAAGAAATTTTACTCTTAGTATTATTATATAAATAGGTTATTTCTTTTTTATTAAGCTAGGCTACTTCTTTTTTTATTATTTAAGCTATATTTTTTAAGATTTAGTTAATTAAAGCACTATATTTTTATCCCTTAATTTACCTTAATACCCTTATTAATAATTTTCTTTATTTAAAACTAATAAAACTTTACCTTTATATGTTACATTCTTATGACGTTTTCCTTATTAAAAAAGCTAATTAAGCTATCTTTTTTAATATTACTTTTGCTTAGATATATATTATATAAAAGAAAATAATAAAAGGGTATTATATAATATAATTATTTATTAATAACTTTGCTATTAAATATTATATAAGGATAATTAATTTATTCCTATTCTTAGTTAATAATTAAGAATATTAGCCTTAGGCCTTATTATGCCTTAATAGTATTTAATTTTTACAAAAAACTATATAAAAAAAAGTAATATAAAATATAAATTATAGCAGCTAAGGCTATTATAAACTTTTCCCCTTTTTAACCTTAGCCTATTATACTTACTTAGGGAGTAAGCATTAAGGATAATTTTCTTTTTAAAGAAATATTATTAAAGTAATATAAAATAGGATAGCTAATAGGTTAATTATTTTTTGTTAAATTTTATAAAGGTTTTTAAAAATATTAAAAAATATTATTAAGATTATTAAATAGAGGCAAATTAATTAAAGTATATTTAAAGAAGATAAGGATTTAATATATTAGCTATGAAAAATAACATATTAATTTATAGATTGTTTATTTTTTTATAAAAAAATACTAATAATATATGCCTTTAAATATTTATATACTTTTTTAGCATGTTTTAGAAACTTCTAATATTAGCTTATTTATACTTTTATCTTAATATTTTATTAAAAGAAATATTACTTTTTTTTTAATTTAAAAAAGTAATATTAAGAACTATAGATTTAAACTTTAATTAATGACTTTACTTTAAGAAAAGTTAACCTTTAGCAGACAATAATTCCTTATTAAACCTAAACTAAAAACTTAAAGGACGATTTTCCTTAATAAAATGTCCTTTAATAAGATTATCCTTAGGGAGATTCTTTTTAGTAACTTTTTTACTTATCGATAAAGATTAAAACTTTTTTCAAAAAGGTTCCAAATTATCTAAAAGATTATTAAAAAAATTATATAAGAAATATAAACTAAGAGTATAATCTTTAAACTTTATATTATTGTTTAATTATTTTATTTAACTTATACAAATAAAATATATAAAATTACTAGTATTATTTTTATTAATATTTACAACATTAATATTATTATTAATAATATTAATATTATTAATATTAAATATATTATTATTATTATTATTAATAGAATTAAAAATAACGCTAATTATTAAGAGCTTATGCTTTTTGCTAGTAATATTTTTTATTTTAAAACTAGTGGCTTTTAATATAAGCTTAAAAAGATTACAAATCAGAAGGTATTTTTTAACTAACCTATTCTTTTTTTTTATATTATAAAAAAGCATAAAATACTTAAATAACCTGTTATTATTTATAAAAAGTATAATAATAAAATTTATAAATAATGATTAACCGAAACGGGTAAAAAGTAACTTAAGGGAGTTTTAAATATCTACAATAAGTTTATTATAATATAATATATAAATTTTTATATTGGAATTAACAAATTTCTTTAAAGGATTAAAAATATAATAAACTAAGTAGGGATAACTATATTTATTAGGCTTTAGAAAAAATATAATAACATTTAAATCTTAAAGCATATAAATATTTTCTTAAAAGAAAATTTTGTTTTTAAAACTTATATATATAAATATATTTTTATATAAAGTAATAAACCTTATTATATTGTTTATTTTAATAAAAGTTTTTATTATTTAAGGAAGGATATAACTGGATTTAAGAATATTAATTTAGCTTAAGAAAAGGTATAAAGTATATTTATTATTATATATTAAGGGAATATAAAGAATTAATCTATTAGCAATAAATATAAATAGGTTAATACTTAATAAAATAATATTAGTATTAAATATAATATTAGTTATAGATATAATAGAATATAGATTATTTTAAGATTTTAATAAAACTTTTAGAAATATTTAATAGTTAAAATAAAGTATAATAAGATATTATTTGCTTAAAAATAGTTAATATTATAATTATTTTTTATAATAATAAAATATAAGTTTAAAACTAACTTTTTATATACTTTAAATAATATAGATAATAAACCTTAGCTAAAAACATGCTATTTAAACAATAAAAGAGATATTTCATATTTAACTTTAGTAATTTTAATAAGTATAAGCTAATTTTATTTTAAGGATTAAAACCTTTATTATTATAAAATATATTGCTAAAGATTATTCTATAGATAATGTATATTAAATTATATAAGAAAGAATTGTTATTAAAAGCTTAAAGAATAATTAGTTAAGATAGCGATAAATAATTAGGATGATAAATTTTAATTAGAGATAAAAGGTAAGCTTATTTAATAGTATTAGAAAATTGGGTATATTTTGTAAATAACTTAAATTATATTTTAATAATAAGAGATTAATTTTTAATGTTTAGCGATAGAAAAATATAATAGTAATGGTTAATAAGGTAGGTTATTTAAAAGCATAATAATAAGGTTAAAAACCAATTGAATTATATTAAAAGCACTAATTATTAATGGCCTTTAATGATGGTTTAAATAAAAAGATAAGAATACCCTTCTTTAATTGGTTAGTTTTAATAAAGTTATAGTATATAGGAATCTTAAGGTAAATAGTAATAAGGTTTATTTAAAAATAATATTTATTAAAATTATTATAGCTTTATTTATTATTATTTTTTTATTTAATTATATAAAAGCTACTTTAATATAATTTAATATAATATAAACTTTAAAAATGTTTTGCTACTAGCTATATAGCTTTTTTTCCTATATCATATAATAGGTATTATATTATTATTTAAAATAACCCTTATTATTAAGTTTTTTTATTTATTTTATTTTGTTAAGTATAAGTTATTATTAAAGTTCCTTACTTTAAATAATAGCATTAATTATAACTTAATATATTATACTTACTGCTTTTTACTTAATAATGCTTAAACTAAATAAAAAGTAAATTAACCTTATTTTTTATTAACTTGTATTTTTTAAGGCTTTATAAATTGTTTTAATTGCTTTAATAATGGTATTTTACCTATTAATTAATACTATTTGTATAATTTTATATATGCTATTATTAATAATAAAAGCTTACTAAATGTTAGTTTTATATTAAATTATTTAATATTTATTATTATAGCTTTATATTTTATTATTTTAAGCTTTATTTATTGGTTGTTTTTTTATGGCAACTTATTGCTACTATATTATAATTTTAATATTGCTTTAGCTTTTGCTTAAAAATATAATTCTTTAATAATTAACGGCCGCGTGGTAATAATTTTTTGCGATGAGTGTTATTATATAACCTAAGTTATAAGCGGTGTGGAAAAGGCATATATTATCCCTTAAGGCGAGGAGCTTTAGTTTATTAATAACTAAATAAACTAGTATGTTTAGAAGCTAAATATTGCTAAGAAAATAAATAATATTAAAACCCTTTTCTTTTTTTTTATAAAAATGTATATAGGATATTTAATAATAAGAAACTTATTATTATTTTTAAGTTATGTAATGGTTAAAATATATTAATAATATATATGCTTTATAAGGAAAAGGAGATGCTTTATAAATTAAAGATATTATTTTATAACTATTTTTTATATTAGCTTTATAGCGTCTTCCTTAAATATATCTTTACTTAATTTACTTAAAGCATTTTAAAGAGTTTTTTAATAAAGCTATTTAAAACTATAAAACCTAGCTTAATTATTATTTTTATTTATAAGGATATAAATAATAACAAGTTATTAGTTTCTTAAATTATTTATATTATTACATTAAATTAAATTCTTATATCTATATTTACTAGTCTTACTTTCTTTTTTAAAAAGCGTTTTAATTTACTACTAAGGCTTTTATTTTAGCTATCTTTACTAGTAATAACTATAAAAGCAATAAGTTTAATAGTAATAATTTTAACCTTAATACTTAATTTAATTTAGTTTTTATTAGATTAAGGAAGGGTTAAGCAAATAAAAATAGTGATTATAGTAGTGACTTAAAACTTAATTATTTTAGCTATTTAGCTAAAAAAGGTTATACTTTAATTAAACTTATTATGCTTTTTTTACCTAGCTTTTTAGCAACTTTTTATTTAATACTTAAAGTAATAATAGTATAGCAATAAGTAATGACTTAACCTTTAATTTAAAAGTCTTAAGGTATAATATTAAAACTAAAGAAATTGTTTCTTTAAAGCATATAAATTAATATAGCATTATTTTTTTTTTATAGCTAAAGTGTTATTTTTAATTTAAGTACCTATATTAAATTAACCTATAATATATTATAGTGTAATATGCCTTATAACCTATAATATATTATAATGCTATATGCTTTATAATTTATAGCATATCCCTATTACTAAAAGTGGGTTAAATTATCATGGACATTATGGTTATCATACTTTTGGCGCGTTGGTGGGTTCTCTTCTTACGGTCCGGCGTGGAAGTGGCCTAGATTAGGACGTGTTAGTGTATTACACAGTGGCACAATGAGGCTTTTGAAAATCTTGTTGAGTTAGGTTTCGCAATAATCTCCCTAGCCAACGCGATTGGGGGTAAAAACAGGGATCATCCCCCGGCAAAGCCATCCTGCCGCACCCGGCAGCCCGGGTCCGGGCCGCCTGCGGTCTTGGCTTTCCCCAAGCAGTTTCCCCAAGTAGTAATGCCCCATCGGGTTAGGCCGTGGTTACAAACACCAACACCACCCAGAGAGCGCAATCAAAGCGAGAACAACAATGTTTCTTCCATAGTCGATGTCCATAGTTCATATGCTCCAACGTTGACATACAGCAAGATAACCGCCAATTATAGATTCTTGTCCGACAGAGATCTCTATGGCGCACCCAAACCATGATTTTCCTGAGCAGGATCTGGGGACAGAAAGCCAGGCAGCGGATCTGCCCAGGGATTCCAATCCAGGAGAGGGAGACGGAAAGGGAGAGTTTCCTAGCGGTCTCCGCCTGGGCATTCTAGTTCTTGCCCTAGTACTCAGCATCTTCTTAGTTGCCCTTGATATGGTAAGCCGCCATAAGCCTGAATAGCTCGACCCATGGCCTTGCCACAATCGTACCTAACACGTCCTAGACCATCGTCGCTACGGCCATTCCTCGCATCACTCAAGAATTCGACAGCTTAGCCGACATCGGATGGTATGGCTCAGCCTTCTTCCTCACCATTTCTGCCTTCGCTCAGGTCTGGGGCAAGGCGTACATGTACTTCCAGCTCAAATGGGTCATCCTCACGGCTATCTTTATCTTCGAGGTTGGAAGCCTGATCTGCGGTATGCGCGTACGCTCTGCCTCCGTAATGTGATAACAACATTGCTAATTTACTCCGACCTACAGCCTTGGCTCCCAATAGCACCGCACTGATCGTCGGACGAGCCATCACCGGAGCCGGCGGCGCCGGCATCACCAACGGTTGTTACATCATCATCGCCTTCATCGCTCACCCGAACAAACGACCTGCCTATACCGGTGTTCTAGGAGCCGTCTATGGCTTCGCCAGCGTCGTCGGCCCCTTGATCGGCGGCGCCTTCACCACTAACGTGACGTGGCGGTGGTGGTCAGTCTCCAGACGATCTATTGTAGAGGTCACAAATGCTAACCTGATACAGTTTCTATCTGAATCTGCCGGTGGGCGGCTGCTCTATGCTCGTACTGCTTCTGTTCTTCCGCACCCCAGCCGCAGCCGCGCCGCGCCAGGCCACGTGGAAAGAAAAGCTGTACAATATGGATCCGTTGGGTACCCTGCTTATCATGGCCTCACTGTGCTGCTATCTACTGGCACTGCAATGGGGCGGTGTCACAAAGCCATGGACTTCATCTGATGTCATTGGGACCCTCGTCGGGTTTGTCGTCATCCTAGCCGTCTTTGCTCTACAGCAAATAAAACTAGGCGAAACTTCTATGATGATACCGCGTCTAGTCAAGAACCGGCAGAATATCTCACTCTTGCTCTTTAATTTCTTCCTCGCTGGAGCATACTTCAACTTCGTTTATTACCTGCCTATCTACTTCCAGGCAATCGGAGGATACTCGGCGGTCGACAGCGCTGTTCGCAATCTCCCTCTTATCGTTGGTTCGTCGGTATTCGGCATCGTGGCCGGAGTTTTGCTTGCCGCGGTGGGTTATTTCCACGTATTCCTACTGAGCGGTGCCGCACTGGCTAGTGTAGGGGCTGGGCTGCTCCTGACCCTTGGTACCAGACTCGACGTTGGGAAGTACATCGGCTACCAACTTCTCCTTGGTATTGGGGCTGGTTTGTGCCTACAAGTCCCCGTCATGGTTGGACAAGCCTTTACTAGCCCTGTTGATATTCCCGCGGTCACTGCGATTTTATTATGTGAGTTGTTTGCTTTTACAATACAGAATACCAGGGTAGTGACTAACACCCTTTGCAGTTTTCCAAACGATGGGCGGTACCGGTATGTGATTTCAAGAGTTATTTTTTCTTGCCCCTTAAGTGGATCTTTAAAGTCAACACCTCCTATATCTTGGAGAAGACGTCAGCTCCCAGGGCGTACACCATTCTTTTTGCTTTATGTAATTGATAGTTTTACTAACTCCATTCCATAAAGTATTTATCTCAGCGGCCCAAAGCATCTTCACAAACCGCCTTGTTGCAGCCCTCGACGGCAACAGCGTTGGCCTTGATCCTGTACAAGTCACATCGATCGGCGCCACTGGCCTTCGGGACGTCTACTCCGGGGAACAACTGGCTGTTGTGATGGATGCCTACGTCGTTGGCCTGCGTGATGCCTGGATAATTGGCGTGGTTTGTGCTGTCATGGCATTCCTCTCTGCATTTCTAACACCCTTCCGAACGGTAAAGCAATCATCAGGGAAAACTGAAATCAGCAGTGATGATACTACCGTCGACGCTGAAAAGTCCGTTTGAAAGTGCAAATCGCCGCAATAACCGATATCAACGAACATTCTAAGTGCAGTCAAGGATTCATTTCTACCGCTTTTACATTTTGCCCACGATAAATACCTGCATTGCAGTCGCCTTTGCTAGATGCCCAAGTGTTAGATACATAGATTGTTGCGGGGCCCAGACCCACTAGTGGTCTGTGCACCTTATCTAGATTATTACACCTCCAGTCAGTACGTAGATAAATAAGAGTAAGCTTCTTTATTATCAGTTTAAAGCACCTTAAGGTATAATAAGTTATAACCCCTTTAGCTTTCCTTGCAGTAGACTTACGATATCTTTAATATCGTTATTTTGATTCTATAAGGTTAATTTTATCTGTTTTTTTATGAGAAATAGTAAGATTTGTAATAACTAACCGTTAATAATAGCCCATTGGATTGCTTTAAGTGCATAGCCTTAAATTAATATTAATAAGTTGCTAGAGTATAGCGTTAATTATATATAACCAGCAATAAGGTTCAGTATACCCGCTCCTTCTGTAAAATCTCTTTAGTAAGGCATAGTTTCCTTGGTTGATGAGCACTTATTTTAAGACATGATTTAATGACGTGATCTATAGTACTTACCCTTATTTTTAATCCTAAACATTACTAGTAATAATTATTTGTTTTTTTTTATAATGCAATTAAGCTAGACTTAAGCAGTTAACTGATTGATTTATTTAATCTTAAACTTTTAAGATTTAACAGCTAAGTTTTTAATTTTGTTTAATTTGTTTAATTTTGTAACCTTTTTTAGTAAAGCTACTAAGTAAACCTAATAATCCTATCCTTATATTTACCTATTTTTAACACTATATCTTTAAAAAGGATTTTAAAAAAGACCTATGGATTGACCGATAAATCCTATAATTCTTGATTGATGGATTAAAGAAGCTAGTAATCTTATAATTAATTTGTAGCAGAAAGAGTTAGACTTGGAAGCTATATAGGGCTGCATAAGAAAAGGTGGATATATAATAAAGTATATAAATAGTAATAGGTTTGTTACTTACCTTTAATAACTCACAATTAAAGTGTTTAAACATTAATAAACTATTGAATTAAAATTACCTAAATTTAGCTAAATTAAATTAAATTAATTAAGATGGTAGGGGTGTCATTATAATTCCCAGCTATACCCATCTTAAAAGATAAGAATAGCCTAAAGAACTGGAAGCGTACTTTACGAATATATTTTGTTTATTATGATTTAACTAAGATCATTAATGGTATAAAATAAATACTAAATCAAGTAATTAATATAAACGGATACACTAAATATATTAAAAAACAAGCCTATTACATAGCCTTACTTATTAGCTTATTATAAGATTTAAAGATTAAAGCTTAACTTAAAGCAATAGGATGGAAGGAAGATAAAAATAATCCAAAAATCCTATATAACCTTATTCTTGTAACTATTTCAAAAATTAATAAACAATTAATTCTATAGCTATATTATTAACTCATAAACTTGAAGCTTAAGAAAGGCATAACTTTATAAAACTTTACCACTAAATTTTATTGTATCATTAATTGCCTTTAATAACTTAGTATGCCTATTATAGAAAAAGCAAAAATGCTCATTATAATAAGATAAATTAAAACCTGGTATCTTAATTAATATAACTTCCTAAAGAAAGACTTCTAAAAAGGCATGCTAACCTAGGAGAAATTTTAAGAAGAGGTGATTTAAAAAGCAAATAATGAAGATATTAATCCTGAGATGGCTTTCCTCACTGCCAGCCCTTAAGAAAGGAAAAGCAACGGGGGTAATAATATAAAAAATTAAAAGGTAAAGGTAGATTATAATAATTAAGACTAGGTTAAGATAATTAATTATAATATCCCTACCTATAATCATTGATATCTCAAGAATAGCCCTTGGTGTAATCATTATAAACAATATCACACAGAAGGCATTAAGAAATGCTAGGTTCTTTATTTAGAGCTTCACAATAAAAAAAAGCCAATGTTAAAGCTAGGATTGGGAGGAGCTTTAAAGGCAGCTATAAATATTAAAACCGGCGCCTTTGCTTACATTAAACTATAAGTTTAACCTGATTGAACGTTAGGAGTAGATTTATTTTATACATTTAATATTACCTTAATAGCACTTAACTTTAAATTTACTTAAAAAGAACTTAATAAAGATATAGTAGTTAATGATAGCAATTACTTCAACCATATTTTTAATAATTTAAAATAATTTAAGACGTATTAATTGTTTAGCTTATTAATTACAATAAGTATAACTAATGGTAAAGAAGCAGTTATGATGGGAGGTGGCCAGGTAGCCATAAAAGTATATTAAAAAAACAATACTATTATTAATCTTTATTTAGTTAATGCATATTATTGCTTATTAATACTTTATAATTTTGTTAGTAAAGGCTAATTAAAAGATAATAGCATCGTTTTTAATAGCCATAATGATATTTTTTAACTAAAAAAGCAACCTAAGGTTAAAATAGCCTTATTGGAATGGTTTTATTAAGTTAAATTGTTTAAGCTCTTAGAGATCTTAGATAAGAAGCATTAATTAATACCAGCCTTTACAGCAATTGATATTAATTTAATATATTAACAATTTATGTATGCAAGCTTTAAGAGAATGTAAGTAACATATAAATGATATAGTATTAAATTTAAAATACTTAGCGAACTTAATTTTTATAATATATATACTTAGTTAAAGATAAAACATTAGATTAAACATTAACCGTTTATTTTGGCGTTTAGATTTTTATAGATAATTTATTTTAATATCTTTACACATAAGAAAGGTTATACTAGATTAAAATATTTAATAATATTTACTAATAGCTACAATAAACATCGATAGATAAGATTTAATAGGTAGAAGGGTAAGATCTCGAAATATATCCTTAAGATTATTATAGCCCTTAAGAAACAAATAAAGCTAAAGGTTTAAATCCTTTATATAGACAATAAAACAAAGTTCATTAAAAAGGAAAGCAATATTAAAAATAAATGCATAAAGAGAAATATTAAGTAGGAGACAACAATACCATATACATTAAAATAAAACAGATAAACTAAGAAAGCTAATAATATTATAATCACTTCTATAAGATTAGTAATAATTAACTTAAAGCTACCTAAATTTCTTTAGTTATACGTTAAGGAAATAGCTATCATAATCATAAATCTCTTACCATCTGAATTTAACGCTAGAAATAAATCACCTTATAATTAATTCTATAATTATTTATAATTACATAAAAAAATAAAGAGTAAGTATCTTCTTTATTTACAAACATTTAACGCTATAGCCTAGGTTTAAAAGATTAATATATTCTTAGTAGTAAAAGAAAGATTTTAAGCTATTAAAGGATATATAGTTGGATACGTTGATTATTAAGCGAAAATATATAAGATTTAAGTCCTTAAATAGCATAAAGTTATTTAGGCCAAAGATATATAATTTAATAAGAAACAAATATACAAAAATAAAGATAAAGATTAAGCCGAGGTTAAATACGAGGCTATATTCACTAATTTTGGATACCAAAAGCTAAGTAAATTTCAGGCAAGTATTTAAAATAAGCCTATCTAAAGTATCTTAAAGAAACCCATAACTATTTACAAGATACCTTATTAGTTACAATTCAATAAGGAATAGAAATTAGTAAGAATTTAATTACCTATCACTACAATTAGGCAGAAAAAAACTCCTCCATTAATGCCTAATGCATAGTAGTTCCAATCACATCCAGGATTAAATCATTAAAAAAATCCTAAGACAGCGGTTATTAATAATGATTTCAAAAGGGCTTTGGAGCATATCGAAGCTAAATCTCCATTAGTAAGATTCTTAATAGGTTAGCTTAATATATTGGATCATGGAGACAACAGTAAATAAGAAGAATAGTTTGCTATTAATGATAATCCTAAATTAGGATTTTAAACAGCTAATAAAGACTGAAATAAAGATAAGTCCCAAGATTAGAATAAATCCTAAGATCAGGATGAATCTTAAGACTAGAACAATTAAAATAAGTTTAAAGATAATAATAATATCATAAAAGACTTTAAAGATAAAAACAATAGCAACGCTAAATTAATAAATTCATAACCCTAAGAACAACAATAAAAACAATCCACTTATTATAATGTAAATGCTCCAGCTAGTTACAATTAAAAAGAGCTTAAAGCTAACAATAAAGGCAGCAAATTGATAATAGCACTTTTCAATAAAAAAGTCTCCTACATGGCTATTAATAAATACATTAAATCATTAAGAAAATTTATACTTTTAAAGATAGCTACCAAATTAATAATTAAACCACCAATAATTAAATTAATTAAAGAAGCAATATTAAATCTTAACCTTTAAAAGTAATAAAAACCTGCCTTTAATAAATAGTTTTAAAGCCTTATTAATAGGAAGGTATTTAATCTTATCGACTTATTTTAAGAAGAGAAAGCAATTCTTACAAAATAAGTTCCTGATTAAAGATTTAATTCAAACAATAAATTCCTTTAAAATAAAGCCAGGTTAATGGCTTACAATAACTTTAAAGAAGATAGCTAGGCATTCTAAGAGATTTATATAGCAGTAGTAAGCTTTATAGCTATCAAGATTTTTTTTACGCTTATAGCTATTCTTAATCTTAAATGCCTTTAATATAATATTATTACAGCATTTCTAAACACTAAGATCCCAGATAATGTAACAGTTTACACCCACTAGGCCCTTAAATACAAAGATAAAACCAAGCATATCTGGCGTTTAAATTAAGCCTTATACGGTTTACAATAATTACCTTTATAATAGTTTTAAACCCTTTTAAAAATCATAGGCAAAATCGGATTACAACCCTTAACAACTAAATATTATCTATTTAAACATAAAGAAACAAAAGTTATAATAATCTTATACATTAACAATTTACTCATTACAAGCCCATTATAAAAAGCAATTAATAAAGTGAAAAATCACCTTGCCAGTAATTTTAAGCTTAAGGAAATAAGTAATATAGCTAAGTTTGTTAGCTTTTAAGTCTGTTATTACAAAGCTACCAAACAAATCTTCATTAATTAAAATAAATTTACAAAAAAGATTATTGCAAAATACAGCCTTAAGAACTTTAAGAACACTAAAACACCCTAGCATTACAATATCATAATCCCTTTAACGTGGGAAAAGATCATTAAAGATTAATAAAACCTTTATTTCCAAAAAACCAGATTATTTAACTAACTATCGATCGGCATAAGACCTAACATAGCTAAAATAATAAACGCTCTAGCAAAGGCAAATTTAAGACCTAGAAAGGTTCATTTTAAACTTAAAAAACACCTTTAACATTATCTTAAAACAACCTAAAAGTTTAAAATCACCCTAGAAAATAAATACAACATTAATAATCTTAAATTAAATATCTAGATAAACACCATATTTACAGACAATATTGGATTAAGGAAATTAATAGGAGCTTATATTATTACTTTAGTAAAAAGCTTTATTTATTAGTTCATTAAGAAATAATCTTTTATTATACTAAACAGTATTAAAGCTAAATTTATTAATTTAATACCGGCAGGTTAATTAGTTATTTAGATCTTAAAAATCCTAAATAAACTTAGCTACCCTTAGTTAAAACCAACAGTAATATTTTTTAACTCATTAAACGTAATTACAATAGTCCTAAATCCCCTAAATTACACATAAATAAGACACATCGATACAAAATACAAATAGATCATCGATTAAACAAGATAAAAAGATTTTAAGATTTAACATATTAGTACAGATAACATAGTTATAGACGGCTTTACTAAGTTGTTAATTAAGGAGAAGCATAAAGCATTTGTACGCTAGCTAGGCCTAGGACCTTATCCCTAGGAAGAGCAGTAATAATACCTAAGTGTTAACATTATATAATTAAGCCAGGGATGATTAATTAAAGAAGAAAAGTTAAAACACCATATAATTACCTAATTTAGTGAAAAGGAGCTATCACAATACTTCATTCCACTATAGCAACAGGGGTATGTTACAGGGCCCAGACCCACTAATGGTCTATACACCTCATCTAGATTACCACACCTCCAATCAGTACATAGATGAATAAAAGTAAGCTTCTTCATCATCAGTTCAGAGCACCTCAAGGTGCAACATAGATTAAAATAAATTACGTTACTTAGTTGGTCCTGACTACCCCACAACTACTGCCACTCTGGTTAGGTACCAGGTAGGTAGGTACATACCTAGGTAGTTATTACACCATAGACTGTGTCGAGATAGTAAGGTAGTCTCGGCTCAATGCATAGTGTACCTGTCATGTATCATTACCAAAGTTGTGTAGCATACCGGGCAAAACTGGCAGACCGCACCAGCTCCGCCATGTCCCCTTCGTACATGGTGATGCTCACCTCAACCGAGCCGTCCTCCGTCCTCGGCATGACGAAACAAATGCCCTCAAACATGCCCTGTGGAAATCTGACAAAATCAGGCCTTGAATTCCCCCCAAACGTGTGCCCCCAGCTGCTTCGAGGCAACGGGAGATGGTAGAGCGAGCTGATCACAACATCGGTCTCCAGCCATGTCGGATATACCAGACCCAGCGAGCTGATGTCCGGAATGGAGGCCGCGAGGCGCAGGGCTGTCTGTATGGCGTCCGGGTCCTGGTGCTTCTTGATTGCCTCCCTGATATCCTGTGCCAGCAGACCGAGGGCCGACTCGGTTCCCGGAGCGGCCAAGGACCCTACAGTAGACGCTGCGGTGGCGTACAGGACCACGTTACCCAGGTATGTCGGCCCGATTGGTGGGGCCACCGCGTCCCTGACGGACATAGCCACCATCAGCGTCGTCGGGTCCGAGGTGTCGCTATTGGCATTGCCTAGCATCCGGGCTTCGATGACGCTTCGCCAGATCAGAGCCGCCAGGGCGTTGTTCGTACTTATCGACTTGGTCGCAGTCGCAGTCCCCGCGCACTCGTCTTTCAGGCGCCGTAGCGCCGCGGCCCCGATGTGGAAGAGGCGCGTCTCCGCCGGCCCGCGAGGAGTGATGCGCGATGCTAGCACGGCGCTGGAGGCGTCCTGCGGTCTATAATCTAAGCCAAGCATATGCCACGCGGTAAGGTTGTGCTTGAGGGTGCTGTGGTACTCATCCGCGCCGACGATAGGATTGAGCGTAGCCACGTCGGTCCAGGACGGAGCCAGGGAGATGACGGATGGGGGCGCCTGGCCCGCCGCCTCGGCCGCGGCGTACTCGGCCCACGCGGAGAACACCCGGGAGACACCGGTCGCGTCCATAAGCGCGTGGCTCGTGTTAAAAGCTAGCAAGCAGCCGTCCCGGATGAAGGTGGCCTGCGCGGCGGACGTGCGGCGCACCCCCGGGACGGCCGTCTCGAGTCCAGGAAGCACGACCGAGGCCTGCAGATGCCTAGACGGCATTGCACTAGTGCGCAAATCCGCGTAGCTTTCGTTGATACTTTCCCGACCGTCGCGGATCCGTAACGACGCCGTCGTTGTCTCGCCTTCGGCCGCCCTCACGATCTTGGATCCGGGCCGGCTGCTAGCAGTCGCGGGCGCGAGGCTAATGACGGCCGCGAGGATTGGGTTGTCCGAGACCAGCCGTGCATACGACCAACGGAGGACGTCCGCCGCGCGTTGCTGGTGGGTGTCTGCACAGGCGAAGCACAGTACGAAGCAGAGGTCGATGTCGGGCATGATGGCGTCCAGCGGGCTTAGAGCCCACATGCTACCGGGTGACACCTCACCCTCGCCGGCCGATCCTCTACGATGAGCCATTGCGTCGCTCTGATGCACTCCTTCGCGACGTCTAAGTCTATGATGCTTCAGTTGTTTTGGCCCAAGGTCCTGAGATAATTGTCTCATCTAATAATATTAACAGGTGCCTAAAGCCTAAGGTACGGACATGACCAAGCCAGCTGAGTCATATTCGATGATGCGTAGAAACGCGTGTAACGATAGAGAGCAGCTAAGGGAGTCGCAGTGGGCCTAGGAGGTGTATCCTCGTAGGTGCTGAGGTAAGGCTCTTTTTGGGCGAAGGCCTATGCATACCTGGGGCTCCGAGACGGGGGTTTCCTATTTCGTCAACACCGTCACGGTTGGATACCCTCCATTTCCACACATACATGCGGTGATAAGTTAAGTGACACTGCACGAAAGGCTTCGAAAACTTGCCAGGTGAACGTTCTCACTGACCTTTTTTTTTTTTCTTTTTGGAAAGTCCCAGGTACCCTCGTCTGCATCGTGCTTCTTCCCCTCCCCTGTCCGGCACCGCAACTACTTACCACGGCGCCATGCGACCCTTCAAGCTTTTCGTGGATGTTGGTAATGCCAGCGATATCTTTGATCTCGCAAGAAACTCCCTTCTTATCATAGCCATAGTGGTATGTAGTAGAGATAATTCCACGCTGCTGTTGCATATGAGTAACTTCAGATAGGCCATACTCCTGGGGAGTTCGTTCGCTATATATCAGCTTACCTGTCACCCACTAGCTGCGTTTCCTGGCCCCAAAGCAGCGGCCATAACAAATGTAAGTGACCCCGTACGGATGATGGCTCGGGCCTGAGCAAGCTACTTGCCCCTCCTGTCGTTTTTTGTAAGACCACTCGATGTCGAAAATGGTAGAGCCCGAAAATTCTGATGAATATCGCAGGTATTCTGAACAAAGTGCAGCTTCCATTTAGCTGGAGCTACTTGAAAGGGCGGCAGCCTTGGGATGTGTTGAAATTACACGAACAATATGGTTCGTGATTATAACGTTCTGCAACCCCCTGGCCAACCTCACACAGCACTGAAATCCTACAGGTCCCGTAGTCCGTGTAGCGCCTGGCGAGCTCTCTTTCAATACATCCCAGTCGTGGACAGACATATACGGAGTTGGGAAAGATAGAACCAATTGTTTCCCGAAGAGTGCATTCTATGACGGGGGCAACTTCGCAGACCAGGCCCACTCGATCGTGAGCGAGCGCGACCCCGAGAAACACCGCCAGATGAAAAAGTTTCTCTCTCGGGCCTTTTCCGACACGTCTTTGCGCGAGCAGGAGCATCTAATTAGCGAAATTATCGATCGGTTTGTGGATAGAGTCGGGGAGGGTACAGTGGATCTGACTCACTGGGTCAATTTGCTAACTTTTGGTACGCGCTTCACCGAACGGGGACCCTTATTATGAGTATCTAACCTAGGTACTTATCGGACACAGATGTCATTGGGAAGTTGGCATTTGGGCAGGATTTTCATGGAGTCGAATCTGGTATGATAACTCGTTCCCCCTAATCATCTAACCTACTCCTTCGGGCCCGACTAAGACACCATCATAGGCGAGACACATACCTGGATTAAGGACATCCTGGGGAGCATGTCGCAAGCTAACGTGTCGGACGCGCTATCCAGGTTCCCGCGGATCAGCAAGCTCTGGTTGATATTCAACCGCCGCTGGTTGGCGAACCTGATCGAAGCTGCCACAAGGCACCAGAACTACACCATTGAATTAACCAAGAGGTGGGAGTCCCGGCAATGAAATATAGCAGTTTTCCAAGTTAACCCTTCCAGGCGACTCGAAGAGGTCACGGATCGCAAGGACTTTATGGCTTATCTTCTCCAGGATGGGTCCGAGGCGTCTACCATTCAACTGGCGGCGCACGCGTCCGATTTTGTGTAAGGTTTTTCGTCTTGATGTTCTTTTCTTGGGTTTCGCGGCTTTCTTTCTTACCCCCTCATCCTCCTCCTCTTCTTTGCGATCCCTTATTGAGCCGCTGAAACGGGCAAGTTAACACTATTGCAGAATTGCGGGGAGCGAGACGACAGCCACGACACTTGCAGTTGTGTTCTACTACGTATGTCAGTCAGCAAGCGTCAAGCAGCGCCTCGTAGAAGAGGTCCGGTCCGCATTCACGCGGTATGAAGACATCAATGGTGCAGCTGCCGCGGGACTGCCGTACTTGCACGCCGTGTGTTTGGAGGCATTACGCATCTATCCTCCGTTGCCGCTTGCCACGCCCCGCGAGGTGCCGGCTTCCGGTGCTATGGTCGACGGATTCTGGGTCCCCGGTGGTGTAAGTCTGAACTTTTCGACACGTCGTGCTTTCATTCCATGCGCTCTGCCATTCTCGAACGTCTGGGGGGTATGCTTGCAAATCCGGGACATGCTGACTCTGATGACCTGCAGACGATCGTCGCGACCAACCCCTTTGCTGCCTGCATGAGCCCCTCAAACTTCAAGGATCCAGAAGTGTTCGACCCGGAGCGGTGGCTAAGGGGGCCTGCGACGTCCGACATATTGGACGCCAGCCGTCCGTTCTCTTTCGGGCCGCGATCTTGTCTAGGGCGAAGGTGAGTAATAGTTACGGTTATGCTGGTAGCGCTCAGGGTGGTGGGTAAGCTAACTTCGTCTTTAGTTTGGCCTGGCTGGAGATGAACATAACGATTGCCAGATTGCTTTTCCGGTATGATCTAGAGATGATAAACAAGGACCTGAATTGGCATGCACAATCTGAGATGCATCTGCTATGGAAGAAACCGAGCCTGTGGGTGAGGTTTACAGAAGCTGCGTAATACTTTTGATATCCGGGGCTGCGTTCCGTTGCAACCCGTGACGCTGGTCGTGTTTATCAGATTAGTAAATGGGATATTACGATATTTAACTACAAGGTATAGAATACACTGTGCGCCACAACGGTCCGCCCTACCGGGGTCTCGTGGGTGAATCTGGCAGTGAGGAGCTAATGGATCTACATCCTGAGAATAACCCCACCGCCCACAACTCAGATAGCATTCTTCGAATAACGACAATCTGAACTATTTACATTCAGCACCTGCTCCAGTTGCACTTTAGATTCTTATTGCGACATCAATGATTCCTCGTCAGCTCCCCCGTACAGCTTACTCGATCCCTCTTCGACTCAAAGCACTTGTAAAACTAGGTAGAGACTAGAACACGATAAATTTATTTTCCTCCTGATATTAGCTATGTGCATCATGTATAGGGAACGCTGTCGATATCGAGCCCGTAGCATCCGAACTAGTCAGCGACATGGCCGACTTCCCTGACCGTCACCGTCAACATCATCCGAGGACGAGTAAGCGTCGCTTCCGGTTCGGGACTATAACCCCAAGTTCAGCGCCTTCCTACACTACCGTATGCGACATCAGATGCAGCAATTCACACCGCTGTACTCTACATGTCGAACTTCTGGCCGACGGCGGCTTCGGACAACGCCCAAAGTCTGTGAGCGTCGTCCTTATCTAGCGCAAACGCGGCAACTGGGTACTCCGCACAGTTGCGCAGAAACCTTCCGGAGATATCTGATCGCCGTTAGCATGAAGATGATCGCCGCAGGGCTATCCACAGATATGTCGTCTTACGCTTGAGACTCGGGTCGAAGGCGGCCGCCAGCAGCGTGCTGGATGCTTGCTCGACCGTCTTCTCGTCAGAGGCCACTGGAGGACTGTCAGTCTATTCTACATCCAAGGAGGATGGGCGAGTCAAGTTCACTATCATAGTTTGCCAGAGGCCCATCTTTGCCAAGTCGGAAGGCCTCCATGACGCTCGTTGGACCCTCGTCCTTCACGCCATCCCAGAGGCGCGTCTTCGGCTGGCCGGGTTGTACCGCGAAGGTCTTGATCGGGATACCGGCGGCGGCGCTGCGAGCTGCGAGACCGACGCTGAAAAGAGAGTTCGCGAGTTTAGAAATGCTATACCCAAACCAGGGCTGATAGCTCTCCCCGTCACTCCAGTGAGGAACGACGGATATCTCGTCCCAGAGCATAGGGGTCATCTGGCAGCCCGTGGACGACGTCGTGACGACGGCTGCTTCTTCGCCGGCCTTACGTAACAGCGGCCAAAGCTCAGCGGTGAGCAAGAAGTGTGAGTAGTGATTGACACCAAAATGGTACTCGAATCCTTGCGCCGTAGTCCGGTAAGGGTAGATCAAATGCACTCCGGCGTTGTTGAAAAGAACGTCCAGTTTTCCGTCCAGGGCCTGGATGCGGATTTGGGCCGCAGCCCGACGTACAGAGTCGAGATCAGCCAAGTTGCAGGGCACGAAATGTACCTCTGTAGATCCCCGTGTTTGCCTCTGTTTAAACTCGGCAATGACTGCGTCCGCCTTTGTGTCCGAGCGTGCTAGTATGAAGAGCTGGGCTGGGTTAGCTTCGGCGAGGGCGAGCACAACTTCCCCTCCGATGGACCCGAGGGTGGGCCCCGTGATAGCAACTACGTAGGTAGATTAGCAAGTCAATGTCTGATGCTGAATTTGCGGGACAATGTGCTCGGAGTCATCTGAGTAGCTTACTCCTTTTCCCCTCGATCCGGTCGCGGTGCTTATGCACCACCTCTAGACCTGTCGTCCATTGGTCAAATGGCGACATGACAATTACCAGTCTATTGGCCGACCGTTAGCTAAGCAAAGAAGATTCAGTCGTGGTGGAGTTACAAAGTAAGATACTGTACCATGATTTTACGCTTCATGTAGTACTCTTTGGAGGGGGTATTTATGCTGATGTTAGGTCAAATTTGTTAGTGGTACCAGGCCGTTGGTTCAGTACTACTACTACCGGTGGCCGCGGCCGGGCGACGTATGCATCAAAGGAGCCTACCTAATGGGGTAAACTGCGAGGTAGCTTACCGAGATAGAAGTATCACACCGTGATAAATAATACCTTTGGCATCGTCTCTGGACTGGATTCGCTAGATGGGTGTCCCTGTTGGATACAGATGTATGTACTAGTATTGAGTACATACATAGATGCTAACCTAGCACGCCCCTTATGCCCTTATGGGGCTTTGGCGCAGCTATGAGGAGGGTGGCCTCTCAGCGTTAAACCATATATCAATAAAAGGAGATAACAAGCTTTCTATTGATATGGATATGAGATTTCTAATTTCTAGGTATGAACCCGATGGGGCTACGGCTGATCATTTCTCTACCTTGAGGTATCGCGGCGTAGTCCTGCTCCACAACTCGTTCCCGCTCATCTGGTATTCCAACCCCTTGAGGTATAATAACATAGCCTCGGAGCAGGACGAACTTGGCAGGTGTGCTTCCGAGCACAATAACTCGTGTCTCTTCTCCCACTCCCGCACCATGGTCCAGAGACAGGCGCGGGACGCCTGGACGTCGAGCGAGGTGCTCTCCGCCAGGACCTTGACCGCCGAACACAGCAGCGAGCCTTCCTCTTCGTTCTTCTGCGACTGCAGCAGCTCTTTCTCCCAGCTATAGATGTCGTTCACAACCGAGATGTGCTTGGAGCAGTTCCGTTCCACGGGCTCCATCATCTGCAGCTCAGACGGCGTCAGGCGGAGCTCCATGACAAAACGCATTAGAGCGGACAAGAGCCTGTTTTCCATCCCTGTCAGTTAGAACGCGAGTCTAGGTAGCCGCGCAAGTCGTTAGATCCGGACTCACGCTTTCCCAACATCCTTCTCACGGTACTCTAGGTACTGCCCCAGTTCGTTGATGTCCTTGCGAGCTTTGTCCGTTTGGGCTCGCATAAAAGTAAAAACTGGCTCAAGGATTTCGTCGGCGAGCTCCTTGTCGCAGGCCCTCATGTTTGCCCACAGATCGTAAAACATCCACTCTACGGCGACAGCTCCTGTAATGTATTAACATCTTACTATTTCCGCTCCGGGCAGTGATTATCTGTGCATGTCTGGAAACACTCACGGTCCGGAAGTACATCGCCTCGGGCTATCGGCATCAACTTGGCATTATAGGCCTCGCCTTCGGCAAATGATAGGTGCTCTAATATGTCTAAGCAGCAGTCAGAAACAGTCCGTCTGGAGAGATTGGCAGTGTTCAAGGAGCGGCACCATCGATCAAAAATAGGATAGTGAGCAGTTGGCACGCAAAGTGAATGCGATCGTCTTTAGCCAGTGGATAATACAAGCAGGTAACCCGAGAGAAGCCAGCCTCGACGAACTTGCGCTTGGCTTTCTCGTTGGTGAAAGGCCAGTTGTCGAGGAACCAACCGTCGACTTCGTCGGCGACCTGGTCGGCCAGCGGATGGATTGCGGCAGCCCATGTCGATGTTGGCACATTGTATTGACTAGAACGAAGCCGCATCGCAAACATAGGCGCATAGACCGGAACTCCTGGCGGTAAGCTGCTCGCGCTCTTCTTCAGCGCATCTGCCAAACTGTGTCCATTGAGAGTGGCACCGTTCATAGGCATACCGCCATTCGAATTTACCGTTTCGACAGTCATGTTAGGATATGACACCTGTGGTCGTGTAAATTGGCGTGACAAAATACCTAGGTTGCCGTGCGTGTACTAAATCGTTGCAACCACTTCGTCGACTTCGCATGTAACAGGTAGACACCAGAAGCGTAGATTTGTGACTAAAACAAATATTAACTTCGGCGTTTCACATTGAGATACGTGCTGCAATGACGGGAGTCCTATATACAGTTATGCCGGCTCCGGAGTTTCTCGGTCTGGATACGGCAACTTGTGTGGCAATATCTCCAAGTGGCAGCAGCTCCGTATCCCGTACGCCACCACGGCATCCTTCAGAGATAAACGGGACCGAATTGCCATTTTAGGAAGTTCCCGGCCCGTTCCCGTTTTGAAGAAATTCTAGAGTAAGCAAGGTGAGAAAGGTGAGAAGTATGAAGATAAGCCTTACGTTGGTATCCCCGCCAATATGGACATCCCGCCTGAGGGTAGGGCTTACTCTAGACAGTTCATCTTGGCAGCTTATTGGCCTCAGTACCGACGTTACACAAGAGGGATTCTACAAACAAAGGTATCAGAGGTTGTGGCCGCACACGAGAAATAAGCCCCAACTCTCAATATAAAGGCTATCCCCGCGAATTGACGCCATCTGACTTTGCGTAACAACGATCTAGAAGAAATATAGCTCTGTCAAGATGGCGTACCCGGAGAACGTGGGCATCAAGGCCATGGAAATTGTATTTCCAAGCCAGGTACGTTATAGCTCGGCCCCCATACGACCAACGTCCATGCATTGACAAGTATACTCTTCCCCCAGTGCCTTGATCAGACTTTATTCGAAAAATATCAGGGTGCCTCGGCTGGAAAATACACAATCGGACTAGGACAGAAGCTCATGAACTACTGCACCGATAGAGAAGGTAGGTAACGTACCATATTGCCATGCCATCCCTTCATTGGTTTGCAGTAGAAATGTTGATGGGGAAACGGGGCCAGATGTTTGTTCTCTGGCGCTTACGGCCGTCGCCTCGCTCCTACGTAAATACAACATCGACCCTAAATCGATCGGTCGTTTGGAAGTGGGCACCGAGTCCATCATCGACAAGGCCAAGTCGGTGAAGACGGTTCTCACGCAGCTGTTCGAGCCGGCGGGCAACACCAGTCTCGAGGGGGCCGACACTATCAACGCGTGCTACGGCGGGACCAACGCCTTGTTCAACGCGGTGAACTGGGTGGAGTCGCGGTCTTGGGATGGCCGCGACGCCATCGTCGTCGCTTCCGACATCGCATCCTACGACAAGCCAGCGGCGCGGCCTACGGGCGGCGCCGGCTGCGTCGCTATGCTAGTCGGACCCGACTCGCCTCTAGTGCTGGATCCTCGCTGCAGAGGCACGTTCATGACGCACGCGTTCGACTTCTACAAGCCGGACCTCAAGGTTGAATATCCATTGGTTGACGGTCAGCTGTCCATTCGATGTTACCTGAATGCGTTAGACGAATGCTACAACCGGCTCCGCGAAAATGTCAGGTCTAGCGCAATCCTTAGGACAGGGACTACGAACGGAGAAACGTCCGAGTTAGACGACAGCTCCTTCATCGACCTGTTCGACTTGATGGCCTTCCACACGCCCAACTGCAAGCTGGTGTCCAAGTCTTACGCACGCCTACGGTACAACGACTTCCTTCATTCCCGGGAGGAGGCGTCCTGGGACGGCGTCATCCCCGAACCCTTGCGCAAATTGAGCTATGAAGAGTCTCTCCGGAGCAAAGAGCTCGAGAAGACATTGATTGCAGCTACTAAAGATCGCTTCAAGGAGCGCGTCGAGCCCTGCACCGCGGCGCCCAGCGTGTGCGGAAACATGTACACCGCCAGTGTATACTGCTCTCTCATCAGCCTCCTGAGCAACGTCGACCTAAAACCCCTTGCGGGGAAGAGGATCGGCGTCTTCAGCTACGGGAGCGGCATCGCGGCTACGCTTTTTACGCTGCGGGTGAACGGCGACTTGGAGCCCATGGTAAGAGCCATCGACTTAATGGCGAGGTTAGACAAGCGCAGAGTTACGGGCCCCGCGGAATATGAAGAGGTTAGTCCACCTTTCGCACCTGCTCCCAGGATATGAGATGACTGATGATCGCTAGGCCTGCGCGCTGAGAGAGAGGGCGTACGGAGCGAAGAGCTATAACCCGGAGGGTGATGTTGCCTCCATAGAGCCTGGAACGTACTATTTAGAGAAAATAGACGAGTACTATAGAAGGACTTACAGCGTGAAGTGTTAAAGATCTACTCTACCTACCTAGTCAGCAGCTATTGATAAACGGGTCGCCAGAGGAGACAACATCTAGAAATTACCCAGAGAAAATGCGAGCCCATTAGAGCTTTCGCACCTTGTACCGTTTAGATCCATAGAAAAAAAGAAGTTGCTAAAGGCAGGGCATAGAAAGGGACGGAAAAGTATATCGCGTTACAGTCTGAGCTGCTTGGTGCCTAGGTACCTAACGTGATTGAGTGCAGTAGTGGGCTCAGAGTCCGCTTTCGTTCTGGTTCTGGTCGCCAAATCTTATAGAGAATATTGGCAGGAGACTTTCGCTCTACAGGGATGAGTTACTGGTTGCAGCTGCTGGTGATATTTGAGGACGCGGCGACGACACGACGTGTTTAATTCTGCCCCATAGCTGTTGTGTGGCTGTGCAGTGCCAAGCAGAGTTTAGTGGGCTAAGTATGTGTGCAGATACGTGATGCATTTAGCTAGTAAAAACTTGTGTACGGGCTAGCATGCGACTAAAAGAGAAGAAGGTGGTATCTATAATCATCCTTTTTAGAACTAGGTAAAGACTTCCAAGGTTGCAATAACCTTAATCTGCCCTACCATCGTCCAACTAGCTGCGGAGACCGCCGTGGTAACCCAATTGTTGAGGGTAAGAGCCACCTGCAGGAAACCACATGCCCTTGGACCCCACTCTGCCCACCTCGCAGCGCCACTTAAACACGCTCCGAGCAACTGCCACAACCTGGGCTATTCTGATTACCGCTGAGAAGCAGACGTCTGGTACGAGTCTGGATAACCGCCTCCTAGGTTAGGGGCCTAGGTACCGGTTACTCAGTGCTGAGGTGACAGACTGGTCGTAAGCTGAGCCACATCCCCGTACAACGCCGTCGCACCTCACTAATCGAGAATCGTAATAGGTAGCCTAACATCAGAAGAGCCTCGTAAACGCGGGTATTGTTCGTCGCGACATTCTGGCTCCCCTCCGACGGCTGCAGCCCCAGTGGCCCGGGCCCTAGAGCCTTACGCTCTCCTGTACCATCGTGAACCTCGCTTGTAATAGCTCCCGTTCTGCGTGCAGGTGTTACAAGGCCGAGCCTCGCTCTGGACCCTGTCCATGAGCGCTGTGCTGTATATCGTGTTGCAGAATACCCAACAACCGGACCGCACCGTGGAGAAAGGGAAGTTTTGGCTGTGGCCACAAATGTAGAGATGCTTCTGCCACCACTGTAGGCACATGGCTACGCTCGCGTTGTTGAAGATGGACGTCGTCTGTGATAGTGGCGCTGTTTTGGATGTGGAACAAGAGGTTCTGGATCGAACATCAAGGCACTGGCATCTTCTCTTCCTTTTATCCTTTGGAAAAGGAGACAGCTGACGAAGGAATGAGGCGGATGCAGATACCGAACGGTAGCCTCACGTAGAGTTTAGGCATCAGAATGCTACCTCGGGAACGTGGAACGTAAGGCAGAACGCCCGAGTATCGCGAATGGCTTCCATCAATTCGAGAAATGCGCTAGATACTCAGGTCGCCAAGACTCCGCGCCTCGTTGTCAGATCATCTGACCTTACCCTCGACCATTGTAACCAATCGATCTTTTCTAATACCCTGGCGGTATGTACATTTCACCATGCAGGTAAGATTTCTTGCACCTATCCCCGTTCGATGCGCGGTTCTCCTAGTCGGAGCCTCTCATCCATGCGCCTACCTCTTATCCCATGCACTGGGGCGCGACCAACTAATAATTGGGGGCCGAATCCCACAAATGATTGTGTTTCTTGCCTTAGACTCCATTACCAATGTTCGTCTTGTTGATACCTCCAGCTTTCCTGCACTCGTTCTTATCGGTTCACTAACATTAAGGCACGTCTTCGTATTCGTCTGAACAGGTGTCAGGAGACGCGGCGAACTTCCACATCAACCAGGCAGCTCTGAGAGGTGCGGGGGATGCGTGAGAATTCTCAGTTTGGCTTCGCTTACGAATCTGTTCTCATGGGTTAGGTAGGTGTAGGTAGGAGGTAGCTATGCTCAATGGTAGTAGAATCGTTTGTGCCGAGCCAAATGGTTGGGCAATTGTAGCTAAAGTAGCAGCCGTACTACCAGATGGAAGTCCAAAGAGATACTTAAGGCAAAATATTACATCTGTCTACCTCTATGATTTCAATATCCGCCGATGACATCCATAACGACTAAGCGTGAGACAGCTAAAAGTGCTTGTTGCATTCGCGCATTCGTTAAGGGTGAGTACCACTCTACTATAACCATTAACGATGCTGTCGTGCCGAAAGCACCTGGGTAGTGGGTATCACGATAGTAAGGCGCAGGTATGCATCATCCCCAGCGATTTGTGCGATGTAGATCTTTCTGCAACCCTAGAGCCTGCTAAGTTAGCTTCATATCTAAAGTAGGAAAAGTCTATCGAAGCACTTCTCCAAATGGGATGTTCGGATACCCCGTTCCTAATTACTGTGTGTGGGCAAGCTGGAACACATTGTAACTACTGTAGAAGCAACCCTGTAACCGGATACTCATATCCATACCTATCCTATCATTAAGCCGATATCCTTCTGGGCAGGTACCCAGAAGGGTTAAAAGCATCGAGTTTCCTGAAAGTGTCACCATTAATTGAGCGCGGCGATACTTCGAATATATAGGCTCTACCCTTATGCTCTAAGCCCCCTAAAAGTTAGCGAAAGAATTCGCGATGAGTTTAAGCGGCTCTTAATATCTTATTTAACGGCGTAGCAAGACTATAATTATCTTGCATGGTCGGCATACATCCTCGTGGCAACCCATATATGTTCCAGCGGCTGTTTTTGGTTTCTACCTAGCCAGAACGAGTTGCTGTTATTGCAAACGCATACAGCACTCCGTTTTTGTTATAAACCTCCATCTAGATGAGGCCAAAACCGTGTCTGTTTATCTTACAGACTGAAATGCATAGCCATTTTATCTCGACTGGCGGGCTAATGACTCTGCATGACTATAGCGAGGCTGAATCTGAGTTAACATGATTGAGTTAGGTAGTGAAATACATGGCCGTAGGTAGGATGGATACGCGTTTTATAAATATTATACGAAAGGTGCTACTGACTCTTTGACTTCTAGTCCTCCCAGGGCAAAGGACCACCTGCGATAGAACTCTCTTGTAAGTAAGGTGCATAGGAGCATATTCGAGCAAAGTCAGCAAGCTTATGACAGCTCAGCGTAACCAATGCACCAGGAGCGGTCAAGAGACCTCTTGCAATTATCAGTCATTCTAGTGATTCTCAACTGGACCTTTTCTCACGCGGGCCCTTAATGCTATGCCTTCTAACAACAAACGTCGGGAGTAAAACAACGCGCTGGAGACCGGAGGCTACAGTTTGATAAGCCTAAAGGGCAGTTACATGGTTCAATTCAACCAAAGCAGAAGCATTTATCTATTTCTTTTGACTTCACTTGAGGTGACTCTCACTTAAGGAATGTGGGTAGTATTCAAATACGCGAAGCTATTCGACGTACGGATATGGTAAATCTCCAGGTGCGTTCCGAGCAATTGAACATCAGCAGTCAATTAAGTTTGATACTGTACACCTTGATTTCTTCGAGACCCCGAGCTACAGCGGCGGCAGTTAAATACGTTAACGCCGGCAATAACGGGAAAGAAAGCAGGAAACAGAAAACAGAAACCAAAAAGGGCGCATTTCGTGGGAAGTTGGTGCAAGATCTCAACATGCCTTCATTAGGCATAGCTTTTCATCTGATCTGTGACCAGCGGGCTGTGGAGCGAATCGGTCGACTGGATGGCCTGATCGATGTCGGTCAGAGTCCCGCTTCCGGAGCCGCAAAAGGGACCACCTTTTTGCGACCCTCTCATTTCCCGTTCATTCCCGGGTACGACGGACATTAGCGAGCCCGCCAATGTCACGATCAACGGTGTCCAAATATAGCAAGCACAGATCTTGCATGTCGATCAGATGGGGAGTGGACCAAGATGAAATCTGAGATGCAATCACGTGTAGCAAGCAACGTCGGTCCCCCATGTATAGAGGATCGCGAGGCATTTGAGAAATAAAGTAGATTGGCGTACAGGAAGCTCCCTATAGATAATCTAGGAAATGAAATGGGGGGTATTTGCCAAATCCGCATCTAAAAGATTGTGTGACTCGGCTGTGTCCCAACACGCCGTGCACGTAAATCCATCGCTTCCCATCCACCGCTATATGCATATATCAAGCCAGCTCATATCAACACTTGCACCTTTTCCCTAATCTCGTAACTCGTTCTTCATCCCTTTAAAACGAGGCTTATTACCTAGTGCTTCTCGGGGATGTGGCTGGTGGTCGGCTCGTCGTCGTCCTTGTGGTAGAGGGGCTCGAGCACGGCGTTCTTCTGGAAGAAGACCCAGCGCTTGAACCACCAGGGCAGGGCCTTGGTGACCTGGTACTTGGCGAACTTGCGGTTGGGGACCGCGAATACGTAGTCAAGTTCCTCGAGGGTCCGCTGCTTCGTCTCGGGCACCAGGAAGAAGATCATGATGACAGCCACGAGATTGAAGCCGGCGTACAGGCCGAAGGCACCTACCGTGTCTAGTCGGTCGAGGATGAAGGGGAAGGTTATGGAGAGTACGGCAGCCCAAAACAAGCAAGTAGCGACGGCGAAACCCATACCGACCTCACGGTGGGACAGAGGGTAGACCTCGGCACTGTAGGTGAAAGGCACGGGACCTTCACCGGGAGAGTAGAAAGCAGCGAATAAGAAGACGAAAAGAGCGACCAGTGCGGTTCTCGTAGTACCGATGGGCAGGAGGGTGCACAGACCGGCAGCGAGCAAGGTCCACATCATCTGGGGGAAGGTGAAGAGGAGTAGAGACCGTCGTCCAAAGGTGTCAATGGTCCAGAAGGCGGGGAAAGCGAAGAGCCAATTCACAAGACCGAAGCCGAAGGAGCAGAGCATGGCCTGGAACTGGTCGTACCCGGACTCGACGAACACGGTGGTAGAGTAGAAGGCAATGATGTTGATACCGCACATCTGCTGGGCAATCATGACGGTGAAAGCAGCAATGTTAGCACGGCGGACGCGGGGAATAGTGAAGAGCTGGACGAAACGAGTCAGATAGTTACTCCGGCTCGTGAGCTGCTGCTCGATAGTCAATTGGGCGTGGATGTAGTAGATATCCCGGGCAACTTGGAGTGGGTTGTTGCGCAGCTTAACCATGGACCTCCAAGCTTCAGCATAGCGGTTCTTCTTCATCAGCCAACGCGGGGATTCGGGGCACAGGTAGATCAGGCAGAGCAGGGGGACGGCCGGGATGAAGGGAGCGCCCAACATAAGTCTCCAGTTCAGCGGGTGGTAGAAAACGGCAAGGTTAATAGCGGTACCGAGGAAGATACCAAAAGCGGTCCACATCTGCCAAGACATAACCAAAGCACCTCGAATCGAAGCAGGGGCGTTCTCGGCGGCGTAAACAGGTACAGTAGAGGCCTTCACACCCATGCCGATACCCATGAGTAGACGGCAAGCCAATTGCTGACCCCATGTGTGGCAGAAAGCAGAGCCGATGACAGGCCACAGACAGAAATGGGCGGAGGTAAAAATGACACCACGACGACCGAGCCAGTTGTTGATGGGATCCGAGAGCCAGCAACCGATGAAAGCACTTCCGATGTAAGGACCAGAGTTGACGAGACCGACCAGCTTTGCGAGGGTTAGCTTATTTTACAGAATCAATCTGGGAATGGATTGAGGCTCACAATTCGGTCCCGGGTTGAGTTGGTACCAATACCATAGTAGTCGGGGAAGAAGATGTTGGCACCGTTACTTCCCGTCTGGTCCCAACCCTGGACAGCAGCGCCGATGGAGCAGGTCGCGATAGTCAGGAACAATCGCGCGGGCATACGCCATCGGTGGTGAATCTCATTGTTGAGAGCCAGTTTTTCGGCCTCGTCCAGAGCTTCGTCGCCGTCCAGGTCCTCGAAGTCGTGGGGATTCTGGGCGACGAGCGCGCCCTTGCGCAGAAGCGGGATGTACTCGACCAAGTTCTTCTCGTGGGCGAAAGCCTCGACGTCGCGCATCAGTTTCTCGCGGGGAATGCCCTTGAGGGGATTCTTGATCCTGTTGGGCAATCACATGTTAGTCACGCCTTCATCCGCCTTGGCACCAATAAGCGACGAGACTCTTCCCGCGCCCGAGAGTCCCCGGCGAACCGCGACGGGAGAATAACTCACCTAGCTTCGAGGTTCTCGTTCAGGTCGACATGTTCGGTAGCAATGACACCGGTCTCCAAGTAGTGGCCTTCGACGCCCTTGGGCTCGATACTACAATTGGCATGTTAGATCACCTGCGATTCGCCCACTGAGCGCCATTGAGCGCCATTGAGCTCAGGCGAAGTGAGCACCTACGTGTCGGCTTGAGCTTTCTCAGACATGGTTGCTTAATCCGAAGGACAGCAAGAGCAGCGTGAATCGCAACGGTGAAAGGGATTGAATAAAATGAAAAGGACTGAGGTCCACCGCCAACAGAGGAGGGATTATGTCAGATCCGGCCTCTGCGACTGTAGGAGTGAAACCTTGGTAAGAGAGAAGGGGACGGGGAAGAGAAGAGTCGGAATAGAGGTGTGACAAAGGGCAGGGCCCCGAGAACTTATATTACTACAAAGAGCGCCACCAAGCAAGCGTGGTGTTGCTCGTAAGCAGACCGAAGATCACAATCCCAATACCAAATCTCTACCTGGTCACAGCTTCTCGCACGAAAACCCCAGACGGGGACCCCATGGAACAAGGCACCCCCACCATATGGACGAATTGTTGCATGCCGGGATCATCCATGGGGCCAGGATGGCAACACGCGAAGGAAGCTAGGCATGGTGCTCGCTACCTAGCAGCTAAGCATGGGCTGGAGGATTCAACGTGCCGGTAACCATACGCGGTCTAACGCCGTCTCCCTCGAAATCCTGCGAGCGAGCCGTGGCAAAGAGCCCGAGCGGTCGAATTGCCATGGCCAACTCCACCATGGGAACATCTTGGCAGAAGGACGATGGCGCGGGTGGGTGGATAGCGCCTCTGTAGAGTAGCAAGGGTGTGTGCAGAGACGGATGCGGCTAGTGGCAGCAGGCTCTCTGGAAGATGTGTGCGCGGCGTGCTGTGGGTGGTTAGATGGTGACAGACGGAATTGGCTGCTGTTTGATGATGGCATTTTTCTCCTCTCGTGAGCATTCGATCATCTGACGGAAGCAAGGGTATACAACTAAGTAACTAGGTATTTTGGTATATTCCTGGTTCGCGGCCGGAAGGTCGGCTTGGCCGAAAGATTGCTATTCGAGGCATTCTAGAAGGCTTTGTCTCTTGTTCGTGTTCCTCATTCCGACATTCTTACTTCCGCCTTAATTTTTGTACCTTCACGCAATAGGCTACGCCTGTCTCAATAGGTTGTGTGCGGTAGTACAAAATATCAGGGCGGCAGCTAATTGGGCCCGTCTTACAGGCCCCAGCTACATGCCTTCCACAGTAGCTGGGTGTCTCACTGTAAGATAGTGCCGTTACAGGTATGGCATGAGGCTCTGTACGATAAAGCCATTATACCACCCGTCGAACGATACGTAGGTACTATTGTCTGACTTTCCTCTAAGCGGTGTGAGGACTACATGAAGGTGTGACCGAACTCTCTATATTCGTATCCAGGTACATGTCTCCATCTAAGTCAATGGTCATCGTGTTGTTGTACTACCATGAATAGGCAACGTCAATGGGGCAGATACTGTAAGAGTCAGAGAGGGGAGCGCTGTATCTTGTTTCGTGATGAGGGGTAAAATGACCTTGAGAGAAGGGAGAGGAGAGATCTCTGATTAAGCCGGCTCTAGTTGACATTTGGGCGAATGACAACGAACGATGACGACGATGGCTTCACTCGACATCTTTGTTCTATACGCTACATAAGTGCGGGCCCTGCGGGGGAATTGGCCTAACTTAGGGCTTGATCTGAATCTTACCTAGCTCGCTTAGATTCTTGTCCTTAGCTCATGCGCTGCGCCCATTTCCCCATCTTCTCCCCAATCCTTTCCCGGTTTCTTATTTCGGCTTTCCCTCTTCGCTAGTCCTTATTCATCTTAGCAGTAGTATAACAATTACTCGACTCCAGACTTGCCTCCGCTCCTCCGCTCCTCCACTTGTTGTCTTGTTTAGTGTACGTTGGGGTTTCGATCTCTGTTGGTCCCGATGATAAGTTTGCTGCTAACGCGGTGTTGCTATTCCATTGTTGTACCTAGGACGTAGGTAGGTACCTACATATATGGTAGCCAACACCGATGAGATAGGTCGCTTACCTGCCTACTACGTAGATATTAGCAGGGCAAACCAAAGGTATTTGATTGGTCTCGCGTCATGATAGTGCGCAGTACCTATAAGAGTATATTGGCTGTTCTCCTCAGCTCGGTGAAATAAACGATTAGCAAGGACCTTGCAGCCTCGAGATTAGCTCCGCTCCCAAAAATGATCCCAGGCGATTTGGAAGAGAGAAAAACCATTGGAGAATACGATGAGATTTACCCACAAATTATCCCCATGGCGTCCTTGCTATTTGGATACTACGCAAACCCCCTACGCACCCCAGGAGTCCTCTCCACTCCCCCTTGGGGTCCCCTCCTTTTCCATTTAATAAAGTTGATCAACCATCTTGTCCTTGGTGACGGGTTTCTACACGTGACTAACTCTATCTGTTACAGGTCTAAACCGGTCGGGTCCGAAGTCACTCTAAGCGATTTCACAAGAAATTTCCCAGCTCACAGTTACATCTTAATTGGACTGAGGACGCGGTCGCACCATGTAAAACTTGTCACTCGGTGAGCAATAGGCGTATCAAACTTTCTAATAAATCAGGCTACTATTCTTAGGTATTTAGGTACGTAACTCAACCAACCCTTGTCTTAATCCTTTGCAGGGCATACGCAGTACATAGACCACGGTATCATTATTTAACTAAGCGATGCAGAATTAAGAAACAGCCACCAAATATAATGGATTGTACGAGATACAATAAATCCTCTGCGCTGTTAATACTTGAGTCAGTTCGTTCACATCGGCAATTACAGTCGTACAATCTGAACCCAATGCGATCAGACGCTCCGTTACACTACGAGGATGAACAAGGCAGATCAGGGGAGCCGTTTCTCCGTTATTCTACGCTACTTCATGAGCTGAATCCAGTGGCTTGCTGGTACCTAGCGCAAATCCTTACCCCTCACGGTTTGGATGGCTACTTGGAAAGAGGTATTTTTCTCCTCATGCGGAGGCAACTAGTCGCATTTGTTCTAGTACAATTCTCTAGATAATTTTTTAAGATTTTTTTCCCTGGCTTAATCCCATCGCCAAGTTCGGCTGTCCAAGTATGTCTACTCACTGGTTGGCATGCGGTGCTTGGTATGCGATAGACATGCTTCTAGCATGACATAGGCGCAGGCGCTTACTCTGGCAGTCTACCTGCGTTATACGTAAGTCTGTGTGTACCTAGGTATATATGTGCGTTGGGATAGGATTCCAATCTCGGGATTCCTTGGGCCATGGAATTCTTTCCCCCCAGATGCGTCAAAATAGATTAGGTAGGTAGGTACATATGGATTAGTTGATGGATTGATAACCGTCATGTAATACGGCTCCGTCAGCGCGGATGGCAAAGATAAAGAGAGAGTATAAGGCATTCTACAGTAGGAGATGGGCGCACCGCGTCAGACGGGATGTTACTGTCCCCTTTTTCATCTGCGGTTATGGTAGACGCTGTACTCATTAGTGTACGGGGGGTTTTAGCGGCGCACCGGTGATCCAGGAGCGGGAATGACATGCAGCTAAAAAGCCTCTTCACGCTAATGGATTTATCGAGCAATGGCGGTGGTTGCTTTCATCGATGCTAACTTTGGCATCTAACAGCATTGCGGAACTATACCGACATCGTGGTTGAGCATAGAGACTATTTGTCTAGAACGCCGATCCTTCAGATCCAGATCGAATATCAACTCTTAATCTATTTAGCTATGAGATTACCTACGATAATAGAGGGTCGACGGGAGGCGCGGTCCACGACATAGCTCCCTGACCATCGACGAACCCTAGAGGCCTAGCCTGGACTGGACTGTAGTAACAGCTTAACGCCAATTTGCCTCTTGAGATGAACTTACCTACGTGCTGCTGAGAGCTAATAATAATGTACAATGTACCTCACTACCTACACATCTAACCTTCGCATAAGGCAGCAAGAAGAAATTGCTCAAGGCGAAATATTACATCAGGATCTTGAAAGAGATCTTTTAAAGATCGAGGGTATGACATATCAACTCGGGACATTGGATAGATCGGGAATGGCCCTTCGTTTCTAGGAACAAAGGCCATTGAAGACATGCAGCCAAAATAAGCGACACACGTGTCGGTGGACAAAAGCGAGCCAAGTCTGAACACTACCACCCCGTACGTTGTACTGCGAACCCGAATCCAGAACACCGAGTACCGGACGAGAAATCTAGGCCCGGCCGGAGTTGGATGAAGGGATGAAGACAGAGGGTGGAGTCAAGATCGCAACTTGACAAGAACCAATCACTGTTTTCTCTCCATCTCCAGATCGCCCGGCCAATGGGCATTCCTTGTCTCATGATCTCACGTGTCGTCCCATTAAAAAAAAAAACGAGGAAAAAACGGTAATCTAGAACCAACTCCAGACTCCAGAATTTCCGTCTCCAGTCTTCGGTCTCCAGATTCATCTCCAGGTCCCAGTTTTTTTTCCAAACCACCAACAGCGCTTCGCTTAATATCGCTCCATCAGTTCTGGGGACGACCGCTGGGGAAGAAACCACTGCGTCGGCGTTGTTAGCTCTGGGGGAATAGCGCTGTTTGCAATCCACATCGCCGACCAAGGTAAACCTCTCAATTGCTAGTCATGAAACCAACAAGCTCAAGGCCAACCGGTATGACCCATACCATTAACCTCAATTTGTAGCGAGCTCCGGATCTCAGCATGATGCGCATCGTATTGCTCGCGTCTTTCGCCTTCTCTCGTCTTCCTTTCGCAACCTAACATGAACTCTAGCGCCCCAACAATGAGAGCTGAGTGAATCGGTCGATCGACAACACGGACTGCAAAATCTAGATGTTCCTCCGCAGGCGCCAAGTCTTGTGGTGTGCACCCAGTACATCATAGCCAACATTTCACAATTCCCCATCTCTTATCGTAGACGAAGGGGCCGGAATCGGAATCCCCATATTGTTACATGTCTGGGGTTGACTGTCTCTCCGCAAAGATATAACATGTCTTGGACGGCCGCGGGAAGCGGAAGAACTGTGTCTGGGGTTAGGAATGCCGCTGTGGAACTAAGCCCGGCAGCACCATGTCTCACATCTTGGGATGACGGTCGAGACGGTTTGCTGTTTGCTTGGCCTCGGTATGTCTGCCCGTCTTCCCTGGCCTCCGTGGCACCGCATCCGGGGAAATCTCACTCCCGAGTCTAATGTTTCATTCCATTCCCTCATATGCGAGGTGCACTTCCGAGATATCCTGACAGGCCGAAAACGTCGAGTTGCTTGGAGCGTCGATGGCCTACGCCGACGAGATCGCGCATCGTGTTAAAAATGGGAGATCGCTGCGCACATATCGGCAGATTCCGGTCGACTATAGACTGCATCAGAGAGCTGGAGTTATGTTCCTCGATAACTCGCAGGGCCTCGTAGGATATCGCAGGATGTCATAGAATAAGAACGCTAGGTTAGAAAATAGTCGAAGTCTGCCCTTGGGCGCTTTATACATCTCTTGTGTCCCCTTACGTGGGGGTCGGAATCGGGGGCTACCCCAATATGAATTGCTTTTCCACCAGTGAGGCACCCGAGCCTGTTCCAAATTCCCGGGCCGAGGTCATGACAGCATGACTCTTTTCCCCATGGGGTAACCCAATAATCGTGACATTGACTATCGAGCTCGCTTAGGACTGTTTCTTAAAGGCTGTTCGTCACTTCCTCGTACTGTATCCGATGCCCAGGCGAGTAAGACGGGTAGCCGGACCTCTTAGTGGCATCAGAAGTCCTGATTTGTGCCTTTAATGTGTGTCAATCGTAGGTAACTGGCTGTCGTGCATGTGTATCAAGTTCCGGTGTCTCCAATCCCTCGCCGGTTCTCGTGTTCAGTTTGCTCCCCATCACGATTTATTCTTAATCAATACACAAGCACTATGAACAACTGCCGCAAGTAACCGTTAGCCTACCTGACCTAAGCATCCGTCTCTGGGTAACCTCACCCGTACACAGTATGTCGGGTATTGAAACTTGCCGCCCGCAACTCGTCAAGTTCTATAACTACCTAGACTTAAACCGAGACTTTCTTGTCCTCTCTATGTGACTTAACGGATGTGTCCTGTATATGCTGACTCGCCAAGAACGATGCTCTACGGACTGCCTCACAGTGATTACTCGTGGTCGTTACCATCCACCCTGAGTGAAGCTGGTGATATTGCTACCTCGCCTCGGACGGGGTATGTGCGCAAACCAACCGAAACGCCGCGTTCCAATACAAGGCTCTATCCGAATACTAGAGGGGGCCAAGAGGCTCTTGATTCCGGCAGCTCGTTCCCAAAATATATTGGCTACATGTATGCTGTCGCCATCCAACCTCCTCTATCAGGTTGGTACCGCCTAGGTAACCACCTAGTGCACACCATTATATGACACCCTTTATCGTGATATTGTTAAGAACCAACTACCATGATCCTCGTCCATCAATTGAGCATCAGCATCCCGTGACAACGAGGACCGTACTGCGATTTACGAACTACTATCGAAAGAGAAAGATCCCTATCCTATTAAACAGAGCGCCAGCTTTCCTGTCATCGACCTTATCATCAGGTATGAACGTACCAAAGTCTGGGGGTCAGATGCCCTTGTTGGCATGATTGTGCATGTATATACCCTCTTATTTTAACTTAAGGTGGCCAGAAGGCGTTCTTGGAGTAGTCAAGCATGGAAGTCTCTGCGCGGCCAATTACCGTAGGTAACACGACGAAAATACTAAAAGCCAAATGAAAAAATACTATTAAATGAGTGGAATTCAATGACCTTTAACGTCAATCAAACTCACTAGAACAAGGCAATGGCTACGAGCAATGTCCATCTAGGTAGGTACATATTCTGGAAAGCGAGCACTCCGCTACGCCATGCAATGTTTTAAGAGCAGAAATATCACACGTATCAGGCCGTCCGTACCCTTCCCATCTTCCACCATTCTCAGATGGATGCGATGCAACGTAACCTCCCTTACCGGCTGACTCACTCCCCTCAAGCAGGGGGTTCAACACCAGTCATAATATCGCGCACCTTCTCGATCCCATCCTTCTGGAACTCGACCTCCATCATCTTGGACGTAAACGAAGCGTCCCTGCTCGAGCGCTCGAACATCCGCTCCTCGTACTCCTTCAGTACCTTAGCCAGCTCTTCCCCTCCCTTCTTATCCCCCTTGACATAATCCACGATGCCATCCGCAAGCTCCTTAGCATCCATCATCCCCACGTTCACGCCTACGCCCGCAAAAGGCGTCATGACATGTGCCGCGTCGCCTAGCAGCGAGACACCGGGGCGGGCCTCCCATGTATGTCCCACGGGCAGCATGTACAGCTGCCTTAGTAAGGGCTGCTCTCTCATAGCCAGCACCGCGTCTCGGAATCCTTCTGTCCAGCCAGCAAACTGCCTGTCCAGGAACCGTTCCCTTACTTTCTCATCCGTCCAATCAACATCACCTCCCGGTAAGCTCTTCTCCTCCTCCTCGCTCAGCTCTAGCAAGTCTCTTGCGTGAGGCGGTTCCCCGCCCGGCGTCTTCCTTGTTCGGACACAAGCATAGCACCGCGCGCTCCCATCGCCGTGCCTCTGCATGGACACGAAGCGGTCCTCGTCCATCATCATGCAGGAGCCCTGACCAATAAACTTGGCGACACCCGGCCGTTGACCCAAGCTCTCTGCCGATATCCAGACGTCGAGCGTCGTGATACCGCTGTACATCGGCCGGACGTCAGTGAGCAGGGGCCGGATTTTCGACCACGCGCCATCGGCGCCAAGCACGAGGTCGTACGGCCCAGCCTCTTCGTCGTCAGCGTTTTCGCCCGCGGCCCGCCCGAGGAAGTTCAGTCGCCATTGCAGCGTCCCGGGCACTGGCGTCGCAGACGCGATGCCCTTGCCCCAGCGAATCGTATCTTTAGGCAGGGCCGCGATGAGTAAGTCCTTGAGATCGCGGCGGTCGATCTCTGGGCGCCCGCGGGGTTCCTGCGCCCCTGCTTGCTCCGGCTTTAACTGCTCCGGCAGCTGCGGCGGGGAGTCCTCGTTCTCATCCAGCAGCACTGTTCCGTCCTTTTTGATTAGACGCGTCGCCTCACCCTCCGGGCGGGACCGCTTCCAAAATCCAGAGAGAAGACCCGCGGCAAGAAGCGCCTTCTGGCCGGTCTCAGCGTGGATATCTAAGGTGCCGCCTTGCGAGCGGACAGTGGCGCTGCTCTCGCGCTCGAAGACTGCAGATTTGATGCCGTTGCGGTAGAGGATGACAGCAAGGGTGAGTCCCACAGGGCCCGCGCCGATGATAGCGATTCTTGGAGTAGTGGGCGACATGGCCGAGACAATGTCGATGTCGTAGGCAAATTAACCGATCGCGCAAAATACAACTTGAAGTTAATTAAGTAATTTCAACTCCGCCACTGCGCGCGACAAAAGATGAGGTGAAAAAGGAGCGACGTTAACGGCCTTTATATACTACCTCTCAGTTGGATTCATAGAGCCAGAGGATTCTATAGTGAGAACGAATGCCGAGAAACTAAAGAATGTGCCATGTTTTACGAAGCAGGCTGAAAGGCAGTCCCTAATCAGCCCATGTTTACCGCTTACCTAGCTGTCCATTCGGCCAGTTTACCTGATAGTGTACTGACGCAAAAGACCGATCAGACTCTGGCATCTCGTCTTCCCGCGATTTTTATCAGGATTCGGCCCCAGAGGCCGTCTTGGGGAGCAGCCGAACTTATCGATAAACAGATAAGTCGCGTGTGTACTAGCGTTCGGATCCGAATGGACGGCCGTGAAGTGGGCAAAGTTCTGTAGTCGGGACCGAGTTTGACGAGATGCCGTTCTATGTCTGCCCCACCTTCCACCAAAACCCGCGTAACTGCTCTTCTACTCCTCCAGGGGATTAGGAGTGAATTCGCCTGGGAGCCAAGCGCCTTCCCACTGTGCGATGTCTAAGGCATGGGATAGGATACCTACCTAGACAGCCTGAAGACCGAAGACCTAAGGTTCTCTATGCCTATTCTGAAATTGGGCCTCTCATTTCTTGTACCAAGGACTCCATATTATTAGATTTACGAGTGACCCAGTCGTTTGCAAGGCGACACAGAAATTGGCATGGTAAGAGAACAGAAGACATTCTATTCATGGGCCGTCTAGCCACTCAACAATGTGCCTGCCACCAATGGCAACTTAACGCGACTCTAGGTAATTTACCGCGATACTACTTATAGCAAGTAGAACAATGTCCATCGTGGAAATGCATTAATTCGACAGCACTATTCCGTCACCACCGCCGACTACACTTGGTATCTTTCATGACTCCAACGGGACAAAACTCCTTCGCCAAACGCCGCCATCGTTCACTTCGTAAACTTATTGCATAGTGCAGGTCTTTCTGTCGTTGGGTCTACTTGTTTTTTTTGAGACCTGATAAGTCGTAAGCATGGTGGTCAGTTAGAAGCCCACGCTAGACCTCAAGACCGTCGTTGCTGTATAATTGTTGATGAGGACAATCAATAGTCCTGAATGCTGAACTGGGCGCAGCCTCGATTATAGATAGATTCCTATGGCAGAGGTTCGGCAGCGACTCGGGTGGAGGTCCGGTTGGTAGACATCCTCCAGGATACCTAAGGTAGATATAAATGTATCGCCACGGCAACCTGGCACCCGTACTAATTAAGCCACTGTAAATGGAATAAACCGGTAGGTTCCAAGCGAGTATAGCCGTCTAGTTCATCCCCAATCTCCAACACGTTTCAGTCCCGGATTGCATTTCTGCGAGCCCAAGATGCCGCGTCTTCGAGATGAACGATGCACGTTAAAGGACAATTCGTAATGTCGATGGCAAGCAATCAATTATTTACCAGCTTCCTCTCCTTCGTCGAGGTGTCCTTGCAGCGGGGCCGTGCTTGGACCGGAAGAATCTTGGTTGGTGAAGAGTCCCTGCCCGGCAGTGCTAGGGCCTGGTGTGCTACTCGTAGACGCCCCCGCATTATCACCATCTTGTGTAAAAGTGGCACCTACGGTAGGAGCAACTAGATGCTGTGGTAGGATAGGATGTGCGTGTTGAAAGGGCATGTTTGGATGATGTTGCGGAGGAGGTGGCGGCAGAGGGATCGGTACATTGATGCCGGTCGTTGGGTTGTCGTTTGCCCCAAAGCTGCCAGGATCAAGTGCGATCTCACTACCATCGCCCATATCGTCATCCTCAACCCCGTCTGCATCATCAAATCCGTCCATATCAGGAGCCGGTGCAGGTGCAGCGCCATGTGGCCCTTGTGTCGCGTCTTGGTTAATCTGAACAGGTCTTCGTGGTGCGAACAGGCTCGACTGGTGCAGGTGATATTCTGCAAATTCAGGTTGAGTATTGAGGTAGTTCCGAAGACCCATAACACCTTGGCCCGAGAAGACACAGAATACCGCACGTTGATGCTCGGTGAAGTCTAGAAACAACAACTCTTTAGTGCTTGAACACGATCAGATATGGGGGAGGGGTCTAACCTGGTGGGGCCTCGCGGCAAAAGGTTTCCAAATCATCACGAAGGAAAGCAGGCACGCCTGTTAAACTCAAGTGAGTGAGCTTCGGGCAGCAATTAAGCAGTTTGATGATACTCTGTGGCGGTGTCAGCAGCGTCTATCGACAGGTTTCCTAGAGGGGCCAAACTGTACCGGAAGAGTCAAATTAGTACAATAGCTAAGATGCACTCGCTCCAAGCTGCCCGTGTGGTATTCGTGTCTCCTAGAAGTGTTTCCTGCCGTATTACGACGGGATTGTGCATGACGATTCGCACCAGCCAATGCATACATGCTTTCGTCTGTGATGCTACTACACTTTACCAACCCGATCCGCTTCAATTTCGGAAGCCGGGCCAGTTGTATAACAGAATCGTCAGTGAGGTGAGTGCAGCAGCCGAGATCGATATAGCGAATACGGTTACAGCACTGTGCCAAGCGCTTGACGGCCTCGTCTGTGATATGCCTACAATGACCCAGGTGTAGGTAATGCAGATTCTTGCCCAAGCGAGCTATGGCGTAGACGGCAGAATCCGTGATGTTGCTGCACTTGGCTAAAACCAGGTTCCGCAGCCTCGGAGCAACGTCTATGATTATTTCCACGGCGCGGTCCGTCAGTCGGGTGCACGAGGTCAGGTCGAGAATTCGAAGGTGTTCGTAAATCCTGTTGGACGGCAAGGACAAGAATGCGGTGTCATCGACGAGGTCGCAATTTGCGAGTCGCAGTTCTCGGAGAGCTTGCCCTCTCGAGAGAAGGGCGGTAACGGGCTCGCTTCCAATATTCAAGCATTGGTGAAGATCAATCTCGAGTATGTTCGGACAATTGTTGGCGAAGGCCACAATAGCGCTGTCATTCAGCTGTTCGCAATCGTTCAATTTGAGCTGTTCCCCCAAATTAACAGATGTGGTTAGCAAAGCTGTCCCAAGGAGGTACTACCAGAAAATAGCAATTGGATTAGGAAAGCGAACAGGGGAGGAATACTCGTTTGATAAATCTGCAATTCTCTGCTAGCTGAACCATGCTCTCGTTAGATATCTGCTTGCAATTTGACACGTTCAGGCCCTGGAGCCTGTGGCAGTTCTCGGCCATGGCGATGATGGAATTCTCCGTGATATTTATATCGCCGGATATGTCTAGAGCGAGAAGATGCGGGTTGCTCCTCACCAGGGGTATCAGCCCTGAGTCGGTGAGGTTCTGGCAGTTGGTCAAGGTGAGACGCTCGACGCGGGTGCAGACGGCAAGCGGCATGACACTGCCATCATTGACCCTATCGGCCAAGGCAGCCAAGTTAAGGCGCTTGACAAAGTCCGTATAAGTAAAGTATGGCCTCTCCAGTCCTAATGTTGCGCAGATAGACTTGTGCTTTTGCCACGAAGTACAGGTAGGCCGATGCCAGAGTATCTCGACGACGTTGCGGGCCCATCTCTTACAGGTCAACATGCAGTTCAAGAGTTCGTTCGGGCTACTTATGCGAGAGAAGATGCTGATGAGGATCTCGCTGGGGAGGGCCGCAACGGTCGGGAGACATTCCGGATCTGTCACTTGCATGTCTTGCAAGTTGGGTACCACTCCTAACGAGGATTGAGAATCATTTGCTACGTGAAAGAAATCTGACTCTTCATTGTCCGCGGGGATAGGAGAGTTTGTTGACGAGGACGACCTGGAATCCCTCGAATCTTCCGACACGTTCATATTCGGGGCTGAATTGTTGCTAGCAGTAGCGGTGTCAGTAGTAGTAGCAGCAGTAGCAGTAGTAGCAACAGCCGCAGCCGCAGCCGCAGCCGCCGCCGCAGAATTACGAGCGGCTATGACATCGAGAGAAGGAGCTGGAGGCCGCATTTTGGCACGTTCGCAACAGGGTCTATTGATAATTCGATCTTGGGAAGCGTATAATTCGATTCGAACGGCGCGACGGCCGGCAGATGTTGGCGGGATGACGGATGACGATGTCTACGTCGAAGGATCCAGCAGGGTGGAGGATCGAGGGGTAGCGGTAAGGTGGGAATAGTAAGTAATACCTATTGCAGCATTACCATATCATCGGACGCTCTTGCTTCGAATTAGGAAAAAAGAAAATAGAAAAAGGCGGCAATCAAGAAAACGAGCGCAGTGACCGGCTGTCGCTTTCCTCCTCTAGATGACCACTAGGTAGATGGATGTCGCAAGATAAAGGAGAAGCAAAAAGACGGGGGGCGACGATGGCTGCGAACTACGAAGATGGGGTTCGATTGTGATGGTTGTTGGGAAGGAAGGGCCACATGTACATGTATGTGTGTAGTGTACAACAGGTCTATTCTGGGTTCCAAGATTGGTAGCAGTTGCCAAGATGCATAAAGAAATGCTGGCCTTGATTTGCAGACACGGATGTACCATCTACCTACATAGGTGGGTATGTGTGTGTGTGGCTGCTTTGATGAATTGGGGTCTGAGCTGGCAAATTTGGTGTGTTGATGTGAAGAAAGGCCAGGGTTGCCAAGGGTTAGCAGGCGAGAAGGAGTCGTGGCGGGGAAGTACCAGCTACATCTAGTTGTTTTCGGCATTCCAGGGCGTGTGCATGTGTATGCCTATAGCGGGCAGGTGACGACTCTGAATGCAGCTGCCCAGGTCTTGTGTTCAATGTTTAGCGGGTTCCAGTACCTACATGTAATTGATTGAGCCGGCGCGAAACGCTACGGGGTGACGAAACTATGTGCATTGTACTTGCCGATACTGCATTTTCTGCACCAACAGCGCGGAGGTAAGCGCGCTTAAGCCTCTCCGTCGACTCTGCTACAGAAGTATCATGATGCAATATGCATCTATCAGCGAGGATATACATGTTCTGTATTGTATAGTACCTTGAGTACCTAAGAGCTAAGTATCGTTACAAATATAAAAAGTTCGACTTTGCAATTTATCGAACGATTAAGAGGCCTTCATCTCTCGATAACATAGCTGGACGTCTCTGTTTCGATCAATATTTGTGTAGGACACCGAACCAAGTATCCGCCAAACCTACTTGATTTCAAAGTTCGCCTTCATCCCCTTGATAGGTAAACCCGAGCCCGATATCGTTCTCAACATCGGCGTCAGTTCATTCCGTTGCCGTTACCGTCTCTCATGAAAAATATAAGGAACGCAGTAACTGCAGTCGCTCTCGCTTGACCTCGCCTGCCTGTCTTCGCTTCGCTTCTGAGCACGCGCCACGTATATTACGTACCTACGTACAGTAGGTAGTTGCGTCTAGTGTAGTGACGGTTCATGTTGCCTGTTATGAACTACATACAATTGAATGTAAGTATCGACCTGATTAACGTCACAGTAGATATCAGGGGTCTTCTTGTTCAAGCTTCTGGGGGTTCGCATTTCAGCCAGATCCTAGCTTCGTACGACATGGCGCCCAACTGCACCGTTTGTATCACTCAGATCAACGATCTAGCACGAGAACTACATTACACTACACGTACTTGCAAATATTTGCCATTTTCCCATGTTGGGGGAAACGTATGCGAATTCGCCCAGGTAGCAGGAAACTCGACCAGCCATCACCAGGAGAGAAGCTCACAAGCACCTGGCAACTAAAGGCTGACATCCGAGGTATCTCGGCGCCATCTCACTGACGATCAATCGATCAAGTGCCGAGCGCCCCTTGTCGAATGCATCATCCCCGTTTTGAAGTGTATATCGCCCATTTACCACACGCACGTCAAATGGATATTTATTCCGGTGTTGACGCCTCTGAAGGATCGGCAGAACACCGACGGTGAAGACTAGAATACCAAGCTGAGGTCTCAGCAGTACAGCGAGAAGACTACGAGGGAAAATTTTGGCTTCGTAGACTTTTTCCGCGACTCGTGATTGTACGATAATTATAATGGTATGGACGAGAATCACTCGGCGCTTATTAGATGCTGATATGGATCGCCTCACGGAGGAAGGTTAACTGGATTGCCGCACGTTCAGAGTCATTTCCAGTGTGATCCCCTCTGAAGATAGAACGAAACCGCGCCTTCATATTCACCTTGATCAAGGGCATTGGAACATTTCCAGAGTGATCAAGCACTGCCGCCGTCACCTATACTGATATCCCTTGTTACCTAAGGTATGTAATGTATGTATGTAAGGACAGTATTCAGAGGTTCAGTAATAGGTACCTAATAGGATGCCATTGTATTTTGAACTACAGATGTACATACATTATACGAAGTGCTATAGTAAGAACTTTTAAGGCCTCCCTGAGGCTTGGTTCTACCCGCTCTATTGCGTTATAAAAATGATTTTGATACGAATGCGACGCGTACTGTCTTGGGTGCTTAGCTGCTTACCTACCTACACTAGGTAGCAGGGTACAGCAGATTCAGTGACAGTGGCGCTAGCCATGCTACCTAGGTAGATACCTACATGTATTATACAACACTATTCCCGAATCAAGCTCTACCAGTGCACCTCTCAATACATACGACAAGCTGATAGCAAATAATAGGAGACTTCCTCTATTTGTGATTCCAGCATATACAGTAAAACCCGTATTGTATCAATTTCTAAAGCTATATAGGTAGTCCAAGGCTGAATGAAGACCAAGATCCAACTTCCACACTTGAGTACCTACCCCCAGCAGCCCCAGGTCGGTAGGTAGGTACCCACTTACACCGATTCATGGCAGTATGGATGATATATAACGGGTTACTATGTTATTATACTGTGCTTCCTGCTCACCCGCCTCAGCTCAATGTGATTCTCTGACGGTAATTCTAATTAATGGTTTACTGTGTCGATGACCTGCACTAGCCATGTAAACCACCCATTACTTCCTACATATAACCGACAAGCTACCTTGTAACATACCTACCTACATGTCGTTATTTGAAAGCTTTTCAAGGTACTGCGTATATCGTGGACTAAGACTACATATTGCCAAGGCCCTTCAGCTTCCTTTTCGCCCTTCAATTTGTGGAGCATTAGCTTACAAACCTCTCGTATCCCGGAGACCCTCCACTTGCCATTTACATATTTACTTACGCCCTCTTAGTCCGTAGCTAACGGACAGTTCGCCATTCCCAGGTTTTGGCGGCTCTCTCTCTAAACTAGGAGCTACAGTGGAACTCATCCTACAGCCCACCAAGCTCTGTCATGGCCGGCACAATCATCATCACCGGGGCCAACGGCTCCCTCGCCATTCCTGCTGTGCGGCACCTTCTAACCAAGTATCCAGATTATACAGCCGTTTTAACTGTCCGCAAGGCGGAAGACACGGACCCTAACACCAAGAAGCTGCGCGAGACCATCGCTAAATTCCCCAAAGCTCAGACGTCTATCCGCCAACTCGATCTAGCTGATCTTGCTGCTGTCCACAGCTTCGCCAGCGCCATTGCTTCAGAGATAGCGGAGAAGAAGTTGCCACCTCTTGCTAGCATCGTATGTAATGCTTACTATTGGAATTTGGCTCGAGACCCTGAGTTCACGGCGGATGGAATCGAAACGACCATCCAGGTGAACCACATTTCCCACGTCGCCTTGGTTCTTCGACTCCTAGGTAGCTTTAGGCCTGAGGGCGGTCGCATCGTGCTCTTCACTAGCGACGGACATTTCCCTGGCAAGAATGGGCTGGAGAAATACCCGCCGGGCCTCCCAGACGACCTTGATTCTTTGCTAAAGGCTTCTCCGGATGCCGACAAGCTTGGTCGGGGCTTTAATAGATATGCCAATTCGAAGCTGGCTATTCTCATGTGGGGATACGCGCTGAACAGGTATCTCGAAAAGGTGAGTTCTTCGCTTCCTTTGGCTCACTGAGACGTGGAAGCAAGCGTCTCACCGACTACTCAATAGGACGAAAAGCTGCGCAACATCACGGCTATTGTGATTGATCCCGGTAACCTCACTGATTCGCGCGCGCTGCGCACGAACACGCCTCAATTCCTACAGTATGTTCAGAGGTTTGCACTGCAACCTTTGCGGCCTATTATTCGCTTTGTAGACCCGACTCTGCGTACTGCAGCGGAAGCAGGTGTCGATGTCATAGAGCTCGCTACGAATAACGCGTACCCGGGAGAGCGCGGCTACGTCAAGCAGCTGAAGAGAGAGCCCAGCTCTCCAGACAGTCTCATCGAGGACAAGCAGCAGAAGCTGTGGCTTAAAAGTGCCGAATGGGCAAAAATCACGGCGGACAACACTGCCCTGGCAAGCAGCATCTGAAAGAGACATATGGAGACATGTCCAATGACGTGGAATGGTTTTCAATGCTCTGGTTTCCCTACGTATCTAGGCTCAGGCAATTTGAGACACATAGTGGTGTGGGACTTCTTACGAATACGATTTATGTCTATTATTTACATGAAGTTTTCGGGTTCCGCGTGTACAATGGAGGGAGTGCCAGTTTGCAGCCACTTAACTCGAAGCGCAATATTTATACTCTAACTCGTCTTCGATCGATCCGCAAACCGTCTTTGAAAAAAGGACATTTCCATCTTGCGACATGCAAACTCCCAATCAGTCGTCCACTTGCGATGGAATGGCTGATACCCCAGAATGCCTCCTATCCATCTACCTACCACAATCCCCAAGGCTTGTGCTATTGTCCTGCTGAACGGTATCCAACGTGGAAGTGACAGATAAGATCCACCTGCGTCGAACATCTACAACCACGTCAATAAAGGGACCAAGAGACCAAGAGTTTATATGACCAAATCACTTACGCTCATCACCTGAATCAAGTCAATTTTCTCGCCCTTGACGACAATTTGGTCTTGGTACGCGTACCAGTTCTCGAAGAAGACGGTATCGAGCCTGAACAGCTCAGGGGTACTCTCAGCCGAAAGCAGGAATTTTGTCAACTTCAAGTCGTCCCCTCTGTCATTAGACACTGGCGAGTACAGCCTGTGATTCACCCACGGGCGAATAGTGACTTCTCCATCTTCCGGGCTGAGGATGTTTTCTTCGCCTTCAATCTCGAGAGCCAGACGCCCTTCGAGCACCTGTAGGTATTCCTCCTGATGTGGGTGAAAGTGTAGCGGCGGTTTCTGCGACGCAACGGCGACCACCCGTGGGTGTTGTAAGAGGAACGTGACCTCATAGGCGAAGGCTCGATCAGAATGAGAAGGATGGGTGATTACCCGTGTGATGATGCCGCCTTCGAACCTGTAGCGGGGCGAACGACGATCCTCATCTTTAGCAAAACAGAGTCTTAACGTTGCACTCCCACGTGGCTTGCGCCGCAATCGAAGGATACAAACAACTTACGCCGGAATTACGCGTCCCAGATATGGATCCTCAGCCATGCTTTCTCTGAGACTCGAACGGGCTTTTCCCATTGTCGTATAGAATTCCCGGACAACGCTATGTCCACTTCACGTAACCCTCACTATATTGTAAGTGGAAGCTTACGAGTTAAAGGAGATCCAAAATGATATGGTTTCACTGGGTCATGCAAGACTCTCGTGGGCTTGAACGGTCAGCTAGGCAGGATAGTTCTTCAGCTCCTCCAGAACTTCTTATTTCGTTCGTTCCTGATATGACTCTCTTCGGCACGGCGCTTTCTTCCGTTGCCACTGTCCTCGTGTCAATGCTGGAGACTGTTCTATGGGATAGCATGGAGGAGCACCATGTTTATTCTTACCTAATTACTTTAATCCGCATCGGTCATCAGCCTGGTTTTAGAGCAACAAGGGTTTTGGGACTGTTGGTCCTAATCCCCTCCTCCTCCCGGCCCGAGGGGGCCCCTATTTTCCGGTTATTGGTGGAATCGTGGGTGAACGATCTCTTCCAAACATACGACACTGACATTGCATCCCGGCTAGCTAAATTTCAAGGCATTTAGCGCATAGCAGGGACAATCTAATGCGAAGGATCCGGACTGTGTTGCAGCGCTACTCTACCTTGTGCGCTAGGGCTGGATTCGCATTAGCTCTGGTCCTGGACCGATGCCCCTGTTGTGTCTCTGCCCGTCCCGCGGTCCTTGCTTATCAAAATCTCTTGACCAGATCCGTACGTACTCTGGATTAGACGTCTGACACGATCAAAGCGTACTATCTCCGTGAGATTCACAAGACTAAAGCGGAGCCGTGGCGTAGCCGGTTCATTGCCGATATCGATATACGGAGCTACTGGGAATCTGCAGCGTACCTAACCTGAGGTAGTGTACCCTACATAGGACGCGTGTGGGGCTATCTAAACAAGCTCTGGTCAAATAATCATACCAGATATCTGTAGTGTAGGTACCAACATAAGCAAGCAGGCAGTACAGGCCAGGTACGTAGAACTCGTGTCAAGACTGGCAGTTCTTTGATAGCAATCCGCATGTACAACCTTGGAAGCCTCTATCAACCGTCCCGGTGATATTAAATCAAATTGAGCTTTACTCTAGGCTACTGGCATTCTAAGCGGCCTGGACAAGAACTTCAAGACTATTGAAAAAACTAGGCGAGTACAATGTTTAAAGCAACTGGAATTGGCACAAGGGTATCTTGAAATATCAATATTAGGTACATTTGCGAACACAGACGTGATAGTTTGTCTTCCTACCAGGCGGTGGGCGTGGCGCTGTTACATCGGCCTTGCAGGCCAACCACAGGACTCGTCAGTGAGGTTCAAGGTAACTTGAATCCCCCTGAAGCCAGGTTCTGGAATACCCCATTTGGGTCGTACTTTTTGGCCGCGCTTTTCAGCTTCGCCACGTTCTTTGCCCCATAGCTTTCGATAACGGGCTGGTCGGAAGCTGCGTCGTTCATGAAGATGTAATCGACGTAATGACCGCTGCTCTTGGACGCGTCGTCGATCTTGTTGATCATGCTCAACGTGTAATCGTGCGCTTTCTGATCGTCCTCCGGAAACCACCAGCCTACGTCTAGCACAAGCCAAGTCTGGTTTACGGGCTGTAAACCAAGTGCGTTGCCGCCGTTGCTGGCTTGTCCCGCGAGAACGGCACTGCTGGAAATAGGCTGCCAGCCGAAAGCCAAGGAGCCTGCCGTCAGGTTCTGAAGCTGGTCCAGCTCTGGAGCTTTGGTGACAATATCGGCAACTTCGTTGAACAATTTCTTGTCGGTAGTGAAACTTGCGCTGAACCAATTTACTCTGCAGACTCAAATCAGTAACATAAAACTTTGGGACCCCAGGCCGCCCGGGAGACTCACCGTGTCAGCTCGGGGAGAGGTGCTGCAAGCATCAATTCAGTTAGTGTCTGTAACTTGGTCTGATCAGCCAGGGGCGTGATGTTGCGGAAGGGCGCAAAGGCTTCCGGTTCCTCCTCGGGCTTCAAGTATACGATATTGAGAATGGCACCAATACTGGCATTGGTCGGGAACGCCTGTAACATGATATTCGCGTAAGGGTCCTTATTTGCGGCAGACTGGTATTGGTACATGGCATCGAACAGCTGTGGCAGCGCGTCGAGCGAGTACACCCTGACGCCGCCCCAAGCATCGTGAATATCGTATGTCTTCAGCGTGAACCTGCTGACGATGCCTGACTATGTGTAAGCCGAGATTTCCAATGCAACGCCGGTATTCTCATTAGGTCTCACCGAAATTGTTGGCTCCGCCCTTCAGAGCCCAGAATAAGTCCGGATTCGACGTTGCGTTTGCATTGACGACAGCGCCGTTTGCAGTAACAACCTGTACATCAGATCTGAGTCAGCGCTAGCGCAACCACGGAGATTCAGCTTAAGCCTTGCTTACCTCAAAATTGACGACATTGTCGCAGACCAGGCCATAGAGATCAGCAAGATATGATAGGCCGCCTGTGTCGATTGTCAATGGTACGTTCTGCAGCCACCAAGTCACCTAAGGACGGATTTACCTCCGAGAGTCAAACCGCCGACCCCAACCTCTAGGACTCTACCACCAACGACAGTCACATTGTACGGGTCCAGCGAAGTGTAGACTTCTTTCCACCGTAGTCCTGAGCCTACGACCGCGACTTTCTTACTCGCATCGTATTCCACGGTGTTAATTTTCCCCATGTCGATCAAGACGCCGCCATTGATATTTGCGGCTCCTGGTACGACCGAGTGGCCCCCGGAGCGGACAGCGAACTTCACTTTCCGGTTGGTTATTGTCGAAACCACATATGACAGCTCCTTCGTGCTGGAGGGCTGAATGATGCATGCTGGCTTTGCCCAGACAGTTTGCGACCTATTTAGCGAGAATTAGTCTACGTATTTTCTTAGCTTAACCAAATTTCAGCCCTACCAGTTCTCGGTGCTTAGAGCCTCATAGGCGCTTTCCGTAGGCTGGACCGTCTCGTTGCCGAGTTTAGCTTTGACCTCGTTGCACAAGGCACGGTCTTGAGAAGCTCCCGCTGCTGGAGAGAAGAGAAGTACGAGGCCGACGAGGGCCTGGAATATGGTGGGACGCGCCATGATCCTCTTGTTCGGCCGAAACCAATGCTTTTGAGGGTAGCTCGCTCTGGCTATTCACGCCGGCTCGGCGTCAGGGTGCTGGTTTAAATACCGACGAACAGACAGAGGAACATGTGTTTGAGCACCAGAGGGACCCTAGTCCTACTTATCAAGTCCAGCGAAGGGTGCTATAGGACCGTCTCCAGCCCTAAGAGCAATAAATCTTCGGAGCATAAGTACCTAGGTACTCTTAAGCTACTCCCCTGCCTTCAATATTCTTGCGAACGGGGTTACATAGTACCTAAGGTCAAGTTCAGTCTATCTGAGGTACCTATGTAAGTACCTAGTAATACGGGGGCGAATCAAGCCATCAAGCCACCAAGCGCACCCAGCCCTGCTGTCTTGTGCCGAGAATCTGACATGGATACAATTGCGAAATAGATACATGCACCTAGTATGCCTTCTCAGGGACCAGACCGGCTAACATCACCTAGGTACGTATCCTTACCTAATCGGCATAGTACATAGCTCAGGTTAATATCGACAAGGGCCCCTGAAGCTCTAACCGGTACGCAGGACCTACCTGCCTACGTACATATGAGTCGGCGACCTGATAATTTGCTACTGCATCCATGTTAGCGCAGCTTAATTCGGGTCCAATTACATAGTAACAGTCAAGACAGTGTATTACGGCATGCTGTACACGGCCGTTAGTGCTAATTCAAGCTTGCATTAGCCGCACTTGAGAACCGCATGACGATCTCCAATACTGCGTATACGGGCTGACGGGCTAAGCTTACAATGTCTTAGGTACCTACAGAAATAATTTGGATGCCATTGCCATCTGTCTCGCAGGCGACCACTTAGAATGCCGGGATTTTCGAAAATATTCAGAGAACATCCGTCACGCTCGACAATCTTCATGCCAAGACGGGAATCTGCAAGCCAAAGCTTGTCGGAATTGCTGCAACAGGGGCGGGCTGAGTTGTCCTGGCGCCGTGGCTACTGCAGCGAGAGTCTACGATTGCTGAGAACGCATACAGCTGGCATATAAGTTAACGGCAACGCCTTGGATCATGTTGTACTGTCGCATTTGCCCTATTGTGGATCTCGAGCGTACCAACCATCACTCCTCTTGCACATGCCAAGGGTTGTTGCTCCAACGGGTCTAGCCGTTCACGGAAGCTTGGGCAGAATCTTTTCATCGTGCAAATTGCCTCTTCCGATCTATCTTGAGTTCTCCACGAACCAACACGGCTTAGTAGCCCCTTTATTCTTCCAGTCAAAGTAAGAGTAGGACCGATTGGTGCAGTTCTGGACGTTCCGGAGGTTGCTTACACATGCCTGGTACGGTACTGTCTATGGACGAGCCGTCGTCGGCTTGATTGAGAGCCGAACCACATAGTGGCTTCGGCGAGAGAGCTTCTATTTTCGCGCAGGCGAAGCCTACACCAAAACGGAGATTCCTCTCACCCATCATGTTGCAGTTCATTGGAAAGAATACGTCCTGGCTAGAATTGCCCCTGATAATGAGATTCTTCCCCCCGGTCAGTCGGTCACTCGTCTAGTACGGCCCAACCCTGTGGTAAGCCTCTAAAGCTTATTCCAAGCTTCCCGTCAACGGCGCAGTTGTAAATGACGCCAGATCGGACTGGGGCCGACGAGATATCGTATTGTGGGGAGAAGGATCTAGCACTCGCATGTGGGTAAAGGCCGCTGTTCCTACGGTACTCTTGGCGACCTATCGGACAACTTTAGCCAGTGTATGGTCCTACTAATTCGTAAGCGGAAGCATTGCATGGTTAAGTGGTCTATCTCCCCGTGCGTTCAGGCTTGTCTCGAAGAAAAGGTAAGGAAATGTCTTCCTCGATTTTCATTAACCATCCCACCCTCTCTCCGGGCCCCTTGTGCTGGCTTCCGTCATTATGAGCGGTAAGACGATCAATGGAAAACAACAACATAGCGAAGAAGCGGCCGCCTTCCAGAATAATGCTCTCGCACAGCAATACGGCGGTGGCCATGCTGGCGGCTGGGTTAGCCGTCTTCCCCCTTCATGGGTTCCCTACGTCCAACTGGCGCGACTGAGTCCACCAGCCGCCCTCTTCCTCATCTACTTTCCGCACTTCTTCGGCATCGTGCTCGCAGCCATCATCCAGCGGTCGCCTGTGTCCCAGGTCCTGCGGGCGAGCATCGTCATGCTAGGCGGCAGCTTCTTCTTCTCGAACGCCGCCCATGGCTGGAACGACCTCATAGATGCGCCCATTGACAAGTCCATCGCACGCACGAGCAAGCGGCCCATTCCTCGAGGCGCCATCAGCCCCCGCGCCGCATTCATTTTTACGGTCACACAGGCCATCGGTGCAGCTTCATTCCTGCTTCTGATGCCCGAAGGAAGCGCGATATACGCCATCCCGAATATCATCGGCACGTACTACTACCCATGGGCTAAGCGGCACACAAACTTTGCGCAGTTGGTGTTGGGATTTTGCTTAGCGTGGGGCATCATCATGGGCTCATGTGCAATGGGTCTCAAGCCTTTTGTTGGGGGTCCTTTTGGAGCGAGAAATGTGTGGGAGGAGTTCTTCTGGGCCGAACCGTCGATCGCATGTCTGTTCCTTGCGTGTATCCTCTGGACAGTCATCTACGATTCCATCTACGCGCACCAGGACGTTAAAGACGACATCAAGGTGGGGCTAAAGAGCATCGCGGTCCTCTTCAAGGATCGGACAAAGCCGCTTCTGTGGCTGCTCCTCGGCTGCATGGTTGCGTTGTTATATACGTGCGGAAACCTGTTGGATATGGGCATCCCATTCTATGTGATTGCAGCCGGTGGCTCCTTGCTGTCACTGGGCGCTATGATAGCCAATGTCGACTTGAAAGAATCATCGAGCTGTTGGTGGTGGTTTAGATATGGGTTCTGGCTGGCGGGAGGAGCCATTGCGGGAGGGCTGCTCTCTGAATACGTGCTCATTGAGCCAGGCTTGTGAGCATACCTCATAATCCCCCCTCCAATGATAGGCCACGGGATTACCGTATGATCAGTATGTATGAACACGCAATTTAAAAGAGTATCATTCTCAATTCCCACGTGCCTTGGAGTGTTGGTGATGACGCGAGCACAAAATTGAAGACATCCTATTACGTTCGATCTCGCAAGGGAATGTCAAGGATTCGTAAACCAGGGGTCGTTTCACTGGATTCCTCACTGTGTTACATTATACCGTTCATTTATTGACATGGTTTGTGTACGATGACGACTTGCATAACCATCATTCGTGCTCCTTCCGGTCTTCCGGGATTAAGCGACACGAAGGGGATCTGACTGCTTACATGTTGGCGTTGCAAGCTGAAAAGGGTTTCCCTCCAAGACCCATGACTCCACGTGGCTGCCGGAATGATCATTGTCATAGGTTATGAAAGAAGTACAATAACGATTTATGTACCTGATACGGATCATAAATGATCCCTGAGACCTAAGTCAATTCGCAACTTCGTACAAGCTCCCCCGGTTTGAGGTATCTTGGTGCAATAGGGGGATAGAAGAGTGGTGGCATAAGTAGTAGTAATAAATCAACATTCTTCCTTCTGCGGACGACACATAACTCCTCCTCATCGCCTCGACATCGGCTAGACATTACGAAGTTCACCAGCTCGTCACGTAGCTTCTTGTCGAAATCAACGGCCCATTCGTTCACTCATCCCCTGTAGGCATATTGTTAGACGCGTTAAAGAGAATAGCGGTTAATCGTGTGTGCTGGCCTCGCTAATCCTTGCGATGTTCCTGCTTGCCCAAAAGCTTGTTCAGCTTCTGATAGATGATCAATCCAGCGCTGAAGATTCGGTTTCCGGGAATCTCGTTGAGGAGCTTCCGGCAAGCGTCTGAGCCCGCGTCGTTGATGAGTTCACTAATAACCGAAGGTATGCCATTAATGCAGTAGGACCAGCCGTCGGGACCAGCGAGTTGTTTCTTGATTTTGTCTTTCCAGAATTCGCGCAGAAACTTCGTCGGATCTCTGTGGTTGTCGCTCTGGGTAGCCGGTCCATTGATACGGGCTCTGCTATCTCCCCCTTCGAGTTCGTGCCACTCAAGCTTGGCACCAAGTGCCTCGAGGGCAGGCAAAAGTCCTTCTCCCAGAGCTCGGTCGTCATGGGACGAAATTGCCTTGGATGGAGTAGTGCCGGCTTACGTGAAAGCCTGAGCGAACGCAAAGGATAGGTAAAAGAGGACCTGGGCTGTACATTTTAACTCATACGTTGCATTGTGTCCAGATGTTATGGACCCAGGGTGCTAAGTCGAGATAGCGGTATTGTTAGGTTAAAAGTTATGATGGCCGTGATAAATTCTTGGTACTATTGGGGGTGTGTTGGGAGAAATTTGCGTGATGTTGGTGACCGGAAATTGGCTCAGCAGTTGTAGGTTTACTGGTGATACTTACGTCTTTAGTTGTCCTTTGAACTAAACCTATAAAAAGCGGAGATCATGAGGGCACTCACTTGACGGCGTTTTGACAGCAGTGGTGCTATGGCATCGTCTGCTGCACCTTGGTTCCGTACTAAATATGACCTGCCGTCCTCCTATCTGATGACCCAGGTTAGCCCGAGACTCCAAGACGCCACATGTTCTATACGACGCTGAGTAGCCCTGAGTAGTAACTTAGTTATTTGGTATCAATCATCGTGATAGTATTCGTCAACTGCATGATTAATACGATCTTTGCTACGTTTGAAAACGCGTCCAAATAACGCTCGATTCCAGCGCGCCATGGTTGATAGTAGTTCAATTTCAAGATTCCGCAGATAACCCCAACCCCAACCCCAACCCCAACCCATCTTCAAAACATGGTCAACTTTCGGCAGAGGATGCTGAAGCAAAAGCAACCCAGCCGTGGCCGTACTCTCGCCGGTACGTGCGATAGCCTCGATTCGTCGCGAAGTAGCCACCGATGTCTAGGTACTCATTCGTATCGATGACTGCGGGACTTGACTTCTTTAGACTCACCCTGCTTGCTACGTAACTGCTCAACATTTTAGTAGCGGCTCGTGGCACGCGGCAAAGTCTCTGAGCTTCTTGGGATCCAAAATGAACAACTTCAATCGGGCGGCTTGGTGGCGTACGCATGAGCTGACCTGTTTTGTCAATATGCCGAAAGCCGAAGAATGTACATCCACCAATCAACGCCAGGGAGCATCGGAATTCGGAACCGAGACATCTACTGCGGATGTGAATTCCGATCTCCTCTCAATGATCAGAGGGTTACTGTTGAAGTTTTCACAAATAATACTATCAGAAGGAGACATTAGCCGTCCCTTGTTTTAGTCTAAACTCCTCGCATTACCTATATCAACTCCGACACTCTCCAGACCCGAAGTTGACTCCGAAGTGTTCTGAGGCATGAATCATCCGCAGCGGCCGCTTGGTGGCCAGATCATTGATCTACAGCCAACATCCTCAGGTTGTAATCTAACTGTAAAACATCGTCGCAATGGCAAACTGCAGTACGCATATTTTACTCTCTTCCTGCCTACCTAGAGGTACCCAAGCTTACACCCGAGGGCGCTGCGGGGCCAAGTAAAGATTCCCGAGTACGTCCGGTGCATAGCTAGGTACACTTCTCACGCTATGTACCTCGCGGACTGGGAATTGAGCCTTGTTCCCATACTGCCTGCATTATCTAGATCATGTGAACCATGTAGACGATCCAAGTTGAGGTGTGATCATGTTGTCCCAACCTGTGGCAGATGTATCAAGAGACGATGCGTCGACCAGTGTATTTATCATCCAAATCCCCTCAGTCAGGTCAGTTGAAAAACGTCAATCATAGGCAGCCGTAAGCTGGTCAAACTGATGATGGCCGGGGTAGAATCGTCGAAAAGGGCATAATGCTCCCTCAACCCCATTGACGCCAACAAACAATGAAGGTCTAGGGGATGTCGTACGGTCGATAGAAACGCCAAGCGCGGAGCCTCCCAGCTACTTGACCCCTCAGAGCCTGCTCCCGCGCTTTGAGGAGCGAGTGACCCGCGAGGTTCAACGAGCGGCATCCGCACCACCATTACAACTCCGGGATGATTACACCAGCTATACCGGGAGACAAGGGTTCCTTGGCGAGACATCCTACATATCCATCTTCGAGGATGGCCTAGGCAGCTCCGGTATTTCCAATCAAGATCTGGAATCTTCTCACGTCCAGAAAGTCAAACTATCCCACGATCGGATAACTCAGGGATGCAAAGCGCTCTCTTTCTTGAGAGACAATTCTATGCTTATTCGTCTCGTCTCGCGTTGGTATGAAATATGCGAAGATGAGGGATGTATATGCATAGAGCCTATCATGAAGGAGTGGCTCTGGGGCCTCTGGCCGCACCACGGAGATGTCGTACGTATGGAGATACCCCTACAGCCATGTTCTGCACTCGAGATAAAACCGCAGATGGAGGGTGTGACTGACCATAGAATGTAGTTGAGAGATCAGAATACGGAAAAGATTCGTCGCCTCTGCGAATCGGTTTGGCGTAACACCCAGACCCAGATCTCCTTCAGTAAGAACATGACGGCTACGCAATGGGCACGTTCTTCGACTGGACCTAACTTGCGGTGGGAGGTCGTTGGTCTCATCGCTGCTCTTGCTGGCCAGTGTGCTAGCACCCCCGAACCCTCCAATCGGTATTCTAGGACGCACAAATTCACCCACCCCTCATTCCCGAGACAGATGCTCGAGATATCGGAGGCTTGCTTGAGCTTCTGCCGCGAGTGTGACGCCTTGGGTGACCTGTTCGCTTGGCTACTTATGGAGAATTATTGCCTGACAGCAAAGATCAAGGGAGAGACTAGTCATGCCTCGTATACTCAGAGCGGGGAGATAGTAACGGCCGTCATTGCAATGGGCTTACATCAGGGGGTTAAGACGGAAGATGGACTTCCATTCTTTCTCTCAGAGATACGGAAAAGACTGTTCGCCCAGACATACAGCGCTGAAATCGGCATCTCGACATTCTTAGGCCGTCCACCTCGGCTCTCACATCGTTACTGTAGTTTTCAACCACCGCTGGACCTTCCCGTCTCTGAATTGGTTCTCCAAGGAGATGAACTGGCTTTGGCACTTGCTAGTCTGGACGATAAAGGCTTCAACACGGCCGGGAGAATACACCGTGTTACTTGGATGAAGACTTGGTTGGGTTTCGCACCTCAAAGGGAAGACATACTTGATTTGGCCATAGGCCACTATACCCGCGAGGAGATCCTTCTACGCGCTAAGGATATCGAAAGAAAAAACGAGGAGCATCTAGAAGGATTGCCATCATTCATTAAGAAAATAAGAGATGGGCCCATGGAAGCTGAGGGCAGGACGCCAACCGAAATCATGTTCATGATCGTTATTCGCCAGGCTTTCCGTTCGAATGACCTCTTGCTGCAGCGCGTCCTGATTCGCAAAGCTGGTGCTAGTTCGGAGAAGCTTATCCACACGGCGCGCTCGATATTGAAGGATATCTTGTTAATGAGCCAACGTCACGACCTGGGCACATTGTTCCAAACAGACATCGCTTCTCTTCTCGCAGTGCAAGGCTTGCGGAGCGCAGGTGTTATAGCAGTTGAATTATTGAAGCAAGAGCAGCTCCCCGTCTATCCCAAGAAGCCTCTCTTGCCCAGAAGCCAGACGATTCAGGACTTGGCCATCTTCGCTGCCAGACTCGGGGCCATTGATCCTACGGACGGTTCCTACAGCATATGTGACCAAGGGCGTAAAGTTATTACTCATATACTTGACAGGATACTGAGCCCCCCGAGCGCGCCAGATGCAGCTCAAGCTCCTTTGCCCCGTGAGCCGCCTGCGCAACAACCCGCGCACCAAGCATCCAGCCAACCAGGCATAAACGTCCTAACAGCTGAGCCGATGCAAAGCTGCGGCTGGCTTATGCCGGGCGCGATCGATCCCACAATGGCAGATCTGGACTTTGGCATGGAGGCTTCCTTCCTGGGACCTGGTAATGACTTCATGCAATGGCTTGAAAATATGGATTGGGAACGGCCCTTTTGAGTCGTTACAGGAGCATCTGCCAGGTTAGGGCGTCGAAAGAGGTATCGTTTCAGAAGAGCTGGTCACCTTGAGGTTAAAAGGTCCTGCTCATCACATTCGGCCGTTTGCGCAAACTCAGGGTGCTTAATAACTTGAAGTGAGGCAAAAGTTGTCTCGAGATACCAACGGGCTGTCGAAGACAAGGTTTTCTCTGAACGATCGTGTCTGAGAAAAGATGGTAAACTCCATACTTCGCTCTGATGAGTAAGGCCTTTTTTCTTCTTCTTCCAATACTAACCATCATCTCCAGGTCTACAGTCATTCTGATTCTTTTGCGACCATCAGGGGATCAACTGACAATGAATCCCGACTAGGGATCTTTGGTGGTGGGTTCATAGCCAATAGCGACTAGCATACTTAGCACCCTATTGGATGCCCTATCTATAATAGTCCATCGCCTATCGGCCTCGTATTCACTGGTGCCGATGACATCGTGAGTTGGTTGAATGGGTAAGTAATAACGGAGTATGGTTCAATTCTCATCGGCGTCATCTGGTGATCCCTTGTTGCCCATTTGATCTGAGTTGTCCGTCCTCAGTGGGGAATTATCCAAGTGCTCAACGACCGGAGCCAACGTTCGTGGGGGCTTATACAACAAGCTTTAAGATGACCCTGACATGGGGGACACTGCATCATTGACACCTGTATCGTTGAAAGAAAGAAGTCAACCTGTTTTGAGAGCGGCCACCGAGACTTTAAGTTGCCAACCACATCAGAAGAAAGCACCGAGTGACTAATAAGCTACTGTCTGGAACCAGGGACATCCAATGAAACCAGTTAGATCCTTAGCTTGACAGTTAGAGGACTGGGGCGCATAAAACCCAATCCCAACTCGATTGGGGCTCTTAGTGATCGCCCTGCAGCTACACACAATCATTACATCATGAACGGCCCTTCGAGCCCTCCTATGATGGCGTGTTCCTCATAGCATTGGAATTGAAATACCCCGCATTTTCATGGTATATGAAAGCTTCGGGAAGACCATTGATCTTGGCAATTCAGGAACGGCCCTACATAGATGTGACCTGTTTATGTACCTACCTCCATATCCACATCGAATACTTCGTTAGAAACTTGGCGTTGTGGGCCGATATAGCTCGAGATGGTTCATCAACACGGCGACGAACACGATATTCCACAGGAGCACCGCATCAACAGGTTAGTGGATACGTATCGGCAACAGTAAGTATCTAGCTTTGATATTAATCCTTCACAGACATGGTGCCTGGCTACCTGCGGACCATCGTGTCCAGCATGAATGGCTCAAGACACAGATCGAACATGTCGATAAAGCCGGCAAAAAGGACCTGATCCCCGTTCTCCAAGAATTCAAGGAACTTATCGAGGGGAACTCGCGAATCTACATGTACTTCAACCAAATGTGGGAGGAGATCCCGCTCAAGAAGCCATACAACAAGGATCCCACTGGCACGAAGAGGCAGATCCGCGACTACCGGCACATGCTGGCTGTTCTCAACCACATCTTCACGCAAGCCCCCCAATGGACTGATGCTGCGTTTGGCGTCGGCATGGTCGGAGTACCTATGGTGGGTATCTTTGACTACGTGATGGCCACGCCTAGGTGAGCACCCTTCTGCGTTCGAGTATGCCACTACTCCACCAACACCGATTAACACACCGCGGCGCACAGCGGCCACGCTGCCTTCCTAGACCCGGAGGTCAACAAGATGATGAAGAAGATCCTGAACGAATGGGGAAAGTTCCTAAAGGTGAACGCCTACAATCTCGCCGGGGATAGAGTCTTAACTGACACCAATCGCTGAATTAGTCCCCAAAATCAGCCGAGGTCCTCGCATCCCACAAGCAAGGCTGGTTCTCCGAGCACGGCCTCAAGGACCTAATGGAGGTAGCCAATGCGCCGCTGAAGACGTCGCATAGGTTCGAGGACATGTACGTCTGCGACCCGTCAGCCGCGCACTACGGCTTTACCTCCTGGGACGGTAAGCAAAATCTTTCCCGGCCCCCTTTCATGCAACCCCCTGACATCTGACATTGAATGCCGTCAGATTTCTTCACCCGCCAGCTCCGCGAGGACGCACGCCCCGTCGCCTCGCCCAACGACGACAACGTCATCGCCAACGCCTGCGAGTCGAAAGTGTACAATGTGGCGCGCAACGCCAAGCTGCGCGACCGCTTCTGGATCAAGGCGCAGCCATATTCCGTCCTCGACATGCTCGGCCACGACCCGCTGGCCGCGCAGTTCGACGGCGCAACTATATACCAGGCCTTCCTGTCCGCTCTATCCTACCACCGCTGGCACTCGCCAGTCAGCGGGCGCATCGTGCGCGCCTTCGTCAAGGACGGGACGTACTTCAGTGAGCCTCTCTTCGAGGGCCCGGCGGGTGGGTACGTGGAAGGGGAGAAGAGCACGCAGAAGCCTGGCGAGATTGATACGAGAGGTATTAGCGTGGCCCAGGGGTACTTGACTGCGCTGGCGACGCGCGCGGTAATCTTCATCCAGGCAGATAACCCGGCCATTGGGCTAATGGCGTTTGTGGGCGTGGGCATGGACGAGGTGAGCACGTGCGAGATCACGGTGCAGCAGGGACAGTCGGTGCGAAAGGGCGATCAGATTGGTATGTTCCACTTTGGTGGCTCCTCGCATTGCCTGCTGTTCCGTGCCGGCGTGCCTGTCGATGGGTTTCCCACTCCGGGTCGAGAGGAGAATGTACCTGTGAGAGGTCAGGTTGCTGTTGTCAAGGGGAGATAATTTATATTGAGCGAGAAAAATCTGGGGAAGATACCTATCTACCTCTAAGTAAATTTTGATATTTCTCCGGGCAAAGCCTCTTATGTCCGGCGAAAAGTTAGCGGGCAAGTGAGGGAACTTTGATCTACGACTGAACGGCTTCAGTTAATCCAGAATGTTTAATAATCGAGAAATGCACATAAAAATACATCACTTGATATCATCAATATTTTCCCTCGGGGCGTGGCCTTAACTATCCCCCTGTGGCATCGCACACTCGGCTTCGGTCAGCCGATTTCATATCAAATAAGTTCGATAGATATCGGAAACAGTAAATTCAATAAATCAGCTGCTTTTCAATATATCTCAACAACCCCTTCAAAATGTGAATGGGCGCTCTCTTGCTCCCTCACTGAAAAGGGGGATTGGCATTCTTATATAGTTGCTCAAAGTACGCCTCGAACCATGAGCCCGCCTCAGGCGCTGGCTGCAGCGCATCCGCCAACCCGCAGTGGTAATCGTATCGAGTGGCGGTTGTGTTGCTCGTGCCGTCACACTCTCCACCGGGCTTGACCCAGACGAAAGCGTCCAGCAAATCGCTACCCGTCTCGGCGGTGGGGCGCGTTCCGAAGCCAGTCCCAATGACATTACACCAGTCTCCCCATTGCTGTTGGCCTGTAGGCTGTTTCCCGCTGCGGCCCGTGTCCGTGATGAAATGCGCGTCCCAACCGGCTGCAGACAGTAACGGGGATATGGCGTTGACGTACCGGGACTCATCGCAGTTGTCGTTACCTTGCGTGTACGACGGGCATGTGCTGATCGACCAGGCGTTGTAATTGGCGACGTTTGTGGCGAGGCCGCGCAGCGCCTGAGGGGACCCAGCGTCGTTATAGAGCTGGGCGAACAGCTTGGCGGCCGGTTGTAAATTGGCGGGCCAACCGAGCCAGCCTGCGTGCCCGGCATCGAGATACATGGCTACGTTTGGCAGGTTCAGGTTCTTGATTGCGTATTGTACGCACTCCATGTACGCACTTTGGGCGTTTGAACACTTCGCCACGTTCAGGTTCGTGACTAAGTTGGCCAACGAGTCCGGCTCTATTATACAGTTAGCAAAAAAGTGAACATATGGCTTGAATATTGCTCTTGAGACGAACCAATTACGAGTAATAACCGTATATCAGAATAGTTCTTCGCCAGGTCGACGATGGCGTCGATATACGCCTTGTATTTATCAACGCCGCCATCAGCGATCGAGTATTCGCCGTTTGACGCTGCTGCCGCACAGTCGCGGTCAGGCAAATCGTAAACAACAAAGATGCCGGCGTTGGGAGGATTAGCGCCGGCCCCGTTAGCTACGCGAATATCGGCCAAGGTCTCCGCCATCAAGTCGACTTTGTCCCGAGTGTCCCTGCAATACAAAAGTTAGAGAAATCCTTAGGTCATCGAGTAGGCGGCTCCTTACAGCCACATGAAACCAGGCACTTTGGCAACAGCTGCCGCTCCAGCACCTAAAGTCGGAACGGCATAGGCGGAGACCTCCGAAGCATAGTACGAGTTGGCCCACATCTGGACGTCGGAAAAGGGGTTCCCTGACCACGAGGCCGTCTCGCTGCTAGCTGGAGCAGTGGTGGTAGCTATTTCATATTCAGAGGTCAGTTGCGATTCATTCAGAAGGCTTCAAGAGTTACAAAGGCGATTGAAATAGGCTATTTTATATGTAAATTCCCAACAGTCTGCCCACTAACCTTTTGTCATGGCAATACCGACAGGAGTCGTCGGCGTAGTACTCAAGGCCTTGGTGGAAGAAGTGGTCGACAACGTTGTGGAACGAGTAATTGCCGTAGACGCAGCACTTGTAGTCGAAGCACCAGGCATACATTGGTGGTAATAGTCATTTGACTTCACGCAAGTACTTCCACTGGCACAGCAGGTAGCACCCGTCCAGCCTTGACCACCACATTGTCCCCTAAAGAATTTGTAAGTTATTGATCTTCTTAGTGAGACGGCGCTCATACCCGGTTGATGCACATGCTGCTCGGTCCCGAACTACATCGTCGAAAGGGACGGCTAGAGCTACAGAGCACAGAGTAACGGTGAGAAGCTTCTTCGGAGACATGTTGACTTCACTTGATTTGAACACAGGGAGTTCTTAGGCTGCTGCGATAGAGCTTCTTTCTCTGCAGCCTTGGATCGATGGAGCCTTTTAACTCGATCGGAATCCTCCTAGATCTTAGATCTATCGGAAAGACGGGAACGCGGGCGCCATAGGCCTGATCGCGGGATCTGTCGCATCTCCCCATATGGTCCTGATGTTTTCTACGCGATCTTATGGGCTTGATCGACGCAGTTATGCTCGACTCTCCTACCGGGCGCGGGAACGCGGTTGGCGATTCCGTAAAGTGAGCATGGCTTTAAGAGAGGACGCGCGGACAAGAACCAAATGATGACAAGCGACCCAACCTCGAAGGAGCACCGGTGTAGATGTCATGGCGTCTGGAGATGTGATGTCTCCAACGAGGGTAGTAACAGAAGCATCAGACTATCAGTTTCCAAAGAATGGCCAGCCAATGAGAAGAGACCATCGTTGGGAGTTCCACAATATGAGGCCCAGAAACGTTGGAAGACGTTGGAATAGACCTAGCCTTGTTCGGTATTTATTTCGGAACATGTCCCTGGATAGCCCAAAACAGGGAATTCATGCCGTCAGGAGGTTTGGGGTCGCGGTGGGTTCGGACGAAAATTTGTCATTTTCCACAGTTGATGCATCACGCAGTAACGTCAATGGGGATGGAGGCCAGAGTTTCGTCGGGGCTAAGTAGCATCACGGTTCCAGCTGACACAGAGATCTCTGGCCCTATGATAACCTAGACTGTGTAGAAGTCCCACGTTACGCCAAGATTTCAACCTCTGTCTTGTTATCTCTTGGCCGCCCTTTGAAAGGCCACAAGTCTAGTTTGTTCGAGGTAGACTCTGAATCATAACAAGGTACGCTTCGGAAACCAGAATTCGTACAGAGGGAACCGGGATGCGAGGCATGGCATGGATGTCACTCTGCCATAGGAATCACAACGTGTACGAGAGGTACGTCGATACCTAAGGTATGCAACCGTGTGATCATGACTTACATACAGGAACGAGGTAATGTAGCTCGATCATGTTCGAAGACCTTCTCAGCCGGCCAGGCCAGCCTGGTCCTCGCTTCGCCGGATGGAAGAATTCGTGCTGAATACGCTTAAACCAGACAGACTAGTGAAACGGCCTTCATTCCGATCCTGCAAGTGATGCTGTTCGCTGCTCCTAGGACTCAAGGGATATAAACAATAGAAGATTTCGAACGACAACAGAAAGATGAACAGAACAGGAAAACTACATTAACCTACAGATAAGCACATCAAGTTTGAATCTTATCGCTATATTATGATGCCAAGAAGGTACCTACGGCCCAGAAAGTACTTAAAACACGAAGTTCTAATTGGAACCAAGGCTCGACTGGGTTCAAGGGCGGGACCCCGCATTGGCTCAGGGGTAATGGTGGGACCGGGAAGCCAGCTGCAATATCGCACCGGCTGGCAGCACTTGGCGAATTCCACCGACCCGTCTTCACCAATTCACTAGACCTAATTCTTATCGCTCGCGCCAAGCTGCGTCTCGGCCGATTTGATTGGCCCAAGGGTTGGAACAAGACCACTGAACGCCCCGTCGCCTTTCGAACCGCGTCACACCCTTATCATATCGGTTTCTCTATCACCCTTCTTCCCTTCCATCATCGAGGGTCGAGTCGCGCGAGGTCGGCAAGATGCTGTCCGGCATCCTAATATTCAATCAGAAGGGTGAGAACCTCATCTTCAGAGCCTTTCGGAATGACTGCCGTCCTCGTCTCGCCGACGTCTTCCGAATCCAAGTTATCTCCAATCCTCAGGTCCGCTCGCCAATCCTCACCCTCGGCAGCACGACCTTCAGTCATGTCAAGCATGAAAATATCTATTTGGTTGCTATCACCAAGAGCAACGCCAATGCCGCGCTCGTCTTCGAATTCCTGTACCGGCTGATTCAGCTTGGTAGGGGCTACTTTGGCAAGTTTGACGAGGAAGCTGTCAAGAATAACTTCGTGCTAGTATACGAACTTCTAGATGGTAAGTAGCAGGTTTTGACGATCCTCGAGGTTTTTCCTAACACGTATATACTCTCAGAGATTATCGACTTTGGATACCCTCAGAACACCGAGACCGACACTCTCAAGATGTATATCACCACCGAAGGCGTCAAGTCCGAACGAGCGGCCGAGGACTCTGCCAAGATTACAATGCAAGCCACCGGCGCATTATCGTGGAGAAAGGCGGATGTCAAATATAGGAAGAACGAGGCGTTCGTCGATGTAATTGAGGATGTCAACCTTCTGATGTCAGCAACCGGAACCGTCCTCCGTGCCGATGTCACCGGTCAGATCATCATGCGCGCATACCTCTCAGGCACCCCTGAATGCAAGTTCGGCCTCAACGACCGACTTCTACTAGATCATGATGGGCTTCAGTCGCTACCAAGTGGTAACAGACTTGGAACCAAAGCCACAAAAGCAGCCGCCGGGAGTGTCACGTTGGAGGACTGTCAATTCCATCAATGCGTGAAGCTAGGCAAATTCGACTCCGACCGCATCATCTCATTTGTCCCGCCCGACGGAGAATTCGAACTCATGCGCTATCGAGCAACCGAGAACGTCAATCTACCCTTCAAGGTGCACGCCATCGTTAATGAAGTTGGCAAGACCAAAGTAGAGTACAGTATTGGCGTCAAGGCGAACTTCGGCAGTAAGCTGTTCGCTACAAACGTTGTTGTTCGTATCCCAACTCCCCTGAACACGGCTCGAATCACGGAACGTTGCACCCAAGGGAAGGCCAAGTACGAACCAAGCGAAAACAACATCGTATGGAAGATTGGTCGCTTCACAGGACAGAGCGAATTCGTCCTCAGTGCTGAAGCGGAGCTCACTAGCATGACGAACCAGAAACCTTGGTCACGGCCGCCTCTTAGCATGAACTTCAGTCTCCTCATGTTCACCAGTTCAGGCCTCCTAGTCCGATACTTGAAGGTGTTTGAAAAGAGCAACTATTCAAGCGTGAAGTGGGTGAGATATATGACAAGAGCAGGATCGTATGAAATCAGGTGAGTTTTCGATATCCTTATCATCCCTACCTACACGACATTATCACCGCTCCTAATACCTAGCCCAGATTCTGATCCAGATGAGCACAACGAGAGGGTTCAAACTCGGCCCGGGCGCATATTGGGGGAAACTATCTACGTTGTGACCATCCTCGCACGACGGCGATATCCTGTCTCAATAACGTTGCCCCGAACCGGTTGCGACGCGCCCTTCCATTGACATCCCGAGATATCGACGAATTTTACTATGTCATATAACCATCCTACTGTGACGGGCGTTACTGTAGGCACTGTCAGTCTAGGAGTTGATTTCGAGCCCTACATCAGGATCGCCTGCAAAAAACTCCACGATTGGAAGGTCAATAGCCGCCGGAGATGTAAGAGAAGAAATTCGGTAACTGTGTACTAAAGACTCCGCGTAGCGGCGATGTCCCTACTTATAGTCTACACGTTTACGAAGACAATGATGACATAGTCATAGGTATAAGACTATCAAGGGCTATAATCCCGCGGGATTATATGACTTGAATGCGCAATCCACACCTGATTCTGCATGGTCAAAAGCCGAGCACGAGATGTAATTCGATACAGAGAGATACCACTAAATTCTGACTAATGCTATTTGTAAGAATAACATTATTTAAACCCCGCCATCGGTGACATGAATCATATATAAACCAAACGCATGCCCCTTTCATGAAAGGGGTTACAGGTCGAGTGTATCCGAATAGTGCAGTAGAAGACATTAAACGCCTGCAGTCATGTCTTCCACGCCAGCAGCATCTGCAGACGACATTGTCAAGCACGGTTGGACAGCCGTTCCAGTCGATGGCAACGCCATTCTCAACGGCAAGCCATATCTTCATAAGCCTTCCCCCTTAACTACTAAGGACATCCCTTTTCCCTCTGACGACCCTGTTGTCGCTAAGGTGCAGGCGTATGCCAAAGAGCATCTCATCGAGCAGACGTACAATCACTCGATGCGAGTCTACCACTGGGGTAAGAGAGTTCCCCTCAAAATCACATGTCATTCCCATGCTCCCTTTCCAATTGAGTTTGGGGTTAATCGAATGACCAGGATATTCCATCCTCAAGGACCAATTCCCCGAGCACTTCGGCAAGCTTTCGCTAGCTACGTGGGCGCTGACGTGCCTCTTGCACGACATCGGCACCACGCACGACAACCTGCGGGCGACGCTGCTGTCGTTCGAGTTCTACGGCGGCATCCTCGCGCTGAACCTGACCAAGGAACTGGGCGCCCCGCAAGCCCAGGCTGAGGCCGTCGCCGAAGCTATCATTCGCCACCAGGACCTCGGGACCGTGGGCACGATCACCTTCCTGGGACAGGTCATACAGTTGGCTACTATCTACGATAATATGGGTATTAACCCGCAGATCATAGATACGGCCACTAGGGACGACGTGAATAAGGCGTATCCCAGGAAGGGATGGAGCGGGTGCTTCTCCAAGACGATTAGAGAAGAGAATGGCCTAAAGCCTTGGGCGCATACTACGCATCTTGGCGAGGAAGACTTCCCTGAAGGGGTGAAGAATAATCAGCTCATGAAGCCGTATGATAGCTGGGGGCTATGAGGAGGTGTGCCTGGTGAGCTTCGGGATGGGCATTTGTAGTAGTAAAGCGGCTGAGGTGTTGTTGCGCGTGATACGTGGGTGTTGAAAAAGTGCAATCGCGATTTTCTTATTAGGAACGGGTGTCACTACCTTATATGCTTCGGTGTTGTTTAATCTTGGAAGTCTGTTTTTCATGACAGCCAGTTAACGTAGGTAGACACCTAGTCTTGATTGCGGATTACTGCCCCGTGTGATCTTCGTAGTATCTGGACTGCCTGTATGGCCTCCCCCTAAAAAATAACGGTGCCAGTACCATTAGGAGGAGTATCATGAAAGTCTTCCCGTTTCACAGATGCAGAATCGTAGTCTACCTAGCCAAGTAAGTTACTTGCATGATGGGTCGAGTCATAATATACAGAGAACACCATTTGATGCAGAGATGGCTTGGAAGATGGCAGACGTATTCAAGCTTGCTAAGGTTGGGACAACGATGTGCGTATGAGAGCATCGACTCTGATCACCTAATTCCTCGTAGCCATAAGCCGAATCTTGTTATCCTGAAGGATCTAATCGTGATTTGAGAACCTCAATACCCAGCGCACTTTACGACTGCGGGGACTGCGGTTCTTGGAGTTGCATATACCTACCATCTCATTTTTCGTATTATAGTCACATTAGGGACCTGTGGTAAGCTAGGCATGTACCTATAGTAGAGACCAATACTATCCAACCAACGTGTAACTCAGAGGTCAAGATGAAAAGTTACAATCATACGTCGCGACTCCAACTTACAGAGCACTAAGCAGGACCTGAAGCATCGTAGTATGAGATATCCTAACTTCCAGGTTATCTTGCAAAGGTTTCCAACTTTAGTAATTCAAGCAAGCCTCTCCTTCTCACGCACGTTATCAAAGCCGAGGAAGTCCCTTAGGATACTAGAAGAAGATACCATTACCTATAGACGACGGGAATGTTCAAGAACGGAGGCGAAATCATGGCCATTAAGAAAGGCAGTGTGAACCTCCACCCATGTACAGTACACATGCATACTACATGTACAATATAGAGAAGACTGGCTCTGCCACCTAATTTTATGCCAAGCCGAACCCTGAGCCTCAGCTTCAGCCTCAGTGGGGGATTCCGATGTTTTAACAGGGCATTGGCATCTATCCCAGCCAGTCAGAAGCTAAACTACTGCCGATTGAAGCTAGCCTAAGGGTCAGCCTTATTACCTAATGGGGCAAGTGGAGACAGATCAACTGGCCCCATGGAGAAGATTGGCGGATAAGAAAACAGAGCTTCGAAGAGTTTCTATCTGCCTGCCCACTTGTGCGTGAGAACCGCGGAGGCGTCCAAAGCCTTGCGAGCGTGTTCTGTTTTTCACAATGAAACAATACATACATGTGTACCTATAGGGAACAAAACGTACATGTATGTGGAAATTCCTATACCTCTACGGTTGAAGTACATACATATACGTAGTGCATGTAGATATACACGGGGTGGAAATAATACACTGATCGGAACTAGATCAATATGCTGTAATGCAGGGACGATGTCCCAATGAACATTGAAGGCAACAAATCATGGTCCAATTGTAGGGTTTTCAGGGTACTCGGGTATTAGTCCATTCAGGTCCCGTCTAGGCAACTAACTACAGTGCGGTAAAGCGTTAACTTTAAGATGGAGAGGACCCCGTTTGCCCTGTTTTCCGCTCGGGAGTTATCTTCCAGAAGTTTGGAGAAACTGCAGGCACCATCAAAGAGATGGAAGGCTCGAGAGGTTCTGGACTGGCATCTGCCCTGAGACTGCCTGGATGCATTCGTCCAATCAACGGACCCACAGTGGTTGCCATGAACTTGCGTCTTGCCCAATCAGAAAGCTCCGTTCCGTTGGTCAGTACCGGACAAGCCCAGAATTGCCGTAGAATTCAATAGAAACCATTGTGGGGCCTGTGCACGGAAAGAGCTGTGAAGAAACATTTCTTAGCTGCGACTTGCTTCGTTTCGTGAACATACTTCTTCCCTCACCTCCTCACCTTCTGTTGACTTGGTTTTCTCTCTTCCTCAGATCAACAACTTTCTTCTAACATCGAGCCATTAGCAAAAGAGACCATCATCTCTTTCCGTGATACCCTTTTTCCCGCCTCACACTCTCATCTACATCATCACTGGTAAGTATAGACTGCTGCTCTCCAGAGTTCCCCCGCCTCTCAGCCTTGTCCTATTCATTGCCCACGACCTCTCAGAACACGAGAAGGATTCTCCCTGCCTCAATCACCTCAGAATCACCTTGGGCACATGGTTGTATCTCTCTAGATCTTCTAGACTGCAAATTGCAAACAGTTGCATCGTCACTTTGTGCGAGATACCTACCACCCCGCCATCACTACCCCTCCTAAATCCAGCCAACCCCCCCATATCTAATCTCTCTTCTACCGTCAACGCTTTTCAGCAAAGCTAACCTTCTCAATCACTTAGACTCCTCATTCCATCGCACACACAACCGTCAAGATGGCCGAGACTTTCGAGTTCCAGGCTGAGATCTCTCAGCTTCTCTCCCTCATCATCAACACTGTCTACTCTAACAAGGAGATCTTCCTACGAGAGTTGATCTCCAACGCCTCAGATGCTCTCGACAAGATCAGATACGAGGCCTTGTCGGACCCCAGCAAGCTTGACTCCAACAAGGACCTCCGTATCGACATCATCCCAGATAAGGAGAACAAGACCCTGACCATCCGTGATACCGGTATCGGTATGACCAAGGCTGTAAGTTATCCTTCGAAACTCACTCCCAGCAAACTCATACTAACATTGCAATCAGGACCTCGTCAACAACTTGGGTACCATTGCCCGATCGGGCACGAAGCAATTCATGGAAGCTTTGAGCGCCGGTGCCGATGTTTCCATGATCGGTCAGTTCGGTGTCGGTTTCTACTCCGCATACCTTGTCGCCGACCGAGTCACCTTCATCTCTAAGCACAACGATGACGAGCAGTACATCTGGGAGTCGTCTGCCGGTGGCACCTTCAGCGTCAAGCCCGACACCGATGGTGAGCCCCTCGGCCGTGGCTCCAAGCTGATCCTCCATCTGAAGGATGAGCAGCTCGAGTACCTCAACGAGAGCAAGATCAAGGAGGTTATCAAGAAGCACTCCGAGTTCATCTCCTACCCCATCTACCTCCACGTCAAGAAGGAGACCGAGAAAGAGGTCCCCGACGAGGAGGCCGAGGAGGTTGAGGAGGGCGACGACAAGAAGCCCAAGATTGAGGAGGTCGACGAAGACGAGGAGAAGGAGAAGAAGAAGAAGACCAAGAAGGTTAAGGAGACTACCATCGAAGAGGAAGAACTCAACAAGCAGAAGCCCATCTGGACTCGCAACCCTCAGGACATCACCCAAGAGGAGTATGCTGCCTTCTACAAGTCCCTCTCCAACGACTGGGAGGACCACCTTGCTGTCAAGCACTTCTCTGTCGAGGGTCAGCTTGAGTTCCGAGCCATCCTCTTCGTGCCCAAGCGTGCACCCTTCGATCTCTTCGAGACCAAGAAGACCAAGAACAACATCAAGCTATACGTCCGTCGTGTGTTCATCACTGACGACGCCACCGATCTCATCCCTGAATGGCTAAGCTTCATCAAGGGTGTCGTTGACTCCGAGGATCTGCCTCTGAACCTGTCTCGTGAGACCCTTCAGCAGAACAAGATCATGAAGGTCATCAAGAAGAACATCGTCAAGAAGGCTCTTGAGCTCTTCGGCGAAATTGCTGAGGACAAGGAGCAGTTCGACAAGTTCTATAGCGCCTTCTCTAAGAACTTGAAGCTCGGTATCCACGAGGACTCCCAGAACCGCCAGGCTCTGGCCAAGCTTCTGCGCTTCAACTCCACCAAGTCTGGTGACGAGCAGACTTCTCTGTCCGACTACGTCTCTCGCATGGCTGAGCACCAGAAGAACATCTACTACATCACCGGCGAGTCCATCAAGGCCGTTTCCAAATCTCCCTTCCTGGATGCTCTCAAGGAGAAGAACTTCGAGGTTCTCTTCCTGGTTGACCCCATCGACGAGTATGCCATGACTCAGCTGAAGGAGTTCGAGGGCAAGAAGCTTGTTGATATTACCAAGGACTTCGACCTCGAGGAGACCGAGGAGGAGAAGAAGGCCCGCGAGGCCGAAGAGAAGGAGTACGAGGGTCTTGCTAAGGCGCTCAAGAACGTCCTTGGTGACAAGGTCGAGAAGGTCGTCGTCTCTCATAAGCTGGTCGGCTCCCCTTGCGCCATCCGAACTGGTCAGTTCGGTTGGTCTGCCAACATGGAGCGTATCATGAAGGCTCAGGCCCTTCGTGACACCTCTATGAGCAGCTACATGAGCTCCAAGAAGACTTTCGAGATTTCGCCCAAGTCCCCCATCATCAAGGAGCTCAAGAAGAAGGTCGAAGCCGACGGTGAAAATGACAAGACAGTTAAGTCCATCGTCCAGCTTCTGTTCGAAACCTCCTTACTGGTCTCCGGCTTCACGATCGAGGAGCCCGCTGGCTTCGCTGAGCGCATTCACAAGCTGGTGTCTCTCGGCTTGAACCTTGACGAGGAGCCTGAAGTAGAGGAGGCGCCGGCGACTGCTGACACTGCTGCCGCCGAGACCGGCGACAGCGCCATGGAGGAGGTTGACTAAATGCTTTTAACGACTTGAAAGGGAAACGGGAATTGCAAAAGTTCTTCGGAGTTTGGATGGGTTCGGGGTTCCATTTCCGGTTACATCGTCTCTAGTCGGGCATCTTCTCCCCATAATTCTTCATACCCCTCCCAACCGCGGAGCATAATAATTCCTGGCAGGCTTTAGCTGCAGCTGGTTGATTGATGCTACCTATCCGGGTTGTTCATGTATTCTACGCGCATGCCCTTACGAGATACAGGTCGGACTGATCCATAGATGAAATGAAAGCAAGTTATGAAGTTTACTCTCCTAATCAGGACTGTAGCTTGTGACAATGTATGTAATCCTCTTTCCGCCTGGTCTGAATCTCCATTAAATGAGACTGCACTGCCCTTGTGATTACCAAGTCTTTGTCATGCTTTTGGGTAACTTATATCTGAGCAACTAGGCATCTAATTGAAATCCTGTACAGAGAAGATACATATGTATTTCCGGTTCCTGCGCAGTGCTGCTCTGACTGAAAGTACGAGCTGAAAAGTAGGTAGTGAGGCAATTAGAACAGCGAAGGGGTATAACACCCACGGCCAGAGAGGTAGGTGATCATAAAATAAGCGACAAAGTACCTAGTCAAGGTGTTATGCAAGAAGTGGCAATACAGACTCCACAGGATGTCCCTCCGCGGGATGAACGATGGGCGATCTATTAGCGTTAGAGCGGAAACCAGAGCGAGTAATGAATTCAATACTTCTTTATTACATCACGATGCATCTCTATAATCTGCTAGATACCCTTGTAGCTTCCAAAGCTTCAGCTGTAGGTTTGTCGTCCGCCGTCCAGCAAGCATGAATATAGAGCCATCTTTCAAGGCGGCAGCCTCGTCTTTGATATATTTGGCCTGCTCCGAGCCTAGGAGCATAGATATGTTGTGCACGACCACGGTTTCAGTGAGCGGCTGGCCTTGGATATCCGTTTTCTGGTACTCAAACGTCGCAAACGGCCCCGGCTGGTTACGAGTCTGATTCGAGTCGGCGTCTTCGTCCGGCTCTCCAAACCAAAGCACGGCGCCCTTGTGCTTATACTGCACGTCATTCCAACCCCAACACTTGACCACGTAGTACCGCCCGTTCTCCGTGCAAAGCTTGGAAAGATATAGCAAATCGTTTATAATGTCTCGCCGCATCAGATCCAGGATGTAGGTATCCATGTCTTGCCGCCAGATAACCGTCTTGGCTAGATGCCTATATCGCGGGAATATACCCGTGAGACGCTGCGGCCCATATTTGAGGCCTGAATCCTTGACTGTGAAAGAGGAGATAAGATCTTGTCTTGCTAAGATCCACGCGGCCGGTCCATGTGGCCGGTCGTGGTTTGTCGAGGCCACGGCGGCTGGTTTCTGCTCTTGGGGATTGCATGGCTCGGGTTCTACGTCCACGCTATCCTCATTCTCTTGAGAAACAGCTTCGTTCATGGCTTCCGCTATTCCCTTTGCGTCTGGTTTCTGCTCTTGGGGATTGCATGGCTCGGGTTCTACATCCACGCTATCCTCATTCTCTTGAGAAACAGCTTCGTCCATGGCTTCCGCTATTCCTCTTGCGTCTGGTTCCTCATCGGCCGGATCCTCGTCAGGTAGAAGGCTATGCGGAATCAACCAGGCTTTACCGGTCTCAGGATGGGCCACTACGTTGAAGTCTTGGAGAAAGAAGCTGGGCAGGCGAGCGCGAGTCATTGCGCACATGCGCACAGGTGTCGCTAGAGCCTTCGCTGCACGATATGGACATTAGCACTCGAAGAGCGTAATAAGGCGCTAGCTTGTAAAATGCGCATACCGAACGGGTTGGCACGGAGCTGGCGCTCGACAGAATTTTGGGGCTTCCCCGGCTTCACCTTTGGAGCTTGGTGCCGTCTCGTTGCCTCCCAGAATGTAGGGTCCATGACGGGCGAGAGCGGGAGATCGCCCACGGCCGTCTCTACCGTCTTGTTCTGCGGGTCGACCTTGAAGGCATCGTCTCGATCGCTCGCAAGCTGTACGCTGCTGGGATTTGTCTCGGAGGCTGTTTGCGCGGGCGGTTGCGCGGGATCATCATGTCGAGTTCGATCGTCGGCAAAGTATCGGCGGTTGGAGCACGCCCGTACAATTGTTGCGCCCTGGCCGAAGCTGGCACTGCTCTGTCGCAGTGCTTTACATAGTCTCATAACCACATTGGCCTTGCTGCGGACGACGTATGGAGCTTGAAGTCGAAGATAACTATATACTCAAGACGGAATAGAGGAAGATTTGGTGAAGTCGAGCTCAAATCATGTACAATTAGTTGGTAGGCAAGGTATTTTGCATGTATGTACATACGATGCAAAATTTAGCGGTGCTCAGGGTACGTAATTTTTCTCGGCCAGTGGAGCTGGCGTCATACCTACATACCTAGGTACATAGGTGCTGTACATGTAGTGCATAGCTCTTGCCCCAACGGCACTTCCAGCCTTGCCTAGATCTTGGACCCGGCACCTTCCCGCATCGGACCTGCAGTTCGCCAGTTCAGCTGTGCCACCAAAGGAAAGAACCAAGACCAAGTCGATCGAACTACTAGGTAACTAAGGCACGAGCTTATTTTAACAGTGAGGTACCCAACCTAATCCTAGAATACTACGGCTTCCTAGAACACTTCGGCTTCATCTTGACTGGCATCCTCGGCGCACCATGAGCTGCCAACGAACGGTCTGGCGAGCAGCTTTGCGAGTGCCGTCTACCGCGACGAGACGTGCAACCCGTCGCTTTTCTCAATTCCCTCAATTCCCCGCCGGTCTTGTACAAGCTCCGAGAGGAGCCATCCCCTTGCCATATATCACAGAAGTCACTGTAAGGCCAATGGTGTATCCGCTCAAGAGAGGTCTGATAGCTGACTGACTAGTCTGGTGGCTGGAGGACATGTTCGTAGCCTTCGATTTCACCGATGCCTTGGGGTCGCCCTTGCTGATTTCATGCATAGATGACATCTTCTCCAAGCTCTTGCAAGTATGTTGATATCTACTGCCAATCGCCCTGCTCTGCCCCCGTGGCTAATACCGATTGCCCGACTAGGAGCGAATAATATGTCTAAACGGACCCATAGACGACACGGTGTCGGCCTCGATCGTCGCGCAGCTACTATGGCTGGAATCTGACAACCCCGACAAGCCGATTACCATGTACATCGACTCGCCCGGTGGCTCCGTGACCGCAGGCCTGTCCATCTACGATACAATGTCCTATATTCGCTCACCAGTATCAACGGTGTGCCTGGGCCAGGCAGCTTCTATGGGCTCTCTACTCCTTACCGGCGGCGAGAAGGGGAAGCGTTTTGCTCTGCCGCATAGCAGCATCATGATACACCAGCCCCTGGGTGGGACACAGGGTCCCGCAAGCGACATCTTGATTTATGCGAATCAGATACAACGCACACGCGAGCAAGTCAATGAGATCTATCGCAAGCACCTGAACGCCACGTTCGATCACGAAAAGTATAATCTGAAAGACGTCGAGGAGATGATGGAGCGCGACAAGTACTTGACGGCGCTGGAGGCCAAAGACATGGGCATTGTGGACGAGATTCTCACCAAGAGAGATGATAAGAAGCCGGAGACGAAAGAAGGCGGCGGCAGCGGCAGCAACAGCAGCAGCGCATGAAGCTACCAAGGTAGTTGACTCGGAGCTTTGCTCGGACTACTACTAAATTGACCAATCCATTGTGCGATTATCATTATACCTTCACAACTCCCGCAGTCAAGAATTGCGTCTAAGCCAGAAATGCCCTGGTTTCCTTCCAATAGCGCGATGGAGCCCGGGAGTCCTGCAATGATAGTAACCTCTGCCGAAGCGGTAATGTGATGGATTATCGCGGCGATTGCCTAGGCGCACTCGCAGAACCTCGGGGGCCCCAAACCTTCCACGCCTTCTACGCAGCAACAGTGTAACCCAAGGCCATAAGCCCATACATGAATGTACCAACATGGGTACTGCAGTAAAAGCCGCATAGGTGCAAGATGTATCTATACCTACCTCGTCTGTGTCTGGTTCTGGATCGACCGACCACGTGGCCCACACCGAATACGCACCTGTTGTGCCAACTCCTACCCAAATTCAAAGACATTGTCCATTCATAGACTTTTACGGAGAGCTGATCAGCCGCAGCCCTACCTTGAAGATGATTCTGGAATGTTAGTGCAGCATCTGTACAACTTTGTGCTTAACCCGACTGACATGTAGGCTGCTGGTCAATAGATCGACGATTGGTTTAGATACGGTCGGCAATCTAGGTATTCCTTGAGCTAACTAATCGACGGCCAAGCGGTTGTAGCTTATGGTTTACCATCTCCCATTCGGAACCACGATCCCATTGGATCCACGGATCCGCGGCAGAAGCAGCGCTCCGATACATAGATCAGTCCTATCCATGGAGCGGCACCATGTCAATCTGCCAGTGCTTACAGTACATAGTGAGTGCAAGTGGCGGGTCGAGGTGGAGATCGAGCGGAACAAGTTAGGAAGACTGAACCGAAGGCCGAGTGCTAAGCCAAAAAAGAAGTTGCTAAAGAGAGATGGACAAGGGGTACCGCAGCGCAAGGGCGTCTTGAAATGTTTCAACAGCGAGGATAGCACGACACGCCCATCTTATTACCATGAGGTGTATTCTCATCTGATTGGCGACCCACTGGACGCATCCCATCCTATCCCCTCCGTTGTTGTCCACTCCCATCTCAAGCCATATTTATTCCTTGTCATCTCGCCATCTCCCCTCGTCTGCCTTGCTATGTACCTACATACTGTAGTATTTTTGGCTGCCCCCCTTTCACCCGGAACTCGGTGGGTTCGCAGGTAAGATAGGGCTTACTTTGGCTTGCTTGGTCTCGCCATGGCCACTCTCATGCCACCACCACTGCGCGGCAAAATACCACAAGACATCTGCGATTCCTGGGAGCTTAGGACGAAAGAGGCGCGCGAAGCAACCTCACTCCACCGACTTATACTTTATGAAGCTCAGCCCATCTCCCCTGACACACCCCTCAGCTGCCGGTCCGAAGCTACATATTACAAGAGTATCGTTACCTACGTCAATGCGAGATACTGCCTAGTGTAGTCCCTCTCTGCCTCCTGCATCTTATATAGTAGGAGTTTCTAAATGTATTATGATTACTCATTAAATATTAAATCGCACCCCACTCAATCTTTCCCCTCTCCCTTTAGATCTATCATGTACCTGAGTTGAAAATATTCCACCATCTTCGTTACCACTAAGGGCATGACTCGTCCTTCGCACCGTCAGTTGTATGCATACCTACCTATCAAACTTTCAGCTACCTTAACTCGTTGCTATACTGTCCCACATATACTTATTTAGCTTCCTTGTTTGGAACTGCTTTGTTTGAATTTACCTGCTCTCTATTCTTCGTCCGTTTCCCACTAGTGCTCGGGAACTTACCTAGTTACTCAACGGTTCGAGCCTACTCGTCGAGGCCATCCTGGTTGCGCGCTTGCGCGGCAGACGAGAGCGGTCGCATACTCATATCCAACGTCCTTACGAGCCAAGAGAGATTTTCGCATTCATTGGGCATTAAACCGCAATGCACAGCGACTTCATCTTCACAGTCAACACACATGCGCCTGATCCTAATGCCAGGATGAGGCTTCCTTACCGGAGCCCGTCGGTGTCAACTCCGGTCATGCAGACCATGTCGCCAGAGCTTTCTCCTCCCGCCAGCGAACCTAGCCCTACTGATAGCAGCGGCTCAGGGTCGAGCTCGAAGCACGATGTCGAGCGTGTCAAACCAACGGCCATTCATCTGCAAACAGTCTTTTCCTCACAAACCGGAGAGGCGCATCCTTCGCAGCAGCATTCGTCCCAGGTCTGGGAATCTCACAAGGAGGAGATCCGGCGATTATACTTAGATGAGAACAGGCCTCTAAAGGAAGTCATGGCGATAATGCGTCAGAAGGGCTTCAGGGCGACGTGAGTCGTTAGGTCGTTTCTGCTCTTAGAACCCGTTAGCTAACGATCTCGGTAGCGTGAGGATGTATAAGTCGCGCTTTGATAAGTGGGGGTTCAGCAAGAACAACAGCAAGAAAGACGTTATCGCGATGCTTCAGGTTCAACGGCAACGGAACGCTGTCGGCAAGCGAACGACGTTTCGTCGCAACGGGAAAGAGGTCGCCATCGATGCTTATCTCAAAAGAAAAGGCATCTCGCAGTACGATCTTGTAGAACCCGGCATGGCTGAGAAGCTCCCCGTGAACTTGCGATGTCTTACACCGCCCCCTGAAAGCCCCAAAACCTTACAAGCTCCAGGAACCCTCTCGTTACAGGAACTTATTTTACAATGCGCAAGAGATCTGGCCTGGAATTGGTACTGCCCGCCTGACACTCCACTGGTCGCCTGCGCGGCACACTATCGTGGCGACGAAGTGCGCTGTGCGATTACAGACATCACCAACGCGGACTGGCTGTTTTCCGTTGGCCACTACGAGAGAGGAGGCGCAATGTGTGAGCAAGGCTTCCAGTCATTACACAAGATATTTAAGAAGCCGTCGATTTATGGGCTTCTGCATCTGTTGATAACCGTACTGGACGCCTCCAACAAGGGAATCGTCAAGGAGATTTGGAGATACCTCGCCGCGTATGCAGCCACTGTTCGAATCGACAGCCCCTTAGGGCGATTGTTTCAAGCAATCTGGAAATACCTCAGTACGCATGACTACGAGGAATACTGGCAATTCATTTTCGAGTGCACGGAAAAGCTACTACTCATAGAAGAACAGCACACGGGTCTCCCATCAGATACGCTGCCAAGGCTATATCCTATATTATTCATTCCACGGGCTTACCAATACCGGTCCGAACCTTACCGTCGTCTTCAAAGCCGCTGCGACTTCAAGCGGCTAGTTCAAGGCCCTATGCCGACGGCGGTAGAGGAGCTAACGGTTTTCCAAGCAACCGAGCTCCTTATTCTCGGAAACCAGACGCTGTGGCAAGGCGAGCGCGTCTTCGAACTCGCCAATACCGTTCTCGAGAATACGAAGGGCATTGCGTACAATACGGAATTCTTCGTCTACATCGCCATAACCTCGCTAGCTCACTACCACAGGAATCAATACATTTCGAGCGAAGACCCGGTCTCGAAAGCAACGAACCACCAACTATCGGTACACTACCTCGAACAGATTGTATCGGTAATGGAGGGCCAATGGGATCCTGACATGGGATATCTACTAGGCGAATTGGAGCGACTGGAGCATTGGTACAGGGATGCAGGCGACATAGAGAAAGCGGACGCAGCGCACACAAGGTGGAAGAATGCCCTGGAAGCTATACCAAAAGATTTCGTTCGAGGGCATAAAGGCATTCTACATTAGTGCTGACGATTTTGCTCCATCCTTGTACTATTATTACGCTGTGTTATGGGGGAGCCTGCCGTGCAATGTCTTGTGGCAGCCTATTCATTTCGATATACCCATTCTGTTGGGATTTGGTTTGAACAGCGTTGGCGTCGTGGTTGGGTATGGGTTATGAACGAATACGGCTACTCGATTCGCTCCTCTTAGGGATAAGACGAATCTCGAGTTACGCTGTTGACGTGTTAGATACGCTCTGTACACATAAAAGTCGAATATCCACATCATATCGTGAACGCTAGGTTCCCTCATTGAGATCTGTACCGTGCGTTAGGTTAGTCTTCTGTTGTGCCGCTGATCGCGGCGGAGCTCTTCCGCTGTGGTGTTTCATGACTGGCAAGTCCAAGTTGGTGGCGCTCATAATGGCTGGTCATCGCAACCTCGTGATCTGATTCTGCCAAGGGGGGGTCGATGCTTCCCAAGAGGCGGCATCTTCCATGCGTAAAATTGAAAGGTTGGTACCTGTACGTAAAGTAATGTCAACTTGCTTTTCTTGCCAAGTTTGCCGGTCTATAGCCCAGGAGAACCAAGACCGCTCATCAGAGCTAATGCTGTGCAACCTGCGGCTTGTCCGCACATTGCCAAATAGGATGTAGTAAGAGGGGAATGCTGCTTGCGCACCCCCTATCACGTTGCATTTCAGTCTCTGCCTACGTAGGAAGTAAGCATGAGGTTAATCACATACATGAGTTCAGATACTTTCATGTTCAAAAGGCACAAAGTGTTCTCTCATGCTTTATTTGAGCTGAAGTTTACATGAAGGGCCTACCTTTAAGGCCATGCTGAACGGCGAGGGTGTGAAAGACTTACATGTAAGCCATGAAACATGCAGGTCCCAACACCTCTGTGGCGTCCACTGGGCTTCACATGCTGGCGCGGAGTCTACATGCGATCTCCGCATGCATAGCTGAAAGGTGCCTATTTTGTGGCTTTCCAATGCCTTTGTTTTAAGTTCAAGTTCATAAGGCGGGCTCAGCTCACTTGTCTCATTTCGTCCATGCTGGACCGTCAATTCAGATTTGAGAACTGACTTCAACTTGTTCCGATTCCATCGGTACCTACGGAGTGCCATCTCGCCAGTCTCACGCGGTTATGAGCCTTCCAGCTTGCTGTGATCGGAGAAATTGAGGAGAAGCAAGTCGGAACCAACACGCTTGAGCTCGTAGGCTTACGGATGGCGCAGACGCGCTATAACAGATGTATATCAGGCTGTTATGCAAACTCTTGTGAATGAAAAACAATTCAGCTCAACTATACTCTTCTAACTTCTTACTCGACTTCAATTACCCTTTTCTCTAGCGAAGTGCTCTTTCATTACTGCCACTACGTCATCAGGAGTATTGTAGTACTCCTTTTGACTCCTATATCGCAACATTTGTCGACCGTAATATTCAAGTGTTCTCTATCTGGGCAGTCTGCATATGGTACTGTTGCTAGTCTATACGCGGCGGCCAACATGGATGAAGGAGATGACCAAGCCATATCGACCCCTAAATCTAGCGAAATCAAGAGTCACCGATCGTCTAGACGGCCGTGACATCTGCATAGCACAGACTCCAAGACGTTTCGATCTGCTGAACTCCCCAGCCTGAAACTGTTCAATATCTCGCCGTACTTGTTCTCAGTCTTCTGCCAGCCCCTTTCGGCCTGTAACAAAGCAATTCCGATCTCTGCGGACATTCCCGTTCGGACACGCCATGTCAAAACGAGATTTTCCTACTGACCCCCGCATAACTGACGAAGTGCAGATAGCTCAAATCCATTCATTACTACTATGGTCATGGATAGACTGTAATGTAAGAGCGTATTAGCCTGCCAGCGCTGATATACTAGCGGAGCAGACAGCAGTAGCCAGCAGGACTCATCGCAGCCAAAGGGATTCCCTCAACCTACTCCAGTATTTCGGTCGGCACGAACAGGGGAGCCGTCGGTGACTGTGTCGAATACGCTGGCAGTCACATAGGACAACTCGGGGAGGAGGCTGAGCCATCTGAGTCACAGGAGTTTCCCTCGCCAACGCTCACGGACGAGGATGGTATCCTTAGTGTTGCCGAGAGAATGGTCGGCCTTCTTTACTCCTAGGATCCCCTTAACGGAGCTTTTTGGCCGAGGGTTTTAGTCCGACAAGTCGTACAGTTCTCCGGATTCCTCCCTGGGAGCCGTCAGTGGAACGTTGTCGCAATGACGGCAAATGAATTCATTACTTTATTTTAACGAGGTATAACCCCTATTTGATGAGACGCCTGCCATTACTCTGGGGTGTGCGAAAATCATACCTAAATGCAGGAGCAACTCGATACAAAAATTTAAAGATACTAGGTATCTAACCTCTTTTTGATGTTTTACTGTTTCGAAGTAGTCGGCTTGGTCAAATGAAATTATTCGCATTGCGTTATCGTAAAAAAAAAATCATATAAAAAAAGAATTCGTTCGGGCCTCGTATGGCCTAATGTGGAATGCTTCACTTTCTCTTTGCGCAGTGGTATATAAACTGCAATTTTACGTGGCAACAGCATCGGCCTCGTGGCGCAACGGTAGCGCGTTCGACTCCAGATCGAAAGGTTATCCGTTCAAATCGGGTCGGGGTCATCAACATTCAGCCGGAGCATTCGGAATTCAACCGTGTGTGGGAATTTTCTTTTTTTTCGTTGATGTCTTGTGGGGCTTTGAGCACTTCACATATAACTGACTAGGTAGAGGTGCCTCCACTCAACTTTTGCATCAGTTCTCTCCCGTTACTCATGTCCTCATCTGTTACCCCTTGACCGCAATGTTCCAACTAGATACTGCAATGTGGCACATAAATACACGATGAGACTGAGTGGGCCGAAGACAAGCATCGGAACGACAGAGAGCGTGAAGTGTCCGAAAAACATCTGCCTCCGCGATACCGTATCCCAGAGCTCCGTGGTCATCACCTCTAGCGCGCCGTCCCATCTCCACGGCCCATAGAGTCTGAACTTGGTATTGAAGTTGGCGCTGAGCGCCCATGTAAGCGGAAGTTTATACCAGCAACCATTCCCGCGATCGACAGCACTTCCGACTTTTCCTCTGAAGCCGAGCCGTACAATGTCCGCGAATGACGGTGCTGACCCCATGTCCAGGGCAAGCTGATATGCGTAACTCTCATGGTCGACACCGTACCGGATCCGGGATTGCTTCTTGCGCACGAGCCGATAGTGCGCCTCGTCCTCGGGGAGCAATGGCGCATTCAGTACTCTTCCGGGGGCTAAAAGGTTGAGCACCCAAAGCTGCGCCTGGAACTCTGCCAGAGGCGGGATGGCGCCCAGGTTGGGTCGGACAAACCCGATGAAGCCAATCGAGGGGTCCTCTCGAGGCCAGATCTCCCGCACCAGCTTACCCTCGTAGTATCGAGGGCTGCACCTCTCCTTTCCGAGGAAGGGGAACTCGTGCGTGTATCCCGTGCAGAAGATGACTACGTCCGGCTTGATAACTTCATCTTTTATTCGCGCATACTCGGGCCGTCCGTTATCACTGAATACGACGACGCCGTCGTCATCTATGTGATCTGGCCAAGACGCCAGGTCTATCTGCCGGCCCCGAGTGGTTTCTGCTGGATCTGGCGTTCGAACGACCCATGACCTGATGAGCTGCAGGAGTCCCTGCGGTCTTTTCGGCTTCCACACAGCGTTGAGGTAAGGGCTGACCTTGTAACCCGACTTATTAAAGAATACTTGACGAGAGAATCAATAACGGCTTATGAGCGCATATAACAGCGGCAGCAGCAGAGAGAAAACTTACTCTCGGAAGTAGACCACCCCTTAGGCTTCCCTCCAATCCACTGGTCCGACCCGTCTATGGTACCCCACGAAATCCAGAGAATCCATCGGACATAACAGTCGTAGTACATCCAGAGAAGATTGCTGTTCCTTAGCCAGGGATGCACGTATGCTGTGTCGAAGAGACTCGCTCGAGAAACATCGATCGGGACCTGGGGTCGATCCAGGGGGTTCCGCCGCCGGGCAAATATCAATCTTGGATTCGGATTTTTCTGCAGCGCGATGCGGTTTAGCTACACATCCTTATCAATTATAGGCGGTGCCCTGTCCTACCTTTGGGGCAAAGTGGAAGCCATTCCTGTGGCATAGTACCACTCGCTTTGTAGGTGAAGTTACGGCAAGGAGTGAGACGTCGGCCCCTGTTTCGCCACTCCCTAATACGAGCACCGTCTTTCCGACTCCGAACTGTTCTTTCTTCTTCAACCGCGATGAGTGAAGCACGAGCGGTACTTTTCCGATGCCCTTGACTTCAGGGATGCTTGGGCTGACGTGTAGCCCGGAACAGATGGCCAGCGCATCGCAATCCCAGGTGTATTCTTGCCCCTTGAGCAGGTACGCCACGGTGTGGCCGCCCCCCCTGTGGCTTTGGACACTTTTCACAAGACATGAGAAGGTCATATGCGGCCACAGGTTGAAGTGTGTGCAGTACTCATTGAGATACTCGACGTAGCGTTTCGCACTGATGAAGTCTGGCTCGTCATCCTTGCATCGGAAATCCGAGAAGCAGGTGAGCTGCCTTGAAGATACCAGCTAGCAATCAATTGTTAGAAAATTCTAGAAGGGGGGTTGTTTGGAGCTCAAACTAAGAAGCAGGATCGAAAAGACAGGTCTATACCTCAGCATCCTCGTAAGTCCTTGCCAGAAACGTCCCTCCCACGCCTGACTCATACTCGAATAGGCGAGCCTCGACAGGTTCCGTACCTAGAGCTCTCTCCGCAGCTAGTAGGTACTTTAGTGTCACGAGCCCCGAAGGCCCTGCGCCTATTATCGCGACCCGCATCCCTGCTGCCGTTGCCGGTTGGGTAGTGCAAGATCCGATGTTGGGGTTAGATCCTGTAGGCTGAACGATGTGGTCCTACAACGTGTGAACTCATCACCCATCTCCTAAGCAAAGGAGAGAGCGTGAGATCGCCTCGGAGTCTGGAGGTCAGCTCTTCTTCTTATATCCTCGGCCTTGAGCTTCTCCTGACCGATTCTCGTTCCTCCGTACCAAACGGCTCCACTCCAGGTGACCACGAGAACTCCTTGTCTTCCCATCTTTCATTTGTTCTATATTTCTTCCTATCCTGCCCTGGCTTTCGTCGCCGTCTCCTTCGTCCATGTACTCGACCAGGCGCCGGGTTACTGTGCTCGAGTCACAACTGCTCCTCGTTCCGAGTGCGGGTAGGCGAGACACGGGGGAGACGGCGGCGAATCACAGCCCACATGGCCGCGATGTTGCCAAGAAATGAGGCGCAACCGCTCGTTGTACGCCGCGATCTCGGCTCAAAAGTCGGATTCGAGCTGTACGTTCGCGGTACACCAACGATGTCTCACGCCCAGCTTTGTCTGCCAGGCATGTCTCGCTCCAAATACGATTTCATATCGCCCTCTGCTACCGTTAGCGTCGTCCGCATCTTCTTACTGGCTGGCCCTCAGGGCCCGGTCCTAGAGCTTGGGACGACGTGCTCCAGGTACGCCAATGGGATGCTGGAAGGACGCCAATGAGGGCTGCTTCTAAACGAGGTCGAGGACAGTTGAACAGGCATCTTCCTGGGCCGGCCGCTGAGGCCGTTTTGAGCCCTCATTGAACCCGTAAGACAAAACGTTAAGTATGATGCAGTGATTCTCGCGTGGCTGCAGCTACTGACCGCGGGCGCGGCCATGACTCGAGGCTGCTGCATGCAGCTTGCAGCTATCACGAACTATCACAGGGATAAGTGATGGCGCCACCGAGATTGCCTCTCAGATGCCACGAGTCACAAGCTCGAAACGAGGTTCGTGTAAGGAAACCTCACGCCGGTTGCGATGGATTTCTAGGCTTTCCCTGCTCGACTGACCCGAAGTCTAGATGGAAGCCGGATCAACTAGTCTTCTGACGTGGTTGGTCGAGCACGGAGCTAAGAGATCGTATACCATGCCGTGCGTCGCGGGGAGGCATCCGCGCGAAGACGCAGCTGAATACAGAAGCTAGTAGTGTTCGAAGAAGCGGCATAACAGAATTCGTGCGTAGTAAGACTCACATCTATCGGCCAAGCGTAAGTCGTTTTCCATTGGATATGTTGCACGCAGAGGCAAAGCTTCCCTAGATGGTTAACATACCATGCATACCGCTTCATGTCGAGGAAGGATTTTGCGCTTCTCTTTACGAAGTATGATTGGTGTAAACAGCATGTAACCTAGGATTAATATGGGAATTAATTGAACGTTATGTTGATCGCGATGGATTCCGTGGCATTCCAACTTTCTCTTCCACCATCGCGGAGTCCAGCCCGGCTTGTCCTACGGGCCGGGCGTTAGGCCTGGGGAAATCCTCTCCGATCCGAAGTGTTTCGGCTCCAGACATATCTGCACGCTAGCCCTACTGCAGACCTGGAAGATGGAGTTGCTTTCCGCCAGTCTGACATTCTCCTGGTGGAACGGTCCGAGGCGATTCATTTTAGGATTGGTACTGGATATTAGGATATCGACGACTGACCGATCACAACGGACGTAAAAGTGCCATCACCTGAGTCACACTTGACGATATCACTTGCAGGATCTCCCTGGCTGATAATGTTGCTACGTTTCTCGTACTTCTATGACGCCAATGCCTCTCGCCCGGGGACTCTCCGCCATGCCTGGAATTAGTTCAGTAGCGACGCAAAACTCATAGTCTACGCCGGCCGCCGACACCATCACGCTACGATCCTCGGGTCAACAACACCATTCTCCTATGGATCATCTGATTCTGAATAGGAATAAAGGCTATGGTGCAGTTCTGGTATCATCGCTAGTAGTGTACACGAGGGGATGCTCTCCAACCGATAGCATGCCCTTAGTTAGGGGAAGAAGCATAAACAGAACAGCTAGGTGCTTTTCTCCAAAATCATCCAGCCGCCAACTGACACAGTGTTGAGCTGTACTCATAACCCCTGCCTTAAAGGCTCATTGAACTAGCTGGATGATATCGGCCGTATACCCGGCAGTATCTCATATCAAACAAAAATGAATGTATTTCCCTCAAGTCGGTGGCTTTGGCTCCTCGGGCATGTCACGAGGCCGACCCAGCAAGGGGCCAAATACAACGTTATTCCGCAAAAAGCTATGGACCTATCTGTCTAGAGGGATCGCTGTACGTATGGGCAGAACACCCTTTGTCCTGGCTGTCTTAGCTCCTGGGGTCCCCTGGGGGCAAGACTATTGACAAGACGTCCCTAATAAAGTGAGACTGCTTAATAACAGTTTCATAGGAATCCAGACATGGATTCAATAGAATAGAAGCCGCCAAACTGTATAGCATGACCTCGTATTGCCATTGTACTAGAAGTACGGGCGGAGAAGGTTTAAAGGGGGCGAACCGGAAACAACTAATACACCGTAACGTACGTCCTGAAACCCCCTTCAAGGGATTCTATCAGCAATATCGGCCCTATATTCTCATGGGAAATTTGGTCTCGTTAGGTGTAATCAATCCTTGACTGCTTGAAAATAGAACTGAATTTTGCCTGCCAGAAATTATATCTGACGATTCTTAGTCAACAGCCGATAATATGCGATGGTATCGGTATCCGTTTTTCTGTGCAGCAGTTATAATATACCTGGGTACGCATTAGAATTCTAGTATTTGAGTATAAATTTCGACATAATGGCGTGATGGAAAATAATATCATAAAACAAGTCACTTATTTACAACTTAAAGACTTGCCTATCCGGTCACGGACGCTAATTGGCAGACGGGGTCGTACGGTACGGTATCAAGGCCCCGAAGCTCGCATCACGCAATCCGCGCTGTGCATGATGGAAGAATCGGGGTAAGGCTCCATCAGGGTGGTATACTCAACATCAAGCTCCGTCTATATAGTGCCGGCAGATGTATGGTCGCCGGAACTTTGAAGAATATGTAAAACTATCCATACATCTCATTCATTGACGAGTCTCCAGCTCCAGTTGGGATTGCGCTGAGCACTAACGCATAAGATTATCAGTTCAAGTTGTATTTTCCAAGCCAGGAGCGGTTCGATAGGGTGAACAATTGCTTATCACTAAAGATAACTCGGACTAGAGAAATGGCATCTTCGAATGATACAAGCACTGAAGCCCAGGCGCACAAGCCTAAGAAGCAGTTTCTCCTCAATGCCTTCGTAATGACGACGCCGGGACACCTGTCCCCAGGCCTGTGGAGGCACCCACGGAACCGGACGGACGAGTACAACAAGCTCAAATTCTGGACATCGCTTGCGCAGCTATTGGATGACGGCGGATTCCACGCTATGTTCATTGCGGACACCTTGGGGCCGTACGACGTGTACAAGGGTCCGGCCAACGTTGACCCAGTGTTGGCCTCGGGTGCGCAGTTCCCCGTAAATGACCCCTTATATGGGGTCCCGGCCATGGCGGCCGCAACGAAGAATCTGATTTTTGGCGTTACCGCATCAACAACTTACGACGCACCGTATGCTTTAGCACGGCGGTTTTCGACCGTAGACCACCTGGCCGAGGGACGCGTTGCCTGGAACATTGTCACCTCGTACCTCGAGAGCGCTGCGAGGAATTTTGGCCTGGAGACGCAAATCGAGCACGACGAGCGCTACCGAATCGCGGAAGAGTATATGGATGTAGTGTACAAGGTACGTCCTCAACCTGTAGACTTCACACGAAACGGAAACTTACCAGATATGACTCAAAGCTATGGGAAAGTAGTTGGAGAGACGACGCTGTCATTCGGGATCGCGAGAAAGGACAGTTCGCAGTGGCTGGACGAGTCCGTCCGATCAACCACAAAGGAAAGTACTTTCAGGTTCCGGGTCCTCATATCTCAGAACCGTCTCCTCAGCGGACGCCGTTCCTGTTCCAGGCTGGCACGTCCAAGGCCGGAACAGAATTCGGCGCGAAACATGCAGAGGCCGTGTTCATGGGCGGGCAGCTACCAGAACTAGTGCGCAAGTCGGTCGATGCGCTTCGATCAACAGCTAGGGAATTCGGAAGAGACCCGAGCCATATCAAGGTCTTCACGGGCCTAACCATCATCGTCGATGAGACGGACGAGAAAGCACAGGCCAAGTACAAGGAATATCTCTCATACGCAGATCGCGAAGGCGCACTGGCGCTGTTGGGCGGTTGGACGGGGAACGACGTCTCCTCATTCTCGGACGATGAAGACTTGGTGCTTGTCGACAAGCCAGCGATCCGGTCCGTGATCAACCGTTGGTCAGGCACGGTTCCTGGCACCGACGGACTGAAGTGGACTAAGGCTCGAATCGCGGAATTCCTATCAATAGGAGGCATGATGTAAGCCCCCTTATGTCTCCAACAGATGACGCATAGGTACCTCTAGGGATATTGCTAACCGAACTTCGCAGGCCCAAGATTATTGGTAGCCCTAAGACGGTTGTCGACGAGCTCGAAAGATGGGCCGAGGTGGCCGATGTGGATGGCTTCAACCTCGCGCACGTAGTTAATCCTGGCACGTTCGAGGACATTATTGAATTCGTGATCCCCGAATTACGAAGGAGGGGACTGTTCAGGACAGAGGTTGAGCGCGAAGGAGTCACTGCGCGGGAGGTTTTCTTCGGCCAGCCGCATCTTTTGAGCGACCACCCGGGAAGCCAGTACAAATGGCCGATAGAGTAAGGAGGTTATAAGGTATAAGGCAGCATTGCAATAGGCTACTATCAGCCTGCGGGAAACCCGGCACGAACTGGTCTAGGGCATTGAGAGACGTCGTCGGATTGCTCGGGGTAATCGTGAAGAGCGGCTCTCGGATACATTGAAGTTGGGGTTAACATGACTTGGGTAGTGTCCAATCGCACATCTGCTAATTGGTGACATTCCATAACTAGGATGTAGGTACCTAAACTTGGCGCCGTCGGCTCCCGGCAAAGGAAAGCCAGACAAGAACGAATTGTAGGAAATAGAAGGCGTCGTACAAACCCGATTTGATGGTTAAGGTTCGATAGCAAGACAGCGGCGCCGAACTCTCCTAAGGTGGCCAAGACTAGTGCACGTGGTCTGTGACGTCAAATTTGCAACACCGGCGCTGATTTGGGAGCCTACAGTAGGTGGCTGTGGGGTGGCAGGGTGGCAGAGCTTCCCTGAAAGGGGACCCCTAGATCGCTGGAGCAGGCAGAGCAGGGGTACCTAAGGATCGCTGACGAAATGGCTTCCGGCGCGGGTACCAACAGCAACTAGACAGCTCAGCTTCCAACTCAATGACCACATTTTCTTCATCAACATTGGCTGTTCACCACGGATTGCGTGCCATTCATTGCCGACTCTCTTCTTGTTATAGAAACCAAAATCGTATTAGATCGATTGCTACGGTCGGTGGCGCTGCTTACTATACATCTTCTACTTCTTGCCGTGTTCCGTCTTCGTAGTAAATTGCTACTCCTTCCCGTCCGTCATTTCTGCTACCATCTTCGTTGACGAAGTACAATTTATACATACTCACCTGTTACTATTATACCCCTCAGGCAGGCCAACCTCGGGCTAAAAAGGCCTGACTCGCTCTACCATAATCATCCCATATCCCATTTTCCGTATTTTATATTCCATATTCCCGACGAAGACCTTATTATTGGAGAGTTCGCGCCGGCTGCTACCCTTCCCATTGATACTCGGTCCCCGAAACCTTGAGCTTCCATCATTGGCCACAACTGGAATCAAGTACTCGTAGCCTAGGGGTAGGGGCTGCCAACATGTCCTCCACCAACGTTCAGACGAACGGAGGACACGATCATATCCTGCGGCCGCGGCCGCGCAAGCCTCAGCACGCTCAAGTCGCCGAGTTAGCTAGAGAGCATAGCAGTGCTTCCACTCCTACCAATGGACATCTCGAGCCGCCTTCGGAGGAACCTGCATCGGGCATGACAAGGTGATTATAACTACGCGAACTCGTCAATCTCTCGCAATTGCAGGCCTGAAGCTAACACGACCTGTAATAACCCAGTGGTCGATCGACTCCCGTCCCCGAAAATGCTCCCGCGTCAGCCAAGGCTCTGTCTAGTGCACGGAAGCAAGTTCGCGCAGAGCAGCGGCGACGTCTCTTCCCGACCATCGAGTTTGCCTCGCGGGTCTCCCACTTCGATCCCCAGTCCGACTATCGCGATTTCCATGGCTTCTTCAACCTGTTCTGGATCGGCCTGGCCATCATGGGCATCACTACCATGCTGCGCAACTACAAGGACACCGGGTACCCCTTGCGCGTCCAGATATGGACCCTCTTTACCGTCAAGCTATGGCATTTGGCGGTGGCCGACTTCTTGATGGTCGCTAGCACCGCCGTCAGCTTGCCGCTACATCGGTTATTCAGGAGCAGCCAAGGTGCTTTGACGTGGAAGAAGGGCGGCATGGCTATCCAGAGCATCTATCAGGTTGTGTGGCTTGCGTTTTGGATCGCCGTCCCGTTTATTCTAAATTGGACCTGGACCTCTCAGGTCTTTCTGCTCCTACACACTATGGTCCTCTTGATGAAAATGCATTCCTATGCGTTCTACAATGGTCATCTTTCCGAGACTGAAAAGCGACTGCGAGCCCTTGACGAACCCCACGGCGCCTCCAAAGCCCCGGCATATGTCTATCCTTCGGTCGAGCACCCGATGGGCGAACTGGCACATAAAGATATGGAGGTCGACAGCGATAATGAAGATGACGGGCTTAAGCAGTTGCGCGAGGATCTTGCACGCGAGCTTACAAGTCCTATTGGCAATGTGACATACCCGCGGAACTTGTCTTGGTCGAATTACATCGACTATCTACTCTGTCCTACGCTGTGCTACGAGCTCGAGTATCCACGTAACAACTCGATCAATTGGACGTCGCTCATAGCCAAGATCATCGCGACATTTGGCTGTATCTTCCTGCTGACCATCATCTCAGAAGAATTCATCCTGCCCGTGCTCCAAGAATCAAGGATTCGGCTTGACAACACTTCATCCGCGTCCGAGACGCTGCTCATCCTCGCCGAGACCATTTCGTGGCTGCTCTTCCCCTTCATGTTGACTTTTCTGTTGGTATTTCTCGTCATATTCGAGTATGTGCTAGGCGCCTTCGGCGAGATCACGAGGTTCGCGGACCGCCACTTCTACAGCGATTGGTGGAATAGCACCGACTGGATGGAGTTCAGCCGTGAATGGAACATACCTGTGTACTCATTCCTGCGCCGGCACGTCTACGCCACTTCTAAGCCGAGCATTGGTCGCAACATGGCGACGCTGATTACGTTCCTCATCTCGGCCATCGGCCACGAAATTGTCATGGCGTGTATCACGAAGAAGATACGCGGCTACGGATTCGTATGCCAGATGCTACAGCTACCAATCGTCATGCTTCAGCGCACGAGGTGGATACGCGCTCATAAGACAGCGAATAATGTGCTGTTCTGGTGCAGTATGATTATGGGTCTGAGCTTGGTTAGTTTCCCCCTTTTTTTTTTTTGTTCGACTTAAGAGAGAAATGCTGACAGGCCCAGATATGTTCGCTCTACGTCCTAGTCTGATCTAAAACCCCCAACAGTGCTGGGGCGTGAAGGGTGCATAAGTGGCTACACGGGCGAGAGAAAAGGAGTGACCCTCCAGGGTTGGACTGTTTTCATCGTACAAAACATCGTAAAAAGGAATGGTTGGGCAGGTTATCTTGAGCATTTGAGCTATGCACCAGCGTTGGATTGGCCCTGTATTATCCTGTACTTTTATTTTCATGCTTCAGATATACCCCATACTCCTCACTGATAGGTCCGGCATGAAGTAGACTGAATACATATTCACAAAGATACATCAAGCCCCTTTTCCGAAGTATTAATCACAACCGCAATGTTCCAGTGAATCGACAGTAATTCAAAAGGGGAAACTGCCAATGTATGAGTCGGCTACAAATAATCCAACGTACGTCTACACAATAGCCGCTGCTCCTTAGGACAAACGTACCTAGGGTCCGTTCATCGGAACGAAATTCTGAATTCGGTTACATTTGGGACTTGAATTTTAACGAAATTACACAAGCAGAAAGCCTGAGCAGGGCGTTCCCAGGCGCAAGCTCCTTTATCTATGGTAAGTACCTAATTACCTCCTAGCCAGATCTTTTGAAGAGTAGAGGCACCGAGCCTCTTTTAGATGAAGAGCAGATCCAGGTATGATTAGGGGAATACGAACGAATTAAGGGGGTTATCTGGGCCCTAGAAGTAGCCTTAGTGGAAATAGGGGCTCAAGCCGTCTTGTTGGTTTCAGGCCAGCGCTCTTGGGACAGACCTCCTGCTCGAGGTCTTCAGGAGGCTAGATATCTTACGTAGTTTTTGTTTTGTCCCAGTTTTTACATTTGTATCTGCCATATTCATTTGCTAAACTAGACGCATCTTAAAACATTAAGTCCCGTAGAGATGGTTGCTGACAGACTTAAAAGTCTTTGGGGCATAAAATATCAGTGGACTGTAACTAGGAGTGTAGCGTTCATATTCACTCTTCCGGATCATAAAGGAAGGCTATCCACGTCCATGGTATCCTTGGGCATAGAACTGCCTCAGGTACCACTCATCTTGCTCTGAACTGATTGTGGCCAATAGGTCACCAAGTTGACAGTTGCCTCTTGGGTTTCTTAGCTCACTGCCACTGCCATATAGCTCATCATGCGTCTTTCACCTTTTAATTCCCGCATCAGTCTATGCCGTATGTCCTCTGTCGAAAAAATTGGAATTTGGTCTTCGCACCTAGTTGTTGTATGTGGATTCGCTTTGTATTTCCCCCCCGGCTTAAAATGAGCTGAGAATTACCTACCTACCTGCCTACCTGGGTAGTGATATTGTCACTTATATTGCCAAGTTATGTGACGAAAGCGGACGAAGCATTGGTTATAGAACTTTGAACCGGTGCTTAATGCTTTCCTGTTAACTTGTGTCTGGCTTGGTATCCATCTCCGATTCATTACCAGCATTGGCCAATTAGGTATTATTCGCTCTACATTTATTAGTTCAAGGCTTCTTAAAGACATAAAAGCACACCTGTAGAGTAACTCTATCAGAGGGAGTCGATGTAAAAAGTACGTCCTCCAGCTTTTTCCCATGGTTACAGGTACACCCCAGTAGGGTAGTATACCAGTCCGGTATCAGTAGACGAATCCTTAAACTGATCCGGCGCACGCCTAAGGCAGGTACAAATTCAATTCTCAATGCTGGTACTTCATAATTGTCAGATATAAGGACGGCTCATGAGCAAACGCGGCTACGTCATAAAGCAACGTCAAAAAGGGGGAGCGTGAACACCTACGTAGACTATACGCGTTCTAGAAAACTGGACGTCCTATAGAATCCCCCCTCTTACATCATCAGAGCACGTGCGGCAACACAGGCACCAATTCAGGCATCCACGTAGATCACAGAAGGCGAACCACGCAGCCCCGAACCATATATAATAGTGTGCGTTAACCAGATTGCCGACCGAGCGAATAGGAGTGGCAGGAGAGTCCGCGGCTTCTCGGACCAGCCCCGGACTCCTATATTATACAGAGATATATATTTATCGAGTGTATAATACTTCTTAACTACGAGCAGATGAACCACTTGGTCACACATACACGTATACAACATGTCGGTTGCTTCTCTACCTATTCATGAGAAGCTCAGCATAAAGTTGCCACCTTGCGGTTCAAGGTTGTGAACGTCATGAGAGATATAATTTCATGAAGCTTTTGGGCATCAGTCACCGCCACCCTCCTCAATCCCAACTCTCAGTAATAGCTCTACTCGGCCGAAGACGTCATCTCCTGGATCACACAATGCCATAGGTGAATTGTGTCGACAAATCAAATCATACTCGACGAACGTCAGTTCCCTCACGTCCATGTACCAAGCGCAACGAAAAGGAGCGAAACAGAGAAGTCGCCTAGGCCAGTCAGCCTTGGCGAGCTGAGGTCTGGCCACCACCGTCCCCGATCTCTAAGGATCATTGAGCTCTCGAGAATGCTGGTCCTCCCTAGCGTACTCCCCGCTCGTAGAAAGAAGAGAACAGAAGATGAGTTTTCCGGAGGTCGGAAAGAGCGTGTTCAGTTTAATCTTTCTGATCAGCCTGTATTTCCTCGTAGCACTTAAATTGAGGGAGAGAGATGGTTGTAAGAAACGATCGGTCCTCTCAGGTCTGGAAACTCACTCATGTACCTCGATGAAGCTTTACTGTGTCAGAGAGGTTGTTCTGTGAAGGCACATTTGCACAACTAAGAAAGCTGAGAATGAGAAACTGTTCTGATACACAGACAGCAAGGTGAGCCGTCACTTTCCCACGTACGCCAGGTCGTTGCCTAGCTGAGGCGAATTTACCCTTCTACGTACCGAGGTAAGGCAGACGTCCCTCACCTTCCTGATTCCGTCTCAGCACTAGCTGAGAAGGTGTGAGAAAAGGGACTTGCGGTGAGAATTGGGGGGCACATGAACAGGTGTGTTTTACGCTTCGCTACCGGTATTGATCTCCATCTGGCGTCGAATGAAATAGGGTTTGGGAATCTTTCAGCTGGAATGGCGTTATTATCAGGTAGCTAGGCTCTATCGTATCTCTCACTTGTCGGACTGTGATGAACAGACACGTTAACACCTGCTCGAGCAATTTCCATGATTATTGCAGTAAGCGAAATCCACTCAATGTGCACATTTTCAAGCCGACTACCTGAAGGCAAACTGGATGCCTTAGGTAGGTACTTACCTATCTGTAGGTATTCTTCTCATCACGAGATTTCGGTGCACCACCCTCATGAGACTTAAGCATAACTAACGTCGTCTAATCCGCTCTCTCGCGCATTCCCGTTTCCAAAGTAGAATCAAAGCGGCAAGTCACGTCTTCTGGAGCACAAAAATGGGCACTAAGAATATCGTGGGTGATAAAAAGCAAATATGTTTTGCTAAAATATATTTCGTCCATACGTCTCGTGCGTTACTTAATATGCGTAGCCTCGATCGAGCGCAGCAAAAAAAATTGATTGTAATGTCCTGCCCACCCACCAGCCGCGAAAATGCTCCCGATCTTCCTTGACTACTGAACGCCTCTGTAAATGAACGAACGGACGAGGGGGGGGGCTAGAAAAGCCCATGATTGCAATGCCTCCATCCCCGTAAACAGGTTTAGAAAATAAAGGGAAAACCCACTCTCCCACCAGCCTGGTACCTGGTTTCTTCGCTCCTCATATGCAAGTTACGTGTATATGTATATATAGTTGAGATAGGGGGATAAAAAAAAGACCATGAAGAGCTGACGGAGAATACATGCGAAAATCCAATAACGATAAACATCTCTCGTTAAGTCGTGGAGGCCTAGGCCTGGAAGGCGGCGCAGACGCCAAGCAAGTCTGCCGATGGGGGCCAAATAGATAGGTGAGCGGAATTGTGTGCGGTTGTGATTGGCTAGTCAAATTCGGTGTGGACGGCAGAGATTTGCGTCATGAACTCGTGCTCAAGTAACCAAGAGCCTCAAGGCACCGGTGTTGCCGTTGAGGGAACCCATTTATCTAGCTGTAAGCCCAGCTGAACCACAAAAACCGACGCCCGCCCTCCGAGGGCCCTGCAAATCTTGCAGAATAAGAAAAATCTTATCTGTTTCGTCCACTTGCCGCTTCTTCTCTAAGTTCGTTGGAAAGACATCAAGTCGTTACTGTATTTCGTGAAATTTCTTTACGGGCACGGTATAGAAAACACCTAAGCCCCCCGGAACGCCAAATTCGAGGGACGAAAGGAAGAAACAGAAAAGTGACCGAAACTGGAACTTGAAATACATGGATGAGATTATGGCATATCGCGATACGCTAACTGCCTTCCATCAGATCAATGATAGAGTGCTCGCCACCGGCACATCTTAGCGGAGTCCATGAAATCACTCGACGGCAAGATCGAGTTCAGCTATGCATAGAGCTCTTCTCGGAGAGAGTGCGGTACATTGCTGAACTTAATCTCATCGGCACCGAACGTCGGCGCAAACTTGACGTTGGGTGGGAAGTACGAGCCAGAGTCGTCCTCATAGTCGTCATGTGCATAATAGCCCGATCGAGGATCCGCTCGGCGTGCAGAGCTGTTGGGAATCGGATAAGACGCCTTCTTGGAGCTTCTAGGTGGTGAGGCTTCGAAGTAGGATTCTTGGATCGGAACGGCCTTTTTGTCCTGCACAGCATATCGCCTTTGGGTAGTCATGGGCTCGGGAGACTGCGTTCGGCGACTACGACGGTGCCGCCGATCATGATCGTCTTCCGACGAATCATCCGGATACATGCGAGCATGGCGCGACCGGCTCCGATCTCGACCAAGATCAGAGTCGCCCATCCAAGTCGACGCACGCTCCAGGCCGGGCCCAGGGTGCCGAGAAAAATTATCGGTATTTGAACGACCAAGAGGCGGAGCCCGACGAGGGTCAGACGGGATAGGTATGGGAATCGAATGGGACTTCTGGAAAGAAGGCACAATTCGAGCGCCAGGTGAGGTATCTATAATGATTGCCTCCTTAGAGGAGCCCGACTTCTTGTGCGAAGACTTCTTTTCCGAAGACCTAGGAGTGTCGTGCGACATGCGGCGAGGCCTTGCCGATGATCGCTTGACATCTTCATCTATCGGCGCATCCCTAGGGTTGGCCATGGGCGGAGGTGAAAATACCGCAGCGGCCGCCGGTGGCGGTGTCGGCACCGCGATGGGCGTTATGTGTCGAACAGTGTATTCTGGATGATACGTCTGCGCTCGGCTGAACGATGGCGGCGGGTTCCCACCCGACCTGCTCAGGTACCGAATCGCGGACTCCAGAGTCTCCGAGTTCTTCCTCTCCCGTTCGGAGGTAGGTGGCGGATGACTTGTCTCCCGAGGTGGCGGCGGCGCTGGAGCTTCCTCATACTTTCGGCTGCTGCTCGACTTCTTCTTATCGGGCTTAGAAGATGAGGACGTCATGTAGATGACCTCCTCCTCCCGGTCCTCCGGAACAATTTCTATGTAGGGGGACTTGTGACGACGGTGCTTCTCGTCCGACTCCTTGCGACGATCCTTCTCGGCCCTCTTCTTGTCTTCTTTTCGCTCCTTTTCTCGCCGATCCTTCTCTTTCTTGGCTGCTTCCTTTTCCTCCTTCCTCTCTCTCTCCTTTAACATCTCGCGTTCCCTTTGTCGTTCCATCTCTCTGATTTCCTTTTCCCTTTCCCTCGCTCTCTCCTTCTCGCGGTTCCATTCCTTTTCCTCTTCTCGTCTTCGCCGGTCATCTTCCTTTCTAATTTTCTCTCTGTCATACTCATAACTCGCCGCCTTTCTCGCGTAACGAGGCTTCTCCTCAGTTCCCCTCCTGGCGTAGATGTCCTCATCCCAAGAACGCGACGGGGGCGTGTGGCCATACACGTTGTGGGGACTAGAGGAGCTGAACGTCGACGGCCGCGGCTCGGCTTCGCGAACATCATAGTATTTCGTCTCATGACGCTTAGAAGTGCGAGGCGACGAGGTCGACGTCGACGTCGTTCCCCTGTCCCTTCTCAGCTCTTCGAGTCTGACTTTGTCATCGTATCTGGTCCTCTCGGCCTCGTTGCTCAGCAACTCGTAAGCTTGTTGGACTTGCTGGAACTCCTTCTGCTTCTCCTCCTTCAACTTAGGATCTTGGATCTTGTCGGGGTGGCATTTCAGCACTAGCTTCCGATAAGCGGATCGGATCTCTGGTAGTTGGACGTCCTTGGGTACACCGAGAATCTTGTAGGGGTCTGGAGGGAGTGACGACATGATGCGCGACGGTTGAAGCTGTTGAGTAAGAGTGAAGGAAGGAAGCTATCGCGACCGTCGTAGAAGGAGTTGGTGGGTTTGTTGTTTGGTATGGTAGTCGCTGGGACGACCAGAAAAGACGGTGACGAGGGAAAGTGGAGAATTATTGCATGGAGACGAGACTGCGGTGAAGGAAGATCGGAAGCTGATTTGGTTACGCGCGATAGTCGAAAGGTAGGTAGGTATATGCAGACAGAGAAAGAGAGTGATTGTCGATTGTAAAAGTAGCGATAATAATAAATAATACACTTGGCCGTTTGTATTGCGCAGGCGGGCCAAAATTGGAAGAGAAGGGGGGCAAAAATAGAAGTCAGATTCAATCAAGAACTGACTCTAGAAAAGAGCGCTCGACGAAAGACCATCGGGTAACAGCCGGGGGCCGGTCGATCGAACGGAAGATGGCGTATGTCTCTTGTTGTACGTGGTTTGATGAGGTCACGGAATCCGGGTATGTTGAATTTGGAAGTTGGAAGGAAAGGGAAGGGGGAGAGAAGGGTTGGTGGTTGATGACGATGGTGATAGAGATACGGGTATGGATATGGATATGTATCGAGCGACTGGGGGGTGAGCGAGGGAGAGAGGACACGAGGGAACAAGCGGCCAGAGAGTGACGAGAGCCCGTTTTGAGGCTTGACGGGGTCGACTCTTTTTAGAATACCTACATACACTACATGTAGCGTAGTAGACGGGCAGATCACAAGGAGATGCTACGGTGGGCAAGGAAAAGTAGCCACTCCTGCCACTCTAGCCACCTTCACCTTCTGTGGTTGGCGGGCGCAAGGGGAGGGGAATTATTGGCGACTGCGACGGGCGATGGCGGATTTGGGATTCGCCTGAGGGCCTGAGGACCTGAGGATTTCTTCGGAAAGGGGATCGTCTCGGGGCTGTCGTTATTTTTCTGACCAAGCGGGCGGCCGGTCCCTCTTTAGCGTCGAGTTCGTTGGCTTCCAAGTCTAGGGGTTGGTCAGGGGGGGTTCTTGGGGGTCTTGGGGGGGTGGACTGGAGGTGTCTACAGTAGTGTAGGGGGGGTTTCCCCTGGGGCAGAGGTGATGTACCTGTGTACCTATGTACCTAGGTGATGTACATGTACGTATTGACTGCTGTATTTGTGTAGTGTAGAGCAGGTATTGGATGTATGTACCTGTTGAAGGGTACCTGTTGCTAAAAAGTGGCCCCGCTAAAGACCGAGTGGATCCTTAGCTTTCTTTAGGGTGTGCGGTGCCGTACGTGTAACGGATACGGGCCACAGTTAACGATAACGGGACAGGCCAGCTTTCTCCCTGCAACTGCGCTCTGCACACTGCAAATGCACCACTGCTGCGCTGCAACCTATGGGTACTGTACAATGCGGCGGGGCGCGAGGGACTTTCCTCGACGCAGCGCAACACCAGTAGGCCGAGGTACCGGTGCGAGACTGGCAAAGTACCGAAGAGGTGCTATACCGATCGAGTAATGGAATCGAACCGAATAGCGGCAAAATAATAAAAAAATAGGTAAGAAAATAAAGAAGAGATTTCTCAAATTGTACAGTAATTGCCTCGTGTAAACGTTTTGTTCGAACCAAGCAATGAATCAGCAGGCCCAGCGTTGTATTTCCCTCTGAGTCTTTCCTGCCTGTCGGTATATCTCGTTCTCGCCGAGAGTGTCTTGCGGATTCCACCAGGGGCACAGGACCAGGAACCGGATTACACTACGTCGGAGATGCCCAGTACAGAGAGTCGCGGGGGTCGAGCGGTGCGGATTATGCGAGTGCGATTCGAAATCTTAGGTAATACCGACCCTTCGAATGCAATACCCTATGTAGATGTTGTAGTTTACGGTAATCCGTAAGTGTCCTGTAATGTAGGAGGCAGGAATGTAGATAATATTCTTGCACGGGATGTCCAGCGTCCGAGCAAGGCGAATAGGATACAAGATGATGGCCAGTTAGCTGGTCAAGCGAATGGTCTCGGCCAGGTCGATGGGTGGGGGAAGCACTCGCGACGATGGAGGTGTAAGTCTCGTGTAAGTCGACGTGTACTAATAAACAGAGTCTATTATAGTCTGGAAAAAGAGAATTGAATGAATAATGTGGTCGAATATTCGAATAGATAAATGTGTTTGCATGAAAGGCGTAAGTTGGTTAACCCGAGGGAGCCAAAAAAAAAAAAAAAAAATTATTCCATGTAACCAACGATGACCAAGCCAATCTAACGAACGGGTGACGAATGGTGGATGAAGTGTGTATTAGTTGAAAAAAGATCTATTGGAAAATCCCGCTCTCAGGAGAAAGGGAGGACGATGAATTCGTGAATCAAAGACGTTAGACAATTGTAGCTTAGGTATCACAAACCCCGAGCATGAAGCTGAAGTGGCCTGTCCTACTGTTCGCCAATTTGTTCAGAGAGGGCGGTGCATGTACGTGTGTGTGGCAGATGCGATGCTGGTTCGCAGCCGGAGTTGCAAATGCGACCGCTGGCTTGGCTTCTCGTGAACCAATGGCTTTGGGCTAGACCTTCGTGTAAGTCGAACGGCTCTGGGTTTACTTTTGAGGTGGCAATAAAGATGGCGATGGCGAATCCAGCGGGGACGGATCAGAGACCCGATGCGTGTTGTAAATGTAAGCGGGATTTTGCCTTTGGAGTTTGAGTTGATATATCTGGCGGTAGACCTTCTAGGAATACCGAAAGTCGGTCGGAGGATTATTGCTCAGGACCATGGGGAAGGCTGTGGGGAGAGCCTGTATAATACATGTACCAAGAGCTCTGTATGGATGGATGCAAGTCTGTATGGAGTATGGAGGGCCTTGGTATCACCCAGTTTCGAAACCAGCGGTGAAGGTTGACATACCCGTTTCCTGCGACCATTTCCTATGTCTCACAAGTTTCTACTATGGGCGTGATGATCGATATCATAACAATAGCATAACCAAGAGGATCAACTGTCACGTCAATGGAGTATAAAAGGGGTAGGTGCTAGCACTGGTATATCAGAAGCCCCGTCTCTAGAGAACAGCCAGATGAACGCCAATTGCTGTCATGAGAAAGCGCCAGCTATTGAGTTGCCGGCCGGCAAGAGGCACAGCCGTGCCGATGACTTCTCTATTCTCCGAATGGGTCCGTCCCGTATATGATCAATTGGAAGCTTGCCATTTGACCCAGGTCGCCAGGCAAGACCCGACTCGGAGATCATTAAATATGGATTCTTCACTTTTTCTATTGGTATAAGTCGTTATCACGACACCACAATGTGGATGCCCAAAAGCATTGACGATGGTCCAAACTACGCTACTTCAATATGTAATGATAGCTAGGTATGGACCTGATTGTCCACTACACTCCCTCATTATACCATATCCTCTCGGGCTTATATTCCTTCGTCCGGCAAGTAACCAGATCTACGTCGGTATCAGTGCGCCTGGCCGTGCAAACTCATCCAGGAGCATCAAAATAGGCCTGACCGTTTGAACGGACACTCTGGCCTATGAGGTTTCGTGGGCTTCCTACACCATACCTTTATAGTTTTGCCATCTTGTTGCCCGTTCTTGCAGGCTCAAGCTGCTTGTGAATTGAGCCACGACGTTGAAGTTCTCATCTGATCTGTGTGACAGCACGAACAGGTTTATTCCTTCGTCTACGGCAGTTCGATCTGTGGCATTCTCCAAGATCCCGGCGTGTCAAGGTATGTCAAGGTATAACGACAATAGCAACTTGGCTGCTGTCGTATGGTCATAATGGATACCATGCCTTTCCCCTTTCGTCTTCACCCTGCAGACAGGTGATACCCAGACAAGTGCGTATGGCTTTTTTAGATTCCCAAATTTGGAAGCCTTCATTAGCGACCTGCGCCTATTGGATTCGTTCGACCTATCTGCCCCCAAATCGAAGCTGGTGGTATGTACAGCAGGCCCAACGCGCCCCGCGGCCATCGACCAGTTAATTCGGACCATAGTACCTACCTGGCAATTTTTCTTTTGGTTGCATCAACCATCACGGACCTGCTGCAAAGTTGCCTGTCACACTCGCAGCTAAAGGAAGAGGTTGGCTGCTTAAGTGGCCGTTTTCAACGAGATTGGGAACCAATCGACTCTGAACATAAAGCAGGTACATTGGAAGTGCCGCATGCTCATAGCAGAGAAGATGGTGTGCGGCTACATGGTGAGGAGGCGTGATCACGATCTACAGGCTGCCTACAGCCCGCAGGTCTCTCATTGACGAGCCTGCATGAATGAAGGGTTGCACGAGGCCTCAGCATCTGGCCACGGATGAGAGATGGTGTGGTGAGATGAGGTTGGTCTAGAGGTCAGACGGGGGGGAAATGTTTGAAGATGGGTGGGTTAAGGTCAAGAGGGAGAAGAAGCTAATGGGAGATCTAAGCTGGAATCTTAGTCTAGGCCAATGATTCGCTGATGGGTGGGATCTCGAAGCGGTACTACGGAATAAGCCAACGCTTCGGCCAGAGCCTTGAATTGGCCCGTTCCATGGACGTGGTGGGTCAAAGCTAGCGAGAGCGTAACTACATCCAGTTATCCGTTGAGACTACCTACATAGTACTATGTATCGAACTAAAGGTAGCTTAGCATTCGTTTACGTCCTCATGGCTCTTCTCGGGGCCTAAGAAGACACATGCGGTTAGCTCCCCTTAATCGACCGCTTCGTCGGGCACTCCACTGTGAAGCAAGTTGGACCAGTCTCGGCGGTCAACGTGTGTGAGCTCAGGGATAATCGATCATGCAGCTACCAGCGAATCCGAACTATCCTGCAAGACTGAGGGGATCCATTCTCGGATCTCCTGGAGTTCTTACCCTCCCAACCAAGGAAGTGTTTACACCGGGAACAAGTTTAAAAGGCTGTTGACGAGCCTTATGGACACACAATGTCGAACTTTTGGTTACTGGTAGAAAGCTCTTGCTGATGAATTATTGTTAGTTAAGCCCTTACATAGCTGCTGGTAAATCTTTCCGATTTGTCTCATATCGGGATGATGTGCGTGATTATCCTTGCCCGGTCTCCACGATCTTCCTTCTCGTCTACGTATAAGGGCGGGGGCGGGGTCAATGATGAGTTCATCGTCAGATCGTCAAGCCATACATAAACGAATGGGCGCCAGATAAGCTATATTCCCTTTCCTGGAAAGGTAAAGTGACCGATGGCTACCACGAGATCGTCCCTGAAGAACGTACATACTACTTAGGTAGGCAGCTAATACATAGAAGCTTCAAGGAACCCCTTGATGAGCTTGTCGTCATTTACGGTACTGCCCGCTTCCTTGTGTGGTTGATCCCGGGAAAATCCTTAAGCTGACAGGCGCCAGAAAACCGGCGGGAATGCTAGCATGTTTTTAGACCAGCTCTCTGGGAAGTGTGCCTGACATTTTCCCGTCCACGCTGCGACATAATGCAGGTTGGCTATCAGTTTAATCGGCACATGGTCGGTGAGGGGGTAAGCAAACGCGCACTCGCCATGGGGCCCGCGGATCTAGCCTTCATACATCTGGCTTGTGTACTAGGTGAGGCTTCGCGTCAGGATTCTAACTCCCGACCTTAGGTATGCAGCTATGCCTGCATTGTCCCTTCCTTCATCCCATCTCCTACATATATTGGCGTTGTGATAGGTAAATAGGAGGTAGGTCTACCACTGTCTTTCCCAGTAACCGCAGATGCGTTTTCAGCGGCCATCCAGAGCTTCCAACTCAGTCCAATCACTCGCACTGGAAGAGGACCCGCAAGTCAAGAAGAAAACGGCGCAGGTGATATCGTTCTATCTCATTCATCTTTTGCCTAACTAAATAGTGCTTAGGTATCTGCTACTGCATATCTATTCGGAGGTATTGGACAGCTGCAGATGCCCGTCCCCTTTGGCCCCCACCTTAAGCACCGTGATAGGTAGAAATTTATGATGCACGAGAACACATAATTATCATTAGCTGTGTATATCACACGACGAAGCGCCCTATCCTACCAAAAAGATCTCTTAGAGCACCAAGATTTCAACCCTTTGTCACACATACCTGCCATGAGGACTGACGAAAATGTAACAAACTGGAAATGACAGAATCTAAAAAGGTAAACGTTAGACTTATGTCAAGTACCTTGGGTAGACTTCGAACTTCGAACCCAATTAGCACTTCTAACTCTTTTCACTATTATCTGGTACATACACGGAGAAAACTTCCTGTTCACATGGTCTTCCCCGCGTTTGGACATGTCCTCTCGTATCAGGGGCTTCGTCAACCGTGGCCGCATAAGGGTCCTTCATACCCACGTACTATACCACATACATCCGTGGCCTATGTACCTAGCAGCCGCTACTGCATTGTAAGCAACATGTAGTTTGAATACTGTCGCTGCTCCGTATTTACAGGTCACCACAAGGAATGCAAGTGGGTTTGCAGCGAGATATCCGGTCAGCGATTGGATCTCCCATTCACCTGCAGGTCAAGTGTGACCCTGAATTTCGAGGTTTCATTGGAAGTAGAGCCTTACCAAGGCCTACTACCTACCTACATACCGGCTATCGGACATGCGATAGAAAGTGCGGAAATTCCACGATCTTCTCCCTGCCTACCGGTCTAACTGTCCACTACATACCCAAGTTACTGTAACACATGCTACAAAGGGTAATCACTGCCAGCGGAAACTGATTGGCGCGCCGTGGGTTGTTAGTTGAGCTCGTACTTCGTAATGGGGGCCTGCGACTAGAAAACCCGAGCATCGTAGGAACGTGGTTGGATGGGATGACCTTCCGTCGCCCCGTAAGCAGTATCCTGCCCTGCGTTGCCCTGCATAGGTACGTTTTGTATACTTGCAGGATGCTGCTAGTCTGTGATGATTCGAAATATGAAAGATCTCGAGGCATAGAGGACATGTCTGACCTCAGCTTCAGCTCAGCACTCGTTTACACGACCAAGGTGGTGATCCTTCAACCAGCACCTCGTCTCTTATTCAAAGAAGGACAGCGCAGGTAGACCCAGGCCAGATTGATAGGTCTATCCACGACTATTGCATAGCAAATGCCCTGCAACAGAAGCTCTATAATGTAATGGTTCAGCCCAATCTCGGCATCTGTCGGCTTGCACGTTTCGTACCTAGGATCTTGGGCTTAAATCAATCGTAGCCCTACGCCCATGTCTGAGGGCCACGAGATAGTCAACGTCCATAAAATGTAGATCCGAGACATACTGACTACCGAGATGGTGGCGTACTTTTCCTGTCCCATGGCACAGAACTCTAAGACACATACTATTTGATTGTGGTTTAAGATATGACAGCATGGACGTGGCCTGAACCAAGGGAGGCCTCTGTTCGCAATCGCATCCGGAGACCCGGATTCGCGGTGCGTAACCAATTGCCACAATCATTCCTAATCGCCGTCTTCCGCATCTGGGATATCTTATAGACATTCCAAATACCTAGTTAGCCGGTTTTTTTTCGGCCTGGATAATCTGCTGAAGGCGATAAGAACCTCCAAATTGTTTGAGTAGGTAGAAGCGTATACGTACCTATACAGACCGTAACGACAACTACGCCGTCCGTATCTGAGTCACCAAAGCTTACGCCGCCCGGGAGATCTCGTAAGAATGCCATTTATGGACCGCGTTTGTAAATCGAGATTTCAGGGTCTAGGATTTACCTAGTCTACGGGGCGTCCGTTCAGCATAGCCTTGATGTGTGCCTACGTAAGCTGGTACGTCCGGAAAGGTCGATGTAGCTGGAGACCTAAGAATTATCCTCCCAGAGAGGTAGGTCAACGTCAATCACGATAGGTTTGTGCAACCTCCGTGGTCCCAAATGAGGATAGCTAGATGCCTGGATGGCGCAGTTGACAACGCATGTCTCCTTGCGCCCGAGACGCCCGGCCAGTGCGGCCCTGTCGCCACGCGCAGAGGCCGGGTTCCCGCTAAGCCCCCGGGTGCCGATGCCGGGGCTTGCTCCTTCTAATACGGTCTCCATGCTATCTCCCATTCTTATTGTATCTTTCACCGCAGATCCCTCGGTCATGTGCAAAGGTGGACGGGATGTTGGCAATGGAGATAATGGAGACGATGGCGGCGGCGGCGAGACCATGCTGCCGTCATTGTCTAGGGGCATTCCACCCTTGGCCGTGAGATCGACCAGACAGTTCTTCTTGTTTCCTACGCCTGGATCATCCCACTGGTAGTCGCTTGCCAACTCCTTGTATCGCACGAATTTGTTCGATAGGTCCCAGCGAATGCGCTCCACGCCGCGAGCCTCGTGGACATGCCCACAGAGGGCGAGGCGTGGCCGTACCCGCCACATCGCTTGTCGCAAGCTCTCACAGCCCAGTGCTCCTCTATGGCGCGATTCGTCCCTGTGCGTACGCGCTGGCCCGTGGGTGACAAGTATGTCTGTATTGAGCGGGATATCCCTCCATATCTTCTCGGCCGCTCCGGGATCCGAGCGTGAGTACTGGAATGCCCACTTGCCACATGAGGGAATGTAGGGAGATCCGAACACGTTGAAAGTGGTCCGTGGCCCGGATGGGGCGGTGAGTTTGATAGTGTGACTCGAATGCTGGAGATAGGTGAGCGACTTGGACTGTGTGAGAAGATTTTGGCAGTCGACGGGGCTTTGAGGAGTGTTATTGTGGAAATAATTCCCATATTGCTCGAAGAAATCCGTATCGAGTGTGAGGTCATGGTTTCCGGCGATGACCAATTTACATTCGAAGTCAGCTGCGCTCTCCAGCCACGTCACCTGCTTCTGAAGCTCTCCGAAGCTCCCTTGATTCGTGAGGTCCCCGCAATGGATGAGAACGTCGCCCTTTGGGAGTTTCACTGTGCAATTGTGCGTGTCTGATATACAGACAAAGCGCGTCCGCCTCGTCCGCTGTGGAACCGTTGAATACAAGACGGGTGAACTGTCCATGCTGTTGGGATTACTGAAGGAGTGGTGCAATTTTTCGAGCTGTTGTGTCCTAACGATTGCTGGGTCGTATGTAAAATCCTGACAGGTAGGTACTGGACTATTGACCTAGGTTTTCTCGAGCAGCAAATCTACATTGTTCATGTCATAATAGCCAGGCAACTTTGTCTCCGTGAACATGGAGTGGGAAAGAAGCACATCTCTGGATGGTCTACCGGCGTTATGGAACGAAAAAAAAAAAAAAAATCCAGCCAGCCAGGGCAATTACTGCGATATCTTATGATTGGCCTAGGTGCTCCTTCAGTGTCGAAGTAATGACGACTGGAGATAGTGTCGCCTACAAGATGCGTACTCGTCCTCCATTAGGTTAGGTATGTCGTAGGTGAATTGTATTTGAAGCTGCCGGTGATGGAAATTGATTGTACCTGTGTCGTGTTCAGATAAAATCCACATGAGCTCGGTCCCGCTTTAGAAAAGAAAAAAATGCATGTATGTAGGAGGTCAAGGGTTGTGGTTGCATTGGCTGCATTCTAGAATACAGTTGGAAAGAATAGAGATTAACTGTGGAACTAAGCGGAGGAAGTCAAGCTTTGGTACAGTGCGGGTGTTTCGGGAAGTGGCTTATCGACCCCGCGCAATGGTAGCACAATACCAATGAAGCGGCTAAGATTTTACCGAACCCTGTCACACCCAGGCTTGGCGTGGCACTTCAATGTTGTATTCCACAGTGCATTTCATTAAATTCAGGGGCAGTCCAAGCTCCAGATACGGCCAGAACGGGTTCACCTTATTTGATTTCGTGCATATATCTGACTATCGAGATGGACTAGCTAGGGCAACCTGCAGCCTTCACGTATACATGATGCAGGAATTCAAGATGAATGCAGAATATATGACTCTTGTAACCACGGGTCACGGTGTGCTGGTTATCTGTCTGTGACCCCAATTGAAGAAAGGAATATCCAGAGATTGGAATTGGGAATGCCAGTGATGATACCTACAGTTCCAACAGGCCCTCGCATGCGATAACGCGGTATGGGCGCCTCCCCGGTAAGTGCCTAAATTAGACCTTTATGCATCCAATGGTTACCTGTTTGCTGTTTCCGACCAACCACCGGCACGACCTGCCTGCCTGCCTGCCTGCACGACCCAATCTGCCAATTCAAGGTTGGACCTAAATAAATCTCACAAAAGTGGAAGTCGACCAATCCCCTTTCCGCATGCATCTCATCGTCCATAGTCCATAGTCCATCCCCCGGCTCCAGCCCTGGACCACAATATTTGCTTCTGCCACGCCACGACGCTCCTTAACCGTTCCAGCCATTGGCGTTCCACGCACTCTTTTCGCATTCATCCACCTGTCCTGCCGTCTACCTCCAGGGAATCCCGTCTGCGTCCTCATGAGACCAATTGTCCCATTGGGTCGAGGCCAGGGCGCGTGAAGCAGTCTGTCAGGAGAACGGGCCTACGTGCAAAGAGATCATTGTCGTCGAATACCAGCAAACGATCTACTTTTGCCCCTGACAGCTCAATAGGACAAGGACTAGAAAAGAAAAGAAAAAAAAAAAGGTCATCCGGCCCGGCGTGGACGACTAAAACCGGGAGCTTGCCAAGATACGACGAATCAAGCGTGGGAGCTAACTTGGATCAAACCCCATTTTTCGTAGTCGACTTCCTCTTCGTCACTCTTTTCCAGCTACCTTTTACCATTCTCACCATCCTCGTCGGATCCCAATTTGACAGCCGCTGGCGACTGCTGCCTCTCATCGCGTCCCGTATCATCCCCAACGCCATCACCACTACGGTCACGCCGCAACTCTCCTATCCTCTTATCTACTTCCGACTCCACGATCGCGTAACCCTGAAGGGAAAATAGAACGTTATTAGATCGACAATCAGCACTCTGGGCTTATCTCGGTTACACGCTGCTTTACTGGATACAGTTGATCGACAGCGTCTCGAGTTCCACGAGTGCGCTGTTACCCGTAGCCGTCCACTGATCGAATTTCGAAATGGCGGCTATGTCAGCGTACTCGGGTACCACCACACTCACTCCTCCGAGCAGCTCCCATGCGGACCACTCTGGATGGAATCATGATGTGAGTGTCACTCTCCCCGTCATCGTGACCGTCGTGGCCCATTTCTTCGAGTCTCACTACTGGTTGTGGTCTCCGTCACGTTTCGCGCGTTTGGTCCCAACTAACTTCGTTGTCTTGTATAGGGCTCCCTGCCACATAAGCTATCCACAGATCGACCCGAGACCAATGGCTCTGTAAAGGGAGCACACCACTTTGGAAATGGAGACTCGACCTACGATCCGTACGCGGCGGACAACTACCGCCCCAACAAAGGTTGGTCCTGCCTAGAATTATCTCTTCACAATATACACATCTATCTACCCGCGAAACCGAATTTGATGCTACTTAAGATCTTCTCTAACTAAACTAAACCCAGAAGCCCGCACGTCTGACCACAAACGCCCCAATGCCGACGTTCCACCTCCAGGACTCGACGACGATGAACATTCGAAGTGGATCCATAGGGATAAGTTGGCAAGGATAGAGAGCCAGGAGCTTCAAGCCGCCGGTATCATTCTTCCGAAGCCGAGGACCCAGAGCAGGGCGAGACGAGATCGTAGTCAAGACAAGGTGAACGGTCACCGTCGAGCCACGGATGCTTCAGAGCAGCAGCCTGTTTCAAGATCTCGAAAGAATTCGGAACTCAGCCTAGAAAGGACTCCCGACACTGAGGCCCCCAGCTGGGACCTACGTCTCCCTGAGGAAATAGCTGAAGATCCTGGCGAGTTTTGGGTAACAAAAGACAGCGGAAAGTCACGTATCCCAGTAGCAAAGGTCAGTCCGGCGCCGATACCTGCCGACTTCATAGAACGCGATGCGCCTGTTTTGCGAAAGCCGAGCTTCCCTCTGCTTGACGAGGACGTTTCGATTTCATTGCCGAAGCCAAGATCGCGCAGTGGGAGTTCCAATGTTGCTAACGACGCCCCGAAGATACAACCTGGGAAGCGTTCCGCCACGGAAGGGTCGCCCAAGAAAGCGCCAACGGCTGGAACTGGCGGGACTAGGAAAACTTCTGCAACGGCGAAGGCAACCTCCCAGGGTCGACCCAAAACTCGATCAGGCCCGGCTCCTCGCAGCGGGTCTACTACCCGACCGACGACACGATCTGGCGAATTATCACCCCCTATATCGAAGTCTGCGCCGGAAGGTGATCCACCGTGGATGGTTTCGGCATATAAGCCTGATCCTCGGTTGCCGCCGGAACAGCAACTACTTCCCACGGTTGCGAAAAGATTGCAGCAAGAGAAATGGGAGCAGGAAGGCAAGTTTGGGAATATATACGATAAAGAATTTCGCCCACTTAATGACGAGGGTTTCTTGAAACCTCCCGAGTTAGAAAAGCCAAAGGATGTCGAGGAGAAACAGGACGAATGGCCATTGCGACCTGGCGCTAAGAGCCCGAATGCGAGTCGTCCTGGTACAAGTTCTTACTCGACAATGCCCAAGATACAGGGCACGCCTGCCATCAGTCCACTTGCCAGCCCGCTTTCGATTCAATCGCCGCAAAACCAGGCTGCTCAAAGTCCCGGAATACCGGCGCAAGCGGAGCAGCCTGAAGAGAAGCCGGAGAAGTCGGGGTGTGGTTGCTGTATCGTTATGTGATCAGTCTAGCACGGCTCGCATTAATATATCCGGTTCTTCTCTCCAGATTTGCGAAGCACGCCACCGACGTGGGCAAACGATTAGATTAGACCTGAACGACGTTACGACTCTCTAGGATCTCGACCGCATTCAGCGTTGTTTTATTTCACCAACACCGCAACCACTATTCGCCTTTCCTTTTGTTTGCGGATTATTTTCCGTCGCATCAAGATCTAGCCTTCTTCCAGCTTGCCAGTCGAGAATTTTTACCGCCGTCAAGATACCACAACATTTTGCGGAATAGCAGACTGGAAGTTTCTGTATTGCAATATGTTTTTTTTTCATCATTATTGTCTTTCTGTGCTTGCAAAGGGGCATTGGAGTTTGCAGGTTTGGACAGAACGTTCCGGAGTGGCAGGGCGCAGAAATCATTCATCTACTATTGGAGTTCCGGTTGCCTTGCTGCTGGCACCCGCGTTTGAGCTTTACTGCTGTATAATCTACCTTCTGCTTCGTTCTGTTACCAACTTTTAGTAGTTGCCTCCTGGCAACCAAGAGTCTTACTACCGTTTTGTTCCGGGTAGGAAAGACGTTTCTAGAAATTCTGATTGGAGACAGACAGATCTGAAGCCAATATGTGAGCGCGCAAGGGCTCTTATACAGCTACGAGAAGAAGAGGACACGAGGGTTGAGTTGTGAGTCGTCAGCCAGGTGATTTCGGATACCCCTCCTGGACGAGAGCAGTTACTTAAGAGACTCCACCAAATATAAAGATATATCTCTATTTTGTGCTTTGCGCCTTATCTACCTGGGTGTTGTTTGATTTGGGTTGCAGTGAGACTGACATCTAGCGTGAGTCCATGCTGAAGCTATGAACAGGCGAAAATGTACCTTGCATGCCACGCATGCATGTCCAGTCCAGACCTTGATGCGCTTAATACGTGAGGGAAATTCAGCTTTAGATAGGTATCTTCTATGCAGGACTGTTGGCTCCTGGAGATTATACTGGCCCGCGTGTATTCCAGCAGCTCATGGCAGTTATTGCCGTCCACCTCCTTTCTTTCTTGTTTCTGGCTGTAGCCTTTATGTTGAAAATCATATGCGTTCTGAGGAGTAGATCAATCTTCCGGTGGCATTTAGCGAATCTCTTCGAGCCTTCCATGTAGATGCTACGATCTGATGCGAACCGGATCCATCTTTTCGTTCTTTTAGACGAAACCAAAGCTGCTTGCTGGCGCAGGACTTAGCTTGCTGCTCTGATATACTATCGTTCTCCTTGAAACTAGAATATTCCCATTTGGGTTCCCCTTCGAGCAAGCGTCCTTGGCCGTTGCCCTGTGAGGTAAGGGTATGATGGCACCTGAGTTGTTGCGATGTGTATGGTATTTAAACAACCTTGGCCGTCCCTTTTCATGCTCTGCCACAATCCAAGGAAACTTCGCGACCTCCTCCCTGAGAATCCTCCGCTTGAGAACATACTGCATTGTATTTGCCTTGGCCGCTACTTACAGTCCCGTCATTTTGAGCCACACTACCGAGGTTAACTACCGACAACGGCCACTATCAAAGCCATGGACATCAAGAAGGACCAGCAGAAAGAGATGCGGTTCACCTTACCAAACAGAAAGGCGAAGTATGGCAGACGTTACGGAACAGCAGCTCACCTCACAGCAAAGACCGGGATAGAGTCTGCTAACCTGCCTAAATTTTGTTTCCCCAAGCGACTAGGAGTGAAAGAAAGTGAGAGAAGCGGAGAAGAAAATGATGAGAAGACACAGAGCCCAATAGATCTGGCGGAGAAAGGGATACCTTCCCTATGTGATGGAAGGTGGTGGCTAATACTCATTGTCATAATCTTGTTGATTTTCACCGGCTCATTTCGCATCATTTCCACTTGCTTCCGACTGTATCAGGCGATAAAATTATTTGGCCTGCAAGATTGATTACTTGGAATGCATCAAGAGACGTTTGTAATGCCTTTCAGCTTCATGCTTAGTCCTCAATTCTAAGGCTCCTATGCTTGCCTGGCACTTGCATCGGAAAATTCGCCAAAACATGGTCTGCCCCTGGATTAGGGTATCTTAGGTGCACTGGCGGTTTATCCCAGACGTACATATGTACTGGAAATAAATAACTTGTAATTTCAATGAACATGCTATCATGATTCCTGTTTCAACGCCTTCTACTACTGCTAGCCATATTCCAAGCCTTTCTATGGTTCCCTGCGTGATAGGAATTAGTTCAATGACATGGTCCTACAGGCTTTCAAGAGGAGGTAATAGAGATGAGCTCATTCTAAATATCAGCTACTTTCCAAGGTCTTGGTTAATTCCTTCTCGGAAAGGGGTAATGTGACAGTATGATACGTAATACCAGGAGACAAGCTAAATAGCGTATTTCTGGATTACATGGAGCTCACATAAGTGAAGATAGACGTATAAAGTGCAGGGTTCATATATCTGATCATGCATTGCCTCTTAGTGCCGCGAGTCATTAGAATCAACTAGAGGTTTGGTCTGCAACACAGCACAATGGAGACGAATGTAACCCGATTATCTTGCGGGATCATGTCTAGATCTTTGTTAATTCAAGGTCCTTTTCTTTTGTTATACTGTATAGGCTGAGATGATAGGTGTAACAGAATTGGAGATATGTCTTGACGGGGAAATTACTGGTAACCTATGGACTATAGTTGCCTAAGGTATGGGAGGAGACAGTGCGTCCTACACGCGTCCTCAGCAATCCATTTCTATATGTTCTTTATACCTGTTGACTCAAGACATGATGATACTTGCAGGCCTTGCATACGTCGGCCTTAGATCTAGAAGAGACTCTACACATGCATCTTGCTCTCGATTACATATAAAGAGCGAAGGCGGACAGACTTTGTCTATGAATCTCTTCCTTATACGTAACTAATAGTATTGGATCGGAAGACATTGGATAATTCTAGAGCTCTTGAGACTTATAGTACAACACTGTCGAGAACATACTTCACGATTCTCGCAAAGAGCTCATTTCCAGGTTCTTTACTTGACTGGCCTACTTGAAGCCGTACGCCGCCACTAATCTTGATCATACGACTTCCCATCGCAAACAGACCGAAGCACCCACGCCTGTGTATTGGTCTTGGCTGTTTGTTCCTAAAGAAACGAATTTAGCCTTCTCGAGACGCCATGCCTAACAAGCTGAACGACAAGGCTTCTGGTCCGAGTGAACCCAAATCCATCAAACGCAAACTTCCCCTATCGCCATCATGTTCTAATACCACTAGCAAGCCATGCCTGGAGAAATGGTTTGAGGACTGGGAGATCCTCAGCCGGCATGGCCCCACTAAGAACGAAGGCGACGGTGGTGAAAATAATAAGTCGGATAGGTCAGCATCAGTGGCCGGACACTTCAATGGTGGCGGGTATCTGCCCAGCAAGTGGGACCGTTCACCTTTCTTAGCCATAGAAGACCGCTCTACTTACGGCCTCGAATACCGGGCGGCAGTGACAGAAAAGGAAAAGGCAAAGCCTCTGGGCCAGCAGCCTCAACAAACCCCAAGAGCTTTCACCTGCAACGAGAAGAACGATAGCAAAGGCACTCCCGTCGACTCTGGTCCTAACCGCAACCCCCACTTGGCCAAAGACGCTTCCCTCAACATGCAGGCTTCTCACGAAGGATCCGAATCGGAGTCTCTGTTCTGGATTGGGGGCCACGTGAAAATGCTCATCGCAGAGCGGCGAGAGCTCTTCGAGCGGATCGAGAAGCTGGAGAAAGTAGTCGAGGCCCAGGCTGCGACTTCGAAGCGGATGGACGACCTTCAGAAGCGAATCGATGAGGTGGCGCAAGCGGCGCAAACGAAGGACTACAGGCTCAGATATAAGAAGAAGCTGGAGGATAAACTTCAGTACTTGGAGGAGGGTGAACTTCAGTACTTGGAGGAGGATGCTTCTTTTCTGGCTGAGGAGCTCGACTACGCCGAAGAGACCTATGCTGCATTACAGAAGGACATTGCGGATTTGTCGGATGACTTCTCTTCTTTGAAGGCTATGATTGTCAGCATAACCAAGAGGCTTGAGCAGCGGAAATCTGAACGCTGTGAGGACCAAGAGTTGGATGACATGTTTCTGGAGGCCCTTACCCGGCAGCGAACCGACTTGGCTAAGCAGTGGAGGCGGAGCGCCGGTCTGCTGGGTTGGTTTTGAGAAATGAGATACCGTTTGGGCACGTAGAGTTTTTGCAGCACTCGACTGTATCGAGTGATGACCTACCACTGTTCCGATAGGACAGCAATTTCGTGGCAAATGTTCACGGTTAGAGGAATACTTCACATAGACTGAAGGGACGGGGATGGTCTAACTTGAGACTCATCATCGCTTTATCGAGTAGAGGCGAGCTGAATAGACCTGCATACACTGAGACAGTATTCGAGACTTCGTGATATTGTATTATTAACTTTGTTTTTGATCATCTGTAGTACCTGCAGATAAATCCTCGGGGAGTGGAGTGGTTTCCTCTGAAGGCCTCTCTTGTTCAGTTATAGGTCTTTCCAAGAGGTTCTCTTGATTAGTTGTAGGTCTCTCTAAGAGTTTTTCTCCCATCTGTCTGTACGCCCTATCCGCGTACGCGAGTGCGATATCACTTTCGTCCCCGGTTTTTCCAGGTATTATATCGATGACCTCGCCTATAACGATGGCATGGTGGTCGAAGTCGCCATCCGCAGGAGGTGTTAGGTTGCGGTACTGGCATTTTAATACATGCAATATGCCTTTCCCTTGCAACACTGGCAACGTCCCGGATGGGGGTAATACGACGTCCTTCTTATAACCCCCTGCCTTAATTGTGGCTAATACTTTTGCCCCGTATTCTTTTGCCAGTTCCCATTCTTTTTGCCAGCTCTCCTGTCCCAATACTTGGACGTCGAGCTGCTCTAGACCTGCGAGCACACCTAGGTCTGGTTCCCTTGAATCCTTTGTTTCAGGACTTGGTTTAGATTCTGCCGGTCTATTGCCTCGCGTGAAAAGGTCCGCGATCCTAGCACCGTACTCATCACCGGTTAGTATGTGTGCGTTGAACTTGCCGCACTTTGCGAGTGCTTGGTACGTTGTACTCGGCAAGGTTATGTTGAAGGTAACCCGCGGTACGGGATCAACTGATAGCGATGTGAACGAGGAGACAGTCATGGCTCGGGGGATCGGCCGTGGAAAGGTTTTGTCCAACATTTCCTCGAACTTGGAAAAGCTGTGTGTGTTCTCCAGAGTCGTGATGACGACTACGGGGTGAGGCAGCTGGCGCATGACGGCGCGCATGGGGTGGGACAGCACATGCTGGGGAGGCTTCGGAGGCTTCGGAGGCACTACAGGTCCTCCTTTTGCTCCATCGTGATGTGATCGAGGAGTAGAAGCCACTGTAGCTATGTGGTTAAACTAGCAGACTTGGAGTTGCGATGTGCTTGTTCTGTATCTCACCTCCAGGAGCCTTGGCCTTGGATCTATTCCAGGTCAAAAAGCTCGCTCGAGCTATGGGTGTCGTTTGAAAAGGGACATATCGTGGTCTTGTAGACTCAGAAGCCCACCGTAGACCACGGAGACTCTTCATTTCAGTCCATCAAGACCAATGGTTCCGCTGAGGCCCGAATTGGCTCTTTCTACATGTATGCCGTCAGTCGTTGGTGGAGTGAAATAATGACCAAAAAACCCACCAACTTTTAAAGCTGCCGGGGGTGATAAGAGAAAGTGCGATAAGATAACGATAATGATATCGAACGTTGATAACGAACGCGGCAGCTGTAACGACAGCAGCTGTCGGGCCGGCAAGCGAATCCAATTGAAATTTCCATTTTCAACTCCACCAAAAAAGTACCGAGAGAGAAGCTTCACATTGTCGACGAGGAGAGTGCCGCTACAGAGCCAATTGACCAGGAAGCGCAGAACAAGTCGATATCACCTAGAACTCCTCGCAAGGTCAAGCAGACGATCAACACGCCACTATGGCGACCAGACTCCCCAGCGCCCTCCCGCGGCGCCCAACGATACCATGCTGCTGCTCCGTATCCAGCAGCGCATCGACGCCGAAGCCCTCGCACACACCACTTTCCCACACGCCGTCCCGTGCTGCGACCATGATCCGACGTCCCCGAAGACCCTACACCTTCACACAGCTGGTCCAGCAGACCGACGGCTCGACATACACAATGCGCACGACCTCTCCCATCGCCCTCTACAAGAGCACCAAGGACACGCGCAACCACGTCCTCTGGCAGCCGTCGGACCGATCGCTGCGCAACGTCGAGGTGGACGAGGCCGGTAAGCTGGCCGCCTTCAGAGGGCGTTTCGGACGCGGCTGGGACGCCGAGAAGAGCGCCGATGCGCAGCTCTCGCAGCTGGACAAGCTGGAAGCCGCTGGAGCTGCCGAGGGCGACGAGGTAGAGGGGGCCGCCGGGAAGAAGCCGGGCGCGAAGAAGGGCGAGAAGGAGCAGGCTAGGAAACAGGCGCCTGCTGCTCCACCTCATGACGCCTTGAGCGACTTGATTGCGAGCTATTCGTTGAATACTGAACAGCCGAAGGGTAAGAAGAAGTAGGGCTTGACTGCCGCCCAAAATCTTAGCAGTGGGGCTTCGACCGCTTGAACATCAAGGTCTACACTCTAGAAGAGAGTCTACCGCGTCTCTACAAACTGGCAGTGGGGAGAGTTTCGAGCAACGCAACAAGACGAGGACCCGCCGTGATATTGCCCGCTGTACGTGTCCAGGGCTTAGGAAATGAGGGCTGGATTAGGCAGGGAGGCAGGGAGGCATTGAGGCAGTCTGGAGTCTACTGCAACATTTGTACCAATATGTATACAGCTGTCCAGGCCTCGACATCAAGCTCGCCATTTTGTATTGTATAAAGGATATCAAGTCAACACCCTAAACAGTGGTTCTAAGGTTACAAAAAGCTATTAATCCGAGTCTTCATCAATGGTAGCCCTTGCTCGATCCACCGCGGTATCGCCACGACCAGTACTCTTATCACTGCTCTGGTAGACGGGCGGACGGTAAAACACGGTCTCGTCATCCTCGGCATCCAACTGCATCAGGAACGTTTCCCACTTCTCAATCAACTACCAACCTAGTCAGTACTAATCCGCAGAGTAATGGACGGACGGATTGACTTACCTCCTTTTGCGCTTCAACGGCGCTCTCCAAGAAAGTCTCAACGGAAGACTTGAAGTCCTCCACCTTCTCCCTCTCAAAACGATCAATCTCGGAGCGCATTAATCGGCCCATATCCTCAAACAGCAACCTAGCTTGATGTACCTTTCGTTCGGCGTCTGCCACCTCGGCGCTAACCTGGTTAAGACGGTCCTGCTGAGATCTTCCTTGTCGGAGTAACTTGTCCTGGGTGGCTTTGCGCTTCTGCAATTCCGACTCAGCGCTGTGCCACGAGTAGAAGGCTTTCTGCCGTTGCGAGAACGCCTGCTTGACACTGCCTATCAACCGGATGTATTCGTCGATGGTGATTCCAAATGTGAGCACATCCTGCTGGGCCTGTCGATCGTAGATGTCTCGTATGGTCAGCTGTAGATCCGACAAGGCGTCCAGCGGGCCAGAGAGTGTAGGACTGAGCTCTACTGTCGATAGAGCGTGCAATGAAGCAGAGAATTCTCCGGCTGCTTCCGCCATAGCTTTTCTCTGATTTACCATTGTATCCATGGATTTCATCAATGCTTTAAGCTGATTCTCTAGAGCATCGAGATAAACTCGTCGGTCGTGGAACCACTGAGACCGTTAGGTTCTGCTTCTTCGTAAAAGTCTGAGGAACTCACATCATCCTGTTCGACGAATTTGCTACCGCCACCCATGTTAATGCCCAGAGATCCTAGGACGCCTTTGCTCTCTCCCGGTATGGGCTCCCTCCTTTCCTTGTGCTTGACGTCGACATTAAACGACTCGCTTTCCAGAAACAGCTTCAAGTCGGGATCGTGCTGCAGCGTTGGATGGGCCGCGATCTTGTTCAACATCTTCTCCAACGCGGCTCGACGGGACTCGACGAAGTTGCTCTCGAAGCGGTTGAGAGCTTGTTTCTCGGGGGGCGGAGGGACCACCACACCGGGATTATTCCCGTGCATCGTGTTATATAGCCATAGGAAATCACGGTATCTTCGCTTAACCTCAAATTCGGGTTGTCTGTAACCTTTTGATGTCGTCTAGTTTGAGTTAGAACAGCATTTGGCAGCAACCGTATTACGTGCTCCTACCTTTGTACGGACCGAATAAACAATGTGGGAACTTGTCAGGTCCCCAACCTTGTGCGGATCGCCAACGGTAATATGGAAGCTGGGCTTGGCTGCCTGCTCGACACTAACGCTGGGCTGGCCCGTGGCTCTGACTGGGGTCGGCTGCGCGGCCTGGACGGGAGGAGGTGCTCTCGGGCCCGCCGGTCGGTCGAGGTCATCATCGTCGATGCGATGAGGGTCGGCAGGTCCTGCTCTCTTTTGCGCCGGCTGCGGCATGGTAGTTCGAATTACCATCTGTTCCTTCTGCGGTGGAGCGGGCGGTTCGTCAGCCTGCGCATCCGCACCTGGACCAGCATTAGCCCCGAGAGGGCCTAAAGGACCTAGAGGATCATCAACGGCTTCGAGTTTCGTCGGTTGAGCTACTAGACGGCGTATCGGTCCTCTCGAGCCACGCCCCGTGGCGGACTTGGTGGAGGATTGCGATTGCTGCGACGGCTCAGCATCTTGGGTCTTCGTCGAGCTTTCTGTACGGGTCACCTGCCGTCAGCGACTTGGTTTCATCCATTTCTGAGAAGTGAGATGAACAGACCTTCTTGACTGAAGGTAGGAGATTTGGATGTCGACTGGGACGGGACGTCTGATAACTGTTTAGCAAATTGCCGCGCATAAACTCAATGTAAGGTGATCATACCACCCCAGGGTGAGTCGCCTGCTTCTCCTAGATCCATGCTGAGTACTTGACGGCCCGCGACGAGCTTGAAAGTGTAGAATTGAAGCGGTCGTTAACCGTGGATGAGAAAGTCGTAACCGGGATGTTTTTGGGGGGTTTCCAAGTATGTAGGTACCATTAGCAGCTGATGTCGGCTTGCTGTTGCCGGTGCGGCGGTGGCAGCCTGGCTCCGACCTGTTAGTGGGGTCTTTGCTAATAACGCGGTGCACCTAGGTTACCGGATGTACCTAGGTATCTATTAGTACACTGCAAGCACATAACATGAATCTTTGATGTTGGCGAGATCAAATGGTGCACGCTATCTACACGCTTCTACATGTAGATATTCGGGCAAGTATATTTTATATGCATATATTTGCCATGCTGTAAGCTCTATTCGAGAAAGTCTTTCTCCCCTTTGATTGCTGGAAATCGTGTTTTATGCTTGCTACCTTAGAAAATTCGTGAGGAACAGGTACCTCGATCTTCACGGTTCTTCTTGTCCCTTACAACATCTCATGTGCAAGTAGTAATTAAGCATGTCAGGTTCATTGGCGAATAGGCACTGAGAAAGACTACAAATGAGAGACTTCAGATTGTCTCAAGCAATGGAATCGACGATAATCATTTGTCAGACCGTGTCACTAAGGCCCGTGGTATCTAACTCCGCAAACGCCGCCCAATGCTGGTGCCCCTCACATCCAGCCCAAACCATGCTTGAAGTCCCGGATAACTACGTAGGAAGCTAAGCTTGGCTTTCTCCATCCGTAGTCTGACTAGCACCACCAGCTTGAAGGAGCCGTCGCAAGAATGACTCGGCCTCGTTCCATAAATCGGCCTCCATATCCCGCTCGACCTTGTCGCTTCGGCTGTTGAGCCAGCCAACATCGAGTCCTCCAATCTTCCCGGCGCCATCGGGCTTCAAAGGGGCGTTGCGACGACCGACTCCCTGGCCTTCACCGCCCTCATCCCTAATGCTCTGAGCCTCCTTGTCCGAGCTGATGATGTACGCCTCCTCCAGGCCCCATATCTGACGCTTCATGCCAACGTTAACGGTCCGGAGTGTTCGTAGGAATTCGTTCGTGGAGTCTTTGAAGACCTGTGACAGCTGATCCTTGTCTTCGGCCATGATGTCATCCTCGCCTTGGACACGCAGCTTGGTGAGTGTGTCAACGGCTCGGCGAGCGGAACGCAAGAGGACGCCGCAGTTCTGAAAATTCATCAGCTCTGTATAGGGAGTAGGCAGGGTTGGAAAGGGTAACGGACTCGGTCGATCTCGTCTAGCTGTTGCATGCGCTCAGCCTTGGAGAAAGGCGTGAATTCGGTTTGCTCTCCGCTACCCTCCATGGTGGTGATTGTAGCAGTGCGGGAACAGCTGGACGTTGTAAAGATGAAGCAGTTTAGTGTTCAGGTTTCTGTGGCGGCGCCTTAAAGAAAAGCGATGGAGTTGCGGATCCCAATGGAAGGGCAGTGTGATGTTTCCAGTCGCCGATTGTTGGCTTCCAGCTTGGATTAAAAGTTTACGTACGGAATACGTAGGTACCTATGTATGTGTAGGAACCTTAAGCTAGACGGATTTACATCGAGAATAGGCCCCACATGCAGTACGGGCTCCAGCGTGCACACACTCTAGGTAGTACCTGGGTACGTATACCTGGGGAAAATGTGGAACTAAGCTCCAGGCCTAACCCTATTTGGTGTACGACTGTGCCTAAACCCGCCTAAACCATTCATTACGTGCATGCGGCGTCTTTTTGAGTTTTGAGCCTCAACATCAAATGTCTTTGTTCTTCGACTTTTCATCTGGTTGTCGCCGAACATGCCCACCTTAGGTATCGACAAAAACGCGTCGACTTTTGGACAAGTACCCGCTATAGGCTTGTAAGTAGCACCTGGCTCTAGGATATTTGGTTACGTACCTTCGTACCCTCCCGTTGCTATGTCCAACGCGGCGCCCCCCAGCGCTGGAGGTGCTGGTAACTTCACCTCCTCCCAGCCGCAAACCAACGCGGTTTCAAGTACCACGCCAAATACTACTACTGTACCGCCCTCAAGTACGACGCCGAGCAATCAAAATCTCAACCAAATTGTAAGAAAGGGCTGATTTTATTTGTTATTTCCTTTTGCACTGCTGCACTGTCCACCTCCCACAGCAACTGCCGGGGCAACTGCGCCGGGTACTCCCTGGGCTCTTTCCTCCAGTCCTCCTCCAGTCCCTCCTCCAGTAGTCATCCCTCCAGTATTTTGTACTTCTCATCCCACCTCTTCATACATGTATATATGTACGTGAGGGCTCGTGCAAACTTGCATCTCACTCTCCAAAAGTTATTTCTCAAAAACCATCCCACCTATTTCTTGCACACACCTTTCTTTTCTCTCTTCGGCGATTCACACACAAACATCATCAAATCGTACAGTCCCGGTCGATTTCGCGCCTAATCGCAACGATACTGCGCACGAAGTCCTCCATCTGTTGCGTCCTCCCTTCATCAACAATATCCCTTCCCTCATCTCCTACGTATTATTGCCATACGTATCGTCATGTTCCGACGTGAAAGTCCTCTAAGCCAGGCTCAGGCTCAGGCTGAGGCTCAGACACAGGTTCAAGTCAGTCCTCAACACGCCACCCTAGTTCAATATGCTATCCAGGATGGCACCATGATACCTATTAGTCTGATCGAGGATGACAATCTTGACCAACGTGTATGCGTTATATTTTTGAGCTCACCGTACCCTCCCAAGTCGACAGTTGATCTCTTGAATGATGCACAGTACTGACGGATGCGCATAGGTCACGGACTATCTGCTTAAGAAGGGATATAAACGGACAGAAGAGATTTTCCGCCAGGAGGTTAAGGATCTCGACGAGAACGGAAAACCCAGAGATAGCAGTGACGCTTCAATCTCTAACAAGTTCCTCCCCGCGGGAAAGTATCTGAAGGCGTTCAAGCATTTCTCACTGTGGGTCGACAGAGGGATCGATGTCTACAAGGTTCGTGCTCCTCTCCAGCCGATGATGAAATAGCAGTCGCCTAATATGACTTTAGTTCGAGCTAGCCAAAATTCTGTGGCCTCTCTTCATTTACTCTTACCTCAGGCTTGTTAGCCAAGCTTCATACGCCCACGCGCAAGAGTTTTTCGAAGAGCTTCGTGGCCGCTTCGAGAAGTCACATCCAGACGAGCTGAAAACTCTGTCGACAATCACGCTATCCCAGCACGTCCGGGAGAATGAGCTCGCTAAGGCGTATCTTGAGAATCAGTACATTATTCCAATCAGCAAAGGCTTGATCGGAAGCCTGTTCCACTTCTTGGAACGGGATTTGGAATATTGCGGAGCTATAGTTCTTGATATCATACAGTCACACTGCCGTATTGATTCCGTGGACCGCGGCCCTATTGAACCATTTAGCTTCGAGGCTATCTGGCGCCGCTCTCGACAACAAGAGCTTGACGAAGCCGACATCCAGGAGGGCATACCAGGGATATCTGAGCGCAGCGGTCTTGCAAACCGTAACATTCTCGACAACAAGGCTGCTCTAAAGCTAGGCCCGTTTCCAATGGATCAAGAACTTAGAGAAGACGTGGTAGCCGAACTTAGTGAAGAAGATCGACTTCGTCCACCCCGAGAGGGCTTACCGACGTTAGTATCGGAATTCAACGCTATGCACGAAATCAAGGAAGAGGGCGATTCTCCTTCACGGGCAGATATCCCTTATCCTCCTTCAAGGGCAAGAGACGTCGTCATGGAAATGCAGAAAGTCCGGGAGAATCGTGACCGGTTCCGGATCGAAGGCCGTACTGGTGGCGTAGGTCCTGGCATCTCCATTGTCATGTTTACGTTTCACAACCATCTCGGAAGGTAAGCATCCACCTCAAATGTTGGCATGAAGTTCGTTGTTGACACTCTCTTAGCATCTCTTGCATGGAATTTTCGAAGGACCAGAAGCTCGTAGCCGTGGGAACGACCGAGTCCTACATTCGAGTATGGTCTCTTGATGGCAAGGAATTAAAGTCTCGTCTACCAGCCCACAAAGGCCAACACGTGAACAACCGCAAGCTAATCGGCCATTCCGCACCCGTCTATACGGTGGCATTTTCGGATGCGGTCGCTGACCTCGAGCGCAACATCTATGAGGGTAGCCCGCGACCAGAGACAGGAGCCCAGTTACTTCTCTCCTGTTCAGCCGACGGACAGGTTCGACTGTGGTCTCTCGAAACTTGGTCTTGTCTCTGTATCTACAAGGGCCATGATGGTCCTGTGTTCTGTCTATCCTGGAGTCCTCACGGACATTACTTTGCCACTGGTGGCTGGGATAAGACGGTAAGAGTGTGGTCTCAAGATCATGCTTCGGCGCATCGTCTGCTTGTCGGTCACGATACGGCGATCTCATGTGTGACTTGGCATCCTAACGGCACATACGTCTTCTCAGCTTCTGACGAGACGGACAAATCAATACGCATGTGGGCTGTTGTGAACGGTGACTGTGTCCGTATCTTCAACGGCCACACAGAATATATATCGGCAATGGAGTGTGCGCCCAACGGCAAGATCCTAGCGTCGGCTGATATCGGTGGAAACATCTTCCTATGGGACATTCAAAAGGGAACTCGCATCAAGCGCTGCCGCGGCCACGGCAGAGGTGGTATCTGGTCGCTCAGCTTTAGTGTTGAGAGTAGCGTGCTCATATCTGGCGGACAGGACAATACCGTGCGCGTCTGGGATGTCGCGATGCCAGCGGAGGGTAGTCGCCCTGCAAATCAGCAAGACGGTGATAACACGATCGTTGCGGCAGGTGGGCAGACGGATGGCAAGCAGGCCGGACAGACGGGGCAACCTGCTAGTGGCTCTGCTGCTGGTGGCACGGGCAAGAGGAAGGGCAAAGAGGTCATGATCACTCCAGACCAGATCAGCGCGTTTCCGACGAAAAAGACACCTGTGATGAAGGTTCAATTTACTAGAATGAATCTCGCGATCGCTGGTGGATGTTATTATCCCGACACTCAGGATGCGGCTCGATAGGATGAGCAGCTTGAGTCCGGTTCTACCGTCCCTGAACGCACTACCTCCAAACACGCAAAGTCTGCATAACGACTTACCGACTTTCAGACCTCCTACGGCATGTACCTCAAGCACTTTCATAGGGATCCACCTGCAGAAGGATGGCCTATATTGAGCGACAGGCTCGTCGTCTGTATATGGGACATCAAAAGAGAGGTTTTGGGCGATCACTCATGGATTGACTGAGATGGGTTGCCTGAATTCAGGTTCGGCTAGGAATCCACCATTGACTGTATGTATTGCTTCACGGAAGAGCTTCATAGCAATCTGTGATATTCTCGGAGGCGTTTGATTGCTTAGATACCACAACGCACCTGGATAGTTGCTAGTACTGAGGCAGATAGTCAATTCCAGATTTCTCCATCAAGGCTCTAGTTCTAGACCCCGTTCTTTGATCCCGGGACGCGTTTCTGCTATTCTAAGTAATTTATTATGAACCATGCCAAAGCAGTCCATGTCCTTGCTTTCCTTCTGTAATTCTCGTACACGCCTTGTAAACTGCTCATCTTGTATGACGCGCTCGACTCCCTCCCTCACTTGCTCAGCGGAGGGCTGCGCGCAACGTAAGTCGACGCCAATCCCCGCCCATGCCACTCGTCTCGAGTTCTCCGTCTTGTCCATGCCTTCACCGGCCACCACCATAGGGACCCCGTTCGCGATGCCGTGGTTTACGGCGCCGAAGCCTGCGTTGTGGACCCAGACGTCAGCGTGCGCGAGAGCAGCGTCGTAGGACAAGTAGTCGGCTACACGGGCGTTCGACGGGATTTCTACGTCGTAGCCGGATAAGGAGGCGCCTTTCCAACCCAGGATGGCGACCACGTAGACGTCGTCGCGGGAAGCGAAGGCCCGGAGCGTGGGGATAATGAGATCGTGCGGGTTGATCTCCACTGTGCCTTGCGCGACGACGACGACGACTTTCTTCTTTCGCTTCTTGTCCGGGTTATTGTTTGAGGAGTTGTCGATTGCTGAGTTGGAGACTAGGTCCGGCCACCATGGAATCTGCGGATCCGAGGATGTTGCTTGGATCTGCGGAGTGCTCTTAGGGGGCCCCTGCACTAGACCGGCGAATTCGAAGCCCGGCGGCCAGTCGCACCGCGGGTACTCGAAGCTGGGAACGCCGAGCTGCAGAATCGTCTCGTGACACGTGTAGTTCGCGCCCGAGAGGAAGATCTCGTTAACGTCCCTAGATGCGCCGGCGTCGTACATCTTAGCGTTTAGGAGTGCTGTTAGGTCCCGTGCTTTGCGTCCCCAGCTCCGTTCCCAGAGCTTCGCGTTGCGCGCCCTGCCCTCGGGTGACGGGTCGAACGGGAAAGGGTACCCGGCCGGCGGCAAGTCGACGCTGCGAATTGCGGGCACCGTCACTGAGACGCACGCTGATCCTAAGATAGTATTCTTGGAGAAACCGTCTGGTAGGGGTGCGCCGTAGAACAGCGGCAGTGCACCATAGAAGAAGGCCTCGGCGAGCAAGATGACGCCCCGCGCCGGATCGCGGGCTTGTAAGCTGAGCAGCGCGTCCTTGAAACAGGACCATTGCGTGGGCAAAGGCTCCAGGCACTGCTTCCGCAAGTCGATGAGTACGCGCTCGGCCCAGTGCAGCGATGCGTAGTTCTGGAGGGGCGGGTTCTCATAGTACGCCTTGTCGTCGAGGTCCGCGTCATCGCGCAGCGGCAAGAAGATGGCGCCCGTAGCTTCGATGCGGTGCTTGTGCGCCGTGGGGCCTAGGAAGAAGGTCTCCCAACCTCGCGCGCGTAGAGCTGCTGCTATGCGTATCGTGGGCGCGAGGTGCCCTGTGAGTTGATGGCTTACGATTAGGACGAAAGGACGGGCCGAACCGTCGGAGAGGGAAATAGGACCCGCCATTGCGAAGTAGTGCCTGAAGGCTCACCGTAGGCACCTACTCTTCCAGCATGGAATCAATTGAGTTTCTCAGGTTCCGCCATGGTTGTTGTGAGATATGTAAGACCTGAGGGCCGGTAACGGGGGGTGGTCTTGGTACAACGACCGGATAATTCTCTCCCACGTGGTCGGCTGACTAATCACTCAGGCTCCGATGAAAAGGGGTGGAATGGGTGGAAGTAATGGAAGTGCTGCATTCGTCCACTCCACTGATTGTACGTATGTGAAGATGTGATCAACGAAGCCTTCATTAGGTATAGGTCTTGATGGTAGGGGCGCTGGTAACATATCCTTCTGAACCGGCTGTCATCCACCTTACCCTGGGTTCAGGCCCTATTCTACCTACGTCCTTGGCCATATTCACAACCTCCCATATCTTCTTCTCCTTTAGCTTTACGGAAAGAGACCTAGTCGGTTCATTAAGTACCTAAATTTATGAAATCATTTATTGCAGATATCTGCTTCGCTATTCCAGTATTGATTTCAATGGAGGAGGTACGCCATAAATAAGGTAGCGCAGGGTCGCGGCGTAAGGGTACGCGTCGACGCTACGGTCTTCGATAGTAGCATCAAACTGATACATAAGTCGAACAAGTCCGCAATATTATCTCCGCTGTGCCGCCGGATGTACAACAATGGTCGCCGTGAACATATATATCACTAGGCCAGCGCACAGAGCGTCACCACCGCCGAAACCGCCTCTCTTTGTCATTATTGCTAACAAAGTCGACCCTCAGCACCAAACCTGGACCATCACGCCTGAAGAAGGGGAATTTCTCAGTGAGCTTGTCGGAGCCGTCGCCTTTCTACAGGTGCCGGCCAATACAGGTGAGAGATGTAGCACGGACATACTGGCTGAGTTGCCAGGCTAGATTCCTCTCAGAAAAGCGTAAATGCAGTACAAGGAGGCTGAAAATTACGAGGAGTACGAGAACAAATGGGAGAGGGGTAGGACGAGAATTGGTCGTTCCTGAACGCAGTCATCTCAAAGTTCGTAATCCAGTTGTTGCGCCGAAGACTACCAGCTCCCGGCCACTTGGCTTCAGCTCGTCATGATGGTGTTTGGGGCGCTATAAATGAGATCATAAATTAAATGTGTATGTCGTGGTGTTATCCTGTAAGCAGGAACCGGGATGAATTCCCTTAGAGCCGTGATTTAAGATGCGTATCGAGCAGGTCTACGGCCTCGCGTACAGCTGACATGCCTTGAGGCTCGTCTTCGAGAAAAGACGTCGCCTCAAATAGGTGCGGTGCGCCTTGGGCAAGGCAGAGCTTGGCCTTATTAGGACCGAGACATTCGACGGCGTGTGTGGTGACGTCAATGGATACGTCGGTGTCTGCATCCCCTTGGATGAAGATGCTAAAGGGCCAGTTGTGCAACCTATCGCTGGCCCTGTCCTCCTTTGCCCATTCAAATCCCGGGTCGACATCCCCGACTAGATCAAGATACGCATTTTGGTGGAGCCAGTAGTCGTATAAGGATCCCCTAGAGATGGCATCTGTATCTGACGAAACCGTTGCTGATCCTAAAGGACGAGTGTACTCTACATTCTTCTGCCCTGTTGGAAGGACCTGATAGATTTGGAATGTGCTTGCATCATAGGCATCTACGGCGCCTACTTCGACAGGAGCATTGAGATATCTTGCAATATCCTCATTTTGAATGGGAACAGGGGTTATGAGTTTCGAAGAACTGAAGAATGGATGACGGAAACTTGGAATACCCGTGATACAGAGCAGGGCAACTGGGGGAGGCTTGACGTGGTATGCGATGAGAGTTGCCATGAAAAATCCTGGAAATTGTGCTTTATCTTAGCGATGATTCCACTCGAATAGAAGATGGGCGAGCTGAGGACTCGGACAGACCTGCGCTTGAGCCGCCTACAATAACAGGTCGCTTGCTACCACTGACACTCGCTCCCCAGGTATGAGCGAAGTTGTAGGCTGCTGCCGCATCCTCCAATAAGCCTTTTGCCCCAGTCTGGGGAAGTAGGCGGTAGCTAGGGCTGACCAAGGGCCATTTCCTCTGATAGCACACTTGTACAAGCCACGGGGGAATGCAGGCGCGGGAACCTCCTGCGAGGCCACCTGGATGGAAATAGAGGAACACGGGGCTTTCAGACGGGTCAGGGAAGTCATCGTCTGCTGTATATACGTCAAGGTCCAAGGGTATGCCGTGAGTGGCATACGTATAGGTTTCTTGCATGAGCATTGCGTGAGTGCGGGACTTTGAAGATGCTGCGTGAATATTCCAGGGATTTGAAGCTAAGAGGCTAGAAAATAGAAATCACTGTGATTTGGATAGGGGAAGATTGGCTTTCACCAGGATGATGCCTTGAGGGCAAGGATGAATTAAGAAATAAGAATTATATCGAGTATCTCGCCACGTTCAGATAATGATGTGAGGTAACCTTAGGTGCTCAAGATAACGGCGAAGATTAGGTGAGGGGCTTCCAGGGGATGGATTTAGTCAGTCAATGTGAAGGGGGCTTGCTTGGTGGCGTAGCGGAGGCGATCTGTTATCTGAATGATTGATAAGAAACGTACCTGTTAGCAAATCACCATTCTAGATCTTAATGAGCATAGATGGGTCATCCCGGTCCTCAACTATCCATTTCAAGTGGCTATCAGAGGCGAAGAACTGGATAACAAGCCTCTGGAGACAGTACGAGTAGACAACTACTCGCCATTCTCCACGACTTGGATCATTCTAATTTTCCGCCATGCTGCAAGCGTTGCCGCTGAAGTACTAGAGTACCTAGCAAATACGCGCATATATACGCATTACTCCCGGTTCATCTGCATAGAGCCGCAAATATCTGCCCAATCATACAGAAGTACCTAGATAGCAACCAGGTTTCGACAAACGGTTTATACATGGTAGCTATCCAAGAGCAACTTCTCAACCTAGACCTACGTACATATAAGACTGGCTCCACACCGTTGACCCTGCCTATCTCATACTAGTAGTGCCTTGAAAGTAACGGATTCTTAATAACGGATTCTTGATAATCTACAGCTTGCCATACTTATCTAATCCTGATATCGATAAGGCTAGGTCGGCGCAGGCAGGCGGGCCTAGCCAATAAGGGAGGGTGACCCCGGCTACTGCCAAGAAATCACACGGAAGCGTTCCACGCCAAAGTGGGGCCGAGGTACCGACCGACCACCGGCCCCCACTTGACGGTCCGCGCCGAGTAAGGCGCTTCGCGGTCATCTGGACTCCCAAAGACGATGGAGCTTGGAAAGCTTTACGAAGGCCAACCGGGACTATCTCACCACCTGTCTTGTACCTAAACACTCTACTTTAGACAAATGGAGCATCGTACCTAGGTGCTCGCAGTTACAATCGTAAAAATACTAAATGGAGATACGAGATGGTTAGACTTCATCGACGTATATCGATTTTCGAGCGGTAGGATAGTGGATGGTCTCTCGGCGAGTTCTCTACGAAGCGATCAGGCTTCATGCGCGTCGGTAGGTACCTAAGTATGTACTTAGGTATTTACTGAAACAAAAGCATGGTTGGACTGTATTCCCCTATTCACCTAAGTAGTATTCTGCCGTGTACTGTGGATGGGCTATAAAACTATCTGGGAAAATTTCATCCACGCAGTAATAACTTATGATTTAGGCTTAATTTCCTTCCAGCAGGCGGCCTCTTATCCTTGATGAATTGCCTTTCTATCTTATTCGTCCGTTCCCGACTTGTATGCATTATCGTGGCTTCATCCTTCCAGCAACCTTAGGTGAACGTTTTACTTACAAGAACTACGCCACCATAAGTAGCATTGTTCACATCGTACCTTCTACCTATCTAAGCAATGTAGAACTTGAGGAAGTGGCCTATGCTCATCTTCAGTGTTTCCATCTCATTGGTCCACTGAAGACGACACACGGTGATGTGCACGGTTGTTTCCTAGGAACCTTACGATAAAGTCCTCAGCAACGACGTCGTCCCAAACGACCTCGACTGAAGGTATTGGCATATGCTCATTTTAGAAACTATATAAAGCCTGGAACCCCCCCGACACTTTTCTCCTTCCGTCTTTCATCAACCTCGGACACCATCGAGATTTCATCTGAAGATCAGACCAGGAACAATCCTTGAGGACTCACGGCCACCGCCAAAATCTTCTCCAGGTCACCCAAACCAGTAGGGTATCTCTGTTTCTCGAGACAATCGTCAAGATTCCTCCAATATTCAACAACATCTTCCAGATACCCCTGGCACCTCTCATCTGTACCGGTGTATAGCTTCCTATCTGAGGTATTTACAATATTCAATCTGAAATACCGTAGACTAACATACCATCAACTAGTCTCCTGACCCTACATCTTCAGCAGTCAGGATGCCGCGAAAGAGTGCCACCCAGGGCCCGTGGAAGCCAAATCAAAAGTATATGGATCATGGAATGGCTCGGATTAGCTCAGCAGATCCTTCACCAAACGCCCCCAAATTGAACAGCAACACGGGGAATTCTAAAGCTGAAGACTCAAATCACCACACCTATTCGGCAGCGCGCAAATCTAATAAGCGTACTAAGACCACTAGGCCCTTTTACGTTTCAGCCCTCAATCAATCCATCTACGACAGAGAAGACCCGCCTATTGAGGACGAAGATACTGAGAATGACGACGATGATGAATCGACCGTTAATCATTACGTACAGGACTCGGCTTCCGGCCGTACAGGACACTCGGCGCAACAGAAAAATGATTTATCGAAGTTGCTAGATGCAGCGAACGATCCTAAATACGCTCATCTCTTTAGTCACCTTCGTTGCCCTGGTGTAACGTCCGGTTCGGGAGAGGCGACTACTACCAGGCCTGCTAAAGACCAGCCCGTTCTTCGGCGAAGGGTCAACTACTTCGTGATCGATGACTCTGATTCCGACTCCGACTGCCGTCCTCGCAAGCGTTTCGGCAAACAGTTCATTCCCGAAGACTCGGATGAGGATGGTGCTCATAACGATGACTACGAGGAAACGCCGAAGAAATTCAAGAAGGCGAGATTGATCTAGGGGAGGACTGCGGTAGTGGCAAATGTAGGCCACCGGGGAAAGGCGTGACCGATGTCAGGTGTTTCTGCCGCTTGGTTGGAGGGATATGAAGGGATCAGGGAACGTTAATGGACATTGTGAGGTCTCAGGGGAATGATATGCGTTGAACAGGATCGGTTCAACGATGAGAGCATACAGTGCCCCACGCTGTATTTCATTCACTTCTTCATAACGTAATCCACCCATGACTGATTCTACAGATAATAATTGCCTTTCCGTCATGAGACCACTTTTCTAATTACCTCAGGGACCAGATCACCCCAAGCAACACTATATGGGAGGTGGTGGTCTATGCTCTTTTCAAAAACTATATAAACCCTCGATCCCCCCGAAGTTTTTCTCCTGCGTTCATCCTTCATCCAACCTCGGACTCCATCGAGATTCACCTGAGAACAAAATCAACAACAAGGCTTTCTCTGAAATCAAGTCTACCGTTAACACAATCCACTAAATTATCAAATATTCCTCTCAAAATCACCCCGGAACTTGCCACCACAGGTATGTGCATCAGCTTTTAATTCGGATAACCGTCTCCTGACATGTCTTACCAGTACTCCATCGCACCTCCAGTCACAATGCCTCGTAATAGTGACACTATGGATAACGAGTACGGAAAACGGGCACCTTTCGCCTCCTCCAAGGTGTCTAAGCCGACATCAACAATCCATGACGACTTCGCGAGACTAGCTGACACAGCACGCGATCCCCGTTACTCGCACCTCTTTCAGAATGAACCAAGTCTAAATGAAGAGTCACCGTCTTTATGGAAGTCCAAGAATTATGACAGAGAAAAGTCACCCAGTGACGGCTGTGATAGCGCAGACGAGCACAAATTTAACAACTATTGGGTTGAGAAGTCTTTCGAACATCGCACGGGACGTCATGGAGCAATACGGAACAAGGATTCCGACAAGCTAATGGAGACGGCCAACGACCCTCGTTACGCCCATCTCTTCAGCCATCTTCGCCGTCGAGATCCCGACTTGGGACCTGGTGAGACAACTACGACTGGACCCGCACGACCCACACCGAAGAAAGCTACCAAGACTGCCAGTGATCAGCCTGTTCTCAAACGTGGCGTCAATTACGTCGTCATTGACGACTCTGACACTGACGACCGCCCTCGCAAGCGGTTCAGCAAGCGCGTTACCCCTGAGAACTCTGATGACGATGGCGCGGACAGTGATGGGTATCCCAAGCCCAAGGGCATCCGGAAGTTCAAACATCACGACTGAACGATCCGTGATAATGGGGAATTAGTCAACTAGGAAAGACAAGGCTGACCATTGGGTGTGATGAATGGATTATCGGAGGGATAAGGAAAAATTCAGGGGAAGGTGAATTGCGTTTCTTGGGACGGCAGGGTATGAACTTCGCGTTGCACTGTACCAGATCAACAGCAAAAGAATAAATTGCTCATGGCGCTGTTGTTTCTCATCGCATTCGTGGTTTGATGGATCGATTACTAATTGCTCATTAACCTTATTTGACTTAATAGATAAGATGTCCTTAACGATCTCAAGCATGACTTTGCTTTCATCAACGGTATCATCGTTGATAAAGTCGTGTACTGCATAGAACCTGCATCTTCCTGTGGCGCATGTATCCCAACGTGAGCCGCACCTTAAGGGGGCGTATGCCCCCCTCCGTAGCTTGAATATCGGACTCTAAGATTTCTCGTGACAGTGGAGGGGAACCAGATTCGTAGGTACATTGGCATAATATACCAAAACTTGGTGTTCGTTGACATATTACGCAGCTTTTGATTGTTCTCGTTGCCCCTTTCTTCATGGTTCCTTGTTCATGCAATCACAAAATCCTTGACAATGCTTTGTTCGTATATAAATAACTCTATTACGACAGAAATCGCTGTTATTGTTTTGATTCCTGTAAATATAAAGAGGTGCTATAGTCAGGCTGGGATCCATATTACGACTCAAGCAATTGACAAGAATTGAGACTACTGAGCGCTAGTCTTTTCTTTTCTCTGCCAGCCTCCACTAGAATTCAGTATGCCTCACTCACCAGTTGAGAAGACCATGTCAAACAAAACACAGGATAGCGAAGTCCAGCCAAAAGATAATGAGGATATCACAGAGTATTTTGACCTGGATCAAGCCTCAGCACCGGAGTCACCTACGGAACAAGATGCCGAACAAGACGCTCAGGAAGCAAGCGGTGAGTCCGACAAAAGTATCCCTGGATTTGAGCCTATTGTGGACCGCCAGGACGGCGATGCTAAGTCCAAATCGCAACGAGAGGCTCCAAAACAAAACTTCTCGGGCGGTTCCGGGCCTTACCTGCTGCCCCAGAGTTCTCGAGTGACGTTAAGCCCAGAGTGGCCGGTCCAGCCGTATTCCGAATATATAAGAATGATAAACGAAGCCGAATTAATGAAAGAAGTGCCCGAAATCAAAAGCGACATAGACAGACTCCCAAGTCAGGTTGCCAGGATAAACTGGAAGAAGGAACTCCAAGAAATATACCGGCGTAATAATCCATGAAATAAGCTTAACTTTCCAGCGTTCATATAGAGTACAATGCGGACATGCAGACTGTTTCTCGCTTCATATGCTAGGCAAATCATTTGTATTATAGAACCTTATATCAATTACGCGCGTGATAATTGCTGAAGGGTCACATGTATGATCTCGTCCTTACCTATAAACGCATATATGATATAGTCGAGAATAAGGCTTGAGAATAGAAGGAGGCTCTAATAGTTAACGTCCACTCGGCTGCAGTAAACGCAAAAGATATTCGATATTAAGAGGTCGTATGATCTCATCCTCACCGTTTATTCCGCCACACATGCCCGAATGACTATTACTGTATGCTTTTTGGCGCGCATTTGTGTAATCTTACGAGGGTCAAGGGATAAGCAGCTGTGTAAATTAGATTCAGCTTAGATCACAAGCCACGACGCATATAATATGATTACGTCTTGATATGCCCGCAGTATACCCGCTGACAAGAATTCCTCCCCTATGCTTTATTATTTCCTGGATAGGGATTGTCACCAATAAGCCCATTCAGGCAGCGCCGAATCAGCTGAAAGCTCGGAACGGCTGACCGCGAGCCGCTGCAGTCTGTCCCGATCGAACAAGAGACAGAGACATCACGATAGGTAATGTGACATGTCAATATTGAGATATACACGTCTTAGCCTAGCCGGTGGGTAATGAGCCGCGGAAGAAGTACGACTAGCTAACCTAGTATTGTCTTATACTCTATGAAAGAGGCGTCGGCGTGCTTCATCATATTAAGCAAATTTTGACTTCAATTTCCACTGAAAAAGGAAGAGGAAAAAGGAAAATGAAGATATTACGCCGCACCCTCTGGAGCTGAAATGGGTGGTCAGCCAGCATGTCGACATACGTATAGTTGGTACGACATAAAGCTGACGACCCGGATAGCCACATGTTAAGCACTGACGGAGGACTGGAAGATCTTCCTGTATATAAAGTTATAAGAATCGACACTTAACCCATGCCTCTCTAAGGGGCTTCAAATGCATAGGGAAACATCTACGAGTAATTATGGCAACCATTGCAGGTATTAGCGGCAACCAGTACATCCCTGGGACGAAGGTCTACGACGATGTCAAGTATCAATATGCCACTTCGACTTATGGAAAAGAACGAGACCTCAATCCGGCGCTTATTGTCCAGCCTAAGACGAAGGAAGACATTGTGCTAACTCTCAAGTACGCAAAGGAGAAGAAGATTGCCGTGGCTATCAAGACCGGCGGCCACCAATACAGTGGCGCTTCATCCACGAGTGCTCCTAATATCCAGTTAGACCTGGAGACTTCCTTCAGGGGGGTTGATGACCGAGCCATCTTCGAGAAAGATGGAAAGGCCTATGCTCGTACCAGCGTCAGCTGGAGCCTGGGGGAATTCAATGCGTGGCTGACAGAGAACAAGCTGTTCGTACCCCATGGACAGTGTACGGAAGTCCACATTGGCGGACATGTACAGACTGGCGGTAAGACACACTCATCTTCCTCAATGCCAAGGGCCAAGGCGAATTTTCAGCCAACTATGGAAATACTTCATTGGTAATTTCGGCAAACTATGCTGACTGGCTATTTAGGGTACGGTCAATTAGCTCGTAGCTTTGGATTATTCGGAGACCACGTGTTGTCTCTGGAGATTGTGGACACCGATGGAAACTTCAAGGAGGTCACCAAGGCCACGGATCCCGATCTCTTCTGGGCATTCCTGGGCGGCAGCCCCGGAAACCTCGGCGTCATAACGCATTTCACCATCCAGGTGCACCGGGATCAGGACTACAACGGGTCTAGGGGTATGAAGGCGCTCTATTTTTACGACACCAAGACCTTGAAGCGTCTCATCGACATCCTAGTCGAGATGTCCGACAATGACGACTTCCCACGGAACTACGACCTATGCATCAGCGTCCTCAGCTCGGCCTTCCCCGTCCTGGACCTGTGGCCCGACCTGGACGAGTGGATGGCGCGCGCGCACCCGGAGCTATACGGAAAGGACGGCCTGATAGCGTGGCCTCGCACGATCATCGTGTACGCGCAGTGGGTACCCTTCGAGAGCGGCGACGTCTGCGACTTCTCGTGGTTCGACCGCATCAAGGAAGGCTCCGACCGGATCCTCGGCGACAACGACGTCGAGGAGAAGCCCATGTCCCAGCTGACGGGCGACTGGATCTTCCGCAACGTGCGCGAGTTCGAGCACCCGTACGTCAAGCGCACGTACACGACCAACTCGCGGACGCTCGGCAAGGACGGCTGGGCGGACTGGGTCGTCAACCGCATCGACGCCATCGTCCGGCCCGAGCACAACCGCTGCTGGCTGTCGGCGCAGCTGCAGTGCTTCGGCGGCAAGAACTCGATGCTCGCGAGGAACGCGGGCAACGGTACGGCGTACAGCTGGCGCGACACGAGCATCGGGTGCACGATGGATTGCTTTCACAGCGAGGAGACCAAGGACCGCGCCGAGGACTGGCAGAAAGTCAACGACGAGGAGGCGATCGGGCCCAACGGTATCTTCTCGAAGCAGGACCGCCGTGTGCTATGGGGCTCGTACGGTGACTGGAACTTGGACGCTGTCTGGAACGCTTACTTCGAGGACCGAGAGAAGTATGAGAAGCTGCAGCAGATCAGGAAGAGGGCTGACCCATACGGGATTTTCACACCGAATCCATTCTGCGTTAAGCGCGCAGATTGAGCTCACCTTTCCTACCATCCAGTCTGAATTGATTTGAGAATGTATATGATTGGACTTATACATACCTAGTCTCTTTCCCGCCCGTGTTATGTGGCGTATCTTAGCATTGTTAGTATTGAATCTATTAATATCTACCCGCTCCCCTATTCGCAGGTTTAGCAAGCCCCCTTATTTTAATGCCTGAGTCCCGGCGTCCGGCGTGGGGAACCTGTTTTGATGTCGCACGCCAGACGCCCCTTTATGCATTTCCAGTTTGTGACCGCAAGTACCCAAGTATAGTACGGATATTCGGCTTATGATTTAGGTATGATACTACAGGAAAGCGCCCTTATCTATCGGGATATCAGTAAAAGTATGTGTGTGGTGAGAAATTGAGTACGGAGCCGGGGATGGGAAAGGTCAAAATATGTGGAATGGCCATACACCTCGCGATCGTTGGTTTATATCTACCTAGAGGTAATATCGAACAGTCAAAAGCACATAATCATCTCTAATTCAACCAGCCAAGGTATCAAGTATGCTCTAGCCCGCGTGTACGCCGTCCCTATGCATGGTATAAGCTCTACCTCTAGCACTAATAACCCTCTAAATCTATCGTCCGTCTAGCTTCCGTCTATACGTCTAAGCCCACCCGATTCTAAATAGCTTGTATCCGCTTTCATCCCCACGCCCAACCCCGCGGCGCTTGTCCACGTTCTCCTGGCCCAGAATTCTTAAATATCGTCCATCTGGGGTTTTAGGTGATGTGCCCTGGAAGGTAGCTTCGACGGTGTCGATGACGGCTTCGAAACGACCGTTTGGGCGTACTGTCATGAGCAGCCAGAACACGCCTCCGGGTGCCAGCATGCGGGTAGCGCAATCTCTCAGCCACATGGCGTGTTCACGCGCGTAGATCACGTCGGTCGCCACCAATACGTCCGCTAGTGCATCGAGCGGCGTCTCCAGGACAGGGGCTGACCAATCAAGGGAACATGCCTGTACGTTTGCTCCCGTGAGCTGGATGTTGGACTGAAGGTTGGCAAGGACGGCGGAATGATAATCTGTCGCAATTAAGGTGGCGTTTGTAATATCCAGGTGAGGCAGCGCTTTGGCAAGCACGAGACTGACTAGCCCTGTACCTGCGCCAAGCTCAACGATACGCGGCGAGGAGCCGAGTGTAGCTCGATCGAGCCCGAATCGCGCAGGAGAGGCACATATCATGTCAGAGAAGACGATAGAGGCGCCCCAGCTCTGCAAACCAACGTCGGTGTGATCTATAGTGTCTTGTGGCGCGTCATTGAGGCGCACGTCAATTATGACCCTTTCTTGGACTCCCGGCTCATTCGACTCAGAGGGACTCGAAATAGGAGATATGGCTAGCCCGAAAGAGAAGTTGCGCGTAATACCAGTATCCTCTTCATCTTCTTCGTCCTCCGATTTGGTGAAGGAGGAAAGCACATAGGAAGCCTTATCAACTACTCTCTCCCGTTCGTCCTCATCCTCAAAAAGTAGCTCCTCCGCGCGGGCAATCAAGATCGTCAGCCAACGGATAGTAAAGTTGCGCTCAAAGACATCGGCGCGCAGAGCATCGATAGCACATTCCGGGTCTACATCAAGCACATCTCCGTCCACATCCCCGTCATCCTCAGACACGTAACCGGAATCAACCGGTCGGGCCACCTGATCGTGATGCGCTTTTGTGTGCTGAAGCTGCGATGTGACTGCCCGCGATAACGAGACGGGGCAGTACAGCTCTTGTAAATAGTCTAAAGCCGCGAATACTTGTTGCCCTTTGAGCGTGATTAACGAGCGCAGAGGCGGGAGGCTGCTCGTGGGAGACAGCAGGTGACCCGCTGGGCTCATTGAAGTCCTCGGTGAGACTCGCGGTCCGCGTCGAGGATTAAGTCAATAAACGAATGACTGGAAAAAAGATGAAGCGAGAAAAGGAAAAGAAGAAAGAGAGTCGAATTAATACCTAGTACGAGGGTTTTTTGGAAGAAAAGGGAAGTGAACGGATATTTTGGGGTCTAGAACGGCGTGGTGGGTTCTGACGACCCACTTGGCAGACGGCAACACTGTTTTCTGTCGCTATCGTCAGAATTCTCGGCGATAGCGGTGAGAGAGAAAGGAAAGCCCTGACTCATACGCCGCCCATGTGCTTACTCGGTTGGACATTATTGCACCGGTTCGGATTGAGATTTAAAACGACTGAGTCCTGGAAATATTCCGCCCGTATCAATAAATTTGTGTTAAGTGTAATTTCGTATTGAAGACGTGCCTTAGGAGTGGCTTACCCGCAGACCCTATCTTCACTTATTCGCCAATGCGCGTCCAACCTTGAATATCGTTGATATCCATCACCTTTCCCTCAGCACCCCATCGATCTTGCACGTCCCACCAGTTCCTGTCTACGGCTGTCTCGGGCCGCCACCGAAAAGCGCGACGGGTCCGCTCGTCTACACGGCCCTCAAGGAATTCCAGCACGACTTGCCCCATCGCCGGCATTGTCTTGAAGCTATGTCCGCTGCCGCCAACAGCAAGGAGGAAATTTCTCCTCCCAGGGCGTGAATTAGGGTACCAATCGACCAGTGGCATCCGATCCGGCGTGTCTGCATCCCAGCATATTCGTGCAAAGCTGAAGGGTCGTTCCTCGAGATGAGGCATTGTCTCTTTGAGGAAGCTGCGTACTCGCGCTTCTGCTTCGAGAGGGATTTGATGTTTTGGGAAAGGTCTGGAGCCTATGACTGTGCAGCCGTCTCCCGTGATTGCCGCTCCATTATCCTCGACCGTTCGGGCGTAAACAGGGTTGATATATCCTGGGTGCTCGTCGCAAATCTTTAGCTCGTGAGTCTCGGCGGACGGCTCCATGAAAAACCCCTTCTCGATGTTGAAAAGTACGGGGAGATTCTTATAGAGCTCTGCTTCTGACGGTGTCATCCGAATATGGGCAAGTGTCCATGCTGTTGGTCTGAGTTGGCTCCTGAAGTCGAGTAGGAAGTCGGCGTTTGCACCATTGGCAAGTATTGTTGTGTTGGCTTTATGGATAGTTCCATCAGCCGTCTTTACACCATCCAGATGCCTTCGCCCGTCCCCCTTTTCTGGCGATAGCGCCTCAGATTGAGCGTCATCCGAGAACAGGAGCTTAGTCACTTGTCCCTTTTGTCCCGTGATGAAACGGACGCCTAACCTCTCGGCCTCCTTCTTCGCGGCTAGTATGGCCGCCTTTGCAAACACCTAACCCGCGCCACTCTGCTTCGCGAAGCCTCTCCAACCCTCGAAATCGCCCGTTAGGACGCCCTTAGGCATGGTGCTTCGGAACCCCTCAGCCGAGTCGACAGATTCATATTCGTGCTCGTGTCCCTTTATATCTTCAAGCAGAGCTGAAAAAGCAGGATCCGAAGAGGCAGCCATAACGTAGCCCGTACGGTGATAATAAGGCTTGTAGACTGGATCCTCAAGCCATGCCCTTGTGCAGAGCGTATGCAGACGATTCCATGCGAAGGCTGAGTCCGTATCATCTTCAGATTGAGGGCCTAGTAGTATGGTCAGTGGATTAGTCCACTTCTCTTATTGAGAATCCACTCACCTTCTTCCATAATCTTGTTCAAATCATTCCCTGCCGCGATACTGCTAGGCACCTCCTCACCGTCCAAAACAGTCACATTGCTGTATCCATTCCTGACCAATTCGAGCGCTATACTGCAACCCCATGTCCCGCCACCAATGATGAGAATCGAGTTGTTGCTCAATATCATCATCTATGGCTTATCGACCGGAAATTGATTACGCCGGATTGTTTACCTGTTGGTATGGCAGTTCACGAGGATGTTCCGGGTATTGTAACGTCGGGAATACGGGGTCTTGTCTAAACGGAGAACCTAGACCTAGCGTACCTAGGTATGCATATAGAAGAGCGGCCAGGCAAGAAATAATGACGTCAAATAGGTAAAAGCTCTACAGAGACTTCGTACGAAATGTTCCTAGTTACCTATTGATATCTTCTCACGCATTCGATATTCTTATTCGGAACTCATACTCGTTGATACCGGCAGTAGGTTAGAACTGCCCACTACCTCTCACAACGGGGTCCGTTTGTGCGTCTAGAGATGCTTATGGATTATTGACGGGTTAATGAGGGGCAGATGCAGATTTTATCGAGAGATAGGAGGTACCTATAGGTTAGGTACAAATCGTAACTACAGGGGGCTACCCCACTATACCATCGTATGTACACGCAATGGAAAGCTCAACTGAAGGCACTGATACCAACTTTTTCTTAACTAATTCGATAGAAGGAAAGAAGCCTTTTCCTTGCACAACTCTAGCTGTCCATCACGGTCAAAGTGTGAACATAGCGAAGCTGGCCCTTCTCGACTCTGAACTCGTGGCTATCTGGCAAAGACGCGAAATCAATGAAGACGTCAACGGCGCCCAGAGTCTCATCAATCACGTAGCGGCGGTTGACCAGTTGGACGCCTAGAGGTGGATATGTCAGCAACCCGCCGGAGACAATCTACAATCCAGAAAGCTATGACTTCGACTTACCATTGGGAACGCCGACGTCGCACCTGTCATTCTCGGATCCCGATCCGGTGTACGCACCGCCCTCAAGACGCGCGCAGGGGTGACCCCAAGGGACCTGCACGGTCTTGTCGTTGAAGAGATCGGCGTAGGCGTCGGCCGCGGCCTGGATCACCTCGCGGGAGTCCCGCTGGTCTTCGGGGATCGGATCCCAATTCTCGCGAGAGGCCCAGTAGTACGTGCCCGTGGCGTTGAAGAGCCAGTCGCCCTGGTCGGTGACGAGGGTGCTGATGTTGGCGATCTTGCCGTCGGCGAAGCGCATCTGCGTGCCTATGACGTACGGGTGAGTCGGGTCTGTGACGATGATCTCGGTGTACGTCGCGCACTGGGTGGTGTCGTGGAGACTGCGGTTGAAATCAATCTTGAGAGGGTGAGACAGGATGCCCGTCGTGATATCAGCCGCCTTGAATGCTTCGAGGTAGGCGACTGTGTCAGCCAGGGGAGCCACGCCGTCGGGCGTTCCTGCGGTCTGTGCCGCGAGGAGGCTGTCAGTAGCAGCGATGAGGTCTTCGCGGCTGCATTGCGCGGCCGCTTGGACGGCAAGGAGCCCGAGGGCGGCGAGGTTGAGTCTCAACATCTTCGATCTCGTCTAAAGGATTCGGTGCCGAGTGGAAAGAAAGGGGAAACTCGAGACAGCTACATCTCTTGGCCCAAGGTGAGTCGGGGCAGAGGCCCCTAAATATGGGCTAAGTCGTGATGTTCAAAACGGCAAAGTAGATGATACTGTCACACTCGAAGAGAATAGCCATATGAATTCTGTGTGGGGTTGGCTTCGGCAATTCCAACAGCCTGGAAGATGATCATCCGTACATCGAGTCTAGAAATCGTGTTGCGCTAACCAATATTTACACGTTGCCACTTTCGTCACGTATATTACGAGTCAACCCAATGTTAAAGTGTACAATTGCTTAAGCTTTGTAGATACGTTACGGGCCAAGGTCGTTGGGCCGGATATAGGAGACGGTGAGAGAAGAGGCGCGAAAAGACGCACGGCTGCAATTATATCTGATTCTCTTGTCCTCTCCAACACAGGGACCTATTCAGGAGACTGCTGGCGTATCTCTTCGAAAGTTCAAACATAACTTTAATGTGCGAGCTGTCGATTGACCATTGCACATCAGAATATCTCTCGACTTCGTAGAAGACATAAGTCTCGGCGTTACGTTGGAGAAAAGGCCTCGAGTCTGTTCAGCAGATTGGGATCGCTAAGACCGGCGTGGCTAAGACCATTTACCATGGCCCGGGGGCTGACCTGAAACAGGCGCGCCTCGAATTTAGCGGGGGCGGGCACTAAACTGAAACGGAGTTAGTGGTTCGCCGCGCTACATAGTGTTAGCGTACCTAACTGTACTCCGTTGGTCCTCCATAATACGTGACGCGAACGTTGTACCGCGTTCCCCAACTCATCTCACGCGTCTCTTACGCAAAACACCAACATCGAATTCCCGCGGAAGTAGAGGCTACCGGATAAAATATGAAAATCAAACCATCAAATGCGAGGAAGGCGCCGGTGAGAGAATCTGCAGCAATTGAGCTACACGATAAGAGTCTTGCAATATTGACTACCTCGTAGCTCGAGGATGCCAGCAATCGTGCTAACCAGTCGCCTGCAAAGGCTGCTGATAAGGAGCCGTTAAGAACCAATAAACTCCCGCCGTACGAGCCAGACACCCCGGCGCAGTTTGAGGAATATGCCACAACGCTCAGAGGTATCCCAAAGACGACGGCACGCCGTAAAAGGTTGGCTTCTGCAGCAGGGAGGACTGAAAAATCGCGTGCAGAGGACACAACTGCGAGCCACGCACCGTCTAGCAGGAAACGCAAGGCGGAAACGTCACTAGAAGACGACATCGCGGCTTATAAGCAAAATCTGGATGAGACCATCAGTCGTGATACTTTCGAGGATGATCCCCTGCCCAGCTGCCAGACCGTGCGCAACCGCATCAACAAGCTACTTAACGCTGGCATTATGACGAAGACGGAGTTCTCGAAAGCCATAGGTTCTGGTACCAACAGTGTGAGCAGCTTCCTCAAGCAGACCGGAACCACTGGAGGGAGAAACAGTTGTGTATACTTTAACGCCTGGGCCTGGTTCCGGCAGCGAGAGGTGGCAAAGTTGAAGATGCCGGATGTGAAGAAGAGAAAGAGCCAGGAAGCTAGTGCTGTTAATCCTGATGCAGGAAGCTCGAATCCGGCGACAGTGGCCCCGAGGGTCATAGATATTAGTCAAATCCACCTCGACGGCGAGGAAACAGACTCCGTCCCCATCTATGATACTTGCGATGAGATCCGCAAGAAAATCAACGGGCATCTAAAGAGTCCGGAAATGACCCAGGCTCAGCTCTGCCGTAACCTATACGATCAGCTGCACGCGCCCAAGGTTAAGGGCATCCAATCGGGGCAGCTGACTGACTTCCTCCGCGCCAAAGGCTCAAAGGCGGGCGTGAAGAGCACGGTCTTTTACGCGGCTTACGTGTATTTCGAGAAGCTGCGTATTGCTCAGGGCAAGCCGAAGTCTAGCCACCGCGAAGCCATGGAGAACATCTGGGGACGTGATGGACTTGACCGCACGATTGATACTAGAACCGCGTAAGAGCTGCCGTACAAATGATTTCCCCGACCTTTGCTAAATCTCTCTAGGTTCCTTATCTCCGCGCGCACTCAAATAAGCTTTGATCGTTATGGCTGGGGTTTTTCGGTTTAAGAGTAGAAGTTTGGCTGCTGAGCGGATGGCGTTCCTCGGACACAGATCATCTCACAGATTTGGCTTGGTTTATATATGGTGAAGTGGGTTAGATTTCTCAATCGCAAGATGGAAAAGAATGGGCCTTGCAGAATGCTTAGGAGAGTGGATGTTTATATAAAAGGTATCTAGTAATGATGCTTGCTTGGAAATGCGATGATCAGGTCCGACGCACAGTCGCTCCAATTCCTCCTATAAATACCTACGCTGTATGTGCCGAATAGAGACATGAGATAGGTTCTACTTAGTTTCGCGTTCCGTCATTACCATATCCTGCGATAATACTGGAAACCTGCGGCGGCAAGAGCTGCCAACGCGATCGCTCCAGTGTAGATTGAAAGGTCATAAGAGCTGTTATCTCTCGATGGCGCCCGCTTCGACGTCGTCGTCTCAACTCCCTTAATAATCGGATGGTGGACATACGGTACCATCGTCTCTCCGAGCGACTTCTCCTCCAACCACTCCAGGACAGGTGCTCGGGAGACAACAGGCGCGAAGATGTAAAACAAGCCCCAGTATGGCATGTTTGTCCAAGGAGAGATGTATCTGGCCATGATTTCATTCATCGGCGAGAGCCACGCGGTCATTCGGGCGCGTCGCATAGACATACTCTGTATCACTGGCTCGTCCTTCACGCGCTCCTTCTGGTATTCTGCAAACGACGCTTCTAGGGCCTCCGTGGTAGGCGAGGGATCAGTCTGAAGTAGACGTCGAAGCTTGTTCACAAGGACGACTACGTCGGCGAGGCCACTGTTGTACCCAAGTCCTGCGTGAGGTTCTAGTTTTCGTACGGCATCACTAACGAGTACGATTCGCTTCCAGAACCACCGATCAATCTTGCCTTCCTCTAGGTTGATCATGCCAGTGTCTCCCCTGTGGAGGGCGTGGACATCGCGCACTGTCAGACCAGGAGCCATGTATAGATGCCCCCACCGCTCAAGGAGCTTCAGCTTATCTTGCTCGGTATATCGAATCCGCTCAGAAGTAGGTTTATCTAGCGCTTCGTACACGCCAAACCACGCCTGCGAATCACCAGTGAGGAGCTGCGTCGATACACGTTTCGACGCGCATTCGAGGTTGACGTTCCTCTCCAGGCCAGGCGGAATGGGGATGTTCCCAAAGAACATACGGTACGTGGTGACGTAGGGGCTCTTTGGCTTTTGGGACTTGTCAGGAGGCGGTTTGCCTTCTGCCAGTGCCTGCATGCATTGGCGGACCCTGCTGTGAACTCCGTCTGCACCAATGACGATCGAGCCCTCCTCGACGGTGCCGTCCTCGCATTCGACGCTTACGCCGTCATCTGAGACATTCACGTTGACGACGCGCTTTCTGAGTTTGATCCGCCCTTTGGCACCGTCAGGTAGGTTTCGATACAGAACCTCGATGAAGTGAGGACGGTGCGTAACCCGTACACCGTAGCCGTGGCTAGATTATTGACCGTTAGCACCATCTGCACCCACTCCTTCACCAAGACTGGCTTACTTCTTTTGAATTATGACATCAGGGTCTATTTGGCTAAAGATAGTAGTTCCATCGTCAGCAGACATGGTAACGCCGCGGTTGATATCATTCAGGACCGGCTGCACGGCGTCCAGCAGGCCGAGCTGGTCGAAGATGCGGAACGTCGGCGGCCACAGATTGAGCAGAGAGCCGATTTCCGGCAGTAGATTCTCATGCTGTTCGAGAATCACAAAATCGATATCTGTCTGGGAGAAAATGTGGGCGGCGGTGAGCCCCACGAGACCGCCACCGACAATTATAACCCGAAACGGCTTCCGTGCGGGTGCCATGATGAGACCCGCGTGCCGTCTCTGTATTCAGATTGAGGCGTCGTAGTGGCTTGCAGAGGATCTAAGACAGACGGACGAATTGACCGACAGGTTCTAGAATCTAGCGACGATATATCCTAGACCTCGTAATCAGTATGTATACCTTTCAGCTGTTGAGCCCGGTATATTCCGCCACATGCGCGTAGGTCTAGGCCAAGGCCACAGCACAATCAGGTGGGTATCTTCCGAAAAGGGGAAGATGCTGCGACCGTCAATCGTCAATTGACGACCCGAGGGATTGGAAGCTCGGCGATTAAAGTTCTAACAGCAGCACAAAATCAGGGGTCGGGTCTTGATCCCTTGCATACTCTGATTGACTATATCTACCAACGGGTCCTTGGAGATTTGTAGATTATGGTTTCATGAGCAATTTCTGAGGTCTGTTTATTTTTTATATTTTTCTCAAGAGAGTCGAGTCGGACAAACCGGAAATTATCACATAAGCACTAAAACAACCCGGTATACCAAATCCACCCATGAGCTAGCTCTTCGCAAGACGAATATATTTAACAATCCGATTCTTTTCGCTCTTCTCAACACCGCAAGTAGCATAACGTCGCCCCTTTAAAGCGTATACCTCTCTAGGCCAGCTAAAATTGACAGGTCCGCGGAGCAGCTCGACGAGGGGGTTTCAGCTGGGCTGGGCGCAGACATCGTCCTCTCACATTACTCGTTATTCGTCAGTCATGAAGGCGTGATAAGCTCAATCTCCCGTGCCACCGCTATTACTTGCTTGGTCCCATGACCGTTGGTGACAATGTCACTGCCTTTATATCTTACATCCAGATCGCTTATCGCTCGGAACCCACCACGCACGCTATCGGCCTCATACCCCTTGGCTCTGAGCACGCTTGTCGCTACACGGGAACTGTCGCCGTCATAACAGAGTAGTAAGATCCGCTTACCCTGCAATAACGGCAGCAGCTCTTCGTGCGGGACTTTGAAGCGTTCCTCTAGTTTCAGCCATAGCGCTTCGAGTACGGCAGGGTCCGAGAACGGACTCGGACTGGATGGGTTTGCGAATGGTAAATTAACAGAGCCAGGCAAGTTAAACTTCTCAAAGTCGGCGGGTTGTCTGAGGTCGATGATGGACACTCCCTCCTTGAGGCATATTTCTCCATCGATGCGCCCGTCGTCCGCTACCTCTAACCTGACGTCGGGAAGCGGCCCGTCTTGGAGTCCTACTCTCTTTACGTCCAAGAATAGAGGAAGAGCAATGGCCGCATCTTTCTCCCACGCCTCATCATATCGATAAAGATCAACCTTCGTCAATGGCTAATACGCATGTTAGTATGATCTTCTGGCTGTGTTCGTTGGCCGATACCCACTTCATTTGTAATGGATGGGAAGTACCCAGAGCCCAACTTGTCAAAATACTCGTTGATATACTGGTACGGTAAGTCGCAGCAGAGGAACACGCAGTGGATTTCCCCGTCTGCGCTAGCCAAGTCTTGGAGCGTCCCATCGGCTCTACGCTTCTCGAGGAACTGGAAAAGGCCCTTCAGATTGAAACCGGAAGATGGGCCACACACAATCCCTTCGCGGCACAAGTCTAGAGACAAAGAGAAGGAGTCGTGCGATCCAACATGCTCGATATGGTCTATTGATGATTTCCAAGGGAACTCCACCGGGGCTAGTAGGGCAAACGACCGAGGCCCTGGGACCCTGTCACCGGCTGCCGTACAAACTCTACAATTTGTTAGCATTCCATTTCAAGTGAACCTCTGAAGGCATCCTGACCCTAAGCGAAAGACCGACGGCTTGGCTTCCTTGAAGTATGAGCCCAAGCCCGTTATAGTGCCTAAAAGTCGTCAGCGAAAGGCAGCCCTCACAACGGCTTTGCTTGCTTACCCGATGTACCCATGCCAGCGCAGATCAAGTTGATCTCTGGTAGCTGCCTGAGAATTTGGGGTCCTGTCCATCTGATATGCGATTTCCAGTTCTATTCTCAAGTCAGTTCTAGCTTACTGTGATGGAAGAGAGGTGACCTCAAACTCACATCGTCGTTTTCGTACTGGTTTGGGTTAATGACGGATTCGTTATCTTCTGCCATCCTCTGGGCAGCTCTGATACCGCCTCGCTCATCGGTCGGCTCTGGTTGAGATGGTCCACCGAAGAGAGTACTCGTTCAACGTCAGCGAATAAAGCCATCGAAAAGTTGACCATGTAGTCTCACATGTTGAGGCCGAAAAACTGCATCAGTCGCAATTTTGCCATGCTTGTTTTGTTGCTCAAGAATGCACGGACGTCCGGGACGCCATGGTATACTCGCGAGATGAGAGACATCGATATGACGGTCGAGCCTGAGCTGTATTCGATGACAGTGTCGGTCTTGCCCGGCACCACACTCTTTTCCAGGAGGTTCAATGCTGATATACTTGGTCAGTGTCATAGCGAGTATGGGGGATTGGACGAATCTACTTACCTGGCATCGCCTTCACGTTGTTGGCCGGGTGCATCGTCATCATCTTAGCGTATATCCTGACACCATCGCGCCGGTAGGGATTGAGCTTGTCTGGGATCTCCACGAGGGGCAAGGGAGGTGCCGAGTCGGGGTCAAAATAGTCCCGGACTGAGTTAGGGCCTTTGTAGACGTTGAGAAGGTTGTGACTCGGCATGGTCGAAGTTTATTTTGTCTCGGACTATTCTCTTCGCTATGAATATGGCTGAACGTAGCATGCCCGAAGAACCCTGGAGGTAGTGGCTACCATGAAGAGCAGCAGGTATAAATACCTATATATCTGGCCCCTGGATCTACGCTCCGAATGACATTGCCGGATCAGTGTAGCGACTCTAGTATGGCCATGATATTACTCAGTCACGCTCGCACCCCTGGGCGCGTCACAACTCGCATCCAGGCCAATTACCCAACGGCATCTTGTTTCATGAACATGTTCCTGAGCACGTAACATGGGTGAAGGGAAGTCTAGACTGTTTCCTTTCCTCGGTAGCCGACAAGGTCTCGTTTATCAGATTTCTTGGCTTTGGGCCGATCGACATGTCGCAGGTTTCGACGGCTTGGACGAAAAGAGGAGATGCAAGACGCCGTCGACCCATTTTCATTAGCACGAGCAGGTAAGCTTCAAGAGAAACTTTACTCTGTATCCGCACTCCTGGGCTGCCGTTGCATACCTGGTTACAATCTAGCGCCGATCCCTGTACGAGGCACTTTGAGGTCGTTTCCAGCCAATGAGGCTGAGAGACACGACCCCCGGCCATGTTAGTCTATGCATGACATGGTGGTAAACCTTACCCTTTACGTAGCATCGAATACAGAGGCCGAATCCACCCCAAGTCCCGTCACTTGGGCTAAATGTGAAAGTTCCTCATGAAGCTTCCCGTATGCGGTGCTTTGTTACCAACATTCCCGCTCCCGTGTCCTTGGCTGGGCAGCTTTATTAAAGCTTCTCGTGTTGACACGCGGGAATTTCTCTTAAACCAGCTCAACTACATAGTGTCTAAGCCTAGCAGGTGGACAACTTCCACCGCCTTTCCAGCTCGGCCCGGAGCCGAAACTCCACCAATCTCTCTTACCGGTAGACGAGTGACGTTAAAATCAACGCGCCTGTCCTACCATCTTTTTAAGCTTATTATCACTTCAACATCTCTGGTAGGCCTCCTCGTGCGCCCTTCTGGATTCGGAGGATACAATTACCATACGAGAACCTTTTAGTCCGCATTAGCGGGTCTTTTCGTCTCTCGCCATCTCTCCGCCGCCATCAAGGTCCAATACCAAGAAATCCATCTCTACAGCGTACGTGTAAGAGTAACAAGGGGTGTCCTCTTCCAGCAAGTTATATGGTAGCAATTTTTCGCCACTCCCTTACTTAAAATCAATCCCATGACCGACGAGACACTCAATTGAATTGCCTCTCCGACCGAACATCTCACACACCAGCACGCCAACCATGGAGAAGGGTGTAGTGGGGCCTCAGCCCCAATCAGACGGTATCGTCAATGTTACCGTCGGCGGAGAGCAACTGAGAGCAGACGAGCCCAAAGGTGGCTCGGAGAGCGAAACTGAAGTAAAGCACGTGTTCAACGAGCAGACCAACTATGTCCCCAAGAAGACGATCATTACTGTAAGCTTGCCAATGCAGTAGCTCGTTCACATACTAACCAGCACGAGATATTCCTCGCCTGCGCTAGCGTCGACTTGCTAGCTCTCATGGACCAGACTACACTGGCGGCAAGCTTGTACATCATTGCGGACTCGCTGAAGTCGAGCGACCAGGCCTCGTGGATCGCCAGTGGATACTTCATGTAAGCACCCATCATCTCTACCAGCAGAGAACATGATATTGAACTCTTTGATAGAACTTCGACAGTCGGGCAACTTCTGTACGGACGACTCTCGGATATCTGGTCTCGCAAAGTGATCCTGCTTATTGGCCTGGCAATCTTCTTCATCGGGTCCTTGGCATCATCTCTGTCTCAGTCAGTCACGCAGTTGATCATCTTCCGTTGCTTTACCGGAGTGGGCGGCGGCGGACTGATGACCATAGCCCAAACTATTGTCAGCGACGTAGTACCGTTGAGGGAGAGGGGCAAATACCAAGGAATTTTGGTACGCAAATTCCGATTCCTAGAGTTTCTCTGACTAACTACTTTCCAGGGGGCAGTCGTCGCCATAGCGAACGGGATCGGGCCGGTGATAGGCGGGTCCCTTTCTTCCATCTCGGAGGACTCTTGGCGGTGGATCTTCCGCCTTAACTTGCCTCTTACCTTGTTGACCACCTGCTGTGTTGTCTTCATCATGCCCTTGAAGAAGGTCGAAGGGGATTGGAAAGTGTAGGGAGTTGTCTGCTCTTCATGGGGCCGGTTCACATGCTAATCCATGCTTGATAGAAAGTTGAAGGCAGTCGATTTCCTCGGTATCATTCTTACCCTTGCTGGCGTGTCCGTCCTCATGCTCGGATTGACATGGGGTGGCTCCGAATATCCATGGAATTCAACTGCTGTCATTACAACCTTAGTACTCGGATTCGTTCTCTGCGTCGCTTTCATCATATGGCAGTGGCGAGGTCCACGTTATCCCTTGGTGCCCTGTGAGTTCTCCTTGATTGACGGCCCCATTCTTACTAACCACCGATATAGTGCACATTTTCAAGTCTAGAATCGTTAATGGCGCGTGCCTCACAATGGCCATCAACGGTTGGAACTTTGTTGTTCAGGTTTATTATGTCCCCACGTTTTACCAGCTTGCTTACGGCTACTCGCCGACTAAGGCTGGTGCCATGCTGCTGCCGATCACGCTCATCCAGACGCTTAGCAGCACATTATCCGGCCTTGTGGTCCACTGGGTTGGTAGATACCGAGAATGCATCTTGTTCGGCTGGATCTGCTGGGCCATCGGCCTTGGCTTGATGTCAACGCTGGATGAAAGTTCAGGGCTTGGGAAGCAGATCGGATATGCAATCATAATCGGTGTTGGGGTTGGGAATACGCTTCAGCCGTAAGTACTCGAGGCGTTCTGAAATCCATCTTCGAAGATAATTCAGACTAATTACTGGTATATAGGGCTCTGATAGCTTGTCAGGCTGGAGTGGAAAGACGGGATATGGCCGTTGTGACGTCTTTTCGAAAGTAAGTATCAGTACTTCTTGCCCGACGCTTAGCTAACAGCGATTCCCAGTTTCGTGAGAAATCTGGGTGGAACATTCGGTCTCGCCATCTGTGGGACTCTACTGTAAGTAATCATGGAAAGCAGCCATGAAAAGAATCTTTTTGACTGACCTGACCTATAGCAACAACGTTCTTGCAAATTCTCTTTCAGCCTTGAATACGAACCCAGATGATTTCAAAAATCTCCTTAGTAGCCCACAATCTTACCTATCGTCTCTGCCTCTGGACGAGGCTCAGCGGATCCGCTCGGTCCTCGTTCCTGCGTATCGTCAGGGTTTTAGAGTGATATTTCTCGTTGGGGCGTCCCTAGCTGCCCTTGCATTCGTCATTGCGTGGTTTCTTATGCCTCAAGTCGAGCTCAGCCGTCCTGATGATGAAAAGCTTAAAGAGGAGGGTCGGAGACAGCATGCTTTAAAGAAGACCGCACCGGCTCCTTAACACCAACTATTATCTCGTCATTCAACATTTTGGATATAAAAATAGCAGCCAAACCCCAATGGACTGGCAAATACGAACTATGACGCTTCTTGTCGTTCAAATCATGGTGATATCCTGAATGTCCCATAAGCCCTTTCTTTGTCCCTTGAGTAAATCAAGATTTACAAGCCCGGGTACCCAGCAGCAACTTATGAACCGGTAAAGGTCCCTGGCCTGATCAACAGGCCGCAGTATGAAAGGTACTGCCAAGCCGACGAATGCACATACCCTATCTCCGACGTGCAAGTCGCAATTTACACCTGTACTCCCCATTAGACCTGACGTCGTGATAAAAGGCCGTCGAGAGTCACAATGGATTCCAAGGGTCGAGTGCAGATCCGAAACCACGCTAATAAGCATAGGGCTGTGTTCCGCCTTTGGTAGCTCATACGTCCGACTTGTTATTAGGTCGTAGTGTTGGCCTAGCTCTGTCTCGCTGGTTGCCAATGTGTGAAGTAGCGCTTGTTTCCAGGCATTGCGCCTTGCAGCCTGCGTCTCGAATAGCTTGTGTGCGCAATGCTGCTGCTCCATCTCGTCTTCCCAACTGACCAAACGTGTGCGTATATCCTTAGCCCGCTCGACAATATCCATAGCTGTGTCTAAAGTGTGTTCGAAACGCTTCCCGATGTAGGAAATGCCATAGTCGAAGAAACTACCCTTGATCGTGACTTGACGAAAGTCGGCGGAGAACCGAGGCGGATTCGATGGCGGCTCGATGTCGTTTACTTCATAGATCTGCATGTGGGCTGAGATGCCACTGGAGAGCCTTGAAGCCGTAGGTCCCTGCAAGTCGGCGGTCCAGCTCGACGCCCACGATGGCAAGCCGTCCATTGAAGTCGCAATGGAACAGAGGACCTGGGCGAGCTTCCCACCTCTGATCATGAAGATGCTCAAGTCCCTAAATATATCCGCGACCGGCTTCGTATAGTCGACCTCAAGCAACTTCTCACTGTCCAAGTCTCCCTTGACGAGCCCCAGGATACCGTATAGCCTATCTCTTATTTCCGTCCATTCGAAGAATCGAGTCTGCCAGAGTAGATCGGCTAGCTCAAGGTGCGCTGGCGACCGAGGCTCGTCTTGCATGACGGCACGGCGCGTCCGTATCCAGCATCTCTCAACTCTATCCGCCCTCGCGGCGTTGCTCATTCGCCAAAGATGCGTGTGTAGACCGAGTTGGAGCCTGCGCAGGGCGTCGACGGCCGACATGATGCGATACCAACTTATCAAACGGTCACCGTAGATCAACGTGGCAACCCTCGCGAGGGCAATTTCCTGAAGAACCCAGATGCGACTAAACCATGAACGGGAGAAGAACCTGTTCAGAACCAATAGCGCATAAATGGGATCGCCCGTACCATCCAAGACTCTAGCCGCGGCATCGCAATCTTCGGGATCTGTGCTCGCGAGGGATTCCAACAAGTCGTGAGTTTTCTTGGCAATACCAACGCAGTCAACCGGGGTGACAAACCCAGGCTCCAGCTCGGGTCCTAGCCATATAATGACTTGCTCGGCGCGGCTGTAAATATCGCGCATTCGGCGGACCTCTTGGTTTCGCTCTTGGATGCTTGTTTGGTTGATGCATATCGCATCCACCCAGATGAGTCTCTTCTTGTTCTTATGTCGTAAGACACGCAGCGCGGCTTCCAGGTTCGTCGTCACTTGAAAAGGGCGGCTGTTGAGCGTGATGGGAGTCGTGATCGTGGCATCGCCCCATACGTAGGAGAGTGCTTCGTACTTGGGATCATTGGCCCCATTCTTGACGAAGGGGAAGTTTTCCACCGTGCATTTGACTTTCTTGTAGTCCCGACCCGGAAGGATGGTCACCAGCCGGATCTGGGCGCCGTTTGCGGGCAAGGGCTTATAGCTGACGGTATTGGCGGATTTCTCCATCGCGGTCCATGTCGGCGCCTGTACAGAAAGTGTTGAAACTAGTAGTAGCACAAACTAAGTCGACTCTGTGACGCGGTGATATTTTATTCTGACACCTTCTCTGCACTGCCTCGAGTGCTCGCTGCCTTGAGGAGGGAGGGGTGACATTTTCCTCAGCCCCTCATCAGAATCTGACACGTCAGGCAGGCAGTGCGCTCACAGCCCTAGACTGTGCCAATTTCAACTTGTTATGCAAGTACATTGAATAGTAGACGTAGAGCGAAAAGAATGAAGAGAGATGTAAGGCATACTCGAGCTGGAGAATACCTACTATACCCAGGTAGTCGTTGCTGTTCAGGGAGGAATTGGTGGGCTAACGACGGAGTTATCCATCAATTGTTATGTCCGATCCGAAGCCACAGTAATACCTGACATACATGTGCTAATCACTGTCCGACTTGATATTTACATGTAATTGACATAAAAGCACCTGTGGTCACTTCAATCTCTTTCAGACTGTCCATTGCACCTAAGGCAGCTGCTGGGAAGAGATGATGAGAGAAGCATGTTTCTATTCAGATCTATCTGGCTAACCGTTAAGAGCTGTGTCGATAAGATGTGGCGCACAGATCAGATATGGATCTGTGCCTGTAATAGAGTGACACAACATGCATGTAGCCGAGAGTTGAATACACTTCAATTATACGTACTGCTACATGTTAAGAACATATCTTGACGAGGTAATTGACAATGGGAAAGTATAGGTGAGTCCCGCGAACGATATATATTGCACCGTAGCCCCGATAGCATGCTACTCTACCCTATCTAAACCACGCCCCTCTGAACTATGATTTGTTGGATGGCTGCTGTAGGATTGCAGTACTAGGTGACTTGCCCCCATTTACACCCCGTACCCCACTTGATCGAAGCTGTAACCGAAGCTGTAGCTAAGAGATAAGGTCGTTTGGGAGTACGCATTATTAATAACAGGAGGGTACATATATTCTGTGATCCTCTCTGCTTCTCGTCGCTGTCAATTGCTAGAAGACTCATCAGAAATATTGTGAAGTACTGCTAGTATATAGTAGCCAGCATGTCGGTTGTCCAGCTAGCAACCCCCGGCAGAAGAGTCACCGAGGACGAGCTACGACCGGTGGCCGCAAAGGCCGGGTTAAAGCTCTCCGAACCGCTCCTCGAAAACTACAGTACCTTGATATCTGCCCTGGACGCTGCCATTGCATCCCTACCTGATGATAAGGGTGTTCTACCACGCCCGGATCTCACCAAGTATCCGCGCACGGATATCCATATCCCCGAGGACAATGAACTAGGCGCATGGGCAACGAAGGCAAGGTCTACTTGATTCGATTGATGAGTGTTTTATTAAGACTTTTAGGTGACCGCAAGATGCACGAGCCCGACGAGCGACTTGCTCAAGGGCCGGACCGTAGCCCTGAAGGATAACATGGCGTTTGCGGGAGTTCGGTGCACGAACGGGACTTCAATGGTTGACTGGGTCCCGGAGATTGACGCAACCGTCGCGACCAGAGTAATGGATGCTGGGGCTATCATTGTCGGCAAAGCTGGTAAGATTTCTGGCATTCACCCTGTCCTTCTGCAGGGACCTAGTGCGTACGTGGTACTAAGATGCTAGCTTGCGAAAACTCGTGCCTTGAAGGAATGTCGGGCACCGCCGTGACAGGCCAGGTCCACAATCCCTATGCGAAGGGTTACAGTGCTGGGGGCTCGAGCAGCGGCTCTGGACGCCTCGTGGCGACTGGATCCGTCGATCTTGCTTTCGGCTGCGACCAGGGCGGCAGCATCCGAATCCCAGCCTCGTCTTGTGGTATCGTTGGCCTCAAACCGACCTGGGGATTAGTCCCCTACACTGGAATCCTGAGCTTGGATGCGACCATTGACCATGTGGGACCAATGACCAAGAATGTGAGAGACTGCGCTTTGTTTCTTGAAGCTATTGCGGGACCAGATGGATGGGACGACCGACAGCCACCATTCGGACTCGAAGGAGATAGAGTGAAATTTGTGGCTCCTGTGGATGCATTGCTTGCCAAGGAGTCATCTACAATGCTTGAAGGGGTCAAGATTGGTGTTTTGGCTGAAGGCTTTGAAATTCCTGGGCAGGACCCGAACGTCGTTGAATCTGTCAAATCTGCAATTGAAGGGTTCAAGTCCCTTGGAGCTGAGGTCGCCCCTATTTCTGTTCCCTTGCATAAGGAAGCCCCTTTACTCTGGACGTGCGCCCTACCACTATCGGGTGGTCGACAGTCTCTCCTTGGAGACATGGACGGAAGAAAGCAGCTTTACCTAACGGACCGGGCTGAACTAGTGGGCCCCAGGCTAACACAAGCTCAGTTTGACGCTCTTGGACCTGGAGCTTCTAACATGTATATGGGATATCTGTGGATCCAAGAGAAATACGGCGCGAAGGTGCAGGGAAAGGCCATGAACCTCCTAAAGGCAACCAGCGTGAGAAACCACCTAACTTATGCGATCAGCTCAGATGAACTGATCGGAAGCATAGGATGCCTACGACAAAGCTCTAAAGGAGTTCGACGTGCTAGTCATGCCTACCTTACCTTATCCACCACCACGACTGCCCGAGCCTGAGTCGAATGAGGGTCCTCTGAACTTCTTGACCAGGACGATAGGGCTAGTTGCCAATACTTGTCCTTTCGATAGTGAGTAGATCAAATTCCGTCCGGTTCCGAAGAGAGTGCTAATACTCTGCGTGTGAAGACTCAGGTCATCCCGCCCTTTCGCTACCAGTCGGTTTCGTGCCCGCTCGCGAAGATCCGAACGTGAAGCTTCCGACAGCCGTGCAGATAGTAGGTCGCAAGTACGCAGATGTCGATTGCCTAAGGGTCGCAGCCGCGTGGGAGAAGGCATTCGACTGGAAAACGCTCTGAAAAGAGCAGTAAACAAGAGTCGGCTGCATCAGCCCGTGTTTGATGCTTACGTGAACGGTAAACATTAGTATATCTCAGACAAATTTGGATCGAAATGGTGACCTGTGCCGTATTATGAATTATCTTTTCATCAAAGTACCTATGGTATAACGCTATAGTATGTGAGCATGTTCCCGGTCGGGTCGAAGGACTCATTGTCTATCGAGAGTTAAAATTATGCTTCCATAGTCAGACTGCGGCCAACTCAGACTCAATCCGGTATTCATCAAAGTGGACCCGGACCAGCTCTGCTCCCAAGTCCCGTTGCTAACCTTATACTTGGCATTCGCGTCTAGTCCCTGCAACTTAAGGGGCGGCGGTAACGGCTTGAGGGCCGACCGAATCTGGAATGCGAACAGAACCGCAGAGTCAAGATCTGGAGAGACAAACATAGCCGCGGGCCAATTGGACTGATCCGGAAGTGCTAGGCGGTAGAAATCTCCGTTAATCACAATGGGGTTGATCTTCTGCTGGGTGGCAATCAAAGTCGGGATCGCATCGAGGTCTCCTTGGTCAAGCGTCGAAGGGTCCAACTCCAACCCGAAGGATCCACACATGGAGGCCACTGCTGCTCGGAAGGCTAACGGAGTTGTCCGGCCGGTTTGTCCGTTGGGAACAGCGCTGACGTGACACGCCATTGCTGAAGGCGGATAGGGGTAAGACGTCCCGAATTGAATGTATAGGCGCTCTAAACCGTCCGTGTCGTCGCTGGTCCAGCTCTGGGGCCAATAATGAAGAAGTCCAGGATCGAATCTCCCTCCTCCAGAAGCACACCCTTCCCATAAAATCTCCGGATGGGCGGTCGTCAGATTATCAATAACTCGGTACAAGCCCAGCATATATGCGTGGTTGGCAGAAGGAGATGGCATCTCGTGCATACCGCGGTTGTTATCCCATTTTATGTATCTTATAGGAGCAGAATCGAGTATTTGCTCTATGACTTTGATGATGTATTCTTGAACTTCCTGGAGGCCGAGGTTCAGCACCAGTTGGTTTCTTTGGAGTGTGCGGTTATGGGTGCCCGCGTGCATACACCAATCAGGATGTTCCTTGTACAGATCTGACTCGGGGTTGACCATTTCTGGTTCGACCCATAAACCGAACTTCATGTGCTCTGAAGAGTTCTTGACGGTGATGTTATCGACCTGCTCAACGTAAGGTCCAAGTCCGTCGGGGAACTTCGCTGGGTTAGGTGTCCAGTCGCCTAAACCTAGACTGTCGTTGTTCCGCGGGTAGTCCGTACCGAACCACCCATCGTCGTTGACGAAGAGCGTACAACCAAGTCCTGCAGCTTGTTCCGCTAGTTTTACCATGGAAGCCTGATTGAAATCAAAACCAAGACCCTCCCACGAATTCAGGAGCGGTGGCCGGGATTCAAATGTGTAGTTCGACCGAGATAAGTGGTTTCTAAAGAGCGAATGGAAAGACCGGGACATACCGCCCAATCCCTGTTCTGAATAGACTGAAACAACTTCGGGCGAAGTGAATGTCTCTCCTGGTGCTATAGGCCATGACAGATGCAGAGGGTTCAAACCAAGGAGAACCCGGACCCATCCAGTCGACCAGCGCTCAACGTCGGCAGAGAATGAACCCGTATAGACCAGAGAGTATCCCGTGGCTGGACCGAGAGACTCGGTGGTGCTCGGAGGCGCCAAAGCAATAAATGGGTTGTGGAAGTGAGATGAGTAGCCTGCTGACGACCGGAAGCTGCACGTGTGTTAGTAACAGTCTCGGAGACCGGAACATGATCAGGGAGTCCGGCTTACCCCTGTTCCCCATAGACGACGGGCCGCCTATTAATACGCGCCTCCGCTGCCCAGTCACCGTGGAGATCAATCATTTCCAGCTCCTCATTAGGCAGGTCTACACTCCAACTACTCGCCCTTAGCACTGTCACATCCTGACTTCCATTATTCGTAATTTGGAAGCTGCGGGCGATGGCGTTAAACCGGGGAAATATAGAGTAGTGTAGATCGGCCGAAATGTCCGAGTAGTTATCATACAGGTGTACAATGAGTGTCGATACATCTCCCTCGCTGCCATACGTGGCCGGCAACCCAGCGAGGGCCGGTTTACCAACAATGACATCGTAGCCTTTATACGAGAATGCAGATACGGTGTCTCCGTCTGAGTGCTGAATATGGATCGCGGGAACTCGAAAATCCCCACGGCCCAGGTCAGGGAATTCACGGCGGCGGTACGTATAAGGTCCGCCCCATCCAGATATTACGCCATCGAAGTCCGGAACGGTCTCGGCGGCATAGGCTCCCCAATGATCGTGCACCAAGTCCAGTGTCAACGGGTCTACATGGAACTGATAGGAGATATTGGAGGAAGACAGCGTGAAAGATGGGCCATCCTCGCCCACGGAAATCCCTAGAGAGAGAATTAGCCACTTGAGTTGAATACGAACACAATCGGATAAGAGTAAGGGGCCGTTACAGTTGACATTATCCTGACACGACCCCAAAATGGGGAAGAGACACCATAAGGCCTTCGTCGTGAGGAGTCTTTGGGTCCTCATATTGCTTGACCTTCCTTGATAAAGGATGGTGGAAGGTCAAGCCATCCTAGTCCCAGCTGCACGAAATGCATCCTTTATGATTCTTTGATCCTTCGGCCCAAATTAAGGCGAATCAGCCCCGGGCTCCCGGAAAAACAAGGTAGATAAGTAAGTTACGTCAGTTGTAGATTCAAATCCTTGCCAAGCCACTTTCAGCTCCGCCCTAGGTGAATATCAAAAAGAACCCTCGCGGCAGTCGTGATGAAAGTCGCCGTTGGAGAGGCTGGAGACTAACTCCGCGTCTGACTGCATATCTTAGGTAGCTACCTAATAGACTGGTAAATTCCGTTTCGAACCTGGAAACATTGCCCTAGAGGGATGCAGAACTAGGCCAGTATCTTCACACGGCAGCATCGTGTCGTGGTATTCATGCGACCTTAGACAGCTGAGCTAGCCTGTTCTTAGCTACTCCGCACAGCGGCCTCTGCCCTAACTCTTCGCCAAAGGATTTAGCGATGAGGGGTTATGCGGGGAATGAGATGACCCGGGCAGGGGCAGCTGTACCTACCTAATGTAGGTACCTAGGTAGGCGAGGGGCTGGGATTGACAGGTTCTATTCTTGCTGACCATCGCTCCCTAGGCCTCTCGACCCTCAATTGTATTGCATTTTAGTACCTACCTAGATGTCGAGACCGAAAGGATGCTACTCTATGTATGAGATATAGGACCTAGGATGGTGATCTCCATTATGGAATATCATAATTAGAATGCACCGTTTTGACGAGTAAATCGCTGTCTCATTATCATAAAATTAGTGGGCACCATTTAAAAGCTTTGAAGCCACCCGAGGTCCACTAAGACTGCGCCGTGCTTACAGCCTCCGTGCTGCCCATAGAATACCGTTCAGTAAATGGTCCATGAATTTCGGATCTTTATATGCTTCGTCGAAATGACCAAGAGACGTATAGAAAGAACGCCCGCCATCAAACTCTCGGCACCATGCCAGCGGGTGGTCTTCACCCATGTTCCCCCCTTTATAAGTATCTTCGTTGATGGATAACAGTACGTCCACCTTCGCGCGGGGGTTGGAATCGAAGTTGTACCATTCATCGAACCATTCCCATTTTCTCGGCAGTCCAGAGACGATGACATGCTTTTTATCTTCGACAGTCAAGACCCCGTGCTGCGGCTCTGGGTGACCCGTGAACACAGCGCCGATGAGTTCGCCATACCAGGGCTCCGTCGTCATGCCGGCAGCGGCGCAGTGAATCCCCACGAACCCTCCTCCGCCTCTCACATAAGCCTGCAGCGCAGTCAATTGTTGTTTGTTCAGGAAGTCGCCGCTAGTCTGCAGAAACACGACGGCTGCGTATTTTGATAGGTTCTCGACGTTGATCCGGGACGCATCCTCGGATGCGTCGACGGTGAATGCATTGGACGAGAGCCCGAGCTGGCTGACGCCATCAATCCCCGCAGGGATAGATTCGTGTCGATAGCCGGCCGTCTTGCTCAAAACGAAGACAGCAAACTTGTCGGGTGCCATGACCTTGAGAGGATGGATGGGTTCAATCTGACGGGAAAGTCGACCGCAGAATCGGAGCAAAATATGACAGATGTTGCGAGTTAGCCAATACTTTGCAACGTCTATGCTACGCCTTGGCGCTGCGAGAAAGCAACTTCACTACGTTGAGGTCTTCCAATGAACTTCGCTGCTAGGGTTTCCTCTTCATTCTAGACTCAAGAAACCCCATCACCACCCAGCTATTATGATTTCCCGTTCTGGCAATAGATGCGTCATGGGGAAGTTTTCAGGTATGCAATCGTCGCTCCGCCCCAGAACGAAGCCGTGATTATCAAACCCCCAATCCCATTGTAACGTAAAACTCCCCGTGTGAGTCACTGACGCCACCTGCGATGATATGTACCTTATAGATCTGTCTCTAATCCAGTATATAAAGCTACAGGCTCGGCCGTTCGAAGTTTGATTGAATCTCACTGCAGGCACTTTTTCGGGACTGACGCGCATCGACCTTTCATCCCAGCCAAGATAAGGTACCACCGCTTGGAACTCTGCACATATTCACAGCATCGTTTTGCCGTTATTAAGTCTCCGTGCGGACTAGACCAATTGAACATGGCAGAACAGAGCAAGGATTCGTCGAGCGAAACATCTTCGGCGCCCTCGAACGGCAACGTGACGCCCACAACAAGCATCAATGAGTCGTTATTCGAAAATCAGGCGGTTGGAATTGATGACTATGACGACGACGATCCAAACGATCCCGAGATGATCAATCCGCAAAGCCCCGAGGACGAGGGGTACAGGGAAGGCGAACACGAGTTTCACTTCAGTCAGCTGCATGAATTAATCAAGAATCACACGACCGCGGCCGCTGCAGCAATCAAGCCTAAGAAGCCATTCGACGACTGCCCTTCTCGAGAGCTGCATAACAAGAGCCAGAGAGCCATATGGCGGCGGATACGAGAGGAAGCTGCGAAAGATCATAATATCCCAAATGCGCTGTTCTCTCCTCCGCGAACGTACATTGAAGTACGCGTTACGGAATGGCCTCGCATATACCACTACTGTTGCCCCTGCGACATCGTCGCAGAAGCCTGCGAAGCAATCACTATCCGAGCACCAGCGGACTCTGAAGTTGGGATAACGAAGGACATGTTCATTCAGCAAGTGAGCGAGGCCATGTACGGACGAGACCCAGACGAAGGGCAAGAAGGGGCGGGCGATGGCTACAAGATAGCGGGTGAAGACGACAGGCCTGTCATTGACCATTTCGATTACATGATCCATGGTAGTAATGATGGTAAGGAAAGAATAATGGGACATATATTTGCAATGACGAGAGGCATTCCGGAATAGCCAGTCCTAGAGCTATCTCCTAACTCAGCTCACATAATTTAGAAGTTAGAGGGGGCACACTCCGTTTCCCTCTGCATGTTCACTGAATCACTTAGGTTAGCCAGAGGAAACTCAATAATAAAATTGGTAATCTAGAAAGAAAATGGAAATGGAGACCGGGTGGCGGTTATCATGATATCCCTTTAAGACAGTAGCTTCAAACTGTTGATGTATGGTGGATCCCTTCGCAGATTCCATAAGAGCCTCGAAAAAGGGATCATACTTCCGCCGGTCTTACAATTGCTTCTTGTCTCCTCTAAATGCAACCCTAGCAATCTTTCTATAGGACCATATGCAGACAAATGATGCAGCTCCTTGGATTACCTAAGGTATGAGTCGAGTTTGATTAGCCCTTAGGTTAGACCAGTATAAGGCATCAAGAATCTACACACCGATATGAGTTAGTACGCGGGAGGTAGCTAAATTAAGTACACGACGGAGCAGCAGCATAGGATCGAACGGGAATTCTTATACTGGATTGCATCTGCCTCCAGTCACATCTACGGGATCCCGGCGCTGGTTGAACGGAGATGGTCGGGATCTACAGGTATCGCTCAATGCGACGTTGTGGAGATTTTCTTAAAATACTCGTGTCGTCCCATATCGGTAAATCCTTCACGCACACTTTAATTTCAATCTACTTGTCTCGCCCAATTAGCTACCTATGCGGACGATAAGTGACTATAGTTAGCCTCCTATGGCTGCCGAGCGGGAATCCTACAAGGATCACGTTCTCCCACGCCAACGAGGTCTCGCTTTTTATAGACATTTACATGAAAGATGATCGTCAACACTCACATTAAAAGAAGACCGAACTGGTGGTTGCGTTTGGAATACAAGGTCATGTCTCAAAACTTCTGAGCTACACGCGTACTATAATACTAACGACATCCAACGCGAAACGATTCACGACATCCGGATGTTAGCGTCAATATCTTAGCAAAAGCTGTTCGACCGTATCTATTCAATTCTTCGCAGAAGCCAGCGGGGAAGAACTTTAACATCTGTCTTACCAACAGCGATTACGTTCGTTAATTTCCTCTCATCGATTTGTCGGCGCCGACTCTGAAATATATTACGATGGGGATAGAAGGGAGCAAATCGTGGCTACTGTCCGAGTTCCAAGAACCATACGCTTCCATCGAGGACCTATTGATATTGAGCTCGGTGCTAAGCTTGTTGGTATCGGCGTTGTTAGAAGCACTTCTCCTATTTCTGCTGCGGAACAGGTCAAAACGAGTAAGCATAAACCGATTCTTGAACCAACCCCATATCCAATCGTCAGATTCTAACTCGGCCATTCTAGACAAAGGCGGTGTTCAGGTACACGGTATATCTGATACTGTCTGCGAATGCTCTTCTCGCTTTCGTGGCTTTCTTTTACGCATCGCTAAGCGGCGTCGTACCTGACGGACGGTGCGATCAGCGTGAATTGAAAGTCCGGACATGCGACCATCGTGGACCAGCGCCTGGTTTCCAAGACCAAAGCTCGTCGTGTGAACGGCGAATGGAGTCCCGCTGGCTTAGCTTCTTGATATCGCTCTTCTCTACCGTGCTCTCGGTTTCGGCTTGGTTGGACTTCCGAGAACAGGATCGGCGAGAGTCGGAACTTTTGGAGTTGAATGAAGAGTCGCTCAGTGAAAAGGGGCTTATCTCTATTTGAGATTATGCAACATATAATATTGCAGTAGGTGCCTACCTCCTATCTTAGGTACCAATGTAGTCCCAAGAAACTCATTGTATCCCATAGAATGAAACACCATTTATAAGTTATACCCTAATAGTTACCAGTAATATGGCCCTGCGTACCTGCTTCAGCCAATGAAGCCGTTGTTAAAGTCTTCTACTACTCCTTAAGATATAGAAAAAATGAGCTTACCTGCTAAAGAACCCTATAGAATTTAAGAAATGCTCATCTGGAGCTGATCTAATATTCTTAAGTCGATACGGTAACTCATAAAGCAATGGAGCATGAACCAAGTTAGACCAGTTGCCACCAGGGTAAGCTAAGTGTTCTCTAACGGATTACCCCAAATGGCGAGTGCGACGGCTCGGAATAGACCGACACGTAATAATTCTACCGCGTCAGGCAATATGCCTTCTTTCGACTTCGGATTGACTAATTCCATCATGTGCTTGGCGTCATTATCTCACATAGTTAGCTAGCCCCGAGACAGAAGGTTCCTTGCTTAAAGGGTCTTGCTGGTTCGCACAGACTAAGCCGAATATGTAGCTGGCTATTGTTAGTTTTCGTGCCAAAGGTGCCGCACTGAGGACTAAGACAGGTTAGAGTATGGGTCCGTGACGTCTGGGGGTCTTTCAAAAAGCTTCGAGAAAGATCGCGCTGTCAAATTGGCCGCTGAGCTTTGTTCGTTTCTGTACTTGCTCATAGATCAACGTGATATCTACCTGCTCGTAACTTGTACGGCAACTTCAAATCCCAAGGAGGGGAGCGATAGTCTGATCATTACGGCAAATGGGCAATTCGAACTACGCGATAATTCATAATCGAAAGGATCTGTATAATGGAGGTAGAGTTTTCGGCTTTCGAGCTCTGTTCCTAGTTCCGGGTACTGCAAGCTTTTGGAGCTCGACTAGCTGCAAATCCCCACACAAGCAGTTCTCTGATAGGTTTAAGCGGAATGGTTTCAGGCCTATTGCTCGGTTAGCCGGCATGCTACGGAGGCTGAGCCTCAACCAGTAGGATTAGTTATTGACACCTGGAACTGCAGATCGGCGTGCCAAGTTTGGGACGGGAATCGTGGCCAAGCCTCTTCGATCTTCCTTGAAAAGATCGCACACCACTGGCTGGACTGGACTACGTACCCCGTTCTGCCCGTCCGATACCTTGGAAAATGCGGGGAGGAGGACTAACTGGAATGCGTCTCCAAGCAAAGGACTAGCGCATGACGGCCTTAAACAGGTGAGCTAATCTGATCCTTTCTTGACGACATCAATGTTGCCATCAGAAATCATTTACGTACTCGTAACAAGCGTCATGCCCAGTCGGCTGCTCTTCACAGCCACGAATCTACCGAGTAAACGTATGTGAATGCTGAGTTTACTATCGTGTATCCAAGCCTAGCAATGATCGCGGGGACCAGGTGTTATATAACAAGTAGGCGGTAAGGTAAATACGGCCCAATTGTGTCGGTGCTAGAAGTACGTGAAGCTCGTGAGACGTTTCGATGAAATGTGGCTGACCATTCGGATAGGGCGGCTTAAACAAGCACGATTAGTGGCCATCATTAGCTTTTGACTCGTCATCAACGCCGCTCAAGGCACTGCAGCTGGACTACAAGCCGGATTTGATTGGCTTCAGGTACACAGCTAGGCAGTCCCATCGTCTTGGCCTTGATCTTCGACATCATGACTTCATCAAGTCTTTGTGCTAGGCGACGACCCCGCGATGGCCGCCGTCTACGGCCATGGAGGGCTTTCTTAAATGCACGTCTCACGCCCAGGATACCTACATGCTTCCTGCGACTGAGATCCAAACGCTGCTTGATCGATCTTTGGAAGACATCTGAGGCCTCTCACGATTATAGCTGCTCGCATACCACTCTCGCTGTCGGCTAGTTATAATGCAGTACAAGCAACTCCTGCCTCTGGCACTGGCTTCCGTAGCCTCTGCCCAGACACCGAGCTTGACCGATGCTTTGGGTTCTCAGAACTCGACCCTATCCTCTCTCAATGGTACGCCACTGCACTCTTCCTCGGCCACGGACCGGATGACTGACGTGCGATAGCTCTCCTTGGGTCGGACTCTCGCTTTGCGGACGCTCTCAATAACCTGCAAAACGTGACCATCCTGGCCCCCAGCAATGACGCCTTCGGTGCTCTCAACGATACGACATCGCTGCTCACTGACACCGGTTACCTGCAAGCATTGCTAAGCTATCATGTACTCAACGGCACCTACCATAACACGAGCTTCACGAATCAGTCGGTCTTCATCCCTACGACCTTAACCAATTCAACCTACACCAACGTGACTGGCGGTCAGGTCGTCGAAGCCCGACTTTATGACAACAATGTCACGTTCTTCAGCGCTCTGAAGCAGAATGCCTCTATCGTCACTGCCGTACGTATCTCATTCACATACGGCCACTGTGTTTGGTAAATATTGACTAACAACCTCGCAGAACGTCAACTTCACTGGCGGCACAATCCACGTTATCGACCGCCTCCTTTACATCCCTCAGAATGTGACGGATACGTTGTCGAACGCAAACCTTACCGCAGCTGAGGGTGCTATTAACACTGCTAATCTAACCGACTCGGTCCTCAACACCCATGATATCACCGTCTTCGCTCCCGACAATGATGCCTTCAATGCCATTGGCAGCATTATTAGCAACCTGACCTCAGATGATCTAACCAGCATCATTGGCTACCACGTTATCAACGGCTCCGTTAACTACAGCACGCAGCTACAAAACACCACGCTCACTACTGTCAATGGTCAGAACGTCACTATCACCGTGGAAAACGGTACTGTCTGGGTCAACTCAGCCAAGGTCACTGTACCTGACGTTCTAATTGCGAACGGTGTCGTCCACGTCGTCGACCAGTAAGTCTCCAGGTTTTCAGCTCGAAGAATATGTTGCTGACACATGTGACAGGGTGCTCAACCCCAACAATACGTCTGCCACTCCTGACCCCTCCGCTACAACTACCACACCCGCCTTCACAAGCGCTAGTTCTGGAACTGCCGGTATCCCGTTCACTAGCGGAGTCACGACTCCTAGCACTACGTTCCCCGCTGCCACATCGGCAGGAGGCTCCGCTTCCTCCAGCTCCTCAGGCGCCGCGATGCCCATGAAGACCGGTGCTGTTGGCGCCGCAGCACTCTTCGGCGGTGCTGCCGTCTTCGCCAACTTGTAAGGTTTCGAGCAGAGGGAAATGTGAAATTGTATGATGTATACGAGATCATGACTACTTTGGAGGAATATAATGAGGCCTCTACTTCGCCTGTATAATAATTATTCGTAAATGCGCCTCGCACGTGCCCATTTATGTTATATAGCATCTGGTACTCTGAGGTTGTAATGGCAACTATTCCAATCGTTTAATCTACCACAATCTTAACATGTTAAAAATTCATGCAATCCAGAACCAGATCCTTTCCAAGAAATTCTTCGGCTTCACTTCCGGCCACGACCCTTCCAGACGATCGACTTCCGCCTTGCCGCTCCACAGGTCCATATCGCTCAGCTTGACAAATTTCGTCTTCTTGACGAACTTGTAGCCTAGGAACAGGGCGGCAAAGATAGGGATGTCGATGTAAGGAGGCACGAACGTCTTGGCGCTGAACTGCCCAGGGAAGAAAGCATCGTAGCCGTTGAAGAGAGCGACAATGAGGCAGAAGCATATGGCAAAGTATGCCATGAACGGCTGAAGCGGCGACTTGTACGGCAGGCTGTCGCGAGAGATCCCGTTATGGCGCAGACCATAGTAGAAGCGCAAGTACGTAAGGCAGATAGATGACCACACAATCAGCGTTGAGACGGCCGAGATGTTGGAGAACCAGAAGAAAACGTCTTCGCCCTGGTTGTTCACGTCCATATAGCATAGCAAGCTAAGCGCCGCGGTTGCGCCGACGCAGGCATACGGCACGCCCCATTTCTCAAACGTGAGGAATTTAGGAGCTTTGCCATCCAAGGCTGCAGCGTACAAGACTCGCGTCGAGGAGTAGAAGAATGAGTTGCCAGCGGACCAGGCCGAGGTGAGAATGACAGCGTTGATAATGGAAGGCAGGACCTTGATCCCACCGTTCTCGATAGCTATGACGAAAGGCGACGCTGCGGCGCCGGGAGCCGAGTTCTTGATCGCATCTAGGAGGCGGGGGTCTTGTGACGATACGCACAGCGTGATGAGGAATATGGCGAGGACGTAGAAGAGAGCAATTCGCCAAAAGACTCGGCGGATCGCCTTGGGGATGTTGCGTCTCGGGTTCTCGGTCTCACCACTCGCGATCACGACCATCTCCGATCCTCCATACGAGAACGTCGCCTGGATGAAGACCTTCCAGAAGGCGAGGAATTTCCCGAGGGACCCGGTTGTTAAATACTCGTTCATGGGCCCCGGGTTGTGCCAGTACCTAAATCCAATCCTCTCGCCGCTAGGAGTTCCGCCGAGCGTCGTGATGAACATGAGGAGGATCAGCCCGACGATCGTCGTCAGCTTGATTGCGCCGAATGCGAACTCGGCCTCTCCGTATATGCGCACGGGGAAACAATTGATGATGACCATGATCAGGAAGAAGACGGTGATGAGGGCAGCTTTGGGGATATCGTTCGGCCAATAATCCACAACCACGACCGAGGCTGTCACTTCAATGGGGCAGCCGATGGCGAGTTGATACCAGTAGTTCCAGCCGAGGACGAATCCCAAAGCCTCATCCACGTATCGCGAAGCGTACACGGGGACGGCTCCCGGTAAAGGGAGATAGGTCGCCATCTCGCCGAGACTGTGTACAACGCAGTACACATTGAAAGCCGTGATTAGATAGGCCAGGAAGGCGGATAACGGACCAGCGAGCGACAAGACTTGTCCACTACCGATGAACAGACCAGTTCCAATGGCTCCCGAGAGCGCCATGAACTGGACGTGTCGCGACTTGAGCTTCCGCTCGAGTGTGCCGACATTGCGCGTGTCCTGTTCCGCTTTGAGATCGCCGATGATATCCTCTTGGTTGTCAGCCACATTTGTCTTGATCTCGTCCTTTTGGCCTGCCTCGATGTCCGCCATGTTTGCGACTTTTGCGATACGTGCGCCGCAGCGAATGTCTATTCCTAGATACCTTGTGATCCATTGTCATCCATTCCGTACCAGGATCTTTATATAGCTGAAGTTCTGAATTTCTCCGCACGTCGCATGGCATTGTTATCGCGGGGAAGCTCGATACCCTTTCAGGGAGGTGGTTCGGAATTGATACCACGCTTCTGGGTATCATTGCAGGTCGAGGCAAGCTAACACGTTCCTGTGACCACACAGATAGCGGTTCCAGCTTATCTTGAAGTCGGTCTAATTGCCGTCGGAACGTAACCGAATCCTCCAAAGCTAGGCCGCCCCATCTCGCATGCAATGTTGCAAGATACGCGATGGTAGATTTGCATCAAAGAAGAACAAAAATTGTTGCAAGCGGTGGTATAGTACAATTAGCTGCTACAAGTTCTTTGTCAGTGTAAGAGAGCTGAACCGGATACCTTCATCCCGCTGGATCTACTCCCCGAAGGAGATTGTCTGAAAGGCAGCATCGCGGTATCTCACCTGTTTACTGCCAAAATCTCAGCATACCTACCTATGTAGGTAAGAGAAACCAAAGTCTCTTATTACGAACGCTCTTCGGCTTAGACGAATATAGTGCCAAGCAGAACCCAAACCAGCGCGACGCCAAGGAACGCCGCGAAGGCATATCGGAACGTGGTACCCGATGTTTCTTCCGCAACACGTTATTTCTCTCGTATGAGAAAGAAAAGATACAATTTCCCAAGTCGTAAGTAAAAAGCATCGCACTATCGAATCCAGGATGTAATTGGAGGCTACCTCTTATGGGAAATCTCAGAGGATACCGCGCAGAGATGCATCCATGATATCCCCCCAGTGTCCAGGTACTGCTGGAGACTGCTAGCTGCATCGCCTTTACAGCGGTAAGCCCACTATTAGGGCACTAAACCTGCCGCAGCCCAAGCCACTAAAATTCCGACAACCTGGGGGAGCTGGTCCTGTCATATCGCACCGACAGCTTTAAAGACAATCGCCGTCTTGACTATTTCGCATTCTTCACATAGTGACCTAGGAACTATGAACCAGTAACAATGTCCAAGACCTATCCATAGGCTCGGTCATCATAGTTTCGCCTCGTGGGAGACATCGTCATGATTCCACCCAGGCATATCCGCAAGGTCCTTAGCGGGTGCCGCCCGCCTCGATTTCAGCGCATCGCCCCCTGGCCGCCATCTCCAGGCATATGCGAGGTCTTCGGCCAGACTTCCTTCTAGCAACTCGACGACGTGCTTCCCAATGATGGGCAGAAGCTTGAAAGTGTGCCTGCGAACGTCAGTACTAAACTTTTCTTAAGATTCAGAGCCACTTGCCCGCTGTCCCCTGTCGCGAGGACGAGGTTCTTCCATCTGGGGTGCTCGCATATAAGCAGCGCCGCGTCTGCGGTGTCGGTGCACCAGCACAGCGCTCGGTTGAACAGCTCCTTATTCGTGAAGCGCGGGAGGAACGTAGAAATAGCTCTGCGAATGGACTCCTCTGAAGCATCAGGGTACGTGTCTGTGGGGTGCTTCGCGTGTGATCGAGGCACAGATATGCGCTTGGGTCTGTCGGCGCCGAAGGGCTGATGTTGCTTGAAGCGTGTGAAGCCTGGGAATTCGTCGCAGACTTTAATGACGCCATCCCTGTTCGTCCTTAGCATTTCCCGTCTTGTTATCATTCATCGAGGAGTCGTCACGCACTCATTAGGCTCGAAGAAGAAGCCGATGTCGCCATTGTACACCACAGGCGAGTTCTTGTACTCAGTCGCTTCCTCAGGTGACAGCTGCATCATGGCATATACCCAAGCCTCCAGCCTCCCCATGTCAGCGTTCTGGCCTCTTCGTAGAAGTCATTCCGAGACTCACCTTTGAGCAACATTGATCATCTAGGTCTATCAAAGTCGGACTCCAAGCTCCTGCAGCCAGGACTACCTTGTCGGCATAGTACTTCGTCCCATCTACCGTCTCAACGCCGATACAGGCAATCCCATCGTCCCCTAGGAGTGGCTGTTTGAACGACCCAGCACTAATCGGTTCCTAAGTCAGCGATTTCATGAGAGGAAGAAATGGGAGATATCTTTCCCACCCTCCGAACCCAAACCTGACCCCTTGCTTGCGCAGCTCTTCTCCGATCGCATTGATCGCCTTTCCTGCAGCTAGCCAACCGCCGTCTTTGCTAAATATGGCTTTCCATCCCTAAATGATTTCAACTGTCAGGCCTTTCACTTTTCGCTCCGTCGGCTAGGCATGAGACACACCTTGATATTTTCGCGCTGTAATAGCGGCATCTTGGCCAGGATCGCGTCCTCGCTATCTAACCACTCATTGGTCTTCTCCAGACCAGCGCCAGCATCAATGAGGTCTTCGTACTGCCGTCGGAGGGAAGCGATGCCCTTTTCAGTCCCTTCACAGTCAAGCTTATTCACGTTAGGGATAGAACGCTATTGAGAGCAAAGGGATTTGGTTACTCTGCCCGTGTTATGGAAAAAGGGTTTGAACAAGTCGTCGTTCCTCCACATGTCCCTCGCCTCTAGACTCAGTTGCAAGTCCACTTTATTCCTTAAACGGATCCCCATAATCTTATTGAGATCATTTCCGGCGGACTGCGCTGAAGGGATAGGGTACGTGTCTAGTACAGTGACGTTGGAAGGCGTATATCCAGATCGTATAAGGTGCAGAGTGGTTGACGAGCCGATTGTACCGCCTCCGCCAACGACAATGACCTTCGTGTTGGCTCGAGACGTAGCCATCTTGTCGTAAAGCAGCCTGGAGTCTCTTTTTCGGTGTCAAACTAAACGTAATTGGCCACTACCATGAGAATGAGTTGCTGAATAACGTTCAGAAGGTATGAGCGTCTTGTATAGAAATGAGATCGCAATTCTTAATTGGGAGTGGTACGATATTGGCGACGGTGTTGCCTCATGAATACCCAGCTTTTACGGAGATGTACTCTAAAGAGCCATGGCTCTAGTTAGCTAGTCGTAGGATTATAATTCAGTGTTAGCTTACAGAGAAATTCGCCTATAAATCGTGACCGTGGGGATAGTGGGACGGACGTTGGAGATTTGGATCTGGCTCAATTCTCGCGTCTCGCGTCTCTCTTTGCCGAATTGCGTCCCCGGACTGCTATTTTCACCGAAATAGGATGACCTTCGTAATGCCTGGTGTTATCTCCATCGATTTAAATGTGGAATATCACGAGATAAGTACCTAAGTTATGAAGCCGAAACACGCCTTCTCATGAGAAACGGGCTCTTTTCGTGCCCCCTGTCCAGCCGCGACGCACATGTCTAGCGCAAAGATAGGCTCATTTACCGCTTCTGGAGGCTCGAGTCCCAACTGTTACGATTGCCAAATTAGGCCAAGTCAGAATTGGCGGCGATCTCCCCGCTAGTCGTTCCTGGGGGATCTCGTTGACTATTGGTTGAAATGGAATACGGTCGTATTCGTCGACGTTGGTTCCCTAATCCAAACGGTACTATCTATACTGGGGCCGGTGTTCAAGGCTAAGAACATCGGGTGTTCCCACGAGTTCGGGACTGCTATCATTTCCTAAGAAGGGTTAACTCTAGTCAAAATAGTGCTCTAGTTCTCACAGCATATGAGTTGAAGTCTGGCTCGTTTACACAGAGCAGGAACTATTGCCTAGCTCGTCAGTGAACTATCATGGTTCACGCCTCTTGTTGAGATCTCATAACGTAACGGCTTCCTGACAAGTCTGCGGGGCCCCAAATTATGTCTATCCCAGTCTGGGGAAGGGAATGCTATCTACACTGCCGCGGGAATGATAGTAATCCATAGATTAGCAGAGCTGCTATTGATAAAGAGGAGAGGGCTGATACCCGACATTAAGCTTCGCGATATAGCTGGGGCGTATATATTCTGGCACCGGACCATGTCCAAGTCTAAGGTCCTAAAGATCTCAGCTCAACACTCCTGATCTTGTATTCTCGCACCGTAACTGGGAGCATCTAGACAACATCGGCGCCATGTCTAAGCTTGACGCCCCACCCCCTAATACTTATGCTGGCGGCGACGACGATGCCCTTCGAGGGCAGGGCTCACTCCCGATGAATCCGACCAATGTCGCCGACGAGACGGTCGATATGGACGCATACAGAAAGTCTGTGCCTCGATGGAAGCGAATATATCAGCATAGCTTGACGCAGATGATGCTACTGAGCGTGCAAGGATTCTGTGGCCCTGCTATGGACGACGCGATCGCGGGTTTGGGCGGGGGTGGTCTAGCAACTCCTCAGACATCTAACGTCGCGTAAGTCCTGACAGCCAGTTGAGAATCCAATCTCAGGGAGAACTTCCTGACAGAAATTGGCCGTTTATAGGACTGCGATTAACTATGCTACGCTTGCCACCGTCTGCCTGTTCGGTGGCCCCCTTGTCAACAAGCTCGGGACAAAATGGGCGTTGGTCATTGGAGCCATGTCCTTTCCTATTCGCGGTTCATCCTATTACTGCAACAGCAAGTTCGGCACTCAATGGTACCTCATCTTTGGCAGTTTCTTTACCGGCATCGGCACTGGCTGTTGGTACGTCGCGGAATCTGGTGCCATCATGTCACTAGCACCGTCTGGTGCCCGTGGCAAGTATTTGGCTCTGTGGATCGTCTCCCGAAATCTCGGACAGCTAGTCGGAGGTGCTATCAAGTGAGTTGAGTATCTTCAAGCAGCGATACGGCGCGACGCTAATAACCACAATTCTAGCCTGGCTAAGAATCATGTAAAAGGGGTGGTTGGTGGAGTCACACCAGACACTTATATCGCTTTCTTAATCATCGAAAGTCTGGCGTAAGTAACGCCCAATGCTACCTGCCACGTCGAGAGAAATCAAGGTGCTAATTTGCCTAGATTGCCGTTCGCTTTGCTCATCTCTCCCCTCGAACGAGTGGTCCGATCTGACGGGACACGTATTCTCGTCTCGGAGAAGCTCACATTCAAGCAAGAATTCAAGCTCATCGGCTTCACCATGTCTTCAAAACTCATTCTGCTCTCTGCTCTCTGGGCATTTTGGTCGTTCTTCTATAGTGGTACTTGGTCCACGTATCTTGCGACGTACTTCTCTGTCCGTTCTCGCGCTCTGTCCTCGCTCATCTCGCCATTCTTCTGCATGTAAGTGCCTACCCACCCCTTATCTGAGAGTTGTCTTGAACATAGTAGCTAAACGCACACAAAGCGTGGGATGTTTTGGTCTCGGGTTCATCCTTGACATAAAGTCCCTGAGCCAACGTCGCAGGGCACAACTAGGCCTGTTTACCGTCGTGATACTAAACCTAGGCGTATACATTTGGTCCATTGTCATGCAAGCGGAATTCAATGCGGCGAATCCTGGCAAGATCGACTGGGATGAGTCTCTGTACGCCTCGTCTTTTCTGCCATATTTCTTCGTCCAGACCACGGGACCCTTGTCGCAGTCGTACATGTACTGGCTCCTGTCTTCCTTCGCGACAGACGCGCAAGCAAACGTGCGCAACGGCGCTGCTTTCCGGTATTTAGACCGACCTAGACTTCCACTCGTGGGTCACTAACACGCTTGATAGCTGTCTCGAAGCCGTCGGTCAAGCTATTTCCTATGGCATGAACACCCAGATCAAGGCTAACACCCTAGTCGGATTGTATGGAGCCCCGTCCTTCCAAAGTCCGCCAATCATAGTGCTAACATGTAGCTCTAGTTGTGTGACACTGGCTCTCATGGGAGCTGCCGTCGGCCCAATGCTGGTCCTCGTCAATGCTACACCGGACCGCATTCCGGCAGATGTGATTCTTGAGGCCCAGGAGGTGCAACAGGAGAAAAAGGTCGAGGAACTCAAGGCTGGAGAATAGCGTGCTCGAGAGCAAAGACTGATTAGAGAGCTGGCAGTCAGCGAGATCCAGCGACACTTATGGGGATACAAATGGTAAAATGAGAATATCTCATGTGGTTCAATTAGAAACAGTGCCTCGTTATTTACTTTTGTGGCTGAGGGGCGTCTCGACCGCCTCGTCCTCACCATATGTAGGTGGCCTATCTCAAAAAAAAGAGCCGCGGTCCACCATCAGGCACAGTCTGTACTGTCCCTCTCCTATCGAGCTCTATTATGCCGGGACATGTCGATTAATAATAGAAAGCTTGACTCATCGAGTTTTATCTCAGCTCTAAGCCAGAACATCGACTAACGGGACGTAGTAATAGCTGTACCTATAATGTAAGTTAGGTAGTTTGGGTCGCGACAAGATCTTGCGAAGTCACCAGATGACTTGATCGTGTGCTACGGGATTCTCCTCATAAGGGAGGCCCGAAGATATCGTCTCCCTTTGGAACGACTTTACGCCTCTTAGACTCTCGCCCTTGATCGATCCCGTTTCCAAACACCTTCTCATCCGCGTTGAGGCCCCCTTTGCCCTTTGGTTTTTGGGCTGCTTGTTCCCTTCGCGCCTTCTGCAGAGCGACTAGGTCAGCTCTGTCGGGGTCTCGACATTTAGCCAGCTTTTTCCTCAAGGCTCTGATGCCCTTGATCCCCTCTTTCTGTTTTCCGAATGTTAGTTCTGAAGAGCTAAAATGGGATTTTCCAGATCTACTCACATCCTCCCAATATGAAGTCATCCTCTCCGGAGGTTCTTTCTCAAGCATGGTCTTGCAGCTCTGTATCACACCCCAGATCTTGTCTTTCACCTCCTCGCCTTGGCCCGCGAATGCTTCTCGGAATATGCGCTGTACCATCTCCTCATCGACCATGGCCAGCGCCGCGTACATGATCTGACTCGGCGTATAGTGGAAGTAGACATCTGTGACCAGTGGGCTGAACTTCAAGATCTCTCTGGTTTTTTTGTGCGCTTGGTTTATTCTATCGTCATCAAAACCACCCAGCCTTCTGAGCTCCATGATGGTTCCCTCCAATGCGCGGAATGGATGTCTGACGTCGAAAGCGAAACGTATGCCCTGGCATAGCACGTATTCAGCCGCTAATATCATCTCGCTGGTGGTATTCTCAAAGGTGTCGGCAATCTTTTGTACGCGTATGAAGTAACCTTCGGCTTTGCACCCGAAGAATAGGCAGGTCTTGATTAGCTCTTGCGGTGGGTAGGTCATCACACTATTAGTGACGTAAAAGCGCCTCAAGAAGATGGCAGCGGTCGCTTGGATATCGGTTGGGAGATTGCAGAAGGGAGCGGCGCGCAATAGCTCGAGAGTAAAGTGGTTAAGGATGCGGTACTCCTCGGCGGGAGTCAAGAACTCGGGCAATGACTCGGTGGAAACGGGGGGGTTCGAGGCGCGCAACCGGTCAGATATGTGAGATCGCGCGAGGTTGTTGGCCTTCTCGCGGAGGGTAGCGAGGTGAGACGGGGTGAAGGACCAGAGCCGGTATTGGCTGGATTGCCTATAGCGAGCATCCTCGGTGGCCATGGTGAGTAGGTAGGTAGGTGCCTAGGTAGGTATGTATGTATCGTTGTTCGCCAGATGGATGAGCTGGACTATCTGCCTAGGTAGGTAGGTACCTAAGGTAGACGATGAAGGTTGGGAATGGGGATGCGCGACGGTAGGGAAGGAGTGGGACCGCCAGTAGGAAAGCAAGGCGAAAGAAAAGTCAATTCGGCATTCCTTGCAAGTGAAGTCACATAATGTCCGAGGTTATGTGGAGGTCTCGCGATGTAAGAAGACGTGCAACGTGTAGCTCGGTTTGCGAGTGCTTGGAATTCGAAAGGTAAACTTAATACGGTCATAAATACAATCGCAAATATGCAAATAATAGGCATCCCGATAAGAATGGTTTCAGGCCGTTATCAGCACCGTGCATATAACCGTGTCATGTTCTAGGTACCCAGCCCCACCACCCACACCCTAAAGGCGCCCCCCCCCCCCAACCTTTTTCCTCCTTCCCCTTTTCTCCCGTTCAGCGGCCGAGATCTCGGAGTTCCAACGAAAGCTGGATTTAGTGCTATTGAAGCTGAAGCCTTAAACAACCGAAATCGATTACTTATAACTTACATGACGGCAAACCTGAGAAGCCGACTAGAGTCATGTGTGAATCTCGGCTCAGTCAATCTCATTTTCCTAGGGCTGAGCGTGTAGTTTCAGTCACCACCAGGATGGTCGAATACTTATCGTCAACAGAATCTCCAGTCCCAAAGAGACGGCACGCCGACAAGTAGATTTTGCTGGGTACCTATCCAAGGTTTCTTACTCGACCCAGCGGCGATGGTGGCCTGATCCAATCTATCACTCGGACCTGGCTTGCAAGAGAGGCAATCTTTTGGCAACTCTCTTCCAAAACTCCATGCGCCGGTCCGCGCGGGCAGTGTACTCACCACTTGGTGGGACGCCCCTCGCCAGTCCCGTTTCCCACGAAGCTCTCTCTCGACGTGTGGAATGAGGCTGACCCCCCGCTGTACTGTTGCGGGGTTGAACATCCTCGGCAGCGCGCTCAGAGGCTCGTTATGGTTTACATGGCCAACTGCGGTGAGCCGTGCGACCAGTAGGACGGGACCGGTCAGCGGTGCTTTTGAGATCTAGGAATACCCGCGGAACAAGAAATCAGGCTAGTTAGAAAACCTTTCTCGGGGAGTAGACTGGCTGGTTAATGGAGACAGAGTCGTACGGGAGTAGTACACTTAGTTTGACGAGGTATGAACGTGACCATCCCGAGGACCTTGAATCTGGGCCATTACATGATCAGACACGTATTCATCGAGTCGAGTTTACAGATTTTCCTAATCACGCCTAGCTTAGGTTGAGTAGCGATGAGAAAGAGACACCAAGTAAGGAGATGTATAGTAGAGTTTCAGGTGCTACATGATTCAGAATCTAGGTATCTGTATTGTGGGTAAGCTCTACACGAACCTTGGAAATGACAGTTTCGTGAGTTCCCCTTTCCTATGTTGCCAGGTAGGTACCTTAGGTTTACAATTGATTAATGCTACGCTAACAATGGGCTTACAGAGTTATATCATGCCTGGCCGAAGATGTGGGTCCTATAAGGCAATTAAGGGGCTTCGAGAATATAGCGACGTTTTGCGCAAGATGATAATTCTTCTATCGTCCTCACCTTACGGGCCAGGATTCTCACATAATATTTTCACGTCGGCAACGTCGAAGTGTCGTTCAATGAAAAAGTATTTCGGTCACAGTCAACTTTCTTCGCCGTCATGCCTCTTAACCTCATGTCTTGCTACCAAGGTTTGATATACGATATCTGATTGTACTCAAGGAAATCTTCAAGCTCGCAGTTAACGAATGATAGCTCTATCTTCCGAGTTAGACATTCTGCCTTTCTTTCCTCCCCCGTCAAATTCCGTGTTCGCGTATGCCGCTGGGGAAATATCATGTGAGGCTAAAAATAAAATCTCTCGTCAGCAGCCTGGCGGATCTCAACCGCTTCAATTTCGAGAGATCGTTGATTCCTCTTGGGTCCAGCTGCATGGCGGAAGAAGTAAGGCCGCTGTGACCTCACCACGTAGTATACAAAATTGGCCAGAATGACACCCGCTGTACCGAACAAGGTGGTCTGCTCATTATTATCGCAGACGGAAAAGTCCGGCGGTTGACTGAACAGGGCGGTACAATACTTTCCCCACGGCCTGGTTACAAGTTAGTCGACGTACCTAATGTTCTAAGATGATTGAAAGGTGTTGAGTGCTGGGTTGACCTACTCAGTAAACGTAATCCTGAACCATTGATTGTACCCTACGCGAGCTTTGGCGTAGCCGGCGTTGATCCCGGAACTCTGCCCTATTAATTTCGTAAGTATCTTAATGCCTCGGATTAAATGGATGTTAATAAACGTAAACTTACTGTTCTGTTCGTCCACAGTTGCTGGGAGGACAACGGCGTCGGCTCCTCCTTGCGTAGTACTAGCCCAGGGAAATTCTTCAGGGCTGGTAGTCCTCTGGTTTATCTGCGCGGTGTGGCGGCTTGCCAATTGATCCGCATGGAAGGGGTTTAGAGATTGGCCCGATTCTGTTCGATGATGGTCCCCTCCATGAGCCGTCGACACTCGTTGGCTGTAATTCTTGATTAGGGTCAAATAGAAACAATGGTCCGCAATTGTCGTTACTCACTATACCCGGTTACCGTTTTTCAAGCAAAGCATAACGTAACAGTCTTCTTCAGCGATGTTCTCCCACCCAGCAGTGTTAAACTCCGCATCAATAGGATCACTTGGACTGTTACCCGCTCGTTTAATGATATGTTTCGCGTTTTCGCCAGTCTCGATCGGGGTTGCGATTGTGGCGGACCACCAAAGTGAGAGCAAGCAAAGCTTGCCCACGAAGCCCTTGGAGAAACCCATACTGATGACTTAGAGTAAGTACGAGCCGGAATATACTGTAAGGTCAAAAAGAACTTGTGAAACTGCCGAGAAGAAAAGGTAAAGCTTTTCTATCAGTAGGATCTCAATGTGTTCAGGAAGATGGGAGAGAATTAATCTTCCACGAGAGGATGTGTTCAAGAAGCTTTATATTCGAGACTGATCTATTTCTGATCCTTTTTCATCCGGTGATCGTCCCATACTCCTTCCCTAGAGCAATATCATTGCTCTATTTTCGTCGTCAAGCTGAGATGATAGAAACCGTTGGGAAACCTGTAGACAGTCTCGCCTCGAGATAGGCGGTGTTCATGACATCCTTCTAATCTCCACAGTGGCATATGACTTACACGGGAAAGCTCTTTCTAACAGATGTTTTTATATTTAGATCGTATGTCTTAAAGCTGTACCGCATGAAGGATTAGGTTGCTCTAACCGTGGCGGCTTTAGGGCTTTGATGAGAGTTGGGAATCATCGTGAGCTTTCATCATGACGTATCGTACTGTGGCGAAGGTAAATCTTTAGCAACATTGGGGGGAGAGTGGTAATGAGGCTGATAGCTACCTAGTCGAAGGATTTTATGTTTCGAATTCACGGCATTGATTACAGTTGCGATGTTGGGACATAAGTTCCTGCCAAGCCTGACCCCGAATGCATGGATTAGGTAGGTACTCATTTCAACACGGACCTAAGCATGTTAGCTGATATTCTTTTCCCCATGTTTTGAGGTAAGATGAGATCGTTGGACCCGGAAATCTGACGCTGAAACACTTACCTCGCCATAAAGCCTCACGAACAGCCTCCCAACGTGCCACTAACATGCATCTTCAGGAAGGGAGGCTTTTACCCGATCCAATCAGAAGCAAGGAGACTTTCTCTATGCATGGCGGGAGAGAAATCTATAATGCTGAAGATAATAATGATGTTGGTGAGGAAGAAAGAAAAAACAGCCTGCAGGAACGGGATCATCGAGTATATTCCCTTTTCTCACATCGAATCTCAAAAGACAGCTTCACTAGACAGCAATCAGTGTTATCCAACATGTCTTCAAGTATCTCTCACCGTTGCTCTTGTATAGCGCGAAGTGATGAAGCCGGAGGAATACCAAATTGTGAGGGCTAGATACATTGAGGTGACAAGAGGTAGCTATTAATATCGCATAAGCATCGTCCAAGCAATGCTGTTATGGCAGTGCCGTGATGAATGGATAGAGTCAAGTCAATTCTATGTCGTAGAGAGATTCCAACCAAGAAGGCGACGCTGGGACTTTCTCATGATGGATTGAGCGACCGACGATGATTATAAAAGGCCACCGGCGCCGCCCTCAAATCGTCAGAATAATCATCGGAGCACAGCTACATAGGTACTCATTCATCTCCTCTGGAACAGACTATCAAATCAGTATCATATACTACTATTCTCTCTTGTTCAGCTTCACTTGCTTAAACAGCTACCCCGCGACACGACCAAGATATCAAAATGCAGTTCACATCAGTCACTCTCGCTCTACTCGCTGCCACTGGCCTGATGGCCCAACCTCTTACCGAACGGGGTGCCACTACCAGCACGTTCGTTGAGCTACAGAGGAAGCCCGCCTCTGATGGAAATGGCACTCTTATCTTCCTTGGTCCTGGGGATAATGGCAGCTCTAAGCGCGCAGCCGCGATCTCGGTCGAAGAGCGCGCCTGGTGCCGGAACCAGGTGCAACCAATTTGCGACAACCACAACACGGCCCGCAACGACATTTGCGACAGGCTCGTCTCGGAGCTGTTCGCCGACGAGACAGTCGTGATCGGCACGAACTCCCAGCAGGTCTGCTACGAAGGGGACGCGGCCGAGACCAACGCCTACTGCTGCGTCTCGTGGAAGAACAAGGTACCCAACCTCATCAAGGGCGACCTGGCTCCTATTGCCCAGGGCATCATGCAGGATTGCACCGAGGATGGGATCTCGGGCGCCTCAGACAACATCTTCGTTCACGGCACTTGCACCCGTGTCTGCCTGTCCAACCGAGGCACGGATTGCTAAATTTGGCGTATTGGCGATCATTCGCGTGGAGCAGTTAGTTGAGGGGTTGAGCAGCGTCCGGTTGTGGCTTTTGTTTTGTTTCCAAGACTGTCATTTGTATTTTTATGGCATTGTTGAAGTACATTAGGTACCTGTCATTCATTAAGAGCATCTAGAGCATCAAATAAAAGTCTAAGTGACGTCAAATGTAACTTCGTCAGCGATTGATTGCCACCAACAAGCAGAATCCTTCACACAGGGCTGACGGGGCTAATCCCGGGCAGCCCGGGTAACCCCCCGGGGACGCCCATCAGTATTTAACCAACTTCACGTCCCCTCCCAACAAACACGAATCTCAGCCCCCATCGAGAATCCACAGAAGCCAAAGTTCCCATTATGACTGCCATCTTGTTATTCTGCATTGCCGAGGAGGCCAAGCCGGTGAGTTACATTGACCTATTCCGCGCAGCTGACACCCCAGAATTAATATAAGACATTGCAGTTTGTTTATCAGGCCATGAATACCAAAGTTCCCGATTCAGATGTTGGGTTATTTTGGTTGGTTGAGAAACGTGCTGCTCCGGGTCCAAATGGCCAGCGACTCAAGCAGGACTTAAAGCAAGACGAGCCCTTCGAGACCGAATTCATCGGCGCTTCCGAAGATGACTGCCAGGCGTGGGCGATGGAGATGCAATATCGAGACAATCAGATCTTGCAAGATCACATCGCCATCTTAGACACGCGCAGCGCCAGGGACGGTACTGTGTTGATGAAGTGCTATGTCCATCCTCCCGGTTTGGTGCTTGGTGAGGAGGGCGAGTTAGGAGTCTTCCCCAAAGAGTCTGACAAGTGGTACGGCTTCCGAATCGAGCTTCGACATGTCTTCGAGTTTTCCTCCCAGTTCCAGGACTCGATGACCTGGCCCGTCTACTTTGGACTCAAGGAGGAGCTTACGGACGCGAATGGTGTCTTCGATGTGGAGAAGGCCGGGCGTGTTTGTAGCGGCAAGGAGCCGGGATATGATGTTATTGTGAGGTAGTGCTGCATCGACCCAGGTGCCGGCAAAGGATGATGGGAAAAGCTTGCTTCTATTCAGAACTATCTCATAGAGAGGGTTGTCAAGAAGATGCAGTGCATGCACCATCAGTGGTCTACCCTATATGCGCCATGTAACAGTAAATTCCCCTTTATCTAGCTTCAACTTTCAACACGACGACGCTCAGCTATGTATCTCTAGAACAGCCAACCCATCAATTGGTTTTAAAACGTTTGTTGAGAAGTTATGTACCTACGCCTAAGGTACCTTTATGTCTACAGAACAGTTCTCAAAACATCCACACCGACCTTTGCCAGGGTGCCATCTCTGAGAGCCCGATAGACGGCTCCGGTGTACGAACCCACTGTTGGCGCCTGCGTGCCGTGTACCCCATTTCCACTGCGAATCTCGTCTGTCCGAGGTGTGGAGAGATTCCCTGTTGCCATAAATGGCACTTTGAGTGAATTACGCACGAATGTGTACACTGCCTTCGACGCCGTGCCAAGTACCGCTGTTGCATCACCATGAACTAGGTATGCATCCCTGTGCGAGCACCAGGCGTCGCCCATTGAGAGGCTGGCAGCATCTGTGAAGCGCTCTAGTTGTGTCATAAAGTCTGCAGCCTTGTCGAGAACCGCATAATCCAGTAGAACGGGACGCAGAGACTTTACAATGGTAATAAATCGCTCCTCGGCATCCATGCTGGTTGTTGTATCGAAGGATACTAGAACCTGGGCCCAGAGCAACTCCGATAATTCGTCCGAAGCTGCTAACTTGGTGTGGTTAGTCAGATTGTGTGTCGAGCCATTTGGCAGCTCTGTCAAGTTCGCAGACGGGTTCGAAAGGCTTGGTAAAATCGACTCAGCTCCCAGTGACACGTTGCTATCTGGCCGCAGTTCTGTTAGGCCACTGGTCACGAAGTGTTCGACTACTAGCTCATAAAACTGAGGCCGATACATCTCCAAAAACTGGATGTGCATGGCACGGAGGTCCAAGGCCTGGCACACGGCGATGAGGTGTGCTGCCATCAGCTGAGAAAGTACTTCAATCGCGGTATGGGTGTATCGAGCAGATATGAGGGCTAGCGAATTGAGCGACTGGTTTCCCATCTCTGCCGTCTGTACGTGATTCACAGGACTAGCAAGAAACCCGAGCTCTGCTGTCAATGCTGCAATATTGAGATCCGTGCCCTTGAAAATCAACGAGACGCCGGGATCTTCGGCGACCAGGTTTGGAGGAAGACCTCTATTCGTGGCGGGATTGGTCAGCTCGGTGCATTGGGAGAAGATCATGCGGCCTATTCCCTGAAGGCCCTGTCTCACTTTCTCCATGGCTGAGGTTACTGCCTTTGCCTGAAAGTTCCCACCATGCAAGAATTCTTGGTCAGGGGTCACAAGGGGGTTATCAGTCACAGAATTGCATTCTATGGAAATCTGCTGATGGGCCAACACGAGGTCTTCTAGGATAGGACCGAGCCACTGTGGTGCGGTTCGAATCGAATATCTGTCCTGGCGCAAGACGGCGTTCGCTCCATTGTTGACTCTGGTCAGCTTAGAGCCTCCCAGGAATCCCAAGATGTTGCGCGCAGATTCAATCTTTCACTGACGTTAGCCCAAATGTCAAATAAGGTGTGTTTGGCTAATGCAACGAAATTTGGCTATTTACCTGGCCAGGGTGCGGTCGAGTTTCAGAAAAGAAAGGATGGAAGCTTTCGGTTGTTCCATGTAAAGCCTCGACACTCATGGCAGTTAGAATTTGAGCGAAAACTGCTAGGCCGTGGGTATCATGGAGTGCCAAGGCGGCCACGGCAGCCGATACAGTCGTTCCGTTAGTCATGGCAAGGCCCTCCTTCGCCTGCAGTGCAAGTGGTTCTAAGCCATGATTGAAAAAAGCAGCATCGGCGTACAGGTGCTGGTTATCTCTGGAGAGTATCCGGATCGAAGATTTGCCTTGAATCGCACCACAAATGTAGGAAAGGGGACTCAGGTCGCCAGATGCGGAAATGCTCCCTCGCATAGGAATCATCGGTATGATGTCGTATTTCAACAAATCCTGCATTCGCTCGACGATGACGGGTCTGACAGCTGAGCATCCGGACACCAGAGAGTTGATTCGAATCAGTATAGCTGCGCGAGCCCAGGGCCATGGCAGATAGGATCTCTCAGTTTCAGTGTCGAGCATCACATCATGGTGATGCTTAGCTAAGGATGCTTCCAGGGGTGGTATATGATGGTCTCTTTCCCCAGGTGGCAGAACACCATAGTGAAGCTCTCTGATCAAGGCCCTTTGTAATTCAACTAGCTTCTTCGTACGGACATCTGCTGAGCCCCCAAAGCTAGTATTTACACCTGCAGCAGCGAGTATTAGAACATGCCGACCTTCGTCTGTGGGGAACCTTACCGTAGATGATATCACCCTTATGAATCCTATCATTAAGCAGATCCAGACTGCGTTGCATAGATTCAATGGTTTCCGCCCTGACGTACGCAGGCTTATTGTAACTAGAGCTCTCGATCAGAAAAATGGCCGGAATTCATTTTATATAAAAGCGCTGGAGGGCTAGCAAACCGGGAGACAGCTACAACATCCGGAATAGTCAAAGCATGACCTGTCAGGCCTACGGACTGTACATCTTTTCCATTGATTAAGGTATCTAAGAGTTGCCACTCTTTGACGACGATATCTGTGTGGTTCATAATGACGTATTCAACGGATAGGGTGGACAGATCTAATGAAGTGGTTCATCCAGAAGGTATAGAGATTGTCTTCGAGCTTATTTACCGATGGTCTACTTAGGCTCATCCATGCTTTGATGAACAGGGTAAAACACCATGGAGAAAAGTTATGCCACGTTCTTAGTAATGGGGGGCTCGCCGTGATTATCGAGCTACGATGATGTTGACTGAAACGACTTACCTATGGCAGGCTCGCATGCAAGAGTCTGCGCAGTAAGCTGGCTAGAAGCCCAAGAATGCATATTGGCGGCGAGAAACGAGCGGGGAAAGCCAGGTAGAGCCTCGGAAAGCGTACTTTTCATGTTTCCCTCTATTTCCTGTAGGTGGCGTTCCATCGGATGCTACGTCCTTCACCAAGAGGATTATACGCAACATACCTACCACCTAGGGAAGCAGGTTTCGTGACATGCACGTCAAGTACCTAGGTAGGTGCTTATACCAAGTATATCATTATGCGACTATGACTAGGGAGATTTCTGACATGCTTCTTTTAGTGGATCGTCTTGCAGAAATGCTGCGTGCGAAAGTACCTATCCCCTGGATGTAAATAACGCTATCTACACCCCCCTTGGTGCAAGTCCTGACACGCGGGACATGCCTAGGAGATGCAGGTTTAGCATGATGTGTCTAAGCCGCGTAGGTACCTGATACGGAAAAAGCATTATTATCCTCCTATTCGCTTATAACGAAAAGTGTCAAGCTCGGAGAACAACTAGTCAACGAGGGCGGGACGCCCCGTTCCCCCTTCCAAAGCCTTTACTAGAGATTCAGAATGTACCCTCTTATACAATGCCTTAATATTTCATTCCTATGAATTATATGCAATAGCAGAAAACGCACACTGTTTCCCTAATTCGTGTAATCTTCTATAATTCTCCAAGGGGAAAGGGATACACATTCGGACAGCAGTATTGAATTCGTATAACATAGGAAGGATCATACGACAGTCTTCTAGCATATATCGAATCAGAAGCATGTCTAACTTATTCAGGTATCCTTATTCCGCGAGGAAGCATTTGACATGCTTTCATAATACCACTCATCTGATAGCTATGAAATGACTGTTGAAATTTGAGGGGAATGCTCATGTGCCGTCTTCGTCACCGAAGAGCTCCGATATCTGTGGCTTGAAGTACGAAATCAATCTCAGGGTTCCGTCTGGTCTTATGGCACAGCCAACGTAGGTCTGTACTCCTGACTGTGCCTTCATTAATCCCGCAGTGCTATAGAATTGGACTTTAGTAACGATGCTATGGACTTTCTTCAGAAGTGAGCTGAATCGGGCAACAAACTTACAAGAGAGTGCTCATAGCTTTGACATAGTCGGGCATATACCGCCCTCTTTGACGATATTGGAAGTAGTCATTTAGCCCCTGGATAACAGCTGCGTCACTGCTAGAGTAATGCCGAACGGGAAGGTAGATCTTCGCAACGGGGGCGGAGTCTCCTAGCCTGAACTCGACATTGTAGAGGATACCCGCCGTACGATGAGTGCTGTCACCTAGTGGCTGATCCAAAGACCCGTAGGCCTTGAAGAGCGCCTTCCAGAGCCAATGAAGGTCTACGAGGCCTAAGTAAAGCCTCGAGTTTCTGAGCCGACCCCCAAGAGTCATAATATTTATGACGGAGTTGAAGGTGGTATCGCGCGATCGAAAATAGACCTTGAGACGCGACTTCTTGGGGTCGATAAGATCGATGGCCAGCATTTCATATTCCAAATTTTTGTTTGCTACATCGGAAGCGAAGTCGCGGAACACTGAACAGGCCTCTAGGTTTTCACTCGTGACCCCAGGGATTGAGTCGATTGCTTGCAATATCACTTGCAAGTTGGACTGATTGTACGCTCTTGCCCTCATCTTCGGGAAAAAGTAGACTTTGGCCGTAATTTCAGTTGGTGCCAGGTCGAATGCGTAAAAGATAGAAGATTGATGATCTCCTTCATCGCCTTTGGGCTCCACATCATGGTCGACGTGGCCATTGAAGAAAGATATAAAGTGTCGAAATAGTTCCAATTTCATTTCTGGCAAGTAACGCAGAAGTTGGTTCTGGAATTCAGACCCAACAGCTAGGTTGTGGGGATCGAGCGAAGTGCCTGCGTGCAATCCAATCGGTTCTATGGAGTAGCGTATTGTTGGCGGACTATCCTTTGTGCCCCAATCCCAGCTCAACTCGACAGGAGTGCCGTCATCAGTCATGAAGCTTTGCCACGGTGATGTGCCCCGTTCGACGCCGGGCTCGTGGGAGACGCCAAGGTGAGGAGCTACAACTTCCGCGAAGAACTTCAAGTCTCGATATTGTGTGTCTGGGGAGTATCTGGCATTGTGGAGAAGGACAGCGAGTGCTCTTCCGCTATGCCGACTCCACCAAAAGCGGTGATGAATGTTTTCACAAGTCTTAAGCTCCGAGTTGACTTGCTGCCAGACCGAGAGCTCGGCGGGATAGCAAGGAAATCGTCTAACCCCTTCATGACGCGTTTGGAGTTCATTCCATCTAGTAGCCACGGAGAATCCGTCCAAGGCAAGTTGCAGAGGGTAGAATCCGGAGTGAGGGTCATTTTCGTGTATTGCTTGAGCCATAATCGTTGGTTCCGCGAATCTCCTAGAACAGTTACAACCATATGTTACGGATGGTGATTAACTATCTGACCTCCGTTGGTCTTATCGTCGAACGAAGGAGAGGTCAGCCGCAGAGGTGAATGAGCTCTATCTGACATGGCAGATGGGGTACCAGGCGTACACTTCAATTAATTCGGCATTTTGACATATCCACGCTGGCCTGCTAAAACACCGGAATACTAGGAAATACTTCCATGTTCCATCGAGCGCCTCATGTCAGGCCATTCTCGCAAAACCTACGACGGAACCCAATACCAAGTCACTTGAGGTGTGAGCATAGAGATGCGTATAGGCACAGTTGCCAAAAAAGAAGTATACGAGGTTTAGCTCGCCAATCTTGTAACTAGGTACCTAATGGATGACTGAAGATGTTCTCAGGGAATATTGTTACGCGTAGAATCCAGTATAGGGGGTGATAGGATCGGCGGTGGTGCAGAAGGATTCGTTAGGGGTATCGTGCATGACGGCTTGCAGCTACATGTACCTAGGTGAAAAAGTGCAAACAGGAAGCAATCTGCGAGCCGAGCTCGGATATAGCTAATTGGGACTATAAGCCGCAGTGAGATTTATCCATACAGAGAGCCAATGATCTCTTACGAGTAACTGCTCATTCTTGTGTCACTGGTGACCACCCGATGGGGATAGCTACCCCGAGGCGGCTTTCATCTTACTTGCATGAAGCCAGTAAGCGGATACATACCTCGTCGTATATCCGATCAACAATGTCGCACATCTTTAAACCCCTCTCGATCTGCGACATGAGTTCACTTATTGCACTCATTGGCAAGGTAGCAGGACCGATATACACACATACCGCGGCCTCATACCACTCAGTAGCCCTTGTCGATAACTTGCAGGGAACGATGGGATGTTAACAGCAATAACAAAGTATAGAACTACTGATGAAATCCTTGCACAGCAACCAAACTTACTCGGTTCCATACTGCGAAGAGCCTCATACCTTACTGTTGCAACTGCCCTCTACCCTCGCCAATGGCTACCATTTTGGTATTATGTGCACTTTGTTTTACTATTCAAATCATATACACTCGTTATGGCACTGGCTTGAGCGCCATTCCGGGGCCCTTGTCCGCGAGCTTTAGTAACCTGTGGAAGGTTCTGGCCGTCTATAGAGATGAGATGCCGCAACGAAATATAGCGGCGCATAGGAAGTACGGCCCAGTTGTCCGGATTGGTCCCAATCATGTATCCTTCTCGAGTCCAGGGGCACTCCAGATCATTCATGGATCCAGGCAAGCGTACTCAAAAGTGAGTTGTTCCCACACGTCACCTGTGAATGAATGCAGATTTCTACCTACCTACCTATCAGGTGCCTACGTATGCTAATCCAGTAGTCTGATTTCTACAAGCCAACGGCGGCCCCCTTCGAAGGAGCGCCACTCCTGAATCTTTTTGCAGCGCAGGATGTCGACTATCACTCGTCTCTCAAGAAGGTCGTTGGTGGTCTGTACACCAAGGCTGCCGTTCTTGACCTTGAGTCAAAGATCGACTTTTGTATGAAGGTGTTCGTAGATCAGATGCGAAGCCGAACTCAGGGGGTTAATCCCACTAATGTAGATATCTCCTTATGGGTGCATCTTTTTTGCTTCGACTGTCTCGGGGAACTTAATGTCTCCAAGATGTTTGGATTCATGGAGAAGGGAGAAGATTTCAATGGGATGATTAAGGGCTCAGATCGAATACTTATCATGACAGGATTGGTGAGGACACTGAGTAGTTCTCTTGATTAACTAGGGATTGCTGACGTCAATGAGCAGTACGCGCAAGCTCCTCTGCTCCAATGGGCACGATGGATCAAGGACAACTATCGGGGCCCAAGAGGACCCAACCCCGTATTGAAGGTTAGCAAACTTCCCATATATCCTACCAAGTGGACTCTACGTACTAATGCAGCCGCACAGTACACAATCTCAGCAATAAGAGAGCGTCTCGAAAAGCCCACAGAGGCCGCCGATATGCTGAATAATTTCCTTAAGCTCCGAGAGGCCCAGCCTGACAAACTCTCCATCAGAGATATCATAGGTTCAATTTATATCAACCTGTTAGCTCATACCCTTCGAGTAAAGCAGGGGATAAGTCTACTAATAAGTTGCATAGTATGGCTGGTCACGACGTCCTTGCTGTGACACTTAGAGCAGTTCTCTATTACGTTGCGCGAACACCTCGAGTCGAAGCAAAGCTTCGTGCCGAGCTCGCTACTCTAGGGAAACATTATACTCTTTCGGATAGTGTCCCATATGCTGAGCTTACCAAGCTTCCATATCTGTAGGCTATCCAACCTTTAATTGTGGTCAGATATTAATATCCAGAAACAGGGGTGCGGTTATCAACGAATCACTACGCATCCATGGGAACCTAGGCCTCATCAACGAACGCGTCACACCTGCAGAGGGTGCTATCATCGATGGGTATATGATCCCAGGTGGCACCATTGTAGGTGTAAACCCTTGGGTCATTCATCGCAACACCGACATATATGGAGAAGACGTAGACGTTTTCAGGCCAGAGCGGTGGCTGGATTCGCCAGAAGCTACAATAGATAATATGAAGAGAAACCTTTTCTCGGTACGTTGGAAACCCCTCCCAGGATAAGTGACGTTTCGCTGACATTGGTATATTAGTTTGGTGCCGGTCCCCGCATGTGCATAGGGAAAAATATTGCCATGATCCAGATCTACAAGTTTATTACTGGGTTTTATCTCCACTTCTCAGCGGAGCTCACTGATCCGGGCCGGCAATGGAACGTAGTGGGCAATTGGGTGACAAAGCAGACAGGAATGGACATGCTTGTGACGCCGCTAGAGTAGAAGGTAGGAGGTATATACTAGGACTATTGAAAAGGGACTTGATGATATGTCGACTCATATATTTCTATTGATGCTACCATCTGCTGCTTAACTTCCTACCGTAACAAGGAAAGGTGTAAGCATGATGTTGAGCGGGGATCTTGATGGGATGTCTCGTAGGGAATATTCGAGCAGAGCCGCTCCTAGAATGGCTACGGCAGAACATACCTAATCGGCAGGATGTGTAGCACAGGATCCAGAATAGTTTTGGCTCCAATGCAGTTATGTCGTACATCTGGAGTCAGTCAAATGACTTAGCATCTCGCATAAGCAAGCTCTAGTAGGATTACATCTCCATGGTCAACAGCAACGGCCGCTCGAAAGGGAAAGGGTTCGTACCACACGATGACGAATCCGAATCTCTGTTACCCCTGTTATCAAGGGCCGAGAACCTGCCATCAAGTCCTAGATACCTAGGTATCGGGTACAGGTCAGCCTGCATCCGAAGAACACCATCAAGTAGCACAGCCCGTAAGCCACATCAACATCAACCAATCAGCGTCAACGCGGCTTTATCAACCCGAAGGATCTGCCCAAATCATGATATAAACGGCAACTTGGTCTCTCAGAAGGATTTCTAAAACAGATATGGCCAATAGTGTTTCTTGTCGACGCTGCAATGTGGACGGGAAGCAGTTGCATATACATATTGGGATGCAGACTCTGAGGTTGAGACCCTTGACATGGCCTGCCGTTTTGCTTACCTATCTCTTAGCTATCTGGTTCCTCTTGCTGGCTGCATGGAAAGTGCAGACACTACCTAGGATGTCGAATAGCAACCTGCGATCACAAACCTGCTCCGTTAGGGGGATCATGATCCAATGGCAATGCTTATAGGCATCTTACTTTAGGTACCTAAGGTATCTTCACGTGAGACCGCAACGCAAGCGACCTCGGCTGTTCCTCACATTATAGAGCACATCAACCCAGTATCAACGTAACGGTAAAAGACAAGGCCCATGATTTCCGAAATTTGAGCTCTTCGTAATCTCCAAAGATTACTCCTTATTTGCAAACATATCTGGAGATACTCATACACATTGACTTCTCTTATTGATTCACCATGGCATATTTTGAATCAATTCATCAGCCTCTTCCCTTTCTCCAAGGGAATTCGGTTGTAAACTATCTTGCTACCGCCTTCACCCTTATCATCGTCTATCTAGTCCGGACACGTTACTATCATGGGCTGAATAAGATACCCGGGCCAGTGCTAGCCAGCTTCACAAGCCTTTGGAAATGGGACATAGTCCGTCGGGAAAAGATGCCCTTTGTGAACACCGAACTGCACGAGAAGTACGGCCCTCTGGTGAGGATCGGGCCCAACCACGTCTCCGCCTCTAGTGTAGAATCGATACAGGTCGTGCACCGATCTAAGAGCGGGTTCACCAAGGTACCTAATCTACACTCCTATCATCTACCCGGCACAGCTTTCCCTTCGTCGATTATTGACATGATTTCCCCCTTAGTCCGGTATATATGGCATCTTGCAGCCGAGGTTCGAGGGTTCCGACCTGCACAATGTCTTTTCGACCCAGGATGCCGAGTATCATGCTGCTCTCAAGCGCACGATGGGGTCCCTATATACAGTGACGGCTGTGTCGGGCCTTGAGTACCATCTCGACGAGTGTACGCAACTCTTCATCTCCAAGATGAACGGCATCATCGGATCTAAGGGCTCGGCCCCCGTGGATCTTGCTGCTTGGCTTCAGTACTATGCTTTCGATTCCCTGGGAGCAGTGAACTTTTCACAGATGTTAGGATTTCTAGAGTCAGGCACCGACGTCGATGGGATTTGTCACCTGGATCACGACCAGATGATGTATTTCGCAGTGGTAAGACTCCACAATCTACTACTTCGTTGAACATTGGAATATTGACACCGCCGAATCCAGTGGGGCCAGATTCCCATCGTCGAGCGAGGGTGGGCAAAGTTGAAGAGCCTTCTTACGGGAACAAGGAAGGAGAACCCACTCTTCAACGTGAGTAACATCTGCAAAGACCCTCTTATTCGATACACATGGTGACGTTGTAAACAACGGTCATAGTTCGCACTCAAGCTCGTGCAAGATCGTCTAGCCAACCCGACCAATGCAAACGACATGCTGAACCTCTTTCTGAGCCTACACAAGTCGTCCCCCGAGAAATTCAGCATCAGGGATGTTATCGCAGCAGCCTATATCAACGTGTGAGTGTACCGTCGAGGACAGACTCTAAATTTCCTTTCCCATGCTCATATTATGAAGTGTCACAGCCCACGACGTTGTTGCGATTACCTTGCGGGCCGTGGCATATTATCTTGCCAAAAACCCCGCCATCCAGCAAAAGCTACAGAAGGAGATCTCCGACGCGGAGGAAGCAGGAAACTTGTCAAATCCGGCAAAGTACTCTGAGATTAGCCCCCTGAGCTACGTGTAAGTGAAATCTCAATCCATCCTTTTAGATCTCGCCTACTCTACGCCCCAATACTGAGAAATGCATGAAAAAAAATCAGGTTAGCTGTTACCAACGAGGCCCTTCGAATCCACCCCAGCACGGGGCTCATCCTAGAACGACGCTGTCCCAAAGGCGGCGTCACTCTACACGGGAAGCATATTCCAGGAGACACCATCATTGGGGTAAATTGCTGGGTTGTCAACCGAGACAAGGGCATCTTTGGCGAGGATGCGCACGAGTTTCGACCTGAGAGATGGATAGACAGTGATCCAAAGGACCTGACAAGAATGAGGACAAACATGTTTACTGTGAGACTCCACGCCCCATTGATATTGTGACAGCATACTGACGCGATGAGTAGTTCGGGGCTGGGGCAAGGAATTGCATCGGCAAGAACCTCGCCATGATGCAGCTTACCAAGATCATAGTGGAGCTCTACCGGAACTTTGACATCAAGTTGGCCAACCCGGACAAAGATTGGACGGTGTCGGGTGGCTGGCTTACTCGACAGACTGAGATGGGCATGGTGCTGACGAAGAGGAACTGATTATCTCCTTTGTATTTCAACAGTTCACTATTGTGATGCTACCCAAGAGGGTCTCTGATTTTTACAAGGAATTTCACAAGGTACTCTCTGTGTCTTTAGGGGTGAGTAGCTACATCGGCAGAACACCACCTACCGAGGTACTCTGCGAGGTATAGTTGTTAGCTTATCACTCGGCGCAATATGAACTTGACATGGCAGTGAAGGCCATTATTCCACCCTTAATGGAATTGCATGTGACTTGAAATATAGGTAGGCTAGGTACCTAACCCGTGTATACCCTTCTATCCTACATAGTACCTGAGTATAAATGTAGAGAGGTGTATAGGTGATATAGACGATATGATGACCGGTCAGTCAGTCGAGCTGCAGGTGAGGTTAGTTTAACCTTGTGGGGGGAGCACATGTTGAGATATTTCAAGGTTGCATTGCATAACGCAGATCGGGATGAGATCTGACCCCCTATTACTTCCGCGGCAGGGTGAGACTAACACGATGTAGGGCTTAGCTCTATCTTGCTTGCTAGCGGTACCCAAGTATCTACCTAGGTATGTAGGTAATCTTCCCGTCAGCCAGCTTAACCTTGCTTTTTTTCCATGCAGGTTATAGCTTACGTGCGATCTATCTTAGGACCGAATGTCCGAGTGCGCACCACCGAATCGAAAAGTTGGGTAAGCTGCTTACCCCCCAACGCCCCTTTTTTTCTTCTTCGGGTAGGATGCTGCAGGTTTGGTCAGTATGCTCAGCAACTCGACACTCCCACTGCTTGCTAATGACGTTGCCTGAACCAAATATGCACTCCGAGAGGCTCATTTATAGATAACCTCGAGGTCTATGATGGGCCAGACACATACTGCAGAACGAGTCTGATAATGTGCATGCTGTGCCTCTCCATGTAAAAAGATCATGCATATATACCTGGTCAAGTGACTGCGGGGTATCGTGCTAGGAGAGAGAAGATAGCCACTGGGCCTTATTAGGCATGCATATTCATAGGGCCTCATCTTTTCTTGTTTTACATTCGAAGGCGGGCCGAGTGCGACTGCAAGGTAACCTTCCAGTACCACGATCCTTATGGAACGGCATCAATAAGTTGTGGAACCTGTTCGTGTGGGAATGGCCGTCTGCGCGTCGGATCATAGATGATCCTGCTCAAGCTTTCCTGTTGTATTAGCTACATTGTCGTAAGCTCTTTGCGAAGAAATTCATGCAGACCATGTCGCAGGGCATAGGATCCAAACAAGCTGCATTACACATCAAGTCCAGGAGTAGCCAATCAACCTATTAATACCTACCAGACGGCACCGGCAGATAGGAAGTGGGCACTATTGGTGTGGGCTTGTAAGCGTGGCCATGTCTTTACTTCCTTCATGTCGGGGTGAGTTCCGGCGGTGTCGGCATTCTGGTGGCATGTCTGGCGGCATGTCTGGGCGGCTCTTTCGCCCTCGCATGCCGCGATAGCTATCACTTCTACGTACAGTCGAGAAGAAGCTTCAACCTTTCTTTCAAGCAGCTCATTCCTTCTCTTACCCTTTCCGTCCCTCGACGATCCACGGCATGCAAATCTGGCCGCCCCGCCTCCTACGTAGCTGACCCTCACAGTCATAGTGATTTACAACGCCCGCGTCACACTATCAAAGGTTCTTGTCCTCGTATTTTATGCGCGCACCTTCTCTATATATCAAAGAGCTTATACGTGGATTAATTTCATGCCGGCTTTCGCTTTGGCGGATTTCCCTGCTGCCGCCGCGGGTCTCGTTTTCCCGACTTACCCCTGTTGTAGGGAAAAAGGGGGGGCAGCGGAAGTTCTGCCTGCCCCACACGCCAATACATGGGCAACGGGGACTCCTATTTCGGTCTCGGCCTCGAGACAATATTAGAAATCACTATCAAAATCATATGCGCTCGTCTGCTATTGCTCCCAGGGATAATCACTGTTGTTAAGCAGAAGTGAGGTGTATTACTTCCAGATTCAAACAATCCGACGATTGGGTTATGAGACAGCTATCACTGACCACTGATTGGCTCTGGGAGCAGAGCGAGACAGTGCACATAACAACGATGGGCATTACTTTCGCGGTCAAGGATATGCGGTGCACCATCGCTAGGTACAGAATAGACTCCTAGCGGTACACATGCGAAACGACGGGATAGCGAGCCGGATGGTTCCTTATGCAAGCGTGCCTAGTGGGCGGTATAAGCTACCTGTTATTCTACCAGAGGTAAACGAATAAGTTTCCAGTTTTATCTAAATTTCCCTAAGTCAAGACCTGCAGACCAGACTTTGCATCACTCATTCCTACAAAGCCTCCCGTCAGCATCAGGGACCCATACCTCACTTCCCACGGCCGTGTTAGCAAAGAAAAGATCCTGTGGATCGTAGATCTTCTTGATTCTCTTCAGCTTGGCGTAGTTCGCCCCGTAAAAGCTCTGCTGCCAATCCGTCTGTTGGAAATTGGCCTCGTTGAGGTATGTTCCTCCTCCAGGGGTCAGTGCGGTCAATGCTGGTATTGTGACGTCCAGCAGATATTTATCTGCAGCCATGTTAACATCCCGAGTACTTTCATAGTCCCAGGGCGCGAACGTGAGCAACGTCAGAATGCCGTCGCGCCAGGCAGGCAATACAGCGTTGGACGAGAGACTGTTCCCGGCTACACCATGCCCCGCGTTGAATGCGATACCGCCGGTCTGGTATTCGCCTCCAGGATATACGCTCAGTTTCAAGGCCTCAATGAGATCGATGTTTGATGTCGAGTTTTCTATCAAACGTCGAGGTATTATGCGTCCGCCTATTGACACGTCAATAATGTTGATGAGATCCAGGCCGTAAGGCAATGGTCCGAGATACTGGTTAAAATGTTCGAGGAAGCCTGGGTACGATGTGACTGAAGATGTGACGGGGACTGCCAAGTCGTTCATCTTGGTTAGAAACGGCTGCAGCAAGGCCGACACTTCGTCTTCGGTTTTACCTGGCGCAGTCAAAGGAACGACGACGAAGCTATCGTTATTTAAAGAATACACGATGGTGGCTCCGGAATCGACGATCGCCGGCAGTGCAGAGTGAAACTCTTCAACCCCTTTCCAGAAAGCCTCGTCGGCGATGCCCGTCTTGTCAAACGACAGGAACGCTCCGCCAACGATGCCATCTTTGAAAGCTTTTACAGTTACCGAGATGACAACCCCGTAGGTGCCGCCTCCACCTCCGCTAAGGGCCCAGTACAGATCCTCGTTCTCAGATGGCGATGCTACTAGATGAGTTCCGTTGGCGGTGACGACCTCCCATTCAAGGATCTGATCGGCGCCCATTCCGTAAGTCGAGCTGAGCGGAGAATGGCCGCCGCCTTGCAAGAAACCACCTGCTAGTCCAACAGTGGCGCAGGTTCCCCCTACGACACGAAGCCCGTGGGCACCTGCTGCTGTGTACATTTCGAAGGCTTGTACGCCAGCTGGGAGAGAGATTAGCGACAATTTGTATTTTGTGAGCGCAATGAGTTCGTTATTCTCGCAACTTAACTTACCTCCCATCTTGGCCGCCGGACCAGTGTACGCGGAGCTGGAATAATTCAAGAAATCGATAGATTTCAAATTATGAGTCCACAGTCCAAGTGCGCCCTTTCCAGTCGATTTCCCTAGATAGCTATGCTACGTTATCATGGAGTTCTCCAAGAGTCTGTCGATGCCAACTTACTCGTGCCCGGTGTTTTTGATGACAACCCGGATATTGTGCTTCTGCGCGAATTGGAGTCCAGCAGCAACATCAGATGGAGAGCTCACATTGACCGCGTGATCGAAATAATTTCCGAGGTCACATGCAGTCGACCTCGAGGTGAAGGGGTCACAGCTCTGGTTCTGCCAGTACGGCGCCATGATCTCGGCAGGATAGGGGTAGCTAATGAGATCAAGGCTCAGTAAAGGTTATATAAAAGTCTTAGTTAAGCGATCTCCACCTACTGAGTCTGAGATAAGTTCCATGTTCCAGCAAGCTGAGAGCACGCAGCCTCGTTATATGTTGGCTCGTGGCATACTGATGCCAGCGGGATCGTTGCGATTAGCCCTCCGTGTACTGTTTTATTCAGCTCTGACCATGCTAGGGGTTCCGGCCAACAGGAATCATTTCGTATACAACGACATTTTTTGCCATCCACTGTAGATAGGAGTAATGTAAGTAAATGAAGCGCTATCAGACTGGACTGAGAAAACGAGAACATGTCTAGAGTCATAGAATCAAGACTGTGAAGCTAGAGACTAGAGCAGTAGGGAAATATTACAGACGCACCAGTATTTTCCACGGCCCTGAGAATAATCTGACTTAAGTACCCAGCTGCTCAACTCCATCTGGAAATACTGGAAAACCAGCCACGGCGGCGGAGGCGTTCGTATTCTGGCTTCATAGATGATTCTAAGCCACGTAGGGCGACGAAACAAGTCCTTTGCGAGGAGCTGAAGACTCATTTGGGGCTATTAAGAGATCGCACACTGTAAATGAGAGCGGAGGATGAGGCGTAGACTGATGTGAGGTGAATCTTACTCAGGAGGCGTATGTTCATGCACGCGAGCTCCAGGCACATGGTACCCTAGACTCTTGTTACCAGGAAATGAGACTTGCTTGAAGGGTCAATGGGATTATGCTGAATTAGGCAGAGAGCTGAAGTCTGGTCCCGATTCGCTGCTTATCAAACAAAGAAACATTCAGCTCTATCAGCAGCGCTTCAGCAGCCTAGGCCTTAGCGTTGCTATTGGTTCCCGTTCACAGAGGCATGTGTTCGTCTGGACCTGTTAATAGACTACCTACCTAGTTATTAGTCAATTCATGCGGCATGGTGGAAAAATGATAGAGCTCTGAGAGATCATGAGATTGAATGGGAGGCCGCTCCTTGGGCTGACAAGCTACAACGGAGTTTGTTGACTTGGTCCGAAGGATTGCCGAGGTCGCCGAGAGTTGGAACCCCTTTTCTTTCTTTTTTGTGCCCAGCACGCCCGATCTAGCCGCGTGCCTGTTACACAAATTCCTGTCGCGTTGGTTACTGATGATGGGGATTCGTTACTAACGTTTGCGAGCTAGGAATGCGATGAATTTGTAATCAAATGCTCCTTGGTATCAAACAAGTTCCCCCATTTTATATTGAGCTGTGTCAGCGCCATCATTACCTCCTTTAGGACTTTCCCTTCAGCGCAAATTTCGTTTCCCTTCAGCTACCTCTCTTAAACTCAATCGTGCGACCTTGTGCGTCAGATAGAGATCATAATCAGACCGCCTCTTTCACCTACCAAGTCCATCATGTCGAGTCCCAACCTCCTCATCACTGGCGCGACTGGTTTCATAGGCTTCAAAGTCCTCATTGGAGCTCTGCAAGAAGGCTATAACGTCCGAGCCGCCGTACGCTCAATCGAGAAGTCCAAATACATCTCTTCGCATCCCAAAATCTTGGCTCTAGGCAAAGCGGACAAGCTCTCTTTCGTGGAGGTTCCGGACATCTGCCGCGAGGGCGCTTACGATGAGGCCGTCAAGGGTGTGAGCTATGTCATTCATCATGCTTCGCCTCTCCCATCGCCATTCCTGGATCCTCAGACCGGGATTTACGAGCCGAACGTCAAGAGTGCAAGCACCATGCTCCAGTCGGCCCAGCAAGAGCCCTCGGTGAAGAAAGTCATTGTCACGTTTTCCGTCTTTGCAAACGCTCCATTTCCGCCCGACCCTAACAGAGAGATCACCGCTGAGTCGCGAGTGCCCGACATGCCGGGCCCTTATGACTCCATGGTCCCCGCGTACAGTGCGGGTAAGATCGCGGCCCTGAACGCGACCGACAGATTTGTCAAAGATAAACAGCCGCACTTCGAAGTCATAAACGTCTTTCCCGGCTTTATCTTTGGATGGGACGACAGAGCTCTCACCCTCCAAGATATCTTTGCATCAACCAATAGAATGCTGCTAGCAGTCTTCACCGGACAGTCTTCGGATATCCCTATGCCCGCCGGTGCGATTAATGTCTCGGATGCTGCCAAAGTTCATCTACTCGCCTTGAAGGAGGGTGCCCCCAAGAATATCGGCGTCACAATTCCTCACAAGTTCAACGACGCCTGGGATGTGGTCCAGAAGCACTTCCCCAAGGCCGTAGCCGATGGTGTATTTACTCAAGGAAATCAACCAACAGTGCCAGTCAACTGGAATGCCCATAAAACCGAAGTCGACTTTGGGTTCAAGTTTAGAACCTATGAAGATACCGTTATCGACGTTGCTACTCAGTACCTCGATCTCTCTGGCAAGGAGAAGGCTTAGCTAGCTTAGTTCTCATGCTCGCTTCAAGCTACGTGTGGTTTCAGAGAGTTCTCGGGATTACACAACTTGATCATCCCTGGCGCATTGAATAACATCATTGTTTACTTCTTGCTTATCTTGCATCTCATGAAACTTATGTTGGTGTCTCTTAGTAGACTGATGGCTGGCTACATGCGAAGCTCTCCCATATCCAAGAAGTCGCTACTACGTAGCAAGTCACTAGTTCAATTTTCGTGAAATATCTTTCTTGCATTAATTCTACCAGTAGTTCGGGATGAGCTGTGCTAAGGTAAAGACACGCCCCGTACCGTCAGCGTATGTAACCAGCGTTGCCGCGAGGTCACTTAGGCGCCTATAGGTCAGCGGCACCACGTGCGTAAGCAATAAATTGACTCTAGCCATACGTGTAGATAGGAACACCAACCATAATGCCAGTAGTGTTGTTGAGATGCAGGCTCTTCCAGGCTGCACAATGCTTACGGTACAAGGCCAAAAGCTAGCCCAAGGTACCTTAGGTACACGAAGGCGGATGGATACATATCACCTTTATGTATAAGGAGTATCTATCTACCTTATACTATTCGGCGCTGTTGGCGCCGCGTGGTCTTACCCGTATTATGTTTGTCCTACCCGAGTTGCTCACCGATCGAAAATATCATTCCTGCATTCACAGAAATGCGGCTGTAGGCAGCCTCGAGTCTGCCGAAGGGGGAGGTGTTACAATACACACTTCATATCATATAGAGTAAGCGGGCTGACATGATCCTAAAGACATGTTGGCTGCACCTGGCACTATAAAAGACGCCAACTCGCTCCTTATCAGGAAGACTTACATTAGTGCGCGAAGCATGACCCGATTTGTGGTCATCCTAGCCTATTATAACAAGGGATTAGTTGCATGTTATGGCTTATACTGGGCGCATCACCTTTGTCATGCTCGAGTATGCAGGTAGCCTTTTTCGCCCGAGTATTGTCGCATCTGCATCGCTGTTTGATCCCGCTTTGGATCATCTCGTATGGGCTATTCGATATGCAGAGGTGTGCTTCTTTGTATTTCATGCATAGGTACCTACGCTATGTGTGGAGCGCCTGAGATTGAGGGGCTTCATGACGCCGAGGTAGATCGAAGAAAGGGGCTATTTAGTCGTTAGAAATAATGAGAGTGGCTGGTCAAAAGCCAGCCCGATGTTTGCCATTCATTGGACGATCTTCAGCCTCCATGAAAGGCTGTCGAGATCGACGTCTTCGGGGACATCCGTACTTAACACGTGGCGAAGTTGGCACGTATATGATGCCTACCTAGGTTACCTCATCCGCCTAACTTCACCACCTGGGCACTCACCACACCGCGATCCAACGCGTCCTCTTCCCCGACATGAACTCAGAGAAGCCAGCCGTCATAAACGTACCGGGAGCTAGGGCTCCGCCGGCAGGATATCGAAAACCGATGGGTATCTAGGTACCTACCTGAAGGTAGCTTAAAAGTCCAGACTGTCCAGGTCCATTCTCCACAGCTGCCTACGAACAACGGTTGACGTTTTGCGACCTCTTCATTCGAAGCCAATACAATCGCAGTTTCCCAGATAGTAAGCTAGAGAATCTTGTCGGGAAGGGCAGCAAAGACGTCTTCACGTTGCTTTTCTCGTACGGCTATCCTGCTAGAAGTCGATGACATGTCCCACTATTACTTCTAGATAGGTAGCGTCACGAAGGTCTACCTGTATAGAAGCATCGTTGAAATTACTCGAAGATACTTAGCTTCAATACAAACTCTCCTTGACTTTGTGTATTTAATCTATACGTCGCTATTGCCTTGATAGAATCATAGTGGATCGCGGCTTAACTGATACTAAATTCGTTCACTCGTGTAGTGAGGCTGATCTTTTTAACCCTTCAAGACGCTTCTTAGTGTGTATGGGTAATGTCTTTCCAGCCTCACCATAGAACCGTTTCGTATCTTCTTGCAAGCCATTTAAAACAGCTCCTATACTATCATATTTATTATACGTAAATCATACCTCACAAGCTTGCGGTAGAACATCTCTGACCTACTAAGAGTTGAAATCGTTCCGCGGGTTTAATGGATATATAACATATCATATGACTGCAATAAACGACTTGACGCGTACGCACATAACGCTATTCATCCGCCTCGGGCTAAGTATATGCCTATATCGATATCACGACAGTTAGCAGGGCCGTGTAGGCTAGGACTGCGACCAATGACGCGATGCCACCTACTCGCTCGGCGCTGCTGGGAGATGTCGTTGCTGTCGTGGTATTACTGCTACCCTCGACGGTGGCTATCCGGCCGTCGAGCTGGAAGTCGATGGGGCTCTTCTTCTGAATGTACGCCATCAACACATCCGCCAGAGTGTCCAAAACTTCTGCTCCCTCGACTGGCGGCACCATGTTATCGCCCCCGCCTGTGATGAAATCGGACGTGACCACCGTGTACTCGGCTCCGGTATCCACGGGCTTTCCACCGATCGCAAGGCGCACAAGGCGTTGCCCAACGGCATTATTAGGGTTGTACTCGACCTTGATGCTATGGCTGACCTGGCAGAAGCTCTCAGCTGCTTCATGGTTGTACTGGTTTACTCCGCTGACGAGTCCCTCAAAGATTTTCCACAGGTCCGCGCCGCTGTATTTGACCTCGACTACCGCGTTTCCGAACGGGAATGCTGTGATGACTTGTCCACGCGTTATGTCCCCCACATCAATGCTCGCGCGGATACCGCCTCCATTCATTAGCGCGAAGGACGCGTTGCTTCCAGCATCAAGGCGATACTGCAAGATTGCGCTGCAGTTCTAGGGTTAGCACACATTTCGAGAGGGACGGGGGCATGCAGGGGTATGAAACCTACTCAGAGATCAAGTCGCCCAAAGTGCATTCCTGCGTTTGGCAAGTTGAACGGTCTAGCAATACTTTCGTGGTGCCGATCTTCTCGTCGGCGTATTTCTCGAACGGCTTCCTCCAATCTTCGATCTGCGCCTGGAGGCCGGCATCTTGCTTGGTGGTGTTGGTCATGTGGATCGGCGCTCCGTGATAGGCGAGGATCTTGCCCTCAGAGTCGTACGTGACATCGATGTAGCCCAGATACTCACCCCATCGGTAGGCGGTGACGACGAAAACCTCATCGCCGTCCTTGTTCGTCTCGATTGTGGGGTACGGCCCCTTGGCTCCCGGCATGTCCCCGATGAGCGTGTGGCTGTGGCCGCCCATGATGAGGTGAAGGCCGGTGGTTTCCTGGGCTAAACGCTTGTCTTGATCATAACCGATGTGGGTAATAGCTGCAATGCGGGTGATGTTCGTTGTACTGCGGATCTCATCAATCGAAGCCTGCACAGCGGCAATGGCGTCTGTGAACTTCGTACCATTGCCCGGATTGCTAGTATCAGCCGTCTCCTCAGTAGTTACGCCGATGATTGCGAGCTGGTACTTCTCAAAAATGTGGTATGGCTTGATGGTGGAATTGAGCTTCTCATTATCTGAAACGATGTTCGCAGAGATGACTGGGAATGTTAAGTTTTTGATAAAGTCGCCCAGCTGGTCGTCGCCACCGTCGAACTCGTGGTTCCCCAGGGTCATGGCGTCGAAGCCAAGTTGGTTAAGGGTGTCGGCGATCTTTTCTCCTCCGTAAAAGGTATAGAACATGGTGCCCTGGAACTCATCGCCGCAATTCAGCAATAGACTATCAGGATGCTCCGGCCGCGTGTCATCAATAACAGTCTTGATGCGAGCATATCCGCCATAACAGCCCTTTGAGGGGTCCGTACAATCGGCACCAGACGCAGCGAACTGGTCTAGATGTGCGTGTACGTCGTTTATGTGATAGAGAGAGATGTTGTAGTTGCCTTCGGAGTCAATGAAGCGCTTCGATAAACGCGAGCTGTACAGAGAATCGTCTGCTAATACCAACGCAGCCCAACTGGCGGCTGCGAAGAAGGAGTGGAGACTTGCGACGCGAACCATCGTGACACAGCTCACTCAATCGGTCAGTCAGTCGATTGCACCTCTCTGTGGCAAAGAAAAGACTACCAACAGCACAACGTGTGCTCACCCTCGCACTACTAATAAGCTGACCTCGCTCGTACGAAGAGGTTAGGGTAAGCGCTGAGTTGAAGCATTAATTCCCGGCCCACGATAGGAATGATTATCACTCACATCTCGGCACAGCTCCAGTATTATTCCGAAATTCCTTCCTCATTTGGTCCAACGTTAACCACAGCGACGGGACACCAACGTTGTATTATAATGAAGTTCGCCGATGAGCCGGGAGACACTACCGGCAAACAGCGAAGGGACCCTGGGTGTGCCAAGACTGTCTGATGCCATCCTCTGCACGCCCTTTCAATCTTGACCCTACCATGTGCCAATGAGATTCGCAATCGGATAGCCTCTGTAACCTGCCGCTTAGATTGGTCATCTCTAAAACCAACCTACTTTATCGAGCGAGATAGCCTAGATGCCAATGTCCTATGATCTGGATTATGTCGCACAGTTCTGGCAAATGCTCATAATTTCGCTTCTAATCATTAGTAATAACTTCGTATTCCTCTTGAATATTGATTGCGACATTTGGGAGTGACTTCTTGAACATAAATATATTTGGACTCAGACAAGTGCTAATGATTGGCATAGACGAGCATACGAAGGTCAGATGAAATGGCACGTTACCGGTGGAGTTTGAGCATCGCGAGCTCTACCTGGGTACCTGTGCGAAGGGGCAATTCCAAAAATCTCCGTAGGTGGGCTATTATGCTAGAAAGCCGCTAACAGAAGAAAAATTACTTACGACTAAGATTTCTATGTAATAAAAATGACAACAATGGCCATGGTCGCATGTCCCATTGCCTTTCATGGCAAGAGACTTCAAGTAGATTTGGACAAGATGACGTGAGATTAACTGATCGCCCCTTGTAATTCTGAGCGACTCACGTTCCATTGCGCTTTCTAGAACCACCTTAGGGCCGATTCTATGCTTCATAGTCGAATTTCTCATATACGTATCCGCGCAAGAGTAGGTGAGACAATGAACCGACATGCCTCTCAAATTTCGATCCGCGCCTTGCCGCATTAAAAATGCTCTGAGGTAATGCGCTGGAGGGTTTCGAGAAAGACTTTCGGAAATACCGGGCACAACGAAGCACCAACTTCTTGACGAGCTTCTTTACCTTCCACGGGCTCCCCGTCTTCAAAGAGCAGTCGAGTGTACCAAACTCTTTGAGAATGACATTGCTTCAACCACGACATATGAAGGGTAAATTAGAAACACGAAAGGAAATTTTCTCATTAGTGGTAATTTGAACGTTGCTGGTGCCATGTCTCTAATAAAGCAATTGCCTACCTCTGTTCCGAGTCAGCAGAAAAGCGAAAGGATGCTACTTGAAGTGAATAGGAAATTCATGCTAATGTAGGGTTAAGGAATTGCCAAGCGCTTTGCAAGCTTCATGCCTTTTCGGTATCTGAGAGAAGTATGGACTGCTACGTGACGGACCACGCGATCAGATAAATAGTCATGTGTGATCGACGGTTGGAAGACATCCTGAGGCTGAAGCGGTTTAGGACTACGAACAGAGGTGCGTCGACAGCCGCCGATCAAGACGGCTGGCGTTACGCGGGGAAAAGCTTGGCCTTTCGAGGCTCTCTCAACTAACGATTTTACCGCGCGGCAATGACGCAGCAGGATGGATTTGGATTCTTTTCTTGGGTTATTGATCGTGCTTCTGTGGCATTGAAAGTTCCAATCCTAGAGGATGGGATGAAGACCCTTGCGCCGATCGTCGTTTGCAAGTATGTAGAGCAATAGGCGCATACTACATCGAATCTCGCAGTTAGATCTCGGCTTGCCGGTTACGACCACTGCATTGTTTATTCTTGGGCTTGGCGTCTTGGCTTCGGTGTCGATCCTGATGGAATACTGTTTTTGCATGTCGTAGGACCTGAACTCCCTACTGCCAATCCCTCATGTCCTACTGAGGCTCACTAGGGTCGCTTAGCCCCTTCGAAAATAGGCCGACGAGGTGTGTGAATCGCGAATCCAAGAGGAGCCTCGTTGTTTCCCTCTCACCAGGTGACTTTCTTCTAATCCGCTTTTGAGAGGATGGGGTGTAGGTTGGCTCTACAATATCCGACTACATTAACCGGTTACGTATGTTGCACCGATAAGTTGAATCAAGTTCCAGGCTCAGACGATCATTCCATAGGTACATAGCGAGGTGCCAATCTCGTACCTATTAAATATAGCAAATAAGGGGAATAGAATCGGATGGAAAGAAGCGAGACAGAAATAAAAGGACGCAGAAGGATAAGGAATGGGAGGAAGACGAAAAAGGGCGAGGATGGTATTCTTCGCGGTCAAGACGATTGAATGGAATATTTTTGGTTTCTGGCGTGTCTAAATTAACGGTCCGCCAAGAGGATGCTGAGACCTCGAATTGTAACTAGATGACGCCCAATGGAATAATGACATGCGTTAGCCGAATGTTCTACGAGGCTATGCGTCTAGGCGGAAATCCCAGAGTGAGACCCCTGTCACACCAATGATTCAATAGCCAAGCTAAATTCTGGAACAGCCCGTTCTTTGCAGCAGGCGACTGGAGAATAGCCGCGCCTGTTGAAACGACTGAGAGGTGGCGCAGCTCAGTCGCAATACGAATTGGGGGTTTTGATTTGGATAGGGGACGGTGCAATTTATTGGACCCGGATGATCACAAGTCGATAATGGCATTCAAGTCACGTCGAAGGAAATTACATAGGTGGTTCGTTGTTCTTGATTTTCTCTTTCGGTGCCTGAGATGGAATGTTGCAGTTGAGGATTCAAGGGTCCTGCAGTATGTACACCAACATAACCCTAGAGCAAGCATGCAGGGTGCTGACCCCGCGGACTGGCGCATAGTACCTAGGTAGGTTCTAATGTGCGTCGCATGTAACCGCACATGTTTGTACCTAAAGGTACCTAATGGATGTAAGCTTTTCACGTAATCTCGGTAACCAGCCCTGATAGAGTGTCTTGACAGAGTTCACACGCAATGCCGTGGCTTCTCATCCAAACAATAATACAACAATAACAATATTAGGTATTTTTAGAGTTCCTCTAGCCTAACCTTATCCAGAGCGGACTTGCGTTCCATGGTTGACGGTAGGTAGCTTCCTGGGTCAATTATCGATAAGATAATACATAGCAGGCATTTCATCCATTTACGCGACCCTGCCCCTGGCCCCTTGGTCCCCGGTCCCCTACACTACATGTACATAGGTACATATGCTAACAACCTGCATGGTGGGCAATCTCCAACCACTCCAAACCTCCAAAAGCTCCTATTATGAGGTAGATACTTGCCACACCCGGATCTTGCATGGATGAAAAATCCTGGTCGCCCAGAGTCCAAAACCTGTTTATCTTTCATTGCCTCTCTTTTCTCAATTCTGTGTTTACGCTGTTCTGTTCTTTTCTTGCTTTCGACCCGATAGTCAGTTCAGAGTTGCTATAGAATAACTGGGTAGCCTTCTCAACAAGAGGAAGAAGAGAAACCTTTTCACTCTCTTCGTTTTATACCTAATCTCGTCGTGATAACTTGGCTAGGTACAACAGCGCCGGGAGCTCTCCTCCGACCACCACACCACCGTACGGACTATTCCGTATACCCCTTTCCCCTTGATCTGCGTATACGCGTCTGGCCAGATCCGATTCTCCACCGCGGTCCACCTCGTTTCCCCCATTCCAGACGCCCACAGCTCCACGCTCGAGACGGATAGTCAGTTTGGCCCCAGAGCTCCTCTATCGAAAAGCCATCAATTCAATACCAGACTGCTTTACAATTCCCTAATTGCCATTATTTTCGTCCTTCGTTAAACTTCTTTTCCTCTTCGGTGGCAGGACTTCCGCAACACGTTGTATTATCTATTCCATTCAACCAATCAATCAGTCTTAGAGACGTCTGTGAAAGACGCCGTCAACATGAACTTCACCAAAAAGATCGACCGTGCCTTCCAATGGGCTGGCGAGAAGATGGGCCAGGAGGCCAAAACGAGTCATTCGGACGAGTTCAGAAACCTGGAGACGGAGATGGCCTTGCGCCATGACGGTAAGATGATGAATGCCAACTGTCTACCAATAGTCCTGACCGCAGCTAACCTGTGTGACTCCATTAGGCTACGAACGTCTCCAGAAATCCATGAATACCTATGTCAAGTCACTCTCTCGTCGAGGCGAGACCTACGAGGATAAGGAGAAAGGCCTACCTGTTAGCTACCTGGGGCGCACAATGATAAGCCACGGCGAGGACTTTGAGGCAGATTCCGAATTTGGCAATTGCTTGATTGGTATGCTCTCCGCCCTCATATGAAATGGTGGGATAATCGCTGACTTTATATACGTAACAGCCATGGGCAGAGCCAACGAACGAATTGCCGGAATCCAGGAAACATACATTGCCCACGCCACGTCCTACTGGTTGGAAGGTTTGGAGCGGTCTCTAGCCATGATGAAGGAATATCAAGTATGTCACCCTTGACTCACTGAAGGACAGCCTCGAGTGCTAACGTTGACATTCGCCAGTCCGCCCGCAAGAAGCTCGAAAACCGACGTCTCACATATGACTCGAGCATGGTCAAGATGCACAAGGCTAAACGAGAGGATTTCAGACTTGAGGACGAGCTTCGCACTGCGAAGGCAAAGTACGAAGAGTCGTCTGAGGATGTTCTGCGTCGGATGCAGGACATCAAAGAAGCGGAGGTCGACTCTGTCCGTGACCTCACTAGCTTCCTTGACTGTGAACTTGACTACTATGAACGCTGTGCCGAAGAACTGCGACGTGTAAAACAGGAATGGGTGGCTGGCCAGGGTCAACCACCAAGCGGTTCCCGCCCTTCTGACCTTGGCCTTTCACGTAGACCTACAAACAGGAGCAGAAGCAACACCGCTCATTCGTATTCTGGGCGCAATGACCGCGCCGAAAGATGGGCCAGCCGACAGGACACCTATGAACAAGAGGAACCAGCTGCCGAGCCTGTGCGCATGCCTATTCGCTCAAGCCCGTACCGCGGTAGCGCAACGGTGGCTCCCGAGGTGCCACGACCGAGTATCAATCGCGCCACCACGCACGGTGGAGCCTTTGAAGGGCAAACACCGAGGCAATCGACATACCGTGAACCTCCCCCTCCTGAATCGTTGCGCAAAGCTCCTACAGTGCCGGCGCCGAACATAGAATCACTTCGCAATAACCTACGCCCGGTGAACAGGATCCAGACGAATCAGAACTTAAGCCCAGACGTCTACGTAGATGAGTACGACACGGCAACTAGTAGTGGCAGCCCGGAGTATGACCGTAGCGAAAGCCCAGCAACGAGCTACGGAAGTCTTAGCCGCAGTACGAGCAACACCGGTTTACGAACGACGGGGACTGCAGGAACTGCAAAGAAAGCCCCTCCGCCACCCCCGCCCAGCAGAGCTAAGAAGCCAGCGCCACCTGTCCCAGCGAGGCGGGAGCTGGGATACTAGAACGACGGCGCAATATAACCCGTCACTTTGGACGCTGGCTCATGGTTTTCTATAACGCTAGTGCGTTTAGCTCATCAGACTTTGCGAGATTTTGGAATAGACATGGGGAAATCAGGTATATGAGGGTAATTCATAAGTCAGGGATGCGTTGTGGCTTCTCTCAAGGACAATGAACTGCGTTCCCGTAGGGGGCGATGGGAAAGTTTAGTTGCATGGCGTCTGGCGCATCTGTATACTGTAGGCTGCACTGAGTGGCGCTCGAAAACGACTCAGGAAATAGATTCATGGACTGGCTCCTTTGTTTCTCGTCAAGTTCAACCCTAAATCTCGCGAGCCGATTTTCAAAGTAATACAACATCGGATTGTGAAATGATTGCGCCGCGCCTTCGTCATGTTGTACTTGAACAACATCAACTTCAGGATGTCTTGTCAAATACAGTACTTGAAGTACCTGGATTTGAAAGCTGCCTTGCACGGCCAGTCAACACGGCCAGATATCACGTTCATGCCGAGTATGTATTATTACGAGTTGGAACGCAGTGCTCACCAAATCGCGCCGCGGGCTGGAGTTACTTGTCGTCGTTTATGTACCTTGGATGTCATCTCACACCAAATCCCGCCTCCTTACAAGGCCAATTCCTATGTTACCACCGTGTAACTACCTAAGGTAGGTATATACTCTCATCTCACGCCAGAAGCGCAATATGCTTCAGCTCACTGTCTTAAAGTCAGCAGATGCCCTGTCAAAATGGAAGCTGGGGAAAGTTTCACGATCCAGGACGGAGAGCGGGGGACTGCGCGACTTACTTCTGAACCTGCTGGCCGACTTTCATAGGCGCGTACTCGACCTCGTCGCCCTCGTCGCGGCCAAGATCGAAATTCGCGGCTCGCACGGCCTTCGCTTGGTCCACTAGCGCGGGGATGGGCGCAAGATCGTAGTCGCTGCTGAGATGCCAGAAAAAGGTGCTGCTGATGCGCACTAGCGGCCGATTTGGGAAGTCACGTCTGCGCGTCTCGACGGTTTTCAGTGTCGCGTCGTTGACGACGACCTCGTGGTACCCGGCCTTCACGAGCCCGCCTGTCAGATGCTCGAGCTGCTTACCGGCTTGGACGAGGAGGTAGCTTCCGCTCTGGCCGGGGCTGGGACGCGGGATGCTGACGGCGATGCGCCGGCCAGTGTTTCGCGCCCAGATGTGCAGCCCCGGATACCGCGAGCGCCCGTGGATGGTGAGGAAGTTGAGGTCCGTGTGGAAACCGGCGAGGATGGTGTCTTTGGAGCCGTACTTCTGGAGGTCCGAGGCTGTTGGCGCTAGCAGGTGCGGGCTTAGGCCGGTGTGAGTTTGAATGGAAGACCGGGAGACTGAGATGAACGAAGAGCCTGATCTGTAAACTCACCCATATCTGCCAGCGTCAGTGAACGTCTCGGCAGGGAGCCCCATACCGACTGCAGCCATTTCAGCGAGTCCTGAGACGCTAATCCACATCCGTACCGGATTAGTTACGACTCCCCGTACAGTGATTTTCAAGTAGAAGTTGCAATCGATCTCACTCACGCGGTCTTCATGCTCTTCCCCCAAGTCTCCATGACCGGCGTCCACCTCTCCCTGATCTCCGGGGCCTCGGGAATTACATTCTCCGCATTCAAACCCGGGAACTGCGTGGCGTACGGCGCAGGCTCGCCCATGCGCCAGAAGAAGCGGCACTTGGGATCAGGCTGGTGGCCACTGATGTCCAGCGGCCGCTCGGCCGGAGCCAGGCGTTCGATGACGCGCAGACAGGGCTCGTCGACGGCGCACTTGGGCTTCTCGGTGTTCTCGAGCGTCACGCCGACCTGGTAGCCCAGCTCGGGCCTCTCGTCGCGCTTCAGCGTCTCCGCCGGCTGCGCGAAGTAGTCCTCGAGGAGGTCGAGGAACGCCTCGTTGTCCGCCTCGGACACGCGCGAGTCGTGCAGCACCAGCGCGCCGTATGTGATCAGAGCGCTGGCGGCGCGGGCGCATTCCTCCTGCGCTGCGGGGCTGGAGGGCGCGTTGCTGCGGTAGATGTCCAGGTCGACGATGGGGAGGTCCATGGACGGCTCCGAGGCTGGTACAAGCGAGGCCATCGTTCTATTGTATGTCCAGATGATTATCTTTTTCTTTAGTATGGTCTCCGATGGTGAACACCTTGGTTGAAAACGCCTTATAGGTTGAACCTGCCATGGGTATCAAAATGTGTATTTGAAATTGCAATCTTCACTCCATCAGAGGTAGGTATACATACATGTAAGTTAGGGATCGGCTGGGATTCTTATCTTCGCCGGTACCTAAGCCATGTAAGGGATCATGCGGGTAAGAATTATCTTAGGAGCTTAGACTAGAACACTTATCCCTGGAGCTCAGACCATTTCGTTTCGAACATCGTTTGTACCTCTCTGGCCGCACCACTTTTGAACCAGTCAAACCCCTGCCATACCCCTCCCCACGATTTTCGAAACTCTGTTGAACGCCACGCATGTGCCCCACAGCAGAGGCCATGCGCTGTGGCTGGAGCGGGCTTCGCTCGCTCCACTCAAAATGTTCTACATAGTCTGAGCTCCCGAGATAGATGCAAATAATAACCCATATGCGTAGCCAACTTCCAGGCCCCTACGTCGTATCCCTCGACGTGCCATATCGAACATGAGGCACGGATATGCCTGCCGACTAGCCAGTACCACCTACGTTTCATAGGCCTAAAAAGGTGCGACCACGCCATTATATCATTAGGTCCGGAATATTCTAGTTTGGCATTATATCCGCCTGAAGACGAATCTACGGGCGATAGAAATGTCCTCAACGCATGTAATTTCTTCCTCTAGGGATCAATGTTGATCCAACTACATACAGGAAATCCCCATAAGCTTAAAGCCATAGTCCACAGAGTTTCATGAATCTTATCAGTATCATCGACTTCCCATTGCTTCACATCCCCGAACTTTTTAATAAAATCAACCAGGTTGTTTTCGCATATCTTATAAGTCTCCCGGGTTCCTTTAGAAGTGAAAGAAAAATGTATCATTCTATCGCGATGTCTCATAACCGGGGTTAACTCGACACGCCTATCCATAATGTTCCATTTAATCATGCCGCCGAACTGGATTTCGCTACTGCCAACAGAACTAGAATGGTATTAGTCTATAAATGGCATACGAGAGAAGGAAATAGTACCGGAATAGGCAAACAAGGCTCACATCATTGGCTACCTCTTGAAGACAAGCACCCATCGCTCTCGCAGCTGTTATCGGCGACGCTCTTCTGATCCCAGACTTTTCGTTCCGTTCGTATGCCAGTACGCCATTGGTATATTTCCAACGACCACTGAGGCCGCTGATCTCGGACCACTCGTTGCTTTCATTAAGCAATGCAGCAGAGCCAAATCTTGAAGATGAATCGATTAAGATTCCCGTGTTCTTGCAGCGTGCGACTCTGTGTCTGCCAACGTCGTAGTATTGAAAACTATACCGATTGGGATATTCCGCCTCAAGACGATGGGCAACCTTCAGGGCAAATGATGTACATCTGCCGGTATCGCGAGACCAGGTTGAAAGGAAAGGGGGCTCGTATAAGTTCTCTTGGGTGACCGAGGTATGCTTGAAGCGTTTCAGCTTTTCCGGGCTGGTTAGAATGTCTCTATAGCTTAGTCCTAGACTATTTGCTATGACATCTAACATATGAAACGATGAATAGGGTCCATTTTGAAACGTTTGCTTCCAGACTTCTGTGGCTATGTCGATCTCTTCTGCCATGGTGTTAAAGAGCTACCAACTGGTATGAGCTGCCACTGATAGACAAGAGGTTCATGAGAACGACTGGGAATTACGCGAAACATATTGGTGTACACCTGCCTAATACCTAGGGAGCATGTATGGAAACTACGAGTGACATACATGTCGATAGGAGGTCCTATCTGCATATGTAAACTATAATAACGACCCACGCTACTTCGTCGCACTCGTCGCTCTTTCTTAACGGGGATATAATAGACTGGCTGAATATGGATACTCGTCGATTATGCTCCCACTAAACCGCCTAACAGTAGGTACATAAAATGTCCTCCGGTCGGGATAATCACCGCAGTCTCAAATTATGCTCCCACTAAACCGCCTACCAGTAGGTACATAAAATGTCCTCCGGTCGGGATAATCACCGCAGTCTCAAATTTCGTCCCAAAAATCCTCATCCAGCTCACCAGCAGGGGTTGGGGTCCAATCCTTGTAGTGTCCTAAAACAATTAGTTTGATTGATCAAAATATAATTGAAATCTTAACTTACTAAGCCATGGGCATATCTTCTCTCTCTCTTCGGGGCTCATTTTGGCGTACTCTTCCCTGGCCTCGCGGGACCATCGCTCGAGTTCTTCAACCGTTACTGTTTTATGATCGTATTGCTTGGTGTCGGCATTCGAGCTGGGGTTCTTTTTGTCCGACGCGGATGACATAGTAGTAGGCGAAGTGGATTGTGGTTTTTTGGACGTTGTGGACGTTGTGGACGTTGTGGGGGAAGACATTGTGAAGGGTGGAAGTTGTATAGGATGAGGTATGGCTTTTGCTTGTGGATTTGGCGGATTTTAAATATTGTAAGGGTGGAAGTTGTATAGGATGAGGTATGGCTTTTGCTTGTGGATTTGGCGGATTTTAAATATTGTAAGCTCAGCTTTTGGCACCGACACCGAGCACCTGCCACTTCCGTGCGGCTAAAGAATTATACTTTTGGTGGGCGATATTCAGCCAATTCAAAGTTTTTTATGTGCAGGGGCTTTAGGGACTATTAGAAATTAGGTTTGCAGAAGGCCTTAGCGCATCATGGTGACAATTCCTGGTGATGCAACAGCCCTGAACATTGATTAAATTCAATACCGGGAGAGCAACTGCTACGTACATAATCTAGGTACGTATGATAGACTATTCCACTTACCTATTCTACCGAAACAGTCATCGAAGAAACATAAGGTTCCAGTCATCTAATGTAGTACTAGCGCGTTGGTACCTAAACTAGGGGGAGGCGAATAAGTGACCGATTGCGTCTCCAAGGAAACCTCCATCCTCTCCTACCCGACCCCGTCGGCCCCCTTTCACATCTTTCTACCTTTCAGCTTTGTAGAGAACCGCACCTGTAAAGTTTCCATACTGCTCTTTCGTTCCGGAAAGGCCTCCACAAACTGCTGATAGATCTCCTTCCAATTTAACCCCCGCTTCTTCAGCTTGATGATAATGTTGTCGCCTAGATTATTTCTTGACCGTTGCCGATATGCGGCCTCTTGTATTGTCAGTGGATATTATTCGAGAGCGAAGCCTGCCTTCTTGGAGGCCTTAGAAGGCTTAGGGATCTTGTCAAGCCCCGTCCACGCTCAAACCATCGCGGTGCTGGATAAATTCGCTCGGGCAGCTATTATCCATGACGACCTGTCCGCTACTCTTGCCCAGCTCCATGCATCCTACAATGCTCATTAGGAATTTACTAGGAAGTCATGAGAAGAGGACATGGAGAAGCCTTTCTCGACTCGGCTATACGTACTTAGAAGCAGGCAACATCAACCAAGCCTATCACATGCTCCTTAACGCCAGACAAGGTTTGCTGGCAAATATAACTGAGCTTCACCCTCAAAGACTATATCTTTTGGTAAGAGAGCTTACAGAGGATATCGCATGGGTTTTGACGCGACAAGGTAACTTTGAGGCAGCGGAGGGAGAATACGTCAGAGTAATAACACAGTCAGAAAAATGGAGGGAAGCATTCGTGCCTGACTTGGCGCATCAAAAGTATCAACTTGCCTGTCTATGTCGTCACCATGAAATACACACGGGCTGTAAGGAACTCGATCAATCTTGCCAGGGTACAATTCGCAAACGGAGAGCGAGGTATCGCCGTGGCAACAACCAAAGAGGCGCGGGCTATTGTGAGGGAGGCATTGCCTCAAGACCGTGCGATTCGCGCATTGTTGGAGCTACGTAGCGATCGAGGCTGGTAGAGTGGATGGTTCTTTCTGTCGCTGGTGCCTTACAAAGACAAACGACAACGACCATGCAAAGCCTACGCCCTGTTGCACCCCCAAAGCATTCTGAAGGGATAAAAGAGAGAAGCGAGCTACAAGGAGACACGCGAGAGTGACTCAGAAATATCAAGGCATTCAGGAAAATCGAAATCTATATAGCTATGTCCAGTACGTACCTAGACATCCTAAGCTCCGCGGGTGTTTGCGGGTCAAATGGTGGGGATTAACGAGCTAAGAGGGAACCTGGAGCCCCCTAAATAAATTAAGCCCGGACTGTCGGAGCCGGGGCACACCAGGGCTCCACTGTCCGACTTTTTCCACTCCTCCATGACTGCGACTCTCCATTCACCTCAGTTTCACGATCACCCCGTCAAAAGTCTCACCACCACATAACATGCCATTCTCGAGAACACGGACCGGCTGCTTCACCTGTAGAGAAGATGGATACAAGTGCGATGAACAGAAGCCAATCTGTGGTAGATGCACTCGGCTTCGGAAGACGTGTAAGGGCTACGGCGTTAGGCTTAGGTGGCAAGCCCCCCAGGGAGTAGGTGTACCAAAGACGAAGACGTCTAGAAGTAAACGGCAGCCGAAGTCATATCATGGCTATGGGTCCATTTCGACGCCTTCAAGTGAGACCTCTGTTCCAGCGGTAAGACCTGACCCAACCTGCATCGTACCAAATGACGCAAATCCGATGAATAGATACCTCTTGAATCACTGGTCAACGACGTTGGCCACGATTGTGTCTATGGTATCAGCGCCCCAGAACCCGTTCCTTGTCCATCTAAACCCGATGATATCACATTCGGTTTCCCTGCGCGCCGTCCTCTGCTCTATAGCCGCCTGCCACTTGGCCATACTAAGGCACGAGGATTCACTTCAGACCTTGGCAACCCGTCACCGGCTTGTCGCCATTTCATCACTACGACAGACCATTCAGACTGAGGATCCCGAATTATCACTGGCTACTATCCTTATGCTACAAGTGTCCGAGCGTCTTTTCACCATGGACTCTGGGGTTGATCATCTGTCCGGAGCCAAGGCAATCATCAATCAAGAGCGTGTCAACATGCGGAACAGCTCTAGCACTTCATTTCTCCTCAGCCTGTGTTCCTATCATGACATTCTGGCCTCCGTCTCTCGAGGCACTAGGCCCGTGTTTGAATTTGACGGGAGATTTCCGATAGAAGGAATGGAATCTATGAAGGATCTCACTTCTGTGTTACGAATTGTCGGCCAGATCAGTAAGATGCGTTCCCTGCACCGGGAAGATCTTGACGCACAAGGCTCCGCGGTTGAGGCTGCCCTTAACGCCCTTGGCCAAGCCGATGAAGCGATGAGTGACGTCGAACATACCGTCCAAGCATACAAGCATGCAGCGATCATATATCTCTACCGGGTCTGGCACAATCGCGGCGCGCCACACGTCTCGGCCTTAGCGCATGCCCGGAGCTGCCTCACCCATCTCGGCCTTGTTCCTGTCGACTCGCCCCTCGTGTCAGCGCAGGTCTGGCCGCTTTGGACTGCCGGGTGCGAGTCCATCGACCGCGATCAGCGTCAATTTGTGCGAGACAGGGTGGATTCGATGTACGAGGCCCGTCATCTCCCCTCGCTGCGACGGATCAAGCAGGATATTGAGGAAGTTTGGAAGATCAAGGACGAACAGCGGCAGTTAATCGGGGTCGACAACGTTGATTGCATTAAAGCTATACTTCGAACCCGGCAGAGAGAAGCCGATCTGGCCTGATTTAACACCTCGCGCCTCTATACAGACTATCGTGAAAGCGGCGCCATGCCTCCATCCCCCTCACAGGGTACTCTAGCCCCTCACTTAACCCGCAACTTCATCGAGCTTCATTGCACCCTTGTCTCGAGAACGCAGAGGATGTTTACGGTCGAACTAGTCCTTCGGCGGACATGGGACCCTGCACTGCCTCTAGCTAACGGTGACCTTACCTCTTCAATTAAGGTGCCGACGAAACACCAGCTGGCAAGATTCAGTCAACTAGCGACTCGCCCTAGCCCCTATACCGATACTGATGGTTTTACGAAAGTCTCGAACAACCTCAGAGTATTCAGGGTACCCTTATCAATAGCCATACAATGCTTCAGCGTGTATCGGTTCCAGGCGAAGACACTTGCGGCGTTGACCATCACCATTAGCACCCGGTCGCTCTTCTAGAACTCCTGTCGGAGTTTCACGACTAGGACACGATGATCTACGCTTTCTAGATGCCCGGTACGTTTTACGACGATGATCCCCTGTATGTCGAAAGTCGCCACCGGGAGTTTACCTTCAGGCCTTCTATCGTGCAATCAATTGCTTACCACAACGTTAGATTATTTGGGTGATGCTGTTTCTTGTTTCGCCGCGTACTCTACGCTCGACTACGTCTATAATACTATAGGCCGTGCATGCTAGTATCCTAAGCAGGGTCACACTATGTTTTCCAGCAATATCTTTTCGACAATGTAGTTCTACCACATTCGATTTTCCAATGGCCGGCATTTTGAAAGTATCGTCGGAGACTTTTCCTTTTCGGGGCCTTTTTGGTCCCCCAGGAACTGTATAAAACCGACGCGGTCGTGGCCTGATTCTTCTCCTAGCGTGGGAACGTCCTTCTCACGCAATTGAAGCTAGCTGCTGAAGAATGTACCCCAGCGCATTACCACGATCTAATTTGATGCAGGTGCCATTTGTGTTCATGGTATACCGGTATCTATCACGTTATCCTATCTTATCTATCATGACATACGATATTTGTCAGGACGTAAAGGCGATTCTGGTTATGGTCACCTTGACGTGTGGGTCACTATTGTCAGTCTTGGCAACTGGATTACTAAGGACCAGCGGGTTAAGCGACACCGAAGCCGATCGAATGTTCTTTAATTCATCCGAGTTGCAGCATTTCTTACAGTCCTGGTTGTTAATGAGGACGGGATAGCAATCCTGCGTGAGCATATAACGTTGTCTAGGTACCCATCTGTTTAACCCGGGCGCTGAGTTGTCTGTCGTAAAAACGCCTGAACGCGGCGAATGGAACGCCTTGAAACCGTCAGCGTCCTCTACCCAAGCCATATTTGACCTTGTATAACGCATTTCATTTCCACTCACAACTAAAAGCATCATGGGTACAACAGTAGATGAGCGGAGAAAAACTAGAAAATATGACATTCTTCTCCTTGGAGCTACGGGATACACCGGCGCGCTGACGGCAGAACATATCGTTCGGCACCTCCCGACTAACCTGAAGTGGGCCATTGCCGGTAGATCTAGGTCCAAATTGGAAGCTCTGGCGAGGAAACTCAAGACTCTAGATCCGGCACGTTCGCAACCAGGTGAGTGGGTGTTTACGTCTCCATCTGATCCTATCCATCGCCCTGAGCTAGCTGACTCGAAAGAAATGCGCAGACATTGAAGTGGTGTCTCTTAACGACCGCGACCAACTTGACTCGGTCGTCAAGGACAGTAAAGTATGCATCAGCGTGGTATTGTACTGGCAGGTGGGGGAAGCGGTAGTAAAGTCTTGTGTTGAGAATGGTACGGACTACATTGACGTGTAAGTTAACTTGGTCGCCAATACGGTCGATCTTGGATCTCACCAAGTCTATGCTTTAGTGCAGGAGACATTCCACTACTGCGCACGTTCGTCGAGAAGTACCATGATGCGGCCGTGAAAGCTGGCGTGGCAGTATGTAGCCGCCGACCCTATAACGACATGATCTGTGCTTGATTGACCGGTGCTAATGTTACGCTAGCTTATTCATCTCTGTGGCGTGTTCACTGGGCCACATGATCTCCTCACCTTGCTCAGTGTGCGGGAGTTGGCCCGAAAGACGTCGCGAAAGACCAAGGAGGTGATCCTGTCTATCACGGATTTCGAGTGAGCATTGAATCATATGCATTCCTACCTATTAATGCGTGTTCGCTAATATCTGTGAGGTAGACTCGCTCCGAGCGGTGGTACCCTTAGCTCTCTATTGGCTGAGACCGCTTATGACCCTCGAATCCTCGAGCAAGCCAGACAGCCCTGGGCATTGTCGCCTATCGAGGGGGTGAAGACATCCGCATCGACGAACTTCCTGGGTCTGCGCCGTGATGCTACACTTGGACTGCTATCCGCATCGTCGGTCGCTGCCGGCGAGAACCGGGCGTTGGTGCACAGAACCTGGGGCCTATTCCAAGGCACGGATCAGGACTACGGACCAAACTTCCAGTACAACGAGTACGAGAAGGCGTCATCTGTCCTGAGCGGCACGTTGAGCATGCTAAACGCCGCCCTTTTAAATTGGCTTATAAAATTCAGCCTCGTCAGGAAAATCGCAAAGGCGTTCCTCCCAGCCCCTGGCGAAGGGCCCGACGTGGAGAAGACGCAGCATTCGCGGGTGAAGTTCGAGGCCGTGGCCATCGCGGATTCTTCGAACGACGACGACGGCGGCGAGACTCCTCGCGCTTATGCGAGTTTCTCGTATCCCTCGGGCCCGTACCACACCACGGCGGTGGTCCTGGCGCAGGGAGCCGCGTCGTTGCTTTATTCTAGGAGGCTATTGGGCAATGTAAACGGTGGTTGCCTCACTCCGGCTTTTCTAGGGGATGATTTTGTGGAGAGGGTCCGGGAAGCTGGTGCGGCTATCCATGTAAATTTGGTTTAACCTAGGTTTTTAGGACCTCGCTTTTACTTCACAGTCGCGGACTTTCTACTGTTAGGAATAGGTTGGTTGGATTCTCTATGATATGGTCTATCTTTATTTTACAGTCCATCGCCTATAGCCCAGTCTCCTTTTTTATTACCGGTAGTTGGGAGTAGGTTGGAGAAGGGAACACATGAACGATACACGTCGTATCTCACAGCTGCGAAGCTTGCGCGATGACAATGGTTGGCTTCTGACCTATTGCTAGAGCAAGTCTCGGGGTCAGAGCGCTGAACGGGATGAGTTCCGGGTACGGCCACGCTAGCAGTTTGTTTTTGGAACGAAGACAAGCACCCTCTCGACTTTGGAGTCAATGCTGAACGTGACAATTCGCACCTTATTGTACGTGTTGACTATTGATACCTAGTGCATGCCCCTGCGGGAGGACTTGAACCGGGGTAATAGGTAGGTACCTAACCTATTCGCAAACATCGTGCTATTTCAGGAGCTATGTAGTGAATATCAGTAATATAAAAAGCCACCGGATAGATTATAATGCCCGTTAAGCCCTCGTGAAACCGATATTACTAATAGCCATCGGAGTTAACCATCATATCCCCAGCGAAATGCGGTTCGAAGCGGGGTGAAGCTCTACGCCTATATCGTCATCGCCATCAACTGTACCAACTCACCCGAACCCTCCGATACAATCACGCACGTTAGAAAGAGACGTAAGATATCGTTAAGCCAGCAACACCGAGCGCAACCACGGCCGGACCGCGAACCACCGCTCCCGAGGACGGAGCCTCGCTGCCAGCCTCAACATTGCTCGCGCGAATGCACGACAGCTGGACTTGGGGCTTGGAGCCCTCGGGGGCCTTCGCACGCGTGTTCCACCCCCACAGCGTCAAGACGGGCCAAGTCTGCCTGGTGGCGTTATTCCAAGCCGTCTGATCGCCAGCAGCATGGGCGTCCGAGGCCGTGACGAACACTTCCGTCCCGTTCACGGAGTTCAGGGGTAGTTCTGCAGCTCGAGTAAGTAATTCCCCAGATCTCGATTGCATGAAGTACATAATAGATGGGTTCACTGACGTTGGACTTGGAAGTTGGCCGTGTCGACCGAACTACCACAGCTCGAGGGCGTGGCCGGCGGACTGCCGTAGCAGTCCTGGCTCCCGGAGAACTTGTCCGCGTAGGCGCCCTGGAGATCGGAAATGCACTGCGACGAGAGGAAACCGCAGGTGCCGTTGTCCGCCGCGGACTGGTCCTCCTGCGGGCCGTTCGGCACCACGGCGACGCATATCTTCCACGTGGTCTCGTCGACGGCGGATTCGTTCGCAAAGGCCGTCTGGATGCCATCGGGGGCCTTCAGGAAGATGCTCGTGCCCGTGAAGGTCTGCCCGGTGGCGTTGCCGGGGTTGAGCGTCTGGGAGTCGGGCACGTCGCTGCTGACGTTGACGGACAGCGTCCAGCCGTCCACCGCCTGGCTCGGCCACTTCTGCGAGATGTCGAATCCGGCTACCGAGACGCTCCCCGTCGCGTTGGGCCGAGCGAGATCCCGCTCCCACGTCTGACGGTCGAATTGCACGGCATTGCCGATCACCAACGTCCCGCCTCCGGGCCACCCTACGAGGGCCGAAATCCCCTTGAAAAGGCCGAAAGTGACGATTGCGTTCGCGGCTCTGAGTGTCGTGCGCATTGTCTTCTAAGAATGTTCTCTTCCTGTGGGCATGTCGAGAAGACCCCGCGGCTTTATCCCGGTACTTACTGGGGACGATCGGATTATATAAACAAAGGAGACGGACATTTGGAGATTCCTATTTTGAATCTGGTCACGACGTAGTACGATGACGCAGCCCGATCTCCCAATGTGCATCTTAAACCAGACTTCGGGTTGTACCTGTGATTAGCATCCTTGCCGCTGTGATCGCCCTCATGACCATAAACCCCGAGGCGTTGGTTGGTGGAGGATGCCGGAAAATCTGTGCGGGGGACGTGGTGTTGTTGTTTCATGTTTCCCTTGACTTGCCTTTGAACTTCCGCTGTCTAATTTGATTGGTCATTGAGATTCGTATATTCAATGCTTTAAACTGTCAGACAGTTCACAGCAGCTAGCCAAGCCGTCAGCTGCGAAATGTCTCGGTAGTACTCGAATGCTGAATCCCTTTGCAGGTGATGCCAAAGATGGATCCCTGCATAACTTCCCGATGCCCTGGCTTCCTAGCTTCATAGCTACATACACGTAGCGAATGTCTTGGCCTTAACCTTGCCAAGGAAACGATTCTTTTTACAATGCTGCGTCCTAGCAAGTTGAGGATGCAAGATCATCACCTCCTCCTCTCAGATTGATGCTCTCATCTCCTTTGCTCGCCGGACCGTCTCCGCGAGCCTCTGGACAGCCTCAACCAGCACCTCTTCCTCGTTCCACGCCCAGCATAGCCTGGTCCCTCTATTCCAAGTGAATTTTGCCCTCTCGAGGCTTCCAGGGTCGCCTTTCACCACGAAGATTTCTCCCGGTGCGATTTTCAGAGCGTACTCGTCGCCACCGGTAGCGATGATCTCGGCAGCCGTAGGAAAGCCTTCTTCGTCGGGGTAATCCACATACAGGAAGAAGCCTCCAGCCAGAAGAGTCCGAACACGGTTGCCCCCGGCATCCTTTGCGTAAGTCTCGTAGGGTAGTCCGTTTGAGATCCGGATGCCAAGCGGATAAAGGTGCGTCTTGATAGCATTTACTAGGGTTTTATATCTCTTTCGGTAGGTCGGGATCAAGACATTCTGGACGTGTTGTTCCAGGACGCCAGAGACTAGCATGTGGTCGATCAAGAAAGAAGTATATTGACTCTGACAGCCACCGGACGTCGTCGCTCCGCTAGTTGCCAAGTTACCAACATGGATCATGCTTTAGGTAGTCAACACGAGGCGCCTGTTACTTACACTCTGGACAAACCGTAGATGAAGTTGGGCATCGCTTCACACCAGCCCACTCGGAGGCCAGGCGCAACCAACTTTGAGAATGACCCGTTACTCACAGCGTTTCCCCACTCACTCGCTCCGGCCATCTGTCGATCAATGTCGACTAACCGTGGAGGCACTTCTATGTCCGCATGTGGGATACTGTCGTCTGCTGGCCAAGCAAGGAAGTCGTACACGTCGTCAGCAATCAGAAGAACGTCGTATTTGCGTGCCAGTTCAACCAGAGCTTTACGGTGGTGCATCGACATCGTCTTCCCGGTGGGGTTCGATAGCGTCGGGACGACATATAGAGCATATTTGTAGAGCTTTTCATATCCCAGGATGACAGGCTTGGTGGAGGACAGTCCGCTCTCTTGCCCCTCGTCGATACTCCTATTCTCTTCTTCCTCTAGCCGACGCCGTAGAAACTCTAGATCGATACCCTCGTCATCCTCGGGAACACCTTGCATTTTCCGGCCAAAGCCCGCATCTAGAAACGTCTGGTCAGCAAGGAAGTAGGCGGGCTCTACAAGAAATACGCGACGAGTGTATAACGGATCGGTGTATTTCTGCAGGATGGCGGCCAGTTCTCCCGATGCTCCGTTCGTAATGATGATGCGGTCTTGAGTGATGGGCCCGGACGCCGGCCGGTATTTCTCGCTCAACCAGGTAGCAATGTGCCGGCGAATGTCGTCCTCGCCGTGATCGGGCCCGTATGTCAAGGCCAAATCGGATTTCTCTGGTTGCGACAATACTACCTGAGAGGCCACTGCTAACTTATCAGCTGCTTGGAGTCGTGGGGTTGGCCGACCAATCAAAAGGTTGATCGGGCTCAAGGAGGAAGATCCTTTGGCGATGGAAGTTATATCTGCGTCCATCATCAAAAATAAACATGGGTATACTCGAATCTTTCTTCTCCATATATGTACGTATCTAAGGATTAAAATGTGACTTCGGGAAGAAAAAGTTGTACTAGATTTGAGCCACAGAATACCAGAATCGGCGTATAAAGGTATTGCACCTCCGAGATACGGAGCCGGAATCCGAATTACATATGCCTATTCCGTACTAATATGTAAAAACATAAGACATCCAGCCCGGATCCAAGTATAGGCTTAGGATGTACCTACCTCATACATCAAAACTCGCTCATTTCCCTCAGGATTCACAAAACGATCAATGACTTGCACAAATACATCAGGGGCAAGCACTCTGTCGGCTGTAACGAAACATTTATTGAGTGCCTAATGCAGTCATAAAATAAGTTCGTAAGTTCGTCTCGCACTTCAGGTAAGATAAGTCCCTAGGTACCTATACCTATATCGTTCACTCATACGGTTCGTGACCCTGCCATTCTGCCTCGGTACAGAGCACTTAGGTTAGCTACGTAGTCATATAGGCAATGAAACGTAGCACCATCGACGCGATACCTCAAGCAAACCTCACCCTATCCTTCTCATCAACACCCTGCTGCTGGTGCGGATGTAGGTGTTGCTGCTGATCCGGCGGCGGCGCCAGATCACCCGGCGTAGGATGATCACCAAGTTCTCTCATCACGCCCTCGTCTGCGCCCTTGCCTTCGGCCGCCTTCAGCACCTCGTTTAGCTGCCTCGCGCCGTCGGGCCACAGGACGATCCTCTCATCCTTCTTTCCAGTACTAATGCTCTTCCCGCTATTATTCGGAACTTCGCCCCTTAAGATTTTTTCCACACTGATCTTGTCCACCCCGTAGAAGTCCGCGTTGGCATCCGGTCGCTGCACCACGACCGTGCCGTCGACCTGCACGCCGCCGTACAAGCCTCGGCTCTTCATGTAACTCCACACCGGCTTCCCGCCTTTCCCCAACGCAGCCTCCACACTGGTGCCCGCACCGATCGGGCCCGCCACGACGGCGATTTCCCCTCCTAAACTCAGGCGAGGTTTGGTGAAGGCGTCGACGGCTGCCTGCGTGTTGAGAACGCACACGCAGTCATAGATATCTAGACCAGCCATGAGTCCGGCGCCTAGCGTGTGTACCAAGAAGCCGGCAGGCGGCGACCAGCGACCGTCTGGCAGGCGCGCGACGACGAGCCCCGAACCACCAGCGCCCGAGATGTGGAAACCGGTACGGAATGTGGTGAATATGGCAAGCCCTTTCGCGTTGGCGATTGCAGACTGTGGAATCTTGACTAGGACTTTGGGCTTGCTGCTGGGTCCGGACGAAGAGCTGGGGCGACTGTGACCGGGGGATGGGGGTGCGCTGGGCGATTGATGGGACGACGCGGTTGTGTAGAAGCCATCTTCTGGAGATAGGGATCTATGTTAGCCTCGTTTCCTCCTCACTGGAGCTCCATATAGAAAAAAATGAGGTTCGGAAGGAAAACGTACTGCAGAAGCTCTTAAGTATTCTCGCCGCCTTGTCGCACTCTTTATCCATCGTCGTAGGCCAGAACGCCTCGGATCCAAGCTTATTGGTCAGCTTGTTGATGGGCACGCCAGCTTTGACGCCCCACTCATATAGTTTGCGCCCGAAGCCCGATTTCGACGAAGATGAGGACGCCGCCTCGGCGCTACCCGGTGGCGCCTGTTGCTGGTGTTGATGACTTGCAGCTCCATGAGGAATTGACGCCTCTGTGGGAGGCGGCGCGAAGTGCGGCACTGGCTGAGACCCTTGGGAAGAGACGGGACGCGGTGGTGGGATGGGTGGTTTCTCATCGGCCACGGCCACACCAGTTCCAGTCTCGATCTCCGAGTAGCTAGGCGGAGGAGGAAAGTTGGGATCTTGCTGTTGATGATAGGCCGGGTTTGGCGGGGGACCCGGCGGTGGAGGCGGGTAGTAATGCTGGTCTACGTTTGTAGGAGGTGGACCTGGAGGCGGCGGCGGGTATTGGTCATAATGCTGAGTCGTAGGAGGGGGCCCCGGGGGCGGAGGCGGGAAGTATTGAGGCTCGGTGCCGGACGACGGTGGAGCACCAGCAGGTGGAGGAGGATATTGAGCCGGCTGTCCTTGACTCTGCTGGCCCGTAGGCGCTTGAGGACTATCGCCAGCAAGCTCGGCGTAATAATTGGGATTGTCGCCCGGGAGAGGCGAGTGACTTGGGTGTGCGCTCATCGCGTATGAGTCTGGAGAGAGATTACGTCGATTGATCTTGAGCGGAGTTGAGCGCGGCACAGTTCGACTATGTTAGCGGTTAGTCCTGGGGCAACAGAAGGATTCTCTTAACCACAATGATGATGGAACTCTGATCTGAGCTGAGTAGAATCGAGTAGGGAAGAGACGAGGAAACGCCGCAGCAAGCAGCTGTGACAGATGAGGTCAACTAAATAAATAAATCTCGAAATCAACGTCGATACAGGGAAATGGGCCTACATACCTACCTTGTACCTATTCTGCTTCAAGATTCCGCGTGTAACTGTGGCTTAGAGGCTTAGACACTATCTCTTTAGAATTCTATTGGCGTAGCTTCTACGACAGGTGTTCTAGGCAATTGCTACGAGGTGAGTAGGTAGTTTCCATTCATGTAGGGATTGACAACCTGATGTCATCGCCACATCGAGCTAGCAAGTCGCATGACAGCATGGGTTACACACCTTAGCACCCGATACCACCTGTATTCAGTTAGCGCACTCCTTGGGCAGCTAAGCTCTCGAGGCGAAGCCCGCCATCAATGTCAACTCTAGCACAACCGAACAGATCATGATCCAGCTAAACAATAACTGAGAATAAGAAAGTACCTTGGTCAGGAAAGCGTTATTGTCTGGGGAAAAGGACAGATTAAATGCACTTGTCGTGTAGGGAGAACCATAATGGTATAAATTAACGCTCGTAGCACCCCCTATTATCATCTATTTCAACCACGTCGAAGCGCGTCTGGCGCGGCTGACTGACTTCTCACTCTCCCTGACCCTAGAATACACGTGATACACTACAAGTACAGACCTTCAGGCTCTCCTTCTTGCTTGGTACGGAGAACTCTCTCTCTCGCAGCCCTAAAGTCGGCCATCTGCACACGCATCCGGCGTTCACGCAGAGCCATCAGACCAGCCTCGGAGCAAATCGCTTTGATGTCGGCTCCGGATAAGTCATCCTTTTGGCTGATGAACTCGTCCAGGTCGACGTCCTCGTTCAGGCTCATCTTGCTCGTATGCAGGTTGAAAATCTTGCGTTTGGTGTTCTGGTCGGGATTCTCGAAGAGGATCTTTCGATCAATTCGGCCGGGTCGGATTAGAGCAGGGTCAAGCGTCTCGATCTTGTTGGTAGCCATGATAACTTTGACATCACCACGGTCGTCAAAACCATCCAGCTGGTTAAGCAGTTCCAACATTGTTCGCTGCACCTCACGCTCACCACCTGATGTCGAATCGTAACGCTTCGTGCCGATGGCATCAATCTCGTCAATAAAGACGATGGAAGGGGCGTTCTCTGCGGCGACCTGTGATATAATTAGCTTGACCACCGCGACGAAAGAGGAGATATTATAGTGGTCTCACCTGGAAAAGCTGTCTGACAAGCCGGGGTCCGTCACCCAGATACTTCTGGATCAGCTCGCTTCCGACGATGCGTAGGAAAGTAGCCGAGGTCTGATTTGCCACAGCCTTTGCCAGTAGCGTCTTGCCAGTTCCGGGTGCACCGTAGAGAATAACACCCTTGGGTGGTTTAATACCCATCTCCTCGTACAGCTCCGGATGCAGGAGCGGTAACTCGACCGATTCTCTCACTTCCTGAATCTGCTGCTCCAATCCACCAATATCAGCGTACGACTCGGTCGGTGCCTTGTCAAGCTTCATGACGTTGACTGCCGGGTCCGTGTCGTCCGTCAGAACGCCGACGATAGAGACGCTCTTATGGTGTAGCAGCACAGACGCTCCAGGCTCCAGCAAGTCCTTGTCGACGAAGCTCATGATGCTCACGTAGTACTCAGGACCGGTAGTGCTAGAAACGATGGCGTGGTCATCATCAATCATCTCCTCGAGAGTACCGACGCCCATTGGGCTTCCGCGCATATCGTCAACTCGGCCACGCTCGTCAGCCATGCGGTCGGGGGCATCGAGATCAGTAGCAGGACCAGTATTGTCTTTGGCGGCTTTAGCTTTTCTTAGGCGCTCCTGGTTCTCAACGAATTCCTCCTCGAGCAGCAGGTGGTCGTGAATACGTTGCATTCGGAGTAGACGGAGTTTGCATCGACTGGTTGGGTAGACGGCGGGAAGCTTGGCGGCAGCAGAAGTGCCAGCAGCCTTTCTCTTCTTGCGTCCGATGCGGGTGGTGGGACGAGGTGGTGGCTCGTACTTGGGCTTCTCCTTCTATTGACAGAATGCGAGTTAGCAACGAGGATTCGCTGAATAGACAGCTGGGCTAAGATAGATAAATGGCGATGCGATGCCACCTGATTTCATCGACATACCTTCTTGTCCTTGTCATCCTTTCCATCCTGCCCAGGACCACCCATCCCAGATTGGTTTTGACCCTATAAAAGCATATTAGTTTGATGTAGAGATGTATACGAAGGTCAAGATGTTGAGCTTACCATCTTGTCAAGCTATCGCCTAAACAGGGTCGAAGAAATACGTCGAGTGATCGCTGATGGGATTCTGTTTGGCCAGAGACTAAGAATGATATGAATTAGATGGACAAGTTAATCCTCCAGGAGCAACCGGAGGGATGGTGATGGTGTTGGTTGGACTGGTTGACGGATGGATGGTGATGAATGTGATGAAAGTCCCAGGTCGTTGAGGCGAATGATTGGAGCTTCCTTGATGCTGGTTCAGTTGGCTCTAGCGTCCAGATTTCAGGCGCCCAAGAGGAAACGCGTGCAGAAGCTTACCTAATAACCTTGGAAGCCCCAGTATATCATGGAGCCCACCAGCCCGCCCAGATAAGCAGATAAGCTAGAGCACGTGTGGCAGGTGTGGATATCGGGATGTATCGGGGTACTGGTGCCGACTGGATTCGGCAAAAAATACCTAGGTACATACGCATCATAAGGCAGTGGGCATGTGGCCAGTGCATGTGCAGTTACTGGGCTGCCGGGGCTACTGGGGTCGGTGTCGGATTTGAGAGTTTGCGGCATTACAACGGTGGAATTAACTTTTGATAGACGTTGAAGCTTGACCTTTTTTTTCCATCGTCATCGTCGTAAATAACTCTCTTCCCTTCTAACCGCCTCTACCCTATACCACCCTCGCGCAACTTCATCTGTCGGAAGCTCTCCCACGGCTTCCCATAGGTCAATTGCTGCAAGATGCAAGCTTTCTCGAGACATCTGCGGCCAGGCGCCGCCGTCCTGCGACAACTCTCCCGGCGAGCCTACAGCTCGACCACCTCCCCTTACTCCCAGACGATCGACAACCTGCGCATTAACTCCGATACGAAGGTCATCTTCCAGGGATTCACTGGGAAGCAGGGAACGTAAGCGCTCGTCCTCCCTACAGCAATCCTGTTTGCGGTCAAGAACTCTTTTCGAGTCATTCTCTTGATACACAATTCAGAAAGGCCTGGTACTGATATGTGCGCCTACCCCAGTTTCCACGCCCAACAAGCCATCGAATATGGTAAATACATCTCTTACCTGCCGAATATTGCGGTGACATCTTTAAATTGGGAAGAACAAGAATCTGATGGGTGTTTCTGAACAGGCACCAAGGTTGTTGGAGGCACGAATCCCAAAAAGGCCGGCCAGGAACATCTCGGTCTTCCTGTCTTCGGCAAGGTCGCCGATGCCGTCAAGGAGACTGGCGCAAATGCCACTGCCATCTTTGTGCCGTAAGTGGCGAGCCACCGGTTTCGAGAAGGGAGGTGCTTGAGCAGGAGATACTGATCAAAGACCATCTTCACAGTCCTCCTCTAGCCGCCGCAGGTATCGAGGAAGCCGTCAATGCTGAAATCCCCCTCGTGGTTTGCATTACCGAGGGTATTCCCCAACATGGTAAGTTTCTTAACCCTACTGTTTTCACCCAAGTTCTGTCTTTACTAACGTTGACTAAAAGACATGGTCCGCATTACCGATATTCTCAAGTCTCAGTCCAAGACCCGTCTCGTCGGTCCTAACTGCCCTGGTATCATTGCCCCCGGCCAATGCAAGATTGGTATCATGCCTGGCTTCATCCACAAGCGTGGCCGTATCGGTATCGTCTCTCGTTCCGGAACCCTAACCTACGAGGCCGTCAACCAGACCACCCAGGCTGGTCTCGGTCAATCCCTTGTTGTTGGTATCGGTGGTGACCCCTTTTCCGGAACCAACTTCATCGACTGCCTGAAGGTGTTCTTGAAGGATGAGGAGACGGATGGTATTATCATGATTGGAGAGATTGGCGGCTCGGCTGAGGAGGATGCCGCGGATTTCCTCAAGGCAAACAACACCGTCAACGGCGGAAAACCTGTGGTCAGCTTCATTGCCGGCATTAGCGCGCCTCCGGGACGACGAATGGGTCACGCTGGTGCCATTGTATCCGGTGGAAGGGGCGGTGCTGACTCCAAGATCAAGGCCCTGGAGTCCGCTGGCGTGGTAGTAGAGCGGTCGCCCGCCAATCTGGGACGCGCTATGAGGGAGGCCTTTGTTAAGCGAGACCTGCTATAAGCAGCTTGTCTCCTATACATACATAAATAGAAAGAGGCGGTTTGGTTAGAGGTGAGGCGGCCTCGACGAGTCAGTAAGGTGGAAGACCTGCAATGCTGTATCCAAGTGGAAGCAGACGTCGAAGCAAGTGCGGTATTTGGCAAGCCGAACTGCCATTTGTTGCCAGGAGTACATCCTGTGTGTGTTTTTACTTGACTCTACAATAGACGGAGAACGGATGGCTGGTAGTGCATTGTATCTTGTTATATTTGACTGCCTAACAAATTCATATCACCTTTCATCGTCGCTCTTTGCTGTGTTTGATATCGAGGTGTGTTAATAGGGGGCGTCATAGCTCTTTGTGAAACATGACTATTTTACAGATGAGACCCGTCTCCTTTTTCGTTCGAAATCGGGGTAAATAATAGTTTAGACATGGCCAACGCTGTTGGCACATTTTCCGTACGCTTCATATGTTCCTGCTCCTTGGCTCTCAAGGTGAGTGCCCCGTGTACGTCCTCAGGCCCTACCTAGGTTACCCTGGTTACATAGCAGTCTGCAACCGTACACGACGTTTTAACTCTCAAACTGCAAATCTCGGATTATATAATATGAGATGCTATGTATTAACGACGCGGCTGGAGGTAGGTAGGCAGAGCGAGTATGCCTTGGGCATTCTGGTGCCCAATGACCTCAGCGGCGTCGTCGCTCGGCCGCAGCACTACCAGGAATCCAATAAAACTCAAGGACTATGTCGGTTACCTTACCTTAGGTACGCAGACGCTTGGAAAATTCCCTCGCAACGACATTATTGTATTGTCCCCTAGCTTAGCTCATCAATTTTCCGATCCTCATCTTTTGTAATACGATTACTACCAAAGCTCAGCATACTACCGTTGTCTGATTGTACAACGGCTACCTCTCAAGGCGAGAGCTATGAGCTAATGCCTCAAGCGGCTCCTGAACATGCACCTTACGCCGAGCCGCTCCGCGATGAGCAGTCTCTTCCAAGGCGATCTTCCGAATCCCCTACGGCTCAGGTACCAGCTAATAGAGGAGCGCTACGCACGACTTTGAAATGCATAATGAAGCACGATCTCAATATTGCACTTGGGGTATGCACTTTGCTTCTTGCGTGCGTCACGTTGTGGCCGTCCATCATGGCTGCTTTCGACGGGCATCATGCAGAGCGCCTGGCTGAATGGACAGCGAGGAAAGACTTCCTGGAGATATGTCAACAGGTGAGCCATCTGGACCACGAATGCTCATTATTCGAGTACGCTGAGAAGGGCGCACCAGAGAAACTGGACGGGACCTGACTGCGAGACGTCTTACGGCGAAGAAATCGGAGCACCCCCTAATTTTCACGGAACTCGTTGGAAACGAGGCGTCAGCGACACTGCTATCGCGGAGGTCAACCTTTGGCACAAGGCACTCTACTGTTTCGTTGCATACGTCTCCGCCCGCGAAACATTCAGACGCTACAGCTATGGACGCGAAGCGCTCCTATATAAGATGGCAATCAACGTGCCCCTGACGTCACATATGATCTGGAATGTGTTGTACCCACCCCCTTTACACGACCTACAGGTATCTATTGTGATCTCGGTGGTCTTATTGACAATATCGACAACACATGGAGCGATAATGGGGCGATGCCGACGATAGAATTCCAAGCACCACGTGGCAAGCCAGTCATGTTGCTGCTATAGGACTGAAGAGCTGCGCCGAGGATTTAATCAGAGAAGCCTTTCTCTGAGAGACGACTCTTCTACAAAGCGGATGTGAGTGGGTGCATGTCGGAGGTTGACTCGAGATCTGATTCAAACACTAAGGTGACGCATCCTTCCATTCTCCCCTTTCTTTCCCTTAATCATTCGTTACATACCATCGGTCCTCCGCCGAGGTAGTTAAGAGCTGCCCCAAGTCCCCATGTTGGACCCCGCATCCATATCTCGTTTATAATGGAAAGCTCGTAACTGCCGTGCAGAGTCCGGGGTCTCCGCATCCTGCCTTTGGGATAAGCTTGGGGTAGCTGGATCGGCAGTAGGCGGAGATATCCACACTTGAACATGGATATCAGGACTTTTGCGGATCTAAAATGGATTATCAGGGCTAATGCTGGTCGGTCTCGGAGTCGGGAAGCGTATAAATGGTCCTACCCCAGGTGATTGACGTGATGTGGGCACGGTGTATAAGAGAGGTTGCATCTGTTTACTCCTGAGTCGCTTCTCGTTTTCTCAATTTCTAGTTCATTTCACAGTCTGAGAATGTCCATCGGAGTTCAACATGTCTAGCGACACAGATAAGCCGACAGTGGCTTCAGTGGAGGACCAAAAGTCCCGGCTGGGTCACAAGGAAGAGCTCGAAATCGTGCCGGTCGAACAGGACGCGGTCAATGATGCCTATCACGTCCGCCTGAGCTGGAGATCATGGGTAAAACGATAGAATCCCGTCTGCTGCGGCTGAACTGTATATACTAACGAATAGATAAATAGTTGGTGGTATTCATTACCTGTTTCGCGTGAGCTTAACCGCAGTCGCTTATCTGTGTTAGGTTGTCTGTGCTAACAGCATTGAGATAGCATCATGGCCCAAGTATTTGTAGTCGTGGCTGCGGGCTCCGTGATTGCCTTTATCATCCGCGATCTAGGAGACGCTTCGATAGCTGGCTGGGTTATCCAGGTACTTAGTGCCAGTTTCCTCTCTTTTGTCGTGCCTGGATTGACCGAGGGAATCTAGGGTCCGCTACTCATGCAGTCCGTGCTGTCGCCGATAGTCGGTCGCCTGTCCGATGTGCTCGACAGGAAATTCCTTGCGACTGTACCGCCCTTAATCGCGTTCGTAGGCGCCGTCGTGTCCGCTAAGGCGACATCGATGAGCATGCTAATTGGCGGGGGCATCCTTATTGGGACCACCTTAGCCACGATATCCATCGTTCAGGCGATTCCTGCCGAGATCCTCCCTCTAAAGTACCGCGCCCTTGCCAACGGCTTCGCTTTCGTGGGAGGCGCCGTGGGAGGACTGTAAGTTGGAACCCCTCCAAAGACAGAAGAGCATTTGGACAAACATTCTATTGATCCTAACTGGTTGACTGACTATGTTACGAAGGATCGGCTCTCTCGGCGCTGGCGCAGTTACAAATGTCAACACCGGCGGATGGCGATACATCTTCTGGATGCAAGCGGCGTTCCACGGTATTACGTCCGTGGGGCTCTTCTGCTTCTATTGGCCCCCGAAGCATCTCGATTATCCTAAGATGTCCCTTAGAGATTATGTCTGGGCTTGCGATCCTATCGGATCTTTGTTTTTTGTTGGCAGCGCAACTTTGATGCTACTTGCGCTCGATTGGGCCGGTGGAGCTTATGACTGGTCGAGTCCTCACGTTGCGGTACCCCTTAGTCTAGGATTGGCGATGCTAGTCTGCTTTTCTCTTTACGGTACGAAGAAAACCTAGACCACTTCCTCCAGGCATACCGCATAGTTTGTCTTGACTAACAAGCGCAGAATGGAAAGGACGATCTGATGGCCTAGTCGCCCATGTCTTCTTCCGGAAGAACGCCAACTTTGCGTACTCAATCTTTGCCTTCGCGGTCGAAGGGTGGATCTTCTACAGTGCTGTCAACTCAGTCGTGCCACAGATCGCGCTCAACTTGGGATTCGAGACCAACTCGTGGCGTATTTCGGTCAGGCAGCTGAGCTACCAGCTTCCCGTCCTGTTCGCCTCGATACCCATTACGTGGTACGCGACCCGCTTCAAGGATCTGCAGGTGCCTTTGCTCGCCACCTTCACTTTATTCCTCGTCGTGTGAGTTCCTTCATCGTACTCTCCAGGTACATAAACGTATGCACGGGAAAGCGAGCTGACAAACGTGTTATCGAGAAGAACGATCTGCTATGCCACCATCCAACCTTCATGGAGTTCTGCGCAACTTGGCTTCAACGTGCTCGCGGGCTTCGGTCAAGCGGGGCCCCTTACGCTACTCGTCGCCTGCATCCAATTTACAGCCCCACACGCCTTCCTTTCGACGGCAACAGGTCTGGCCTTCTCAGCGCGTGCCATTGGTGGCGCTTTCGGGTCTGCCGTCCTGAACGCAATAATCAATGGCCGACTCGCTAGCCACTACGCGGCGGATGTCGGCGGAGCGGCTATCCAGGCGGGGCTGCCCGAGAACAGTGTACCGGCCCTGCTAGAGGCACTGGAGGCCGGGCGGATAGGGACCGGTGTCGACGGCGCCACACCAGCAGTCTGGAACGCAGCAGTAGATGCCAGTAGGTGGGAATATGCACACGCGTACCGGCTGGCCTGGGCGAGTGTTATCCCATTCGTGGTGCTAGCTATCGTGGCCGTTGCGTTGTTGAAGGGGGTTAAAGATTTGATGACTGAGAAGGTTGAGGCTACCGTGGAACACATCCAGCGTAACCAAAGTATTTAAATATATGTGGTCTACCAGAGTAGGTAATCATACGCTGTTTACTGCCTTCCTATTAGACCTGGATTTACAGGGGGCGTTACCTAGACAGTTTTGAGTGCGGTCCAGTCGGCCGCCGATTATTTGACCTGCTGTATTCGAGGTCACTGGAATGTCCGCGTGAGGATAAACTCTCGTCCGTTTTGTATAAGTGTTAAGTCTTGTCCTCCTCCAAGTTACAGGTAGTTATAGATCACATGAAGTTGGGTATCGTCCTGGTCGCGGCCTCACATGAGTGGATAACGAGCTAGAGAATAGCCCATTTCCGGTCCTGGCATCCATGGCCAGCTTTGAGTTTGCTTGCAGGATTTCGGACTTCGAGCTTTGACGTATACATCTACAATGGACACCATTGTGTATACGCGTTGACGAACGCGCAATCAGAACTCTCCAACGGACATGGCCAAGGCGTCATTCCAGCTTCGAATGGCCTAAACAAGCCGACTAGCGCTGCCTGATGGTGTTCTGTTCGCCTTTCGCCTAATTCTCACGTCCAACATTCCCCGTTCCGTCGTCTCTTTCTCGCATACGAAACAGAAGGTTATTGTGTGCGAGGGAACAGTCGATGAATATGGTAAAGCTATTCTGGAAGAGCCTCTCGAATCTCCATGTTGAACTCTTCACGACGTGGATGCGAATAACGTACTGGGATATTGCTCAGTACAAATTCTGTACGATTCCGTTAGGCTTTCGGCTGCTCTTGCGACCGGCCATCAAGCCACTTGCTCATGTAAGGCCCATCCAACCAATATCCGAGTTTCCTATAATAACTCCTCACGCCAACACCGCTGATGACGCTAATCTTGTCGCTTCCATGCTCGTCGCGTGCTATGCGTTCTGCCTCTTCCATCAGGAGGGTACCAAAGCCTTGATGCTGGAACTTCTTTGGGTCTCTGGCATGTACTGGCACAGCGGTTCCGTAGACGTGAAGTTCCCTCACCAGGCTCGTCTGTTGGCCGGTCAACTCCTCACGGTAGGTGTACTTTTCCGTACACTTGCGCAAGCGAAGTAGGGCGACCAGGATATCTTGCTTGGGATCCTCGTAAGCCAGGAATGTTTCCCATCCATTGTTAGCCGTATAATCACGACGGATCAGCTCGATCTGATTGGGTCGAATCTTGTGCTTGACCTCGTTGATGCCGACTTCACGCGTTCTTACATCACGACAAGTCGTACCGAAGTCCTTCATCCGGGCAAGAGCCAACTCTCTCAAATTTCCATTTTCGACGCCCGAGGTCACCAGAGGCATCGGAATATCTCGTTGAACTCGGTAGATCCTAGTCCAAGGCGGGACAAGTGCCAAAATTCTAGCGACTATGTCGATTAAATCGTTCGGGGTATAATTTTTGTAACGGCCCGTTCGCCACAACTCATAAAGCCCCGTACCACGGATAACCAGCGTAGGATATATCTTTAATCCATCAGTTCTGAACGCGGGGTTTTCGAAATATTCTCTAAACTGATATAGATCACGCTCCATGTCAACATTCGGTAAATCAGGCATCATGTGCGAGACGACTTTGAATCCAGCATCCTTAGCAAAACAGAATGTTTCGGCAACTGCTGCTACTGTATGTCCTCTATTGGTGTCTCGCGCTACATCCTCATAGAGCGATTGTACTCCAATCTCCAAACGTGTACAGCCATAACGGAGCATATCAGTCAGATGCGGCTGTAGGCAGTAGTCAGGCCGGGTCTCGATAGTAATACCGACACACTTGACATTGCTCATCTCCCCAGCCTCCACTGCCTCGTCGACGTTGGTTGTTTGGTAGCCGCTCAGGGCATTGTGGAGCTGGGATATAAACTCTTCTCGGTATGACACAGGCAGCGACATGAACGTGCCGCCCATGATGATATACTCCACTTTGTCGACTGAGTGTCCGAGAGACTTCAGTTGGTCGACTCGACCCCGGGCTTGTTCGAAGGGATCGTACCGAGCGCGGATGGCGCGCATGGATGTCGGTTCGTAACCTGTGTAAGACTGTGTACTATATTCGAAGTCCGAATCGGGCCCGCCTGGACAGTAGACACAGATGTTGCCAGTGAAGGCGATATGGGGGCACCTATGAGGTTTACACATTACAGCCACGACCGCAATGCCGGAGGAAGTTCCTAGATCCAAGTCAGCACGGTTGAATGCTAAATCCTGATCTATGTTGGCGTACGAATGGGTTTTGCTACTAGCTTCGGCAGGATGTATTTCTTGTAGTGTTCTGGGACAGCAGCGATGATGGCCGTGAGTGGGGGCATGCTGGCGATCTTGTGCTTCCTCGAGAATTTGGAGCGCAAGCTGTTGAGATTAATATCTCGCTTGGGGTTCTTGGGGTCTTTGGAGGATTCATGGTCTTCGATGAGGGCGTTTGCAATGTCGGCGCAGCATCGCAAGAATCGTTCGTTCTCTGGGGGAAGGTTGGCATCCTTCTTGCGGACAGTCACCGTCACCGTAGTCGTAGCCATCTCGACGGTCGCATACGATCGATCGTAGTATAACTGCTGGTCGGACCGAAGGAAATGTTAATATCTCGGTAAGATTGGCAAAGAGAGAAGATATAATAGAAGTGAAGACTAGGTAAATTAGGTACTAGCACTGCCTGAGCCGGCGCCTCGTGCCTACGGCACTGCGCTTTAATTAGCAAAACGGGCAAGACTAGCGAATCCTTCCGAAGTACTTCTGAATAGGTGATAATCTCTAGTAAACAAAAGTACTATGGCATATTTTCATAGTTTTAAAATATGTATATTATATTATTGCTTTATTTAATATAAAATTATATGTGTAGGATTAAAGCTGGTTTATATAACTGTGAGTTAATTTTTTAAATTTTATATATAAATAAATTTATTAGAAAATGTTTTAGCGTGTGAAAACCTTTTAAGCTATATTTTAAACCTAAATGAGTTTAATGGGTATGTAAGAAAGAAAGGTGGTTAAGGTTTAGTAGGTAACTACCTTCTTTCTACGCTTACTAAATCTTAATTAACTTATTAAAAATTTATTAGGTGTATAATTTAAAGATAAATTATAACATTCCTAAAAGGCTTTTATTAAGGGCTTTTATTAGGGATTATTATTAAGGAATATTATTATTATTAAAGGCTATTAAGGGTTATTCTTAAGGGTTATTAAAGGCTATTAAAAGTTATTAAAGGTTACTAAAGGCTATTAAAGGTTATTATTAAAAGCTATTATTAAGGATTATTATTAAAGGCTATTATTAAGTATTATTAGGGATTATTATTAAGGGTTATTAAGGGTTATTAAGGGTTATTATTAAGGGTTATTATTAAAGGTTATTAAGGGCTATTAAAGGTTATTATTAAGGGCTATTAAAGGTTATTAAAGGCTATTATTAAGGGTTATTAAAAGCTATTAAGGGCTTTTAATATGTTATAGTGTAAAGGGTTAATAATTTAATTAATAAGCTTTTACTAGCTATGCTATTACGAAATGGTGTTTTATATTTATATAATAATTATTGTATGGTTTTTTATGTAACCTTGTAGCTTTAGCTTAATATTAAGGGATTTATAGTAATTATTAAACCCCTTTAGGGTAATGAAGCTTAGTATTTATTAGTTTAATATATATTTAAAATGTTTAAAAGTCTTTAGGTATATTTCTTATTTAATAACTATTAAATAAACTTTATAAGCTAGGTTTTAAAGTTTAAATAGTATAGTTTTCTAAGCTTAAATATATGTATATAATAAGAATATAAATATAAATGTAAAGGGGAAAAAAGAATGTTTTATAAGATTTAGGTATTAATTATATAAGTATAAGTTATATATATAATAACGAGGTAAAGAGTTTAAGAAAAGTATTCCCTTTAAAATTAATAATATGTATTATATGTTAAAAAAATGAAAATATTATGTAATATTTAATTAACTAAAAATAGGTATTAATTATATAGGAGTAACTTATAAGCTTAGTAGTAAAGTTAAAAAAAATATCCCTAAATTAAAAAAAGATTTAAGAGTATTATTGTTAAACTTAAGGAACTAAGTTAGTTAATAAATACCTTTACTTATAAGTCTTAACTATTTGCTTTTAGGATTAGGCAATGGTGTTTTTATTTTATTTATTTAAGGATATAATAAGAGGTAGGCTTAGGATAATTGCTGTATACCTTTTTATAATGTTTTAAATAAGTAACCTTTAATTAAAAGAGTGAAACCAAGATATGGTATATTTATATTAACTTAAATGTATATATATGTATAGGTTATTTTAGGTATATTAAGCCTTTTTTTTTTTTAAAGTTATAATTGTAAAAATTTATTTAACTTATTTATTAAATCTTCTTGTTTTATATTAATAGCTTTGTTATTTTTTTGCTTTGTTATTAGCAGCAAAAGTGTTATATTATATCCTTGCTCCTTCTTTAAAGTATATATAACTGTTAACCTTTTTTTCAAACTACTTTGGATTTTGTTAAGCTTAGCTTTTAATAAATGTTTATATTTTTTTATATAATTGGCTATTTTTAAGCTAATATATGTATTTAAAGTGGGAGTAGGAACGAAGGTTAAAGCTAAAGCTAGAGTAGGAGTAAGAGCCGAAATAAAAGTAAAAATAAAAGTAGGAACGAAAGTAAGAATAAAATTAAAAGTGAAAGCTAAAAGTATTAACTAATTGTCTTTTATAATATAATTTAGGCATGTTATATAAACCTATGAATAAATAACACCTTTTATTATTATTATAATAATAATAAGTGTAAACACCCTTTATTAAGTTTGTATTATAAGTTAATATTATAAAAAAAACTATATACCTTTACTATAAACTATATCCCTTTATATATTGCTTATATTGTTGCTTACTAATATATAAGTAACTATAGATTTGGACATATAAAGTAAGGAGATTTTTTAAGTAATTGTTAATATATATTATATATATAAAAATATGTGAAATTAACGATGGTATTAATAATTATTTAGTAAGAATGGCTTAATATTACTAGCTTAACGATTATTTTTAATTAGCTTTTAGTAAAGGTATAAGTTTAATAAAGGAAGAGTAATGCTATATTTTAGGAACGGTAAAGCAGTAATGTAAGGATAGGCTTTTTAAGCAGCTTTTTATACCATTTTTAAGGCTAGTAATTATATTAGCTTTATAATTATTCACTTAACTATTAAAACCTTATAATATAAAGAAATACTTCCTTTTTTTTATTTAATAAAGGAATAAAGTAAATATTATAAAATATATTAATAGTATAGTTTTAATGGTTATATAAGTAAGCATAAAGGTGTAAATTTAAAATGTGGCCTTTAAAAAGATGCTTACAATTTCTTTTACTTATATAAGCATAATTATAGGCACATTTATGCCCTTTTATATATAGGTATTTATAATTTATTAATAGGTATATCTATGCCCTCTTACAGGTGTTTAAACTTAATTAATAAACATATTTATACCTTTTTACAAATATTTAAACTTAATTAATAAGCGTATTTATGCTTTCTTATAGGTGTTTAAACTTAATTAACAGGTATATTTATACCTTTTTATAAGTGTTTAAACTTAATTAATAGATGTATCTATGCCCTTTTATAAGTGTTTAAACTTAATTAACAAATGTATCTATGCCTTCTTTAGTGTGAAATTATCGTGAATTCCGAGATAAATTATATAAAATCACTTTATTTATATATAAAACATTAATGAAGGGTTATATAATATATAAGCTAATAAAGTCCTAATATTATGCTAATACTTATGTAAGCTAGTTATGGCATATTTATATTATATAATTAAATAAATAATAATGCTAGTTTTTAATAACTAAAATAAAAAATAAACGATATACCTAATGGCATTTTTGTTTTATTTTTTTAATTATCACTTACATTACTATTATCCTTATCTTAATATTAAACTATCACTACTTAGCCTATTAATATACCTTTATTTAACTAATGTTTGCCATATATAACTTATATATTAATTTTATTTGCTTGGTTATTAGGATGTTATTATATAAGGTGTATTATTTAAGTGTAGTTATAAAGTAAAATTTATAATTTATAACTTAGCTTAACTTTAGCCTCTCCTTATCTTACAATAGCTTTATAAAAGCTACTGTTTAAAAACTATATTAAGTTTCTCTTTTAATTTCCTTTTATTAATTAAATATAAATATCTTTATGTATTTACGAAGGATTTTTACCGCTTTTAATAATATCTATGATTTTTATAAAATAATAGCTAGGTATAAGTATTAACTCTTTATTATTAGCTTCTTTATTTTTAGCCTTTTCCTAATTTAACACTTTATTATTACACTTTTTTTTAATTAGCCTTCTTAACTTTAACTTATTATAAAGTAGTAATTAATGGCTAAATATAATAAATATTAGCCTTTTAAGGCTAAACTCTTCTTAATTTTACTTTTTACCCTTAAATCCTCCTTTACTAAACCTTACTTTATTAGAAAATATTAATTAATAGCTAAATATAATAAGTTTTAAGGTTTTAAAATTAAACCCTTTTATATTTAACCCTTTTATATTTAACCCTGCCTTTTTTAACCCTACCTTATTAAAACTTACTAAACAAAAAATTAATAGTTTTATTAATAACTTTATTAATTAGTTAGATATAAAAAGAAGTATAATTTATTACGACCTTACTAATTAGCTAAAAATAAAAAATGCTATATATTATGCTAAGTGTTAAAAAATTATTAACTAAATAAAGTTAACTAAATATCATAACCCATTACCCTTTAAACCATTAAGATATTTAATATTTACTACCTATAATAAATTTGAAAAAATATTATCCAAAATATTTAAAATGGTAAATATTATTAATTCTTTATTTATAAAACAATTAATTACTAAACAAGTTTAAGAAAAAAGCGTATATAAGAGAATAACCTTATTACCTTAATATTAAAAGCTCCTTAAAAAGCATGGGATTAGAGTAATCTTTTACTCCTAATATTTTAATACCTTATTATATATTAATACTTTTATTGATAAAATATTATAATTAGTTAAATTTAAGGAGATGGCTAACACTTCTTTAAAAGCTTAAGAATTCTTAAAATAACTTGATAGTTATTATATTAATTATATAAACTTATTTTTAAAAAGTATAATCCTTAACTATAAAGATAATTTTAAAGATTTAACTACCTTTTTATATCCTTAAAAAATAAATTATAAATAAATAATAATATTATTGTAAGAAAGGAAAATTAACTAACCATTTTATTATAAGCTAATAAAACCTTTTAATATATAAGGATGGAATATTATTTTTATACCCATTTTTAATATTATATATAGCTATAAGTATAATTATTACTAATTAATTAAAAAGCTTAGCTAGGTTTTTATTTTTTATAATTAAACTAATATAATATTTCTATACTTTATTATAGAATAAAAAGGTTATAATAAAAATTTATTTTATACAATAAACTAATATATAAACGTTATAACATTATGTGTTTATATAGCTTATTTATTTTTTAATAACCATACCATTATATTTACTATTATTGTTAACAATTTAGTTATATATATTTATATAATATAGCTATTAATAATAACCAAAAATGCCTTTAACTTAAAAAAGGAATATTTTTTATTTATAATTAATAAAAATAGTAATGTATAGCTTAATAAAAAAGGTTTAATTAGTTAGCTACTATATAATTATTTTATGTAATTAGTTGTTACTTTATCTTTCCTAAATCTTAACCATTTTAAGAAACTTTAAAAAATAGTAGTTAATATTTATACATAAAGTGCTATAAAAAGGTTTTAAACTATTAAGTTAAAAATCATATTTTATGAAAAAAAAAATCCCACTAATTTAAGTTTTAGGAAGCGTGAATACTTATTTAATTTATCTAATTTATTTCTTATTAATATAAAACAATTAAAATTAAAACACAAAAACCTTAATAACACCTTTACTTCCCTTAAATTTATTAATATTATTACTAATTATAGTGTTATACCTTAAGATTTAATAGGCTAGCTTTAAGCTAAAAAATATAAAATAGTTATTTTTCTAACTACGCTAAAGTCTTATTAATCCCTTACCCTCCATTTCTTAATTATATTAATTAATTTTTTTACCTTAAGAATAATATTTCCTATATTATTTTAATATTTATATTATTAATATTATTTTATTTATTATAATAGCCTAAGAAATATAAAAAACTATATTAATAATTAATAATATAAGTTATAATAAGATTTAAGGTTAATTTTATTTATTTACTATGGTTTATTTTATTTATTTTAAATTTTTAAAATATATTTAAATGGTATATATTAAAGATATATTTTTATTTATACATTAAGGGTTTATTAGGTATTATTTAAGGCATTATATTTTTATATAAGTTACATTTTCTTTTTAGTTTTTTTCTTTTTATTAAACATTATATTTTATTATACTATTAAATAATTAACCATTTTTAATATTATTCTTATTTTTATCATTATGAATAAATTTAAGATTATTATTAAAGCTAAAGCTATTACTAATATTTTAGCCTTTAGCCTTATTAATGTATTCCTTACTTTATTGCTTATTTTTGCTGCTTTGTTTATTGTGGCTTACAACGATTTTATTGAAACAAAAACCTAATTAGTAATACAGGCCTTTATTAAGGATAAATTTAAGTCTTTTACTAAAGCTACTTACCATTTTAAAGCATTATATTATTGTATAGCTAATTATTTAAAAAAAGCCTACTTTTGTAGTGAAAACAATAAAGGTAACTAAGCCTTATCCCTTTTATAAGAGATGGCGTTTTATATATAACTTTATTATTTTATTAAAACGGAATATTATATTAATATATAAATAATATAATAAGCTACTAATAAAATCATATCTCTTAACTAAAATAAACGTTTTTATCTTAAATATATTTGGTAATAATGGGTAGCTTACTTCTTAAAAAGAAACTAAGATATTTTTAAGTAAGTTTATAAGTAACCTATATTTATTACTTACATTTTAATAAATAATTATGCTAATATTACTTATTAATTTACTAAGCTTTAAAACATACAAAATTAATATTATATTAAGCCTAAGTGTGAATATAATATGGATGAGACTAATATTTAAATTAGCTTTATAAATGGTATATAGTTATAAACCTAACATAAACTATTAAACCTACATATGGCTAATCTAAACTTTAAAATACCTGCTACCACTATTAAAACCTGTTTAGCTTTAAGGCAAGTAATCCCTTTATTTCTCATCTTACTTAATTGCTAAATACTTAAAAGCTGACTATTAAATAATTTTAAAAATAACATAATCTTAACCCTTAACGATAGCAATTAAACGAATAATTTAATTATTTTTAACTAGTTAAAACATTTTAAGCAATATATAACCTCTTTAAATAAGAATAAGAAACACCTTTTTATCCTTAATAATTATGGTAGCCATATAATTATTAAGTTTAATCACTAAGCCATTTAAAAGGAAATTATAATCCTTCCATTATTACTATATACTACCTATAAACTATAACTATTAAATATAAAAATATTCTATGTCTTAAAGATATAATATTAATAGTAGTTTATGAAGTTAATTTAAAAGGGTATATATAATTATAATAAGGTTAATTTCTTAACCAAATATTACTTTATATATAACTTTATATTTATAAAAAAAAATATTTAAAATATTTAACATAAATATGGTTTTTATTTATATAAGCTAAATATAATGTTTAATAAACTATAAAACCCCTTATTATTAGTTTTTATAACTACCTTTTAATATAACATACCTGGTTATATGGCTTCTATATTTAGCTAAAACAATAAAAATTTATTAATAATATTACCTCCTTATGAAGAGATTAATTAATAAGCCATTTAAACACCTTTAATAAACTTAAAAGTAATTAATAAATATTTAGGTTTCATTTAATTATATATGTAGTGGTTAATGATAAATGAAATGCCTATATCCTTAACTATAATTTATATATAATAAAAGCTTAAGAAAGTTTTATATGCAATAACTATTAATAGCTTTATATTTATTTTAAAGCTATATTAGTTATACTTAAAAGCGATAAAATAATAAAAACGTTTAAAAAAAAGGAAAATTATTAATAAAATTAGCCCTATTATTATAGTAAATACACATTTTTATATAGCTGTTAATGACGAATAATAATATACTTATTAGCAAAATGAAACTAAGCATTATAAAAAAAAAATTAAAAAGTAAAAGGGTACCGTATTATACTGGTGGCTTACTAACGTTTAAGCTATTTTAAAGCTATTAAAAAACTAAAAAATATTTAAATATTATATAATTCTTTTAAAAAAGTTAAACTTATTATAACTTTAATACCGGCTATAATAAAAGCTTTAAGTTAAGCTTTAATATTATAAATTTAATGTTACTTAAGCTTTTATAATAAAGCTTTATAAATTTGTGTAGTAGTTAAGGACTAATATTAATAACCTTAATTTAAAAGCTAAAAAGAAGTTCATTAGCTTATAAGAAAAGCCTTTTAATAATGCTTTAACTTATATGCCTCCTTATAGCCTTAATTTTCTACTTATTAATATAATTATTAATAATAACTAATATAAAGTTACTATTTATAACTAATAATGTGTTGAGACTTTACATTTTTAATGAAAAAAAGCCTTATATATATTTAATATTAATAAAACTAGGTTAAATACATAAATTACAATAAGGATATTAGTTTATAATACATGCTTTAATTAGGATATAAAATTTAAATAAGATGAAAAATCTAGCTTAAAAGAAGCGTTTATAGAAAAAAATCTTAAGGGGATTTCCTTTTAACTTATTTATTTAGCTAATTTTAATAACTTTAAGTGATTTTTTTTACAATATATATAGATGTTATTCCTTTTATATAACTATTTTACCTAGTTACTTATTACTTTAAACATATATATTATAATTTATTAAGGTAATTATTTAAAAGTAGCCTTAATAATAATTTATAAAAAGCTTTAAACCTTAATTAACTTATTAATAATTATATTTACTTATTTTTATAATCTTTTCTTAAAAAGCAATAAATTATATAATTAATAGTATAAAACTTATTAAACAATTAAAAATATTCATATTATAAAGGATATATTAATTTTATATAATAACTATACTAAAATTATATGTATTAAGTATTCCTTAGGTGCTAGCGCTAGTCTTACCCGTTTTGCTAATTAAAGCGTAGTGCTGTAGGCACGAGGCGCCGGCTCAGGCAGTGCTAGTATGTATAATATTTGTGATGCATGTGTTAATGTTATTACAGGTCGATGTATCGATAATGAAAATTGATAGTGGGGTTCAGAAACCTTCAATTGGGCGCGTCCAATAGCATTCAGTGGAATGAACAAGTACGTTAGGTACCTAGGCTTGGAAATACAGCCCCGCCGTGCATGACCCCGCGCCGCTCTCAAAACTGTGCCTTATACTTATATGTGCATATCGTGGAATCCGAGTGGAAGTCGCCTAGGGCAGAGAGGTTGCAGTGTGCAGGGCCATGCATAAACTCGCCTATGTGCATAATTCTACACTAAACACTGTATGACCTCAAGGGAAGCCGGGAAGGAAGAAAGGTATCATACAATTCACAGGGCGCTGGCAATCGCGGGGTTACAACAAGGAATGGGGAAGGGTCCAGCTGCCAAACACTGTCCACACTCTGTCCAAGCCGCCCACTGTCCCGCCGCTTTTTCCTCCTCCTACAACAGATCCCAAAGGGGCCGCAAAGGTTGGTCAAGGCAGTCCAGTGCTTATGATTTTATGATTTTCCATTGACTCAGGCACTCTGAACTGTCACGTCAAGGTCTAAGGTGGTTAGGCTTTCGCAAGGAGCTCCGATCTTATAACTTCTCTCCAGTCTCGTTCAGCCTCACCCATTCACCTTCTAGTCTATAGTCTTCTATAGTCTTTCCATTTGGCGCTTCTTTTCAACAATCTACCCTCCAATCCTTCATTCGCCCGTCTTTCCACTCAGAGCTTCCCCAATCTATTGACTGATCCTCAAGACGGATCTATCATACACAGCTTGATACGTCGATCCTACGAACCGACCGCCTCTACCACAACCCGATACTACTTTGCATCTCTCTACCTAGTTGCTATCGAGTAAAACGACACGAGCTTTTGCCCACCATGGCTTCGAGCAGAACGCGTCGAGTAGCCAAGGAGTTGTCCGACATAGAGGCCGATGCGAAGAATTCGGGCATCACCGCTCAGCCCGCCAACAACAACGGCGACCTTACACACCTCAAAGCCTGCATACCCGGTCCGCCCGGCACTCCGTATGAGGGTGGAAAGTTTATTGTCGACGTTAAGATCCCGAACGAATACCCCTTCAGACCCCCGGTTATGAAGTTCGATACGAAAGTCTGGCATCCCAATATCAGCAGTCAAACTGTTCGTGCCCATCCACCAGCACCAGCCTTATAACGCTTGTCTTGCTAAGATGAATGTGTAGGGTGCAATCTGCCTCGATACCCTCAGCTCGGCCTGGTCACCTGTTCTGACCATCAAGTCGACCCTCTTATCTCTGCAAGGCCTCTTCGAGAGTCCTGAGCCTAAGGACCCCCAAGACGCCGAAGTAGCCAAGATGATGATCAATGATCGGGAGGCTTTCAACAAGAAGGCCCACGAGTGGGCTGTGCTTTATGCCGGTGCCCCACGCAATCCCAACTTCCAGTCGGTCCAATCTCGAACTCCCGCTGCTCCCAAGGAAGTCGACGATAGCAGGTATGGTTTGTCTTTAAGCGCATGGGGAAAACGCCAGCAAATGTGGTTTGGTTAACTAACAAACCGTAGATACCAAGGTTACAACAAGGACCTCATCAACCGATTCGTTAGCATGGGCTTCGATCTCGACCGAGTCGTTGAGGCTTTTCAATTCGTAGGTATCGATAGACTTGACGGCCAGGACTACGAGCTAGAGGAAGCGTACATGGGTGACATTACCGCTCACTTGTTGGGAGAACCTTGATACGATGGAGTCGTCCTACGACACATCGCATACGGCAGACTTCATCAGGCATTCTCAGATACCACCGCATTTTTATATCCCCACAACCCGCATGCGGATGTGTGGGGTGCCAAGTTACTCGCAACAGCATACAGCCCGAGGGCGTTGATTCAGCAATCAGAAATGTCTTCGCAGACTTGCATAGGGCGTTAGGCGTCAGGAGCTCTCAGTTAGGGCACGCTATTGCATGGGTTCATATCATTCTACAGCAAAGGAGACCTTGTTCGTCAACCTGTGTATAGCTTCAATCCCAGGATCATTGCTACTACTACACTAGCTTACTCACCCCGTGGTTTGTGAGGTAAAATGCAGAAAGTCCTTCCAAGGGTTTTAAGCGTGTATTACTACCTCCAGTATGTACTAATGCTAGGTTTTCTCGTGCAGTTGGATCGTCGAACGGCCTTTTATGTCGCTTTAATTACACTTCTGTCTTTGCAAAAGAGGGCCACTAAGAGCCCGCCACGACGCCGAAACTACAACTCAAGAAAATGGACTGCGAGTTTGAGACTGTAGCGATTACTTTAGGTATGATTAAGGGTCACAGCTAGCGCGGTGGAAGTAATTATCATCATTGGTACGGATACCTTTCATCCCGAGAGTTGGGTAGTCAAGGAAGAGATGGTGTACTATTCGCCGAGATGCCGGGCGCTCCAGCGCGCTGGCCGTCAATTTCCTTTTGGTTTCAGCCAGCTTATGGGAGGATCTGGAGCTATATTGTCAGAATCAACTCGTTATTCGAATTCTTAGCTGAATAGAACTGCTTTCCCCCGTCCCTGAGCTCCGCAGGGCCAGTTCTCAAGATGTCGAATACCATGTAGCAGGCCAACATTTCTGTAAAGAGCATATATGAACATGAGATAAACGCTGGTCTACATTCAATGAGGTCCCCGATGTCGTAAAAGCCTCGCGCAAAACATAATACTTGAACACCATTATACCTCTTCGCAGAGATCTAAGTCAGCCAGCAAATCGCCAGCCAAAACGTCGATACCAGCACTATCCCGATCCTCGATGCCGAACCCCAGGAACAAGACGTCGTCTAGGTAGCCGTGATACCTCTGGCCGCGAGCCCTCCAGCTCACGGACGTGACGTAGAACATGCGGCTGCGCGCGTCGCGGCCGTGGATCCAGAGGGGCTTCCGCGAGATCCCGTGCACCTGGAACGGCGGCGTCTGCCGGAACGTCATGACGTACGGTTCGTACACGCTGTGGAATCCGCGGAACGTCTTGTGTTGGAAGACGGTGAAGAGGATGGTGTTCGCGTGGCTGGGCGAGCACTCGGCGTCCGACCGCTGGCACATGGTAACGGATAGGGAGTTGGTCGCTTGGTGTATTGATTCGTATTCCGATTCCAGCTTCGGCATGTACATCTGCATGCACCACCCGTCACCGGCTGATACGCCTAAAGGAGCCAGGTCTATTCCTGCCGAGCCATCGGGCTCTACCTTTGAGAAGACGCGGCGCGGCGCGACATCGTAGTGCGCGTACATTTGGCCTCCGAGGTCCCAGAAGATGAACCAGTTCTTCTCCGTAGGGGAGTACGGCTCAGGACGGTGTAATTCGGTTCCCATTTGGAACAAGTTTCGTTGCTTCGGCTCGCCGTCGCCGCTCCCCCAGTTTATCAGCACCTGGAAGTCCTGCATCCATTGACCGAAGCAGGTCCTGAGCGAGTTGCTGCCGTACACCGTAAATATAGCCTGTGGCCCGTAGAAGACACGGGCGTCGTGCGGTCCGACGTTCAGGCTCATATACTCGAGGTCACCCTCGCATTTCCCTGGACCCGTCGAGGCGATGGGCAAAACTATAGGGGGAAACACGCAGCTAAGCTCGCCCGTATTCACGTCAAATACAGCGTCGCATGCTAGCTCGGCAAATTCTGCGGCCGCCGTATCTCCCGGATCGTGGAGCTGTGCCACAATGGTCCACGTATTCTCAAGGATAGGATGAGGAATGATGTTAGGGTTTATGCTCTGCTTATCCCCGAGTCTGAGCTTGAAGTATTTTCTATCTGGCGTAGAAACTGAAAAGAGCTCTATATGTGTCTCCGTGAGTAAGAATGCGGATGACTCGCCGAGAGTCTTATCGTTATTATCGTCATCGTAGCTAGGTGCCTCGAATAGTTTATTACCGTTGCTACTGCTAGGACTTGATTGTGAGTTCAGCTGGCTCGCAATGATTTCCTGTTCTTTTTGCTTCAAGGGGCCGTCGCTAGTAGAGGATGTGCGTCCTATCCAACCGCTGATTTGGTAGTATGGGATAATAGGACTGTTATCAAGACGTCGGAAGAAGATGCAGAGGAGTACGACTAAAGGAACCACGAGAAGTACTAGACGTCTTAGCTCTCTCACCAACATTATCTGAATCCCAAGATGCTTCCTCTCGGCATGGGTAAACGTGAGTTGGATGTCTGCCGGGGCGGTGATGCGGAGACTACTGCAGCCAACAACCTACCTCTTTCTTTAGCTGATATTCGCATCAGATCGATCGAGCTCCCCGAGCTTATGGAATAGGTGTGCCGGGTGCGATCTGTGTGACTGCGTAATCCAAGATGGCAGAGTCTGTGGATATGCCCGCACAGAAGTCGCCACTCGCCTATCAGATACGCATTCCGCCCAGCTTCAGCGATGTACTCGTCCGCATCGGATCGTGCTTCTCCCCTTGCAGATTCCAATGCATATGGACGATCGCTGATCTACGGTATCATCTCGGATGTTACTCATTGTACACGGTAGGTACGTGCTGCTTAATACCATTAAATGCCCTCGTTTGCCCCTACGATCGTTGGTACGTACGTCACGCATGGTGGCGTAATTCAACGAGAATCGCCGGTCACACTAACGATACTTACTCAACAATCACTTGAAAATCTGCAAGGGCTTAACTTCGTCGGCGCCTAATATGGTGGTGATTTCCGGCCAGCAGACACAGGCTCAATACGCCAAGCTGAGAAGTTTGACATGTGCTTCACGGGCTCCGCATCTCGCCCTCTCTTCGTTACCTTCATAACAGCTGTAAGGCGGACATGGGTGGTCCACTAGTAGGGGGAAGCTCACGGCCTCCTGAACACCTTGAAATTTCGGGTAACACCACCGTTGGGTAGATTCGGTTGCTTTCCCGATTAGGTAAACGCCTTCAACGATTCAGTTCATGTCATCGAGTATACCACCACTAGTGGAACAAGGGTTGTCTCGAACTTTTCTTGTGGTGTCGAATGCCCTAGACGGAACTTTGCACAACTATAAGCTGAATTTCCTTCAGGGGACCACCGAGGAGATTTTAGAACTTATTATGTTTTCTTCGTATCTGAATCACAGCCCGAGGAGAATACTTCTGATGGCGTTTGCTACATTGCAGCTAAGATACGCACCTAATGTAGTACCACCAACTACCCACATATTCACCCTGTCTACATTTTGATAGGTCAAGGTAAGAGGCGGCGATATAACAATTGTGCGAACCGAACACTTGGCTCGTCTACCAGTCTCGTGAAGATCTCTGCCAGCCAGAGGGTAAACGGTAGGAGGACGATATGCGGCGCCAGAAAGGACAACTCCAGTCCAAGCGGTCCGAACTTCGGCAGTTTGAACATGTTCGCCCACTGTGGGAGATGCGCTAGCTGGGCTTCCTGATACCATCCGGTAGCTGTATACAGTCTATCGCCGAGTGTCCAAAGAATGGGACCATGTACAAGGTATAGTCCAAACGAGATACGTCCAAGATATTGGCAGGGGCGCGTTTCGAAGAATCGTTTGAGCCACGGGATCCGTGGAATAGAAGAGACCAGGAAAACGGCGGCCCAGAAGAGGTAGAACCACTTGTAGTCGAACACAGCTTGGGGCTTGAGACAGGATAAGTAGTACCAGCCTCGTGAACCTTTAAGCCGGTTGATATCGGAATTGACGGATGGGACACCACCAAGATAGATACTGAACGCGAAAAGATGGTAAAATATGAAGCTCTTAGCAGGCTGCAACTTCCTAAAAATATGCGGGAGCTCATTCTTCGCCGCAAGCAGATCGAGGTCGCAAAGGAGCATGCCAGACACAAACATTGCGGCGTACCAGCCATCTGCAACATACATGAAATAGATTATCAGGAAAAGCTGACACCAAAGTCGAGCATTTCTGGTCAATCTGGAAAGCGCCAGCAGACAACTGTAGATGACGACGGACCCCTTGAACTCGATCTGGATTGACCAGGAATGGAACTGGTAGCTAAACCAGGGATCGCCACCTTGGTTGTATAGGAAGCTGAAGTTCTTGAACTCATAATACCATGATCGCAGCTCGTCCTTCCAAGTGTTCTCGGGTTGGGCATTGACGGCCCATATCCCAAAGGTATGCCACGATGTCATGTACAAAAACGTAACAACAATGAGAGGAAGGTAAAGTCGGAGCCACCGTCTGAATAACGCTGATGCCACGTTGTCACCCAGTTTGGTGTACTGCTGATTCTGGATGAAGCTCAATGGCTTCGCCGATAGAACGTAGCCGGATATAACAAAGAAGGTAGAGACGGCATAGTGGCCACCAGTGAAGAAAGTTCGGATACCGTGAAAAGAAGCAAAACGATACTCTTCGTCATATCCGAAGGCATCTTCGAAAATTTGATTCTGATGCGTTGACGCATGAGCCCATAGCTGGTGATGATGCCAGTACACGAGGAAGGAGGCAAACCCGCGAAGGCCGTCCAAATAAGCGGTCGAGCGCAATGCCTTTGGTACCTCTGCACTGCTTGACCACGACATTGAAAGCCAGGATCTGAACGGCCTTGCTAGCTGTCTAATGTAAGCAAGTCGCCTTGTGGCTGTACGGTTTGAAGAGGAAGGCTTCCAATCAGGGGTGATTTCTCGCCATTCTCCAGCATCCAAGATACCTTCATACTTGGTAGACATCGTAGTAAAAGATTGAAACCTTGATATCCTTCGTCCAGTCCCCCTAAACGTCTCAAAACGTTCTCCGTTGCCTAAAACGACTTAAATGGATAGGAGTGCATTCCACCGTGCCGATCTGGGAGAAGCCAAATGGTGATGAATTCACTTCTGGTATCCTGATAGGAATGACTTGTACGATCATCTCGGACTTAATCGATCCATCTCGTATAATTAGAGGGACCAGTCCCCTAGGGAGAAGTACGTACTTGGGCTTACAGATATGTGCCCATTTCAGGGGGGTCGTTTCGCACGTATCACATGTATGCATGCGATCGTTGGAAAAAAGAAAGAGAATAATACAGTCAGTCCATAACGCGCCTCTAAAGCCTCTACGTCCATCGTTACGTTGGAGATGATGCTTGAATAGGAAGGACCCCGAGCACAAACATTGAGGCGCTTGCAAATAAGAAGCTTCGGATCAAAACCTCGCGTACTAGGGCCAGGGATTGCTCTATTACGAGATAGTTTATACCCACAAAGCAAGTATGGAGTAGAACATGGATTGCGATTGGGTGGAAGAAACAGTACCGGCCGCTTTTATTGACGTCTATCAACAGACGTTGTGCAACCAACCCTAAATCGCGAACGGCGACAGTCGCTACAGTACTGATCCCGCAAAGTAGGCATGTCCGATTGGCCTGTGCGCGATGTACCTTGGTCGTCGTTACTCCGGGTCGGCGTGCTGGTACCAGGCAGGTAGTCAAGATGAAGGGTGAAGCGATTAGCTCGGCGCATCGAGTTCTGAGTCGCGTGCCTGCAACTCTGGATCCCTACCTAGGTAGTTGTAGAGCTCTTCCTCGGTGAATATATCATTACTACCCATTATCAGTTCAGCGTGGAACTCCGTGCCGGGTGCCATTGGTGTCCGGTCGTGCGATCCATAGGCCGTCCTGTAGAATCGCTCTGCTGCCAAAATGAATTCACCAATATCACCCTTATCGCCTAAATTGGCAGCGACCACGGCGAGATTCAGAAATCGTATCCCAACGCAGCTGCGAAGAACAGTATCAGTTTATCTCGCATGTGTATTCGTTCTCTTGGTCATCCTCAACGTGGATTTGATCCCATCGATACCAAGCCCCAGCGGCGTGATCAAGCGGAATTCGTCGAAATCCCAAAAGAGGAAATCGCCCGGAAGTTTCCCGAAGAAAATATGGCAGACTTGGAAGATCGATCCCTTCTCATTCGAGGAGCGCGATTCTTCTACTGCCAAGACATGGACCCTCAAAAATCCGAGCTTCAGGTACGAGCTCCTGACAGATAGCAACGATATGAGTTATATCGAGCAGCACTTCGGCCCTGATGGATTCAACCGCATGGATATTGTCGACTTGTATCGGTCTGTCAATGCGACCATAATCAAGGCCGACTTATTGCGCTACCTCATTATGTACGCAGAGGGCGGCGTCTACGCCGATATCGACGTCGAAGCACTCCGGCCCGTGCAAAGATTCATTCCAGAGCGGTACGATGAATCACAGATCGACATGGTCCTCGGCGTCGAGATTGACCAGCCACAATTCAAAAATCACAGGATCCTCGGGAAAAAGTCGCAGTCGTTCTGCCAATGGACATTCATGGCGAAACCACGACTTCCAGTATTGTTGAAGCTGGTCGAAAATATCCAAGGCTGGTTGACTGGCGTAGCTCAGAAGCAAAACGTGCCGGTTGGAGAGGTGACACTTGACTTTGATGAGGTCATAAGCGGAACTGGCCCGTCTGCATTCACCACTGCCATCCTAGAGGAGATGAATAGAGGGCGCAGCGGTGCCGCTCCCATCACATGGGATGATTTTCACGACCTGGACGAGTCCAAAGTCGTTAGCGGCATCCTGGTTTTGGACGTTGAGGCGTTCGCCGCGGGCCAGGGGCACTCGGACTCGGGCAACCATAACGCCAGGGGGGCGCTTGTTAAGCACCACTACCACGCTTCAAATTGGCCAAGTCGCCATCCTCGATTTACTCACCCGGTCCATGGCGAGGTCGAGAGGTGTAATTGGAATCCTGAGTGCGTTAAGAAATGGGACGACGATGTAGGTAGCTTTGAGCTCCTCCCTCCCGAAGAGCAGCAGAGAAGAATCGACGAGAAGAAAAGCCAGAGCAATCAACCGCCGATAAATCCGAATTTGGATTTGGGGCTGAGGGAAGCGAACCTGGCCCCAGCATCGTAGCGACCTGGAATTAATGTAGCCCTTTAACATTATAGAATATTCAAGTCCACAAGCTCTCTAAACAAATCAGAAGGTGGTAGCCGCCTACCATCCTGGAGAGCCTCGGAAGTTTGATGGTGGCATTCGAGCCAAATACAAGGATGAATTTCCGGTATTTTACGTAGACTGCGGTGCCATCGCCATTGCTGCATGGTCGCTCAAAGGAAGGGCGATTACATAAATAAGAGGCACCAGCCACAGATTCTGTTGGCAGCTTCCAAATTCCCAGCCACAGGCAACGTCATTCTCAAGTGCATCAGTTCATTCCACCACTCGCGACTTCCGCACGCGATACCTGTATACACTTTTGGTCGTCGAACTCGCGTCAGATTCCGTCATTCATTTGCCCATGCATCGGGAAGGAGTCGTACGTACTTGCATGTACATGTAATGGCATGATCTGACTTTTGTGTGTGTACCACTTCAACTCGGCAGGCGCTGCTATTAGATGGATTGGATCACCCTTGATCTTTTCAATCCCCGTCTTGCACCTTTGCTTTCTGAAATGCAACTGTAACTGGCGTCTCGCTACTTTACCCAACCCAACTGTCAACCTGGACCTCCTTCAATGTGCACCTGAGCTTTGATTCGAATATCCGCACTCTATCCCTCCACATTTAATCCGGGCAATTAATCAGATCTGTCCGCTCCTCGACCTCAAACGTATTGCACCCAAGTAGCATCTAAATCTCTTATACCTCCACCATGGCACCCGACAACGTCTCGTCGAGCGCGAAAGCCAGAGCCAATGACTTGATCGCATACGGCCAGCGTCAGGTCGATCGAGTCGTGAGCCCACCGACGCGACAGAAGGCCTACGACCGGGTTTACAGCCTCGCAACCGAGAAGCCTGTCCTTTTTGTAAGCTTCTTCAAAGCGTTCCCCAACCGTTTAGCTAGGTGCCTTTGCTATCCATGATCCATTATTGACTTAGATTTCTTCTGCTATCACCAGTCTTTCATTGCCTTCCAACTCACCCTTTCTCTCGCGCCCCTGCTCCTCTTCGCGGGTTTCGCCGCGACCACTACCGCCGTCTCGCTGATCTCTGCCGTCATGTTCTCGCTCTTCTGGATCGGTGTCGCGATGCTCGTCCTCGTACCCACGCTCTTCATCACCTCCAGCATCGCCCTGCTTCTGTGGCTCTGGGCGGCCGCCACCTTCTTCGCCGGCCGCTGGGCTTACGACCGGCTACGCTCTGGTATCGATGGGGACTCAAAGCTGGTAACCAATGGCACCAGCGGAAAGAAGGTGATTTTTGGAAAGAAGGAGGGCGACGGCGCTGAGATAAACATCAAGGCCGAGGTGGCCGAGGCTCAGGAATAGATCGCCGCCGAGGTCGTGTGGATCATGATGGAAGCCGGCTGGTACATAATTCGCCATAGTACCATGAGTGTGCTCAAGCTCAGGTTCTGGTTTTAATGGCGCATGTCAGTCAACAACGCGCATCACTAGCTTGAATGGCCGCGTCTAGGTTTATGTGTATTGGCGTTTGGTTTTGGTACAGATACCCACATGGGACGGAAGGAAAGGGTCTATGGCACACTGTCTAGTCGAGGATCGGTGGGCTGGAGCTGATTTTGGTACACACCGGTATTCGTATTCAATATAATTTCGCCGTTCACCGTGACCTAGGCTTTGCCGCTGGTACTTCCGTAAAACTGAGCGGTGAGAGTGAAGGCTCCAGTCAGGAGAATTAACAGTTGCAGGCCTGGTTCTAAATTTGTCCCAACTCATTTTCTACTACATGTCAGGTTCTACGGCTTACAGTCATAGATGAACAGTTCGACCGCTGAATCCCTAATTAGCCACTCCTCTTTTATTGGTTTATTCGATCAGAGCAACGAAGACGCAGCCTGTTAATGCCAGAGTCTATAAACAGTAGGATATGGTTGTTATTTGCCCTCCGAAAAGGACACGACAGCCCACTTGCCACTCCACGCCCATTTTCTAGCACCGCTGTCTCCACCGCCATCCTCCGTGGCCCGAATCTCTTCGTCTTGACCCGGCTTCAGTCCAACGACCACGTCGGCCTTGCACGTTCGGAGGGCAAGGACGTTGACCCCAGAGCCAGGGCCTAGGGGGCCGATCGCTTCGGTGAATGGTGTCGTAGGGTCCCATGCGGCCTGCTTGTGTTAGTAGGTATATTCAAGCAGCTGACCGTTGCTCCCTTTACTTACATCGCCGGTTAGCTTCCGGTAGTTCAAGTCACCTTTGAATATGACGACTTCGCTAGTCTTCAAATCTTCGTAGAGATTCTTCTCGACCGACGGGAGTCTCCAATAACTTCCCGGGTGGGTCCAGAATGGATTCGGCCTCATGATAAGCTGGCCTTCGGCGTGCATCCGCGCCCACTCCTGAAAGAGGAAGCCAAGGTCTGCGACGTCCTTATCAGACAAGGCCGGCGGAGTCTTGTTTTGCAGCTTATCGTCGTCGGACGGCGTTTCGTAGAATCGCTTCGGGTCGGCCAGGGCACTCAGCAGAGCAGCGAAGTCCGCCGGCAGAACGTCCGACACGAACCACGGGATGGACTTCGGATGGAGGACCACAAGCGTAGCGAGGCCGGACGACAACAGATAGCCGGCGAGGATGAGATCGACGTACAGCTCAAACCCGGCATTGTCTAGCACAATATCCACGCGGCGCTCCTTCTTACCTGCTTGCTTGGCCTTTTTCAGAACCTCGTAGGTAGCCCCTAAATCGTTGACCAGGATGTTTTTCTCGGAAGCCTTCCTAGCTTCGGACCCTTGTAGCTTCTGGATATCCTCGTATGTGAGACTAGTAAGGAGGGATAGATCGGTAGCGTTACCCCACAAGCAGATCTCGCACATCTCGAAGAACAAGATCTTCTCTGCTTCCTCGCGCTCGTCGCCGGCCTTTTGGTCATGCTCCATCTGTGTTACCAGGTCCTTATACCGAGCGGCAAGCTCAAGGACGGCGGGCCGAGACGACCGGAAAGTCTTGATTTTCTGCCGGTAGAATACATCGTAAGACTTCCAATGTTTAGACAGGCTGAACGACGTATTTAGACGCCTGTCTTTTCTGGTCAGTGCGATCTGCTCTCCGTGCTAATCTTTGGGGCCCCCAATTGAATTACCTGTAAAGGTAGCACTCGCAATAGAGCCAAGGTATATTGAACCAGCTGGGCGTGCCGAGCTGCTCCAATTCACGGTTGTAGAGAGCGACGTCAGCTCCGCCGTCATCTCTTATCGGTCTAGTCGCCCATCAATAAGTAATATAAATCTTGGTAACAGAAGCGTGGCAAAACATACGTGAGCTGTCGGTCATGCTGGAGCTCGTATTTGAGCCGAGCCAGCTCCTCTATAATCTTCTTCCCTTCATCTTGCTTTTCAGGGTCTTCACACTCAGATACAGAGCGATATAAATCGTCGATAGCTTGAGTCTTAACGCGGAGTCATCAGCAGCTGCTCGTAGTGAGAAGACATGGGGTGAAAAGGATGAACCAACAAGTATGACTGGCCATCTGTCTCGAGCAGAGATGTAAGCGAAGGAAGTCTTGTCGCTGGTGAGGTATGGAGCTGGTAGATTGTCAGTGACTCAGCTATGCCTTGTCTGCCTCTTCCCGAGGCCCTTTCGAGGCATTTTGCACATGGAAGGGCGAAGAAAGTCAAGGTACTCACGAGTCTTGGTATCGAATTCCATCTTGGGCGATTGGAAACACACGAGAGCTTTCGGATATTTTCTAGTTATGACATGGCCTCGTTACGACTTTGAGTGCATCTTTCATGAAGCATCTCATACTAATATTCCCATACAATCTTATCTACGCTGCTGCGACGCCATTACGTTTGATGGCGGGGCATCTTGGCGGGGTAGCTCCGACAGTTAACTCGGATAGATGAATATTACGTTGGTTAAGAACATGGATTGTTATATCCAGACATCTTGAAAATTGAAGACAGGGCCCACTTTTCACTTATTCACTAACTACATCTTGGGCAGGCAAGTTATTCGCAACTCTCCATTCTCTCCTGGATATAGCAGGTTATATGGGAATGTGTCAGCCTCGACTTACATCTATCTATACAGGCCCCTATTAGATACCCCTAACTCATATAATCACAGCCAGCCTGGATAGCAGTACATCTATATGGTACCTGCATTAGCACAACACTCGTGCATCCTAGAAGTTCGTATCCAGAGGCACTAATCAAGGATATCCGTACGTTGCGTACTACCAACAGTTCAGATGCTTCTTCAGCTTCAAAATATTTGCCACTTGAGTGAGAACGGAGTCATCTCGGCTTGCCGTCCATCCTTCCTATCTTAGAAGGAGACACAAGTTCATATGGATGTCTAGGCCGCACTCAAACAGGCCAGCCTGAGCCGCCTCCAAATTACGAATGAAGGCGAATGAAGCCCCGGCCCCAGATCCCCAGGCTTTTCTAGCTCCAACCCCAGGTTTTCAAGCAAATCTCCGCATAGGTCAACCAAGAATATTCTGGTGGCAACGAGTGAGCAAAAATGGTCACATATCATAAGTCGTGTTTGTCCGCTTCACTTCGAGAAAGCGGAAATTACATCTCTTCACGTCGTCTAGTCAAATGAATCTATGCATGGGACGAGCAAGGAACGCTTCTAGCCCTTTATACATACCGGAATAGCCTATTCCGACTGACGACGATTTAACATTTCCGGGCCTTGAGACATTGCTGAAACTCTACCTTCTACCACATGAGGCCGACTAGTCCGCCCACGCAGGCCCTCATACTGAGGCAAGCTACCTGGCCCTAAAGTATGGAGAGTGCCTTACAAGACGGTTCTCCTGTATACCTACTGTTATGCTGTCATACTGTATGCATCATAGGGTAATATGTAGGCTGTCTCGTATACACATCCAGCTTGTTCTCTCACCCAAGAAACCTCCCTGAAAATCAATATCTAGGTAGGTAGGTAGATACCTAACATATTAAAGGTGACCTTGCATACTCTATTTCCCACGAATTAAATACGTAATTCAAGCTGCTAAGGCCGAGGATTCGGGAAACACAGCGGAGATATAGCCCCATGAGGGCAACACAGCTTGCTAGACAGCAGATATTCATCCCAGTCATCCCCAAAACCCTGCACGTCGAGATTATATTGTGGTCCCTGGCATGACTACCTATTGGTCTATTAGATGTCGTACAAGTCGTTAGTCTCGAGGCACAAACACGTCCCCAGCCACCCTAATCCGACTCCTCAGCTGACCGAGGGGATCTTCCATGGAGGCTTAGAGCCATGGGGTAACAATGGAGAAAGAAGAGAAAGATATAAGGCCAAAGAGTCGAGTCCTAATTCGAATCTTATGTCTGATGACCAGACGCGTTATCTCACTCGTTGCAAAGTATTATACCAGTCATCACACTCGTTACTTAAGCATATATTTCTTTCAACGACCCTAAATCGCTTACAATTCAGTATTACCTACTCGGATCTTACCATATCCACAATGAAGTACGCCTTTGCCGCCGTGGCTCTAGCCGCCCTCGTCACTGCTCAGTCGCTGTCTGATATTCCCCAATGCGCCGTTCCTTGCATTGACGACGCAAGAAAAAGCAGCACCAATTGCGCTTCTGATGACTACGTCTGCATCTGTGGGTTAACTATTTCTCAGTCCACCCCTTAACTTTATCTCGCATCTATCCCACCCGAGACAATTAATGGCTCTCTCTCTATCTTTTCTCTTACTATTAGTGTGTTCTACGTGGAACTTCTCAATAGCAGGATACGGTTACTCCTTTTTCTATGAGTTGTCCAGGAAGAGACGTTGACCAGCGGTTGTACAGGCAAAAACAAGGATGCCCTGACTGCTGCTGCTACTGGCTGTGTCATCTCGGCTTGCGGTGCAGACGTGGCTGCCACTCAGGTTCTGCCGGCGGTCAATGCTTTCTGTGATGCTGTCGGGTCTGGAAGCGGTGGGAGCTCCGCATCGTCAAGTGCCACAGTACCTGTCACTTCGACCGTTACCTCGGTGGGCGGGTCTTCCACCAGCAGCAGTGTTGCGGATAGTGCCACTGGCAGCAGCGGACAAGTATCTAGCACGCCAGCCGCCTCTGCGTCTTCAGTGGCGTCCGGGAGCGGTATTGCATCGAACGGCACCGCCAGCTCGACCTTCGGCACGGGCAGTCCTACCAACAGCTACCCTACCACAATTCCCACTGCCGGTGCCGCTTCAGTGGCCGGCTCTCTTGCTATGTTGGCTTTCGGCTTCGCTGCCGCTCTCTGAGCTAGCTTTTGAAAAGCCTGGAGCCTGGGTGTGAGTGAGGAACAGGGTGTATCAAGGACTTCGAAAACAATGTATTTAGGGTGGATTGTAATGGGTTGTGGTGGGATTTGATGGATTAGGCTGTGAACACATAATACGAGGAGCTTACTCCATGGACATAATAATACAGCATCTAACCCGCAAGAGACACAGAACATTGTTCGTAGTATGAGATTTACCCTGAGGAAGCTGTCTTGCCTTACGAGAACTCTCATGAATAATTATCTAGCTCCTTTCCAGAACATAATGTACCTACCTCCAGGGCCATAGGATATTAGGCGGTCCAGTCGAATATCTCTGAACGTTGAAGGTGTTTTTGGACGACAACTAGTCACCCTTCCAATAAAATATAAATATGGGCAGTAACAAAATCGGCCTAGGCGCCGTTGACGGGGGCGTTTACTACCTAGTGCGCAATGCATGCAATACCCTACAAGCTCCTCGAGAGACTAAGGTCGGCTTGAGAGCCTAGATACTGTATCAGCTTTTGACCCAAATTTGCTAGTCCCGAGACTTGAAAGATCAATTCTTCTTTAAACAGGAGGTATACATTTTTTCTTGGGCGCGATCTACCTCTCTTGGCACTCCCTTCCAGACCGAGAAAGAATCAAAGGCATTTCAGAAAAACGCCCTCGGAGTATATTCCAAAACTCTAAGGCCTTGCGAACATCTGACGATGTAAATCAAGACCTGGATTTCTTGTCTACGCCGCCAGCATCCTGCTTCCCGTGACTAATGCCAAGATAGCGGAATTACAAAAATACCATAGGCAGAGGATGCGAGAACCGAGGCACAGTTTGATTTTGAAGCGAGCCAAGACGCGGGTACGTGATACGACGTTGTATCAGCATGGAGGCCCAGGGTGCTCAGGCTGAATCCGCCTATGATTGGCCCTCGCTGTCACACATGGCAGGGGGGGTACCCTTGCAACACCGCTGGCCGGCCATCTTATCAGATGATCTGATAAAAATTTTCGATTATATCGACCATCAGCAAGGACGGAAATGTTTGGAAGGTGGTATACATCTGCTTGAGCGCCGGTCCTACTACTCTTTAGAGACTAACTACAGTAAAAGTAAACTGCCCTAGTATGGACGAGGATATAATCCGATTATGGGTCAAGCGATAGTATGTTCATTCTACCTACCCTTAGGTTAATATTCTCTGCTCGAAAGCCTGCAACCGCCTCATGGCTTCTCGGCCGTGGGCTGGAACCTTGTATTCTGGCCCTTGGCCGAATATGTATTATGTTACGCAATGGAACAGATTCCGTGGCCCGTGCCGACCAGTGCCTACCTCTTAATCACTGTCGTGATCTGATTTCTCTACTTCCAAACTCACCTTTCCCTCACCACGAGAGAAAGATACATACGAGCGAATATGGCGGGCATTTCTCCCCTTGAGATTAGTGCCTCTAGCGGTCACGGTACAGAGAAGGATCCTATCCCGGCCCAATCTGCAACCGAAATACCTGGAGACTCCAAAGTCGAGTCGGACAACGACTCGGGGCATGTGCAGGACGGCGTCAAGCTGGTAGAAGCCATTACCACCGTCTGGTCCCAGAAGGCCCTGTGGTCTACTTTCGCCCTGTACGCTTATTCCTTGGAATAGTGACCTTGCTCCTGGCGCTAACAATATAGTCTTTGGCTTGTGTGCTTCGTATCCGCGCTGTTGGCATCAATCGACACCGCCTTGTCGCCTTATGTTACGTCTTCCTTTTCGAAGCATGGCCTCCTAGCGGTTATCAACATCGCAGCGAGAGTTATCGGAGGTGTCGTTCCACTTAGCCTGGGCAAGATTATTGATATCAGGGGCCGCATGGAGGGTTTTGTGGGATCACTGCTCCTCATAACCGTCGGCATGATCATGAAAGCCACCTGCCAAAACGTCGAGACCTATGCTGCCGCACAGGTATTTACCTGGGTGGGAAAAGTCGCTCTGGGGTTCGTTATTGACGTCTTCGTCGCTGATATTACCACGTTGAAGAATCGAATGATCATTTTCGCTATCAACTCGACTCCCAACCTTGCCACTACCTTCGCAGGCCCAAAGATTGCCGAGTTATTCTACGAGAAGGTTAATTTCAGGTGGGCGTTTGGTGCCTTCACCATAATTCTCCTCGTGGTATCACTTCCAGTCGTCGCCATATTGTACTATCATGAGCGCAAGGCGAAGAAGTTGGGTATCGTTCGCCCGAGATCTGGTCGCACTCCGTTACAGTCCACCGTGCACTATGTCGGCGAGTTTGATGGTGCGTATCCCACTTTTAGCTGAAACGGACTTAAAGTACCTACTGATCTTCTATTACTTGTCCAGTTATCGGCGCGATCCTTATTTCTGGAGGGTTCACACTCATCACGCTCCCGTTCAGTCTTGTAAGCTCGGCTTCACACTCGTGGGAGAGTGCTAGTATCATCGTTATGATCGTGATGGGCGTCGTTGGTCTTGCTGCATTCGTCATATGGGAGAGGTTTTTTGCACGTGTCAACTTCTTCCCCTTCGAATTTCTGAAGGACAGGACCTTCCTGGGGGCAGTATCATCGCACTTTGTCGTTTTCATGACCACCTTGTTAGTGGGCCCGTTTTCGATCTCGGTTGTCCTGTCAAGATTCGTATGCCGCTAACACTTCCCGTAGCATCTGGGATGCCTATTACAGCTCGTATCTTCAGGTTGTCCACGGCTTAAGCATCAGTATCTCGAACTACGTGCTAAATGCGTATTCCCTCACCTCGTACTTCACCGGCCCTTTCATCGCTCTGTAAGTGCCGTGTGTCCTTAAACCTTAGGAAAACCCGCTAAGCCCAGCCAGATATATCCATTACACTGGCCACGTCAAATACCCGGCTTTGGTCGCCATTCCCATCTACCTTCTCGGCACGGCTCTAATCATCTACTTCAGAGTGCCTGGCTCTCAGGTTGGCTATCTTGCTATGTGTCAGGTACTGGTTGGCTTCGGCGTGGGAATGATTGGGCAGATGGCCCAACTCGCTGCCATGGCTTCTGTCAGGCACCAAAATGTTGCTGTTGCCCTTGCTATTTACGGTCTGTTTGGCTCCGTCGGCTCTTCTGTCGGTTATGCGGTTGCAGGCGGGCTGTGGACCAACATTCTCCCCGTTAAGTTGTACGAATACCTTCCGGAGGACAGCAAGAATATGACAGCTGCGATATATGGGGATATCAACAAGCAAATGGCTTACCCAATTGGAACTCCAATTAGGGATGCCGTCATTGCAGCGTATGGCGATGTCATGAGGAAGATGGTGATCGTCGGTTCTGCACTTATTCCTCTAACCATCATTTGCGTTGTTGTTTGGAGGAACATTAACGTTAAGAAACTTGAAGCGGTTGAAAAGCGGGCCAGAGGCAACGTCTTTTAGACTTGGAATCATTGTTCTACGCCAGCACTCAGGGGCTAAAGCTCAGAACAGTCTCGCCGAATGCCTCCTTTCCATCCATGCTAGGGGCTGCTCGGAATATAACATTTGCTTACCTTAAAACATCGCACAATCTACCTTACATATCATATAAGATATTAGGTCATACCAGAGCAGAAAGAAATTGGGTTCTCCAGAGAATTCGTTAAAAGTTGACGGAAATAAAAGGTCCTAAGAGTGTAGCGTTTACTTACCAAGCTAACAAATGCCCCATGCCGGTCTTATTACTTCGTTACCATCGGAGATAATATCATTGGAGAAATTCAATAATAGCTCCTTATCTACACCTGGTTTCCATCAGATAGGCCTTCGGTATACACCAAAGTTGGAATACTATATCTATTTTGTAAGTTCGGTGAGAGGAAGACTGGCATATATTGCCGTGTCACGTTCAAATAAATGTACGAAAACGAGATGTCGTTATGTCTCACGGCGTCCGAATAAGACCCTCGAATTGGTATTTGCGTGTCTTCTTTGTTATTTTTATCCTTCTTACAATCATAGAAAGAAGAGAACATTATCACAGTCCTTATAAACTTCTTGCTATGATTCAGTACGGTCAATGTTAAGGGAATATAATGATCTAGAGTACCTAGGGAGGTACATGACCCTGCTTTGTACGATTTTAATATAGCATATTCCGAAGGTCTTCAACGGGCAGACGTCCGAGGTTCAAGTATCACCGCGCAGATTTGAATATGTAAGTGAAGCGAGACAGTATTACATCGGCGTGACATGCTAGGAAGGGGAGTAATCTCCAGCTCAATTAAACTTGTCTCTGCCAACCTTTCCACTTTTTGAGGCCAGATTCTACTGCAAAATGTCAGGCTACGTTGTCGCTAGCCCCTGAAGCTGAGGGTTAAGAGCGCCCAAAACTCTACAAATTTGGAACCGAGAAAGCTCTCAAAAATTTCCGTTTTCCGCCTTTCTCGACGCCTCCGACCAGAACCTTTCGATGTCTCAATATTGTCTCAAGGTGCATGCCGACATTGTCGGTGTTCCCTCGTTATATCAACATATACGAACCAACGGCGCCACGTGTGAATCTCGCCGAGGCCAGGGCCAGCGAGAATATATGGGTGAGTTTAAAGAGCTACTTCTTCTTATTGGGAAGGCAAGAAGGTTCCGGTGGAGTGTATCGTGATAATATCATAATCTGGCGTGGTTTTATTTTTGGTCAGATTCTCGGAAGTTTGAGGATATCTGGAGCTTCCCCGTGAGAGTCCGCGATGGGTACACGAACAACACGGCCTTTTCGAACTCAGCTCATAAACCTGGAATAGCATGATCAGACTGAAGAAGGGTTGAAGCCGCGAAGATAGTCTATATAATATCCCATGGGACCGTGACGATGTGTCAATCGAGCCCTCTCACCCTTAAAATAATGCGTCGAGAGAAAGCACTTCAATCATCGACACAAGCCAGCCTTTCCTAGTACGGAGTACACTTCGTTACCACATTTGCACAATCTTCCGGCCTCATACCCTCCCGAAAACCCTGTTCACGCATTTCAAACCATTCATACGGCGAGCGAGAAGCAAATATGTGCATATATTACTACCTCCACTATCATCACCTGGCTCCTTGCACACGAGACGTGGAGTACGTAGTGCATTACTCTTTCTGCCCCAATGCGACAACCGAAGCTTCGAGCTTAGATCCGTCGACTTCCGTTAACGACAACAACACCGCTCACACCGAGCAGTGGATCCAGCAGCCATGCCAGGAGCTAGCTTACGCTCCGGAGTATAACTCTATAGAGCGCTTAGACCATAGCATCCCTTGCGCATCCAGCGGGTGCCTCATCTCACAGCAATGCAGCTCCGGTAGCTGTAGACTGCAAGACCTCGGGGGTAGCTGGATCTGCTGCCAGTGCAATCGCGGAGAAAATACGCTGAGGTTGTGCATACGACCGATGAAAAAGGTCCCGGACGCTCTCTGCTACCACGCCGTATGCCAGAACTGCCGACCATATCATGGATAAACAAAACGCATGCGCAAACCGAAGGCAGAGGCTTAGCGATGAAATCATGGCGGAATTCCGCATGGCCCTTCTATTCTCACATATATCTCCGATTCCTCCTCGTCCCCCCCTGGAACTGTATCTTTTATGTACCAAAGTGCGTCGGAAAGGTGATGAAGAGGAGGATTAATAATGCTATTGGAATAGTGAAACCCATATCGAAGTCGCGAAGCCAAGCTGGATTATATTGGTTGCATTATTGGGTTCTCTTTACGAGGTCGGCGACTTCGCCACGTGGTAGCCTAATACGATCTATGTATGACAGCTTCTGATAGACCGTGAAGAATTTTTCCTTCTTTTGCTTTTCTAGAAGTAGCCTGTCTTGCCGCACAGATGTGGCTTCCCGAGGGACCCTACGTCGTCATGGTGCGTGTACCCTAAGCCCTCCGGCCTATCCCTCGCGCGGATGCCTGCTTCACCCAGGTCTCTGGATCTCTCTCGTCAGGTGGACCAAAGCGTCGGGTCGTGACTTGGCCATAGTATGTCATTGTAGAATACTAAGGAGCAATTGTCGCTGCCTTCCACGTGGGTTTCAGCTCAATAATCTCAAATTCAGAGTGGCTATGTTCAGATTGGTCCCCGACGTCTACATTCTCTTTGGGCCATTATAAGGGTATATACTTAAGGGGAGATCGACGGCAAGAATTGGGTAGGATTCGTTATACACGACGCAAGCGCTTGAATAAGGCATGTGTAGTCGCTGAAGATAAGAATCGCCCTCATTGTCCTGACTGCCCGAGTATTCAGTACCAAAATCCAGACAGTCCAGATCCCAGGTTATTAACCAGGACTAGTTTTATGCCGTTCAGCTCATTTGCTCGTCACCCGGAGTACTACCCACCTACCTAGATACTTAAACAAACGACCATGTGCACCGAAACGGCTTATACACTCCGGTGTGAACACGTCGTCACCCGAACTCTGTATTGTCCGGACGCCGCTCCGTCATCTCGACGGTCATGCGCAGAACGGAAGCCTTGCACCAGGGTCATCCGGAATGCGGTGCCTTGGCCTCCTCCGCCACAGTTTGGAGCCCAGGCCACGTGTCCTCTTCTGAATTGCCCTTTTGAGGAACGAGGAGGCTATTGGAATTGTTGCTGGTGTGGTAAGGAGTGGAACGATCAAGGTGTGTGGGTGCCGAAGGGCTAACGCCTCCCCGACGCGGTGCTCTATTGAAGATTCTGACACATATTAGGCCGTTGTAGTTGCGTGATGATCATCGACAGGCAGGAGTACCGATGTGGGCATATTTGCTGCGAAACGTGCGAGGCAGCTACCGAGGTTCAATAGAGATTCCGCGGCACAATATGAACGGTATCGGAAAGATGACGACTGAGCAGGAACGCAAGGCTTACAATTTGAGCTCATGTCGATCTAGGACACTCCACTCTAGGGCTCGGACTCGACGGCCGTCGCAGGTGAAGGTGGCAACCGGTCGTGAATTAGGCTTGTTGAATTTTGGTTGGAACTATGTAAGATACAATTAAAATGTGGCTGTCCTGAATGTAAGCCCAAGACATCAGTTTATGGGAGCACAGAGAACAGAATAGGAAGGTGATTCGAAAGTGACTGCTTTTATCCCTTCAAATAAGCCCCTATATTTTAAATGGCCCCAAAATACGACACGGGGAAAAGCTAATACCTAGGTAGGTAGATAACCACGGTAGGCTTTTCAGGTGAGAATTATGATCAGGCTGTTTCGATAACAGGTCTGAGAACACCCCAGTTTGAGGGTGGAAAAATAAGCAAACGTTTCAAAGACGGTCCAATCTGATGAAGAGGGCTGTTTCGAAAGGAGGGGGATATGACAGAATGTTGGCGGCGAAACGAAAAAGCAATGACTCCCCGGCCAACCGAATTCCAGGTACCTGGTTGCTGTCCTCTCCGGTCGTAGAACCGTAGCATGACGCCAAGTAGGGTCTCAGGCGGTGAAAAGCAACACGACTTGATCGCCCAGATCGCGCGAGATCTATCTCCACACAAGCCCCTGCTCGGCGTTATACGGTGTCGTACATAATGCGCATAATGTGCCATGTAACCAATAGTGAGCGTACCTAGAGGGGGGTGAGGTGGAATAAGCATAGATGAACTCGCCCAGCGCGAGCATGGACACGCGCGATTGGGCTGTAGGCTTCTGTTGGCGGCGTCGAAGTTGCACTAATCCACACTGCTACCCGAGACAAGAGATCTGTACCGCACCCATATCTACCTGCCCTCCTGGATCAGGGGGGTAACGCTCGCCAATACGACGATGGGAGCTGCTGATCATTACCTCCCGAAGTGTCTTTCTGTTGATGTGCCGCGGAGTTGGGGCGTCGCGCTCGCGGCGCACTAGATGGAGGTTGATTTGTCTTCTCTTCATTATCGACACAAGGATGATCGAGGCTGGAACTGTATGCGAAAGAAAGACGTTCAAGATGCTAGTGCTGACGTGTTGCGGCCGGAGAAATACACGAGCTCCTTCGGGTACTCGTAAGTATATATAAAGGGCACGGGGTATCCTGGGATGGAATATGTGCCGGCTACTTTGTCTTCTTCGTCAAAGCGCCGGCTTTATACTTTCATGCCGCCATCCCGAAGGTCCTCCATCAACAGTTGACGACCATGTGCCACGGACACCCTCACTATCATCCCTGTTCACACACGTCAGTCAGATGGCTGTATTGCCCGGAAGCAATATTCGATCTGGACACCGGATATGAGACACCATGCTCGAACCCGATCTACTCGACACCGCAACCAACCAACGTCGATTGCCCCTTGCAGAACTGCAATTTCAAGGCCCTGATGGGGAGCTGGAATTGCTGCGTATGCGGAGAGGGGCCCAATACTCAGGGATGGTGTACGGCATTGAGCCGTAGGGTGGACTGGAATCCGCTCACAGGAAAGGTTGAGGAGATGGAGGTTCCGTGTGGGCATGGATGCTGCAGCTCATGCAGCCCAACCTGTGAGGATCATAAGACCCATCGTCGTCAGCACGAGAACCGCCTTTTTGACTATTCATAGCGACGTCGCGGGGCGCGAGTCCAGAAATATCGTTCGCGGATGTGCGAAAGGGTAAAAGTAGCCGCAAGGCTCACACCAACGCGCGAGGTTCCGCGCACAAGCGAGGTACAGTGTACGACCTCAGCCACAACAATGCCAGCTGTCCTACTGTTCCCGAAGAAGACGAGCAGGTTACATTATCGGCAGCCCAAACCTCGAGCTCTCGAGGGTCCCGCCGTGCTAGCCACGAGACGAATGAGTACGCAAAGAAGCCAAAAGCCCAAAACGGGAAGAAGAGATCACATAAGGGTCGTGGTCATCACTGAGTAGTTCACATATACGCAAGTAAACCCCCCTAAGTCCTGGTCGAGCCATGGAAGGGGTATTGGAACATGCGAATCCATATCGCTGAGAGGAGCGTTATATTGTCTCCTAGCTTTCGAATTGACAACATGCCACATTCATTCGGTACAAGAGTCAGTTATGGATGGAGCCAGCGTTGAATGATAGCATTCTCATAGATGACACTGTTCAGCTATGTGCGTAGGCATAGAAGAAAAGCGCGAGGAAATGAAAGATCTTGTGAAACTCCTGAAACATACCAGGGAAATGTCCTGACATCGTGGCGACCATGGTAGTAGCGTAGTATCCTAGCTTCTCTCGGTGATCGCGTTCGAATCATTTTGACCGATGCCAAACTCGTCCCTTCGCCAAACTAAACAGATAGCACGAGAGACCACGAAGTCAGCCATCCAAAGGCTACCATGTTCGTGTACCAGGTCAAAAGACTGTCCGCCAGTTTCACTTTCAGACATCTTGGTGGTTGACGTGGAACTGCACGTAGTCTTCACTACTGGAGACAGCGGAGAGTGTGGCATAGAGCTCTGAAGTTTAACGCCAGCTGTCGTTAAACCCTAGCCGAGACAGCGACTCGCCCTGATTCTTTACACGTCGCAGACTAGGTCAAATAGTCTGAGTTGCGCGCTAGTACAGGTTGTGACCAGGTCGTAATTATGAAGTGAACGGATGAAACTCATCACTTGCACTCTCGGCAGCGATAAGGGTATACCGCAGGTAGTTGCGTGACTGGCGTGTCCCCCTCCATGAAATACAGACTGGAAACCAGGTTGTGATAGTTATATCAAGACATGATAGTCTGCAAGATGCAGACGTGGTTGAAAATGTATGATTCCGCTGTAACCCCTCACACGACGCCGGTGACGAGAGCAAAAATTGGAGTGTTCAATCCTTCTATTAATCATCACGCTGCAGGCGCCAAGGCCACCTACATATTGAAGACAATCGGATTCGTAAATCTGCGCCGAGTTAAATAACGTTCCAATGGCTGTTGGACATCGCGCCGCCAGTTCGCTTCGCGTACGGCGTCAGGTCGGCAAAAATCCGCACACGGTTATTTAAATCTATGGGGTTCGGCCCGCGTCTCGTGGCAACCTGCCCACGGCTTTACTGATATGGACGTTGCAGGAATCAGGGGTTGCGGGAGGAGAACCTGGAAAAGGAGGGTACACCGTACAGGCCATAGTGCAGTATCGTACAATATCTCCCATACAGCAGCACTCCCCGCCCAGGAAATGAATGAATTGCTGACCCATGCCATCCAAGGCCTGGCCAATGATACCCTAGGGTCGCATCTACTTTACCTTACCGCCACGTGCTCAACATGCAGGTCTGACGAAAGCAGCGAGATAGGCTGAACCTGACAGGGACCCCTTGGCCATGTGTTTTGTAATTGTCAGCGATCCAAACTTCCAATCATGACGAGGGGCTCTCCGGCTGTCCTTCAGGTCTGGTTGGCCGATTTGACGACCGTACTGCGCAGTGTCGACTGTGATAGCTACCCTCGCATGTGTGATAGCACACGACATTTCAGGTCTCATCGGTATCTGCAAGTGTAATTCGCATATCGTTACCTGATCAGCGCTACACATAGGAACCCCTCCTTTAGCATCGAGCCCAATTCCTGTTGGTTAGTTGGCCGGACTCTGGACCCTTGTGTGTGAGAGGGAGATGATGATGGTGTTACTCGGTGGATCGACACGGTGATCGTTTGGCCACGTGCTGGTCTCCGCGAAGCTCCTTGCCGACAAAGATAAAGAGGGGGGAAGAACCTTGTAATTACAAGGGAAATACACGGACCAATTTCCCACATATGTACATACCTCATAGGACGCAGAGCTCGGGCGCCGGACTACAACATGTACACTAGGTATGTATGGGGGCACGATCTAGAGCGCCCTCTTTTTCCAATTGGATGCCACGGGTAGGCTGGCAGCTAAGATGACACACAGCGTCGATCTGGACGGCTGGTGTAAGAAAAGTACATATGTGAATAATTGAAATACGTAAATACCTCGAAATCGCATCGCGCGGATGATCGTAGGGACTTCTTGGTTGCCTACTTCGATAGTGTAGACGTCGCGTTGCATGATCAGCATCATTCGAACCCAGAAAGCCGTTGACAGGAATCCTGCCGTAAACTCCGTTGGGCCAAGTTCGGGATAGGGGCATTGCCCGGTCGTCTTTTTATCAGCGGTGCTATAATGTAACTAAGTACCTAGCCACAACCGACAAAGTACCAACGCGAAGTCTAACCTACAGCGTAAGCATGGATATTACTGTACTTTTGTTCCAGCGGAGGCATCCCTCCTAGTCGCACGCGATGAGCATTGACGAAATGGCACGCGAGACGGTTGCATTCTTTGAAACGAAGAAGGCGGCCAAGGCTTCTAATAGGACAGGGTAGACTAGGGCTACTTGATTACCATTCATATGGCTTCATGCGTGCTGAGTCGTTGCGGTTGGAAAAGGGAAAAGGCTTCAATGCGCCATATCCTATGCTGACTGCATGCGGAGCTGCATGTTGGACCATCCGTCGAGCGCAGAGCCATGTGGCCACCTCATTGTAGTGAGACAAGTAGGAACTTTTGAAGAGCTGAGTGTAGAAAGCCCAAAATCGTCTCATGGAAAATAGGGGACTTTGAGAGTATAGAGAATTCTAAGCATCTCACTCATCCTTTTACTTAGGAAAGGTACCTAGGAGGTATGTGTCAAAATATCATTTTCATGTGAACTGCTTGGCGACGCGATACCATCCAGATGTCTTATTCTAATACTGTACATAACCCAAGGTACATGGGACAAACATCTTGAGAGCTGCTCAAGAAATACGTACTTACAGATTATGCCGTAATATAACTCAGCACAGGCATAATATCGCTGTAATCCATGGCCGTGACGATCTATCAGCTCCCTCCAAGGTTCTGAGATCCTGAGGTTGGGCTCTAAAATGACCTTGCAGGCCGTAGTAGTACAATTACTACCATTCCCACGAGCAAATCTGCACGCTACCACACACCACACCATCCCTTTTCCTCTTTTACTTCTTTCGCCCACGACCCCTATTACTCGTCTACGGGCCAGCTCCCTCTCTCTCTCATTGCGCGCTACTTGCATGACCGCATACCATACCAGTTCACCTTCTGTTACAGTTGATAGCTCTGGATACTCCTCCCACATACATACCTCAGTACAGTACATAGATCTCATCCCGGCTTCGTCCGCCCAGCCTGCCATCCCAGCCCGGTCCAGCCCATCCTTGTCATAGCGCCGTTTCGAACATCGATCCACCCTCCCACACACGCACTGCCACTTCTGACGGGCACTCGCAGTCATCAATCGCTGTTAAATCTGTCGCAAACCCCGTCAGCCCGGCTCAATACACTAGAATCGGGACAAGAAAAGAAACAAGAAATCTACCTAGGCATATATATACCAAGCAGAAAACAATGCCGACTTCCTTGGACTCGTCTCGCCCCATCATGGCACCTTCTACTGTAGGTTACGACGGACTATTTTCTTACGTGTTTTTGCTTTTTCGTCCGCGTAACCGGGCCTACCAGATGGCATCCGTGCCTGGGCCCGAGTCATTAACTCGCATATGCGTCTTTGCGGTCTACTTTCCGGGCATTTACATTGGCCATTCAGCATCACGAAGAGAATAATATTTAGAGAATACACATATAGGGAAGGCTAATGTCTACTTCTCGCAACAAACAGGTCGGTTCCCCCCGCGCCTCGGTGCGCTACAGCACGTACAGCACAGCACCATCGCTAGCAGCGACGGTGCAGACGACGGACTCGGCGCAGGCGGAGATCCGCGACATCGAGAGCGGGCTCGCGCGCATGGAGAACAAGGCGCTGTCGCAGCAGCGCGTGGTGCTGACCGAGGAGAAGTCGGCCAACCTGGGTAAGCTCGCCCTCGGCGCCAAGCTCGACCGCGCCCTCGACCGCCGCATGACCAGCCAGGACGCCGTCATGAAGCCCCGGAACAAGAGCCAGAGCCTCAGCGAGAAGAAGCAGCGGTTCTCCGAGAAGCAACTATAGAGAGAGAGAGAGAGCAATCGGAGCGTTGGATTATTCGAACGAAGGAAAGAAAGAAGCAAGAAGAAGAATGAAGAAGAACAGGAATAAATGAAGCGAAAGTAACGGCCTTTGGGAAATTAGAGGATGATACCACACGAGCGACAGCCATGAATCGAAGTCATGCGTGTTTTTCTTTTTTTTGTTGTTTCTTTCCGTCATCACCGTTTCTCTCGGCTGGGCAGTCTTGTATAGGTAGGCCTCGAAGGACGGACCGGCCATGCTTCATCGTTGGAAGCTGAACACCCATGTATATTCCGCTTGTGCTTCGGGAGGAGCGGGAAACCGAGAGGAGACATCGCATCCGAGCGAACCGAGCCCGGCCGACATTTAGGCCGGGATGTAGAAGATGGAGTGCATTCAGATTTGTTCATTTGGCATATGTCACATAGCAGCATGTTGGAAGTCCGGGGTCCGTTCCCGTCAGATTGTGGTTATAATTAGAAGAAGGCCGAGCCAGGGGCAGGCATGTTGTAGATATTGCAGGGAATCAAGGGGAAGGGCATGGCACATAGGCTACAGGGTAACCTTTTTCTTCTACAGTTGCAAGAGTCTACTCGAATGCAGACGTGTCCATCTGTTGGTCCTTGTAATCTTCGAGACTCGCTTGATGGTATTCAGGCGTTGACAGGGCTCAAATATCGTCATTTTCCATTGAAACGAGTCGGAATAAGGTGCAACGAAACAGGCTGTTCGGCAGGGGAATCCGACTTGATACTCCATACACAGCCTACCAACCAACTCCCTAACACCTTAACAGTAGATGAAGAACACCGGCCCGCTGTCTTTATAACCAGGGTACGAACGGCAAATAAGCAGTGACAGGTAGTTAAATCATGGACGTGATGAATTACTCTTTGCCTCCAACTTGGCGTTAATATCCTTCAACAAAGCCACGAGCTCGCCCTCGTCCCCTTCCATCTCCAAGCCCTTGCTGACCCATTCTTTCGCCTCGGCCAGCCGTCCCATCTCCATGAGGCACTTGCCGCGCCGCCACCAGGCCTTCGAGTTGCCGACGCGCTTGGCCTCGACGCTGGCCTCAGCGTCGGCAGCCCCCTCGGCCCAGCTCTGCATTGCCATGTGCGCCTGGGCGCGGTTGGCATAGAGACCGGCGACCTCCTCACGCACGAGCTGCTGGGGTTCCCACAAGGGACGAGTCAGCGCCATCTGCAGGCCCAGGCTGTAGAACTTGATGGCGTCGGCGTGCTTGCCCTTGCGGTACTCGGCGTTGCCGCTGTCTCGCAGCTTGTTGACGTTGGCGGACCGCTTCGGGTTCACGGGAACGGGCGGCGGGGGTACTTGGTTGGGCGTCTCGAGCGCGAGGAGAGATCGGTGCAGTGCGTTGAGGGAGGCTAGTTCGGCCTGTAAGGCCCGTGAGCTCGAGGATGTTGTCAGCGCCTTGGTTTGCGGGTCGATCTGCAAGGGCAGCATGGTAAAGGTGTCGAGTTCTGAAGACATGGTGGCGGTTGATGGTAGAGGGGCACTTTCGGACGAGATGATGCGGTGTGGGAATAGGGATCAGTCGGGTTAGGTGCTCGGGTGGCTCGATTTGAGGTGCGTCGCGTTGTATCGTGTCCTCTTGTATCGTGTACTGCAAAGGGAGTTGCTGGCCGCAATCAGTGCGGGTATGCGATGGTCATCTATATATATGCTGACAGATGGTTGGAACCGTGCCTATACAATGCCCCAGGTCATTGATTATCCCTGATCAGGCCGGTATTTTCAAGAAAGCCAAGGTCGTGAAGGATAATTAGGTAGGTAATTAGTTGGGCAGGCAACTGACTTGAAGCGAAGGACAATGATGTTGTTGCGCAAGCAGCAAGTTGCAAGATACAAGTTACAAGTTGATGCGATCTGGCGACTTTTTTCCTAATTGCTCGCGGTCCCTTGGGTCGTGCCAGGTGTACCGATAAGAGGCCAGGTGGCACGATAAGAAATTATGCGGGTCCATCGGCGACGGCTTCAACTTTGTTTGAAAGGCCCCAAAACCACCCACGCAGAAGGACGTCAGGGGAAAAAGCCCCATGTGCGTATGTTACTGTGTAAACTGTACGTAAAATGGCATAGTATATTACAGTATAACTCGCACATAGGGCACTTTCGCTGACGTCCTTCTGCCACGTCAAACAAAGTCCGTCACTTCCATATGACACCTATTGACACTTATGACACTCATGACACTTATGGTGTTTGTGATACTTTTAATACCAATGTACCTTTATTGCTTTCGTGGTCGTGGATATCAAGTGACCGCCCAGTCCGAAGGGATTATTATAATTTATAAAGAAATACGATCATCAAGTCATCAGGTAACCGTCGTTACGTTCGTCCTAGTCGTTCCATGCACCCGTGGGACTCTACGGAATGACGGTGTGGCAACAGCAGCGTCGTCTTTCTTCTTTTTTCCTTCCTTCCCCCCCACCCCCCTTTTTTTGTTTTCTCTCTCTCTCTCTCCTATATGTGTTCTTCCCCGAAACACCTATCAACGCCGGGCAATACTCATGAATAAGCACATGCAAGCCTGACTCTGCCTATGGACTCCCTTCCGCCCTTTTACCAGCTAAATGTTGTTTTCGGCTTCCAGACCTCCTCGAACATTTGCGACACAAAATAAAGATCGTGTTCCCAAAGCGTAGATGCCGACTGCAGGTCCTCTGTTCCCACTGCTCGTCAGCCACGAATCAAACAACCAGGAGACCAGTCATATGACCACTTCTCGAGCCAGAATAACAAGGTTGATTCTCTTACCTCTCTCCCTGTAGGCCTGTCGCGTTTCGATGAGTAGTTGTGCCTCGTCAGCATTCAGCTCTCCCCAGGCCGCCTTCTTCTTGTCCCCGCGCTCTATCTCGTCCAGGACCGTGTTGATGGTGCGTTTGTAGTAGTGCCAGTGACCTAAGATGACATTCGCTCCTTCTTGGAGTCTTTCGACGAACGACGGCAGCGTGTACCGGTGGGTCTATGCGTTCGATCAGTTCAGTTGGCCGTCACTAAGTGGCATTGTTCTCTTCGCCTACCTTGTACTGGTTTTCTCTAGCATGGCGCAGCCTGTCGGCGGAGCTGAACGAAGCTTCGTGCAGGAGCATGAAGACGGTGAGGTAGATGGTGTAGAAGTGCCGCGGATTCCCGCCCGCGATCATTCTCCAGAGCCCTTCCAGCACTAGTTTTCTCAGCGGCGTGAGCAGCCTCTCGCATCCCAGCGAATCGAACTGCGCCGGAATCATCCGTGGCGCGTACACCTTTCCGAAAAACGGGCACTCTGGGTCTTGTTCTGCCATCATATCGAGTTTGTCTTCGCCCACAATGTACGCCGATCCGACCGCGTTCCCTGTTGGCACAGATCAGTTGTCCAATATAGCACGCGGGGGCAGAGTGACAAGCCACTTACTGATAGCGAACCACACAGTAAAATACTGGCTCAAGAACACGTATGGGTTCACGTCGTTTCCCTTCGACTTAGGTGGGTGTGTCTCGGGTAATTAGCAAAGGTTCGGCAGGGTAGATTCATAGCCTCACCATGAGTTTATGGACGTGGTCCAACCTATGAAGACATGCCTTCGAATTAGCTGTGCCGGTAAATAAGGGCACCACCAACATCGTCAAATAGTAGACGAAGTCAGGGGGGTCACGTAGTTACTCACGCGGCCTTGTATGTCTTTTGTATCAGAACGTCAACCCCCGGTTTGTTGGCATACTCGCGCACAGCCGCCCACTTGTATTCATACACATAGTCCTTGTATTCTCCAGCCGTCTTGTAGATATCCGCGAGGGCGTAAGGCTCGATCTCCGTTGTCCTCCTGTTTCCCTTGGAGTCGACCCAGGATTTCCAAGTGATATCCCCGTCTTTGGGTACGAACTTCTTGACCGTCATCTCAAACGGGTGCTTAGCGCAGCCAATGCTCACCGTGATCTTACGAGGTGCCTCGCCGGTCCAGTCCCGTGATCCGAGGTTCTTCATCTTGACTCCGGACCATCGCTTCGTCAGGTTGAGGCCGCCCTCGCGGAAGAGCGCGATCTCGGCCAGCTTGAACCGCAGGCACGGGTTCCTGTGGATCACCTTCTTCGAGTCCAAGTTTATGTTGCGGCATGTTAAGCATTCCTCCCCTTGAGCGTCATCCGGATCCGGTTCACACTGTGGTAGACGTGAGTCAGCTAAGTGATACCTTCATAGCAGCATAATGTGCTTGGCCATCATCCCACCTTCAATTTCTGAATGCGACATCGGATGCAAGCCTATAGTCAGCTCAGCAAACGGCTCACGGCAACCCTCGGATGAAGAAGCAGATGGGGGACCAAAGAATAAGACCTACCTTCAGTTTCCGGGTCTTGCCCGCGTTCCTACGAGCTTCTTCGGTCAGGCGTGATCGCGGACGCCTCTGGGCCTGGGGTTGGGATGGTGAGCGCTTTTCGTCGGTTGCAACGCTATCTGCCTCCTGCGGAGTGACAAGCTCCCACGACTCCTCTTCGAGAGGCGTAAGGGTGTCGTCGCTGAAGAGGTCGGCCATCTGCCGAAGACCGTCGTCGTAGTTGGGATCGTAATTGGGATCGCTGCCGTCCTCCACTGAATTCTCTGCCGGCTCCTCCACAGGCTGCTCTACCATCTGCCACCCATTGAGATAGCCCTCTTCCATTCTATTCTCGTTAGGCCCCCCTTGGATAGGGGTGCCGCCACCTAGATGTGGGCGTAGCTCCATGTTCATGTGTGGAGCGTTCGCGGGGTCCATGGTAGAGAGAAAGGGATAGGCCATAGGGGTTTGGGCTGTGATACCAGAGAACTCGACTGGATAATGACTCAGTAGGTTTTCATGCGGGCGGTTTTCGTATGCAGTATGATAAGGGGCAGGCGGGTGAAACGTGGGAAGAGGCAGGCTGTTCAAGGGCCAGTCGTACAAGGTCGGGTACTGAGTCTGTGCGAGGCTGGAAGATAAGGTGTAGTGGTCTCTAATATGAGAGCAGGTATCCGACACGGTAAACTCTCCACCGTATTCAAGAGAGCCCGATGGGATGGAAGGGTCCCATTTAATCTCGGGATTATGCTGCCTAAAAGCTCCCAGCTCAACCTTCGCTGCGGCGGCGGTGGTAACAGGAGTTACAACGGCAACCTCGGCAGTGCTGCTTTGTGTCTCCTTGAACGAGGGCCTGGCCAACGATGACGGTGGCGGCGGTGACGACGACGACGATTTAAGCCCGTATCCTCTGGACCTATTGGTCTTTTTGGGTCGGGAGAAAGGAGAGGAACTGGGGCTATAGTTGGCGGGAGGAGGGGACCGAGGCCGCTTTCTCGTCTTACATGACGTGCGGTCAATTGGCATAACCCCGGCAGGAGTCAGGCCGTGGGTCGATTGGGGGATTACGAGAGTGGAAACGGCCTGAAGGTCAGTCCCATTCATCATGGTGTCTCTCTCTATCTAACGATGATCTGACCTCATTCCCTCGCTGACAACGACGGTTCCTGAACCCTGGGAGGGTGTGTGTGAGCACGCGGCGCGTACGTGCGTGGGTATCAAACTGCCGGTCTTCTCAGTGCTTTCCTGTCCTGTCACACTCACCGTCGGCCGGTGATTAACGGTGGCGCAGGGGTTGTAAATTTTTTTTTGCTCGCAATTGGAAACCGGCGAAAAACCGACTGTGTAGCGGAACCAGTGGTAGAGATTTCCTGGACTCGGTAATACACAATTTGCATATGAGACTCCGCCCGGTCAGCCTGTTTCTCGATGCAGAGGAAATGCAGCCCAAGGTTTCTCAAAGAGTCGATATATCAATCTCCTCACGCCGGATGTGAGAAGGATCGTTGCTTTTGGCGATCCTTGATCCGAAACGCCTCGTAGAGTACTACCTGGATGGCTTGAAGCTGCGTGAATGACGATCTTGTGGCAAGACGAATGTTGTGAGAAGTAAGCTAATGCATACATCTGGAGGTGTGAATATACATAATACCAGCCAACGGCCCCCCAGTTTCTCAGCCCCCCTCTCAGTGGTCCTCGGGCGGTCTGTACAGACTAACCACAATTTCAACCACACCGAGGGAAAGGAAAAAGCAATGTCAAGCCACCACCCAATGCCGGCCACTCATGTGTTAGCTTTCCAACGTGCAGTTCCCCGCTGGCTCGAAATCGTAATCCCGTGCTGTGTACCCCTGCGCCCAGACTTGGGTGCACAGATACACCCATGGTTACAACGGATACGTACCTACGTTGAACGCCTCATCGTATGTATGTATGTATAAACCGGAGCACAATCCATTCAAGATGCAGCACCATCTTACGCCGTATGTCTCACAGCATGCTCTCATTATTTTGAATCGTCCATCACCTAACGATAAGAGCTGACTAGAGCTCCACGGTATTCACTTTCGTGTCAGCATAGCTTGCGAGTCCCGGTTCTGCACATGCAAATTGTAGCTTGCCATCCACCAGACAAATTAAGGAGATATAATACACTCAAAAAGGCGATAAAGCTAGAATAATAGTGATTTCGCTATTATTTGTTAATTTACCACGATTTGCGCCAGTTTATTGCTGTCTTGTGCCGCGGGTAGGCGACTTCAAAGGTGCTAGGCCCCCTACGACAGAGCTCAGCCCGTCACTTTCACCGGTTGAAAGCATGTCATGCTTTCACCTGACACACAGCTCCCCTTCGACGATAGCCTCATGCGCGAGTGACGCAAAGAGGACAAACGAGAGCCAATCGAATGACATTCCCTGCTAGGCGCTCCCATAGGAATCTGTTCCGAGCTGCGCCTATCCAATTAGTCAAGCTTTCTGGAAGAATCCCTTATCCCAACTTAGTCTTGCCTCGCGGAAAGGATGTCCCTTCCGGTCTTCCCGCGGTGCCACGTCAGGCACAATGCTTCCTTGGGTTCGTGGGGGGAGATGGTGTGAAATAAACCTAGGGTTCGTTGCGATTTGCTGGTCTAAGGAGAAGGGGTTGCTGAAATCGAGCGGTAAGATCCTCTACTACACTACCTCGTTACTGTAACGTGGGTATATATCACTTCGAAAGTGTACACCCGCCATAGCTCATATTTTGATTGGAATCCCCATCTTCATCGAGATAAGGAACTCGACACGCTGTAGACAGGATGCTTCCGATGAAGGTCGAAAGAGACGTTACCTACCTCATAGCTAGTCGATCGATGAAGCATTCCCTTTTTTCAATCCGCAATTTGCCCTTCCGCTCTACTCGCGCTTCACACCGTTCATTTCGGGGGTTGGGGGGATCAGACCACACAAGAACCGCCTTTGCCGGAATGTTACCACAACCCTCGGCGTCTCTTTGGCATGTTTCGCTACGCCATCAAGCAATTTCAAGCTAGTGGATGGGATGAATTTGCCGTACTGGGGCTCAAGTCCAAAGCTCCCAGTATCGAGGAAGCAGGAGCCAATAGTACCTAGCTTAGTAGGAGCTTAGAACAAAGTTTCATGTCATTAAGTCGCTCTAGCTGTCATTCAAGAAGACTGGCCAAGCATTGCTATAAGTCACCAGCTGGGTGAAGTCCTTTTTTTTTCTTCGAGAACCACATCGAATCTCCTGTAACTCGTATCATTTAAGGGGGGAAATATGACAACTCACTTGCTTCCGCTTGCGCCTGAGAGCCTTGCAGGTCTGCAGGTCCGTGTGCGTCGTGAGGAACATGGCCTTGCTGCGGAGATCTTCCCCCGGCTGCAAAGCAGCAACTCTCAGCCACCCCGACATTTTCCTAACTTAGTCGAAGGCCCAGAAACCTGGTCCGGATTCGACTCCGACGACTCTGACAAGTCGAAGGTGCCTACCATTGTTTTAAACGACTTTGGAATAGCCGAGGTAAAAAAGGGCTTGCAAGACTTCTATGGTTAGTTGCTTCTGTTGTCATAATCTTGATTCACGTTTAACTGAAAGCCCCTTAGCGCTCGAGTTAGACGGGGACGAGGTGAATCAAGAACGATTCCCTCTACCCAGCCTTCAGAGTCAACTTGATCAATACGCTCTTGAGGTACATCGTGGCGGTGGAATATGCATTATTCGTGGGTTGAACCCAAAGTGGTTCAGCATCGAGGACAACATTATCATCTTGCTTGGTCTCGCCGGTTATATCGGAGACCAAAGAGGAGTCCAGAACTCCAAAGGTGACATGTTATGTGAGCCGTCTATACTCCGCATTAGCTCTGTTGCTTGCTGATTCAAATGAAAGCCCACGTTACCGAGTCAAAATCCTGGACTGTGCCCCAGGATAGACGCCACGGAATACATACAAACAGTAGTCTTGTAAGTAAGCATCCCGCCTATCAATCAAAATAGCAAGGCAGGAAGGGAAGGTATCAAGGCCCAAGCTAACAATGATTAGCCGTTCCATACTGATATGGGATGTGAAATCCTGGCGATGCAAGTCCGGGATCGAGCCGAAGCCGGCGGCTATACCTGCGTGGCGCCTATGGCCGTTATTTACAACGACCTCATGCAGTCCAATCCTTGGGTCCTTCATGCCCTGGCTAGGGATAATTGGCCGATACAAACGTGAGTGACAATTATCATTCATCCCGGTGAAGAGACGGACTGGTTGTACAAAAATACAGTGCGGCTTACACCCTTTACTTACACCCTTTACAGTAGTTCGAGAAATGACACTCCTTTCGTCCTATGCCCCCTCTTAGAATACCAAGCCGACAGACTGGTAATTTCAATGGATCCCGCTCGCATCGGACCTCATCCCCGAGCCCGCAACGGCTCCATCCCACAACTGACTCTCGAGCAACAAGAGGCTCTTGCTGAGTTGCAGAGAGTGGCGCGAAAACACCAAGTACGCCTTGAGACCCAACCAGGCGACATCGTGTTCATTAACAACCTCGCCCTCCTACACGCGCGTGAGTCGTATCAGGACAGTGACTCATCGTCGAGACACCTGGTCCGGCTCTGGCTTCGGAATACGCGGCTGGGATGGCTTATCCCCTCTTCCATGAAGATGCCGTGGGACGCGGCGTTTGGAGAAAAGGCAAAAAAGATCATAAACAGGAATTACCCTATCATGCCGATGCCCGAGTACATGGAGTGCAAGTACTCTAATGGCACCGCAGCGTTTGTCCCCGATGGAGATTCGGAAGATGACATAATGGACGGGGTGAGCCCAGAGGATGATACACAGTTGCGATCCAGCTCCGGCAGCTGAAAACGGCCCTTCGAGCTCTGGATATCACTAAGGCTTTAGCACCTTACCTTGTTATAGCTCCAGGACAGGTATGAGCCGGGAGATGAGGTACGGAAAAGACCATGTTTCGTCCCAAGGATTAGACCAAGATTTCTATCGGCCATGGGAGGATTCGACGTCATGAGATTCCACGTATAGAGAAGATCTATAGTTTTGGATGATATGATCGTTTACGGTGTTAGAATCCTGGTGATACCAAATTATATATCTAGTCATCGCCCTATTCTGCAGGTTTTCTACTTCACAATGTCGTCTATGGACAACCAGGCAATTCCTCCATATTCTTCGTCTCCTTTTAGTAGCAGGCCCGCGTGCCTAGCATACTTGTTTGTAGATAGGTACCTAACTATCGCGAGCCTGTATTTAATTACTCGAAATGCTGTAGATGTTGAACGAAAGGTTTACCTACCATACAATGCTCGCTAAATTCTTATTTCGGTACAATAGGCAAAGGTTCCAGACAAAAGCCAAGATGATGTATTACCGTAACCGATACCGTTAACCTTGAATTAGGTACCTACGGTTGTATAAGATCAAGGGGCGAACGCGTTCGGAAAGAGTTGATGAGTGGTAGTATAGTAGTATCTACGTGCTTTTGCACCCGGAATGTTTCATGTCCAGTTTCACAGTGGATAACTAAAGTGCGTCCATACGATGAAGGCGGAGCAATTCGAAGCAGTTCTGGACTGTTACCTAATCTGAAGACCGACAGCGAAGTGGCAGGGCCGTGATTGTGAGAAACAAATCATAGTATTCCAAAAATCTAAGGAACTCTACCACGATATATACTTCTTAAAAATTACCTAAATTATAGGCACACCATGCGGAGAACGCTTACAAAAGTTCTTTCCCATAAGTAACCCCTGTCGGACCGACAGACAGCTGCTTGTTTTGCTTCCCATCAGCTGCCACTCCCACTGCTCACGTAAGGATAGGCTTGTTCCAGAGTATTAGTAATTGATTTTGTCACCTGGAAAAAAAGCTCCGCGACAGCTGCTAGCTAGCTTGCCAGCCAACCAGCTATCCCCCATGGAAAGAACTTTTGCATGCGACGCCCACACCTGGTATGGATACATATTTCCACCCTTGGATAGTGGATTCTGCATATGTAGCAGTCATTGGAACATGGCCACGGAGAGAGAAATGACATAAATGATCATCGGCGGTTTCCACACCTTCTAAACAAGCGCACAGCCGAACAGATCGACGGATACTTGATTGCAGGACGGACCCGGAGTGCGGCTGTGGTCGAAGATCTTGCCGCGGACCGTGTCAGCCGGAGACCGATGACGGCAGTGGGTCCCCTTCTCTTATCAGGGATGAATCATGTAAAATAAGAAATCCTTGAGTAAAGCGCGTATCGCCAAAATCGCATGCTAGGATGAACTGCTTCGAGCATACATAGACATAAAACCCACGCTGTTCACGGGGAGGATTAATAGAAATTGAGGAGTTATTATACTAACCTACAGTGTTACAGATGCGCCTATCACCTCTCCTGGAAAGAGGAGAAAAGCTCCGTGCCTGTATTTCGTGCATAGAACCAATCATTTCTCAGACAATCCAAGAGCTTGGCCTATGTCTCGCCTGCTTGCCTGCCCTGGATCAGTGGTCACTTCACCGGATACACTAAAAGAACAATCGCAATCTTTAGGATGAAAACACATGGAGAGCTACACGTATCTACACTGTTTGACTACAAGTGTTAGGTAGAGGAGCTGAAATCATCGAGAGTTTGTTCGCGTCAATCCAGAACACATACCCACCATGAGCTGGCATTCAGGCATTCAGTTACTGTAGGGTTCTGTATGTACAGAAGGGATCATCCAAGGTGGATAAAGGAGGATGGCAAATCGTAGAAGATCGCTATTATCCCGCGCTATTCATTGCCTAAATGAGACACCAGGCAGCCAAGGAGTTCCACTGAGCGGTTTAAGACTGACGTGAGAGATTTGATTCACCGTAGTATGGAGAACGCTGATTACCTTCTACAGTAGTAGGCTTGTTTCGAGAATTGGCCAGTGAAGGTTCAATTGGGGAAGCAATCAGCGTACAGGAATTGTTTCGGCCACTGTAACTTGTCCTTTAGGTATGTACATAGAGCGCGGTTTTGCATTCGACAAATACATGGATGTAAGAGGCGAGACTGTGGACAGGAGTTCTTGACGGCGTCTTGGCACGCGGGAGCAGAGAGCTGCCAAGGGTTTCATAATTGGCTGATTGGTTACGGGAGGTAATACATTGCAGTGTACGAGCATCAACTCAGTTGGTTGGATCAGATTCCCTAACAGGGCCAAGACCGTGTATACAACTAGAACTGGCGCATTCAGAGCCTGGAAAGTTGTACAGGACTAATGCCCAGTGTTAACGTCTATGAATGCATTGCTGCGCCTCATGGAAAGATGGACCTTACTAATTAGGAAGGCCCACTCAATCTAAGAACCCTTTTTAGTCCTCGGCATACCGCTGGCTGGTCCCCTGAGATCGACAGGTACATTAATAGCGTCAACTCAAAACGAGCAGATGGTCCATTCGTACGGAAGTGGCATCCATCTCAAGCAAACAAAGACGAATACAATATTTATAGTAAGTAGACAATCAAATATCAGTTATATGTATCGATGTCGAAATCAGCTCGATTTGGATAAGCTGTAGATAGAACATGCACGGCTACCTTCAGGTTTGATAATCACATGCCTCGTACAAAGATATTGTTGGACGAGAACAGCATGGGGAGGGAACGAGGGCAGGTGGTCAGCACCTTGTTCGGAAGCACCTACTGTAGTGTGCACCAGAGGAGCCCCTGGATACCCCCTGCACCCATGTCAAGTTACCCGCAAAAACCCCAGTATTTACTAATCTACATCGGTCTTTTAGCTGTGGCCAGCAGCCAATCACTAGCTTCAATTCGGAGGCTCCATTGATCGGAGCCAGTTTTAATCTCTCCTGTCGAACCGGGGACCCTTCTCCTTTACTGATATCTCGTCCTATTTTGCTCCTTCGCTCTCCCTTCGTTTTCTGTCTGAGTCCAAGTCTTTCATCTTTCATGCCACATCTTCCCTCTCTAATCACACTCTTTTCTAGCCTTTTTAATTAGGTGGCATAGAGGGGAAGGACGTAGTCCAGTCGTTCCAACTACACACACTCATTGATACAATTGTTTCTTCACACGCTCTCTTGCATTATTACCACTCGACCTGCACATTTTAGAAGGAAGGAAATTAGTAGTAGGACACAAAGGCAGCATTGGAGACATTCCGACGTCATTGCACATATAGAATCGACACCGTATCGGATAATCCAGCAGCATCGTAACCCGACACAGGATCCCGGAGATCAATAATAATCAGATAGGACAAGATGGGTTTCTTACAGTCAGCTCTTACCACATCTCTGCTGCTCGCCAGCCACGCCGCAGCCTTGGAGCCCATCGTCATGAAGGTTAGTGAGGATCTAGGCGCCATTTTCGAAGGACGTCTCAAGAAGTTGAACGAATCTAATATTTCTATTCCACGCAGGGAACCAAGTTCTTCACCAAGAGTGGGGAGCAGTTCTTCATCAAGGGTGTCGCCTACCAACAAGAGGCTGGTGGCGGGCCAGGCGGTAGCACGGACTCGAATTCGAACAAGTACGTGGACCCTCTGGCCGACCCCAAGGTTTGCGAGCGTGATTTCCCGCTGCTTGAGAAATTGGGCGTCAACACTATTCGAACATACGCCATCGACCCCAAAGCCGACCACAGCCAATGCATGGCGATGTTGGAGAAGGCTGGCATCTACGTTGTTGCCGACTTGGGTGACCCCGTCGTCTCTATCAACCGTGACTCGCCAGCCTGGAATGTTCAGTTGTACGAGCGCTACACCGGTGTCATCGACAACCTTGGCAAGTACGACAACGTCATTGGCTTTTTCGCCGGTAACGAAGTTACCAACAACAACACAAACAGTAAGTCACTTTTGAGAATTTGTTGAGACCAGGCTATCCTTGGCCAAAGACAGTCCTGCGAAGTCGTTTGGCATCGGAGCGCAATATTTTGAGAGCCTTGCTCTGGAGCGTAGGCTAACTTGCATATCACAGCTGGCGCCTCCGCTTACGTGAAGGCTGCTACCCGAGACATGAAGAAATACATCTCGGACAAAATGGCCAAGGGTGGCCGATGGATGGGTGTCGGATACGCCGCAAACGACGATGCTGAAATCCGTGCCAACATGGCTCAGTACTTCAACTGCGGTGAGCAGGAGAACGCCATCGACTTCTGGGGTTACAACATCTACTCTTGGTGTGGCAAGAGCAGCTTCACTGAATCCGGCTATGACGTTCAAGTCAAATTCTTCTCCAACTTCTCGGTTCCCGTTTTCTTCGCTGAATACGGTTGCAACACTGTCGGTGGTGCCGATGGTCGTCTTTGGGATGAGACGACTGCTCTGTACTCTAACCAGATGTCCGGCGTCTTCAGCGGTGGTATTGTGTACATGTTCCACGAGGAAGAGAACGACTATGGTGAATCAAGACCTATCTCAATTTGCAATTGCAATGTCTAACTGGTTTACACAGGTCTGGTCAAGGTCAACGGCAACACGGCAAGCCCCATGAAGAACTACAAGGTCCTCCAGTCCAAGCTCGCTGATGTGAAGCCTTCGTCGACTTCTATGGCCGCGTACAACCCTACGAACTCTCCGGCTGCTTGCCCTGCCATCGGCAAGGACTGGAAGGCTGCCGACGCTCTTCCTCCTACCCCTGACAGTGACCTGTGTGACTGCATGTACAACTCCTTGAGCTGCGCGCCTGTGGATGACCTTGATGTGAAGGATTACGGTGACATTTTCGGCTACGTCTGCAAGAACGACCCCTCTGCTTGCGCCGGTATCAAGTCGGATGCGGAGACTGGTGTCTACGGCCCTTACGTGATGTGCAACCCTAAGCAGCAGCTTGGACATGTTCTCAACGCCTACTACTCGAACCAGAACAGCGCCTCTGATGCCTGTGACTTCAACGGCGCTGCTAACGTCGTTTCTCCTAAGTCTGACTCGAGGTGAGTCCATTGCTTCTACTTGTTGGTGTGCTAAGGCTAATGATTTGCAGCTGCCAAGCGTCTTTGGCTAAGGCTAACTCTGCCGTCGCTGTTGCCGCCACTGCCACTGCGGGCTCGGCCGTCAGCTCCGCCACTAGCGGTAGCAAGTCTAGCGAGAATGCTGCTGCCCCTGCCAGCGTTCGCATGACTCCTTTCTTGACCATGGGCGACATGGTGGTCAGCCTTTACGTGCTGGTCGCTATGGGTGTTGGTGCCGGCATGGTCATGCTATGATGAGATCGTATGATGTAGTTGGATATGGTGTTCTGGATATGTAGTGCAATATCCATCGATGCGTTTCGACTTGTTAATCTTTCGATGTGCATCTCTTCGGTGGTGGAGAGCGGTTGAGGTAGCTGTTAATAAGATTTGCTTCAACTGGCGTTGTATTAGACTTTCGTAGATAATCGTTTTCGCTTTGGCATAGATACACCGGCGTACTAGTCATGGCTTTGGGGTAGTGATTGTTTCGGCATATACAGTGTCGAGCAGTCGGTCTGTTTCAATCGATTTTTTGCTGTTGCATATCGGTCCTATATATGTATGGCTCCTCATTGTGAGATTGTCAAGGACGTTGGGTCAGCATCCAACATCGTCGGAGTGCCCCTCGCTATATCATTCCATTTCTTACTTTCCAACGGGCTTTGCTGTTCGTCATTCACATATCGTAATCGCTAATGCGGTCCAAGAATTGATAATTATTACTTGTCCATTCCTGTAGCTCTTTTCCTCCGAAAATTGCGTTTCACTGTAGCAGCTGAATGCTGATTCTTAGCCCGCACCGTATATCTGGGTAATCCATACGCCAACTTTCTCCGCGACGGTCTCGCTGTGATCTAAGCTGCATGTTAGGCTACTTTCGGTCTCCACGACTCAAAGGATCTGGGCTACTCACTTAAGCAGAAAGCGTGTGGAATGTCGCCTTCATCCACTATCAGGCGCGTGCGGTCGACCTGCTTCTCCCTCGTCCGGATAAACTCGTCGCGGTAATGGCTGGCAACCCACTCGTCGTGCTTGCCGAAGAAGAAGAAGAACTTGGGTACGACCTCGTGCCGGGCTTTGGCGTCGCGCGCTATCTCCCACAGCTCCTCGTCCCAGCGGTCCTCGCCTATGACCTTCATCTCGTCCATGCCCATGTGCAGCGCCTGCCACACGCCGTCGCGGCTCTTCAGCCATCGCGTCGTCACGTCTGCTGCGTGGGCCGAGTGTCCTAGGACGCTGCGGATGATCCAGTGCAGGGCGCCCCGGGGGACGAGATGCAAGAATCCCTGCGCGATGCGGTAGGCGTTGTCGCCGAGCACCGGCGTCCGTCGTAAAAATTCCATCTTCCGCCCGTTCGGGGAGCGCGATATGTGGTGGATGGTGGGGAACAGGAGGATGCCAGAAGTGAGTTTTAGATGCGGCGCCGAGTCCGGGTTCCGGAGCAGCCGGTGGAAGAGCTCGAGGGCGATGTACGCTCCTACGGAGTGCCCGATGAGGAGGACCTCATCGTACGGATCTCCCTCGCGAGGCCCCGACTCGACGCGCAGCCGGCTTAGCGCGGCGAGGGTGTGCTGGATCTGGTGTTCCAGATCGTGCGGCTTCCTCTGCGCTGTAAAGGGTTCGTGGTCGTCGTCACGGAACCCTGCTAGATCTTGACCGTAGATATGGAAACGGGTGCTTTTTAAGGTCGGTGTCTCATCGATGATCCTCCGGAGAGTTGATAAGAAGGGCTCGTAGTAGTCAATGAGGCCTGGGTTCCCGGTGATGAAGAAGATGAGGATTTCACGGGACGCCGAGTGGTCGGCTGTCTTGGCTTCGAGCGGCTGTGGAGGATATGATAAGAAGTGAGTTGAAGCCATTTTCACGACGACACACGTTACCCGGAACGAGTCATAAGTCAACCATAGAGAGCATAGTGTATTGAATGATGTCGAATTCTCTCCCCCTGCTGTTCCTTCACGCCGTGTTCTTGCAGAATGAGATCCAGCCACAGCTCACCAGCCACCCACGGATCGTGTGGCTCATTGCCCACTCGAAAATATCCCGAAGCTCTTATTGGGCTGCTTTCTCACCTGGTCCCGCGCAGCCCGCGTCACCAGGGACTGCCTAGTTTAGGGAGGTAGTCTACTTGGTATACGCAGAGGCATTCGAGAGTTGTCATCTGGACTTGAATCAGATTCGATTGGGACCGGAGAACTAATTGGCCTAGTAAGTCGGAAGTGTGCGCGTGACCATATGTAAGTACCTAGGTACCTAAGCTATCTAAGCAACATGCATGTGCCAACCCTAAACCCGCTAAAACGAGCCCCTCATCGTCATTGGATGTTACGTGTTACTTGCTAAATCCGATCATCTCTTGGATGGGAAAGCCCGGCTTTAACAGAATGCAAGCATCCATTGCAGCGCTTTCGAGCTCCGGATGGTCCTCGTCTAGCTGGCTGCCTATGCCCGGGGCATCCGTCCGCTCTTTTCTGCTAGAACATCGATGGGGACGACGATTTTTAAGAGATAGAATTAACGGATCGACTTATAGGCGTACCCCAAACGGGCCCAGCGCCACGTGTCGTCAATGCCATTATTCCATCATTACCATAATACTCGCATCTTTGAAGTTGAGCTCACGTCCAGACGACATCCCTGGCCTGGCAGCCTGGCGGGTTTTGTCCCTGCCCCGCGTCACATCGCATCCCGTCTCGACATTGGCCTAGCTACCTCCTACTGTACCTACATAAGGCAGCTAGGTAGGTACGTAGCTCAACAGGCAACCTCCATACCGACCTACAACACATGCCAGCCATACCTGCTTATCCTAGCAGCCCTAAAAAGTCGCTATGCACTAATCTAGAGCCTATGTCCCATCTTGGTGTAGGTAGTGTATATCGAGTCACGCTCCCCGGTCGATAAAACCCACTTCGTCTATTCATTCGGACATACATATGTCATGTCTCTGACTATCAGATATCATCCTTTCTTTATAATGCCACAGAATCTGGTACACCTCAATATGGATCTTGAGCTTTGACGACGTAATACGTCGGTTCTTTATTTCGAAAGAAAAGCAGCAACGAGTCCGTGCCTTATATATCGATCGTTCGGGCTTTTCGTCGTTACCCCATACTCAATATTCCGGTACGCACTTCACATGCATAGGCCCACTATGGGAGACTGCATTTTGCGGTCTCGTGCCGAAGCCTACCATTAGGCATACTTCATCGCGTCCTACCTGCAAATACAGTGCTCTTTCCTTCTGCTTTAAGCTGAGCTGATTCTTTGTCTGCCTTTTCTCTAGCATGACGGAGCAAACCTCGACCTAACTGTGTCCGTGACACTCGGCTGCGATACCGTCTCGGACCGCGATACACGGCCATTACACGGCCATTGCTTGACCTGACCAAACCCCTCGTGCCTCCCCACCGTCTACTCTATCGACCCATCCGGTTTGGTCACTGTTGCGCCGTTGCCTCGTCCCACCATGGCCACTGCCGAACTACGCCAGCGTCCGCCACCTCCGGATGCTGCGCCGGAACCGAACCTGACGGCCGGCCTCACCGCTCCAGCCCTAGATCCCAACGCTCCTCATCCCGCAGGCGAGGCCAAATACGGCCGCTTCAGGGCATTTCTTCGAGCCATCTCGGTCTTTATATACTTTGCAAGTGGTTGTCTAACGTACGAGTCCGCGTTCATTTCACCTCGCTGGTCGCTATGAAACCTTGATCTGACAGGTCTACAGCATCCACATTACCCAGTTCCTCGGCGCCCCTCTATACTACCTCAACCGCGATCTCTACTATGCCTACATGTCCTTGACTAAGGCCTCTTTTGGCCTGCTGATAACCACCATGACCCAGTGGTGGGCACCTACCGTCATAAGAATAAGCGGCGATTCCTCCGTTGCTGGACAGTTCAGTGTGACACCGGACGGCAGGGTCGAATGCGCCTTTCCTGAGCGCATGGTCATGATCGCGAACCATCAGGTCTGGACTTGACTGACAATCCCCGTCGACGAACTTGAATTACTGACTGAGAGTGCTTTGCGCTAGATCTACACTGACTGGTTGTACCTATGGTGGGTTGGATACACGAACAATCCTCAGATGCATGGGCACATCTACATTATCCTGAAGGAATCGCTGAAGTGGATTCCTGTCATCGGTCCGGGCTGCATGTTTCTCGGCTTCATCTTTATGTCTAGGAAGATGGCCATTGATCAACCGCGCCTCGCCCATAGGCTTGGCAAGCTGAAGACGCGACATACAGCACCCGATGGTAAACGCTATCTGAACCCAATGTGGCTTCTTCTTTTCCCCGAGGGTACTAATCTGTCTGGGAATGGGCGCAACAAATCAGCCAGGTGGGCTGCTAAGACAGGTCTGCGAGATACGGAGCATGTGATGTTGCCTAGAAGCACCGGCATGTTTTTCTGCCTTAATCAGCTGAAGGGTACGGTGGACTATGTATACGACTGCACGGTGGCATACGAAGGCATCCCGTGAGTCTTACCCGCTGTCGTATTAGATTTCTCTTGCTGCTCGCGCTAACCTCGTGAAATGCGGTCTAGTCGCGGGAAATATGGTGAAGACTACTTTACCTTGTCGAGCACTTATTTCCAAGGGCGGCCCCCTAAATCTGTGAATTTCTATTGGAGAAGGTTCTCCGTGGCCGATATGCCTTTGGACAACCAAGAAGAGTTCGATAAGTGGCTCCGCGAACGCTGGTACGAGAAAGACGCCCTGCTCGAGCAGTACGTCTCAACAGGTCGGTTCCCTGCGAATGGGGCAGGCATCAAGGGGCATATCGAGACGGAGGTTCGAACGAAGTATTGGTGGGAATTTATCAAGATATTCGTTATGCTTGGCGTGTTTGGGATGATATTCAATTTCATGCTTAAAACGCTGCGCCTCCTCGCTCGCGGTTAGGAGATCTCTCGCCAAACTCTGTTTTGCGCCGAAAATGGGACTATGTTGGAAACTTATCGCTCCTGATGTTATATTCGTACTTAAGGGAAACAGCGAAGCTAGAAGATGGGCTTTATACCCAAATACCAATGACGATAGATCATCAGATAATACCATAAAGAATGTGTATATACGGGGTAGGAGTTCTGGATCGGATTGGCAGTCTTGTGTAGTGGCGTACTCAAAGAGGAATGATCCGCTCTGCTCCTTACGATTCCCCCACGCTGCTATGGGCTGTATTGGTTACGAGCCTTGAAATCTTGCTGCCACAGCGGGGAGGCTGTTAACTTTCATAAGTCTATGGCGGATAGATTTACCTAGGTGCCTTAAAAACCTTGACAAATTGGAAATTCTCTTGCGTATCGTCGGACGCCCCAGGGGTAGTTAACTGTGCGTTATCGAAGATAGCTGACCTCGGAACGTTGTCTGGCTAGCACAAGGTCCTCTGAGATCTAATCTAGTCTGTGGCTTCGCTAGAAGTGTAGTCGACACGGAGCAAACGAAAAAAAATGCTTTAATGCATTTATATTATTCTCACGTATTGATACACGAGCAGAGTTTATATAGGCTCTCAATCTTAAGACGGAAGACCTTTATGTTCGAAAGGACATCGATATTCAGAAGAACTCAGGCAGCCAACTTGTCAAAACTTTTATTTCATAATCGTGCGGGAATTACAAGATAGACGTCATATAAGATCCAGTATATCATTCTTCAAGACAGATCAACCTCGCGCCGAGTTCTGGCGCTCTCCTTGACAGCCTCGATGATCCGCAGCACGTCCCTCGCCTGCTCAGCCGGCACAGGCACATCCTGCGCACGGTTGCGCACGAGCGCGTCGCCCCACAGCGCGTACATCCTGCTGTACGTCTCGGGCTCCACATTGGGGCAGTCCTCCTCGCGCATAGCGCCGTCTTCGCCGACGAGGGTGAGGCGGCCGTTCCACTCGGGGCCCTCGCGGCCGAAGGCGGGGTCGCCCGTCTTCATGCCGGCCTTGAGCTGCGGCTCCTGCGGGTCGAGCCCGGCCTTGCGGTAGCTGCCGCGGGTGCCGCGGACCCAGAAGCGCGGCTGGCGGGCCTCGGCGCTGGCGACGGCGATGCGCACGAGGGCGATGAGGCCGTCGGCGTAGGACAGCTGCGCCGTCACGCTGTCGGGCTCCAGGTCCGGGTGCTGCGGGCCGGAGAGGCGGCCGTCGCGCTGGCTGGCGAGCGTGGCGAAGACGCTGCGCGGCGGGCCGAAGAGCACGTATACCTGGTCGATCAGGTGGGTGCCGAGGTCGTAGAGGGCGGAGCCGCCCTGGTCCATGCCGAGGGTGCCCTTCCAGCTGGACGGCTTGTCGAGCCGGTAGCGGTCGAAGTGCGTCTCGAACTCGACGATGCGGCCTAGCTTGCTGTTGTCGCCGAGCAGCTTGCGCACCGTGAGGAAGTCGCTGTCCCAGCGGCGGTTCTGGTACACGCAGATCAGGCGGCCCTTCTCCTTGGCGAGGCTGATGAGCGCGTTGGCCTCGGCGACGGTGGGCACGAAGGGCTTCTCGACCAGGACGTGCTTGCCGGCTTGCAGCGCCTGCTGGGCGATGGGGAAGTGCGTCTGGGGGGGCGTGGTGATGACGACGACGTCTAGGTCTGCGTCGGCTAGGAACGGGTCCAGAGAGGTGAAGTGCTTCGCGTCGGGGTGATCGCGCGGAGCGGACTGCTCCGCCTGGCTGGGGTTGCGCTGCAGGATGGAGTGAAGTCTTAGGGTGGGCGTGGTTGTGATGAAGGGGATGTGGAATATGGTGGCGGACATTCTGGGAGACGAGTGAGTGAAGTGAGCAACAGTCATTTCATTGCAAGGGCTTGCGAGGGGATGCCTACCCATATCCAATCACGCCAACGTTGAGGGTCGATTTAGAGCTTGAATCGGCCATTGCGTTCACTTATTCAAAGTCTGTTCCGGATATGTGAGGTTTGGACTCTTGTGTTCTACTCGAAGAGGGTGAGATGGATGGAATGAGATGCCTTTTTATAACCGTCTGAGTTCGAGAGTGACAAGACCGAGTCATTCAGGAAAAGATGGACATGGCCTGCCTACCTCCTACCTTATATACTTACACAGAGTCGGCTTTCGACGGCCTCCTAACATAAATTTTCTTACTCACTTGACGTATTCTTTTCTTCATATGAGAGCTCACGATATCCAACTGGTTGAACTGGTAAAGTTGCCTATTGTGGCAATTAGCGGGTCGAACGGTCTCGGTCTTCTACCTTTTCGGCCTTACCATGGAAGGTTAGAAGCCGGCGACAATGCGATCGAAATGTTCTTGGCTAGAGGAATACTTATGCATGTATCAGATGAACTTCACTCTCGTTTAGGCATGCTCCTAACCCTTGCATCTGAATAGTCTAAGCGTGGATTATTACATATTGGCGCATACGAGGACTGTGCGAATTAGTTTGCAAACGGCTCGATGATATGCCCCCACTAACCCTAAATTTTCCAACTACAATCATCCGTGAGACCGTCGACTCGTTTACCCCCATAATGGACTTGGAGGGGAAAACGAAACGACGCTTTCGGAGGCAAGACTGAGAATCCACATCCTCTTACTGGGTATTGCGGCAGATTCTAGAGGGGTTCCTGGCCGATCCATCATGGGGTGAGCTGATAGAACAGGGAATTTTATTCTTAGCAAAAGTTCTATTTCATATTCGACTTTGGGAACTGGAGGAGGAACAATTTCGAAAGTGTCACATATCCTTCATCCGTTATCATCTATACGATCTCTACACCATTTACCCGCCTGTACGAGCCATGCGATCCATTGCGACCTGGAATCTTTTGTTCCTTAGCCGCTATATCGTGTACTGGCCTAGGGCGCGAATTGCGTCGGGCGATTGTTGTAGTGGAGGAGGGCTCAGTCCGGAAGGATAGGGAGCCGGCTGGTTTGACTACCTTAATTAGTAAAGATATCGATGTACGACTTGGGCAGAAATATGTTTCGACTAGGTGGCCATCGACATCTCCTATCCCGAGCCCCTTCGAGCGCGCGATCGTTCTCGCTCACACCCTGCCGGCGCGAGATCCTCGATGTTTCAGTTCTTCCCGAGCGCATCTTACCCAAGTACAAGCAGAGCTCGGCGTCTTCGCTGTTATCTCTCCAATGGCCAGAGCCACCGCGGAATATCCTGATCATCCCGAAGCTCCACGCCCCGAAGGTCACCCTTTCCGCCGCCTCCTTCGCGAGCCACATCCACACTGAATATCCTAACCTGAACCTCGTCTTCGAACCTCGAGTCGCCTCCACCATCCACGAGTCGTTGCCCTTTCCTATCTACACCTCGGAGCCGAGCCAGTTCCCTGGCAAGATTGACCTGGTAGCCACCTTGGGTGGCGATGGAACGATCTTGCGAGCGGCTAGCCTCTTCAGTCTCCATGCGTCCGTGCCTCCAATATTGTCATTCAGCATGGGAACGTTGGGATTCTTGGGCGAGTGGAAGTTCGAAGAATACAAGCGCGCATGGCGCGAGGTGTACATGAGCGGCAGTCACGTCGCCGTTACCGACCTGCAGGATCCCCATACACAGGCGGCGACCCAGGGCCGGCAAGACGGGGATCAGGGCCAGCTTCATAGTAACTGGGAAGGTGTTCGTGGAAAGAGCATGGGGCTCGCTAGGTCTAGCAAGATTCTCCTGCGCCATCGGCTGAAGGTTGGAGTCTATGATGCCGCAGGGGTCAACATGAACGAACAACTCATGCCAACCTCCACCGCCGAACCGCAGCAGGCCTTCCCCAGGACGCGTCCTACTTCGGAAAGCGTTGGGCTAGGTGACCGGGCCGTTTCGCGACACTTCCACGCCGTCAACGAGCTGGTTATTCACCGCGGCCCCAACCCTCACCTCGCCATCATCGACGTCTACGTGAACAACCACTTCTTAACCGAGGCGGTGGCGGACGGAATTCTGATCAGCACGCCGACAGGATCCACGGCTTATTCGCTGTCTGCTGGCGGGAGCATCATGCACCCCTTAGTCAAGACATTACTGATCACCCCAATTTGCGCCCGCAGCCTCAGCTTCCGGCCCCTCGGCCTCCCCCTGAACACCAAGGTCGTCCTCAAGCTGAGCGAGAAGAACCGCGGACGCGAGCTCGAAGTCAGCATCGACGGTAAGCGGAGGGCCGGGGTGACCATCGGAATGGAGATCCGCGTCGAGGGCGAGACCGTCGGCCGCACCCCCGACGGCAGCTGGGCCGGCGGCGTCCCTTGCGTCATTCGATCCCCTTCCAGAGGCGATGGCGACCGAGACGGAATCGCCGAGGACGACGACGGATGGGTTGGTGGGTTGATCGGCTTGCTTAAATTCAACTATCCCTTCGGCGAAGGGCAATGAAATCCGTGGTCGTGGTTAGGATAGGGATATATGGACTGCGCGGATCCATGGGTATTGCATCTACGTTGGAGTATTATTTACTGGTAAGCGGAGTTTGTATAGGGCCGAGCAAGGTGCACTTGATTCTGGACATTGCGCATCGTCTCCCTATCTACACTATCTACCTTTTAATTTTACGAACCGTTTTAATCACGCATCCTACCTCTCGCATGACACTGGAGTTGGAAACATCAGGTTAGGTACGGAAAGGAAACCCGTAGCGGTTAGGCTCTTCCCATTTCCGGAGCAGCATCGTTAGGTATCTACGCTTTGCTTCCGAACTTCTACGTTGATAGTACGGTACTGGCGCATAGGTACCTGTACCTCGTGTATAAATCAAACCGAAGTCAATTTCTCTAATCTGCCTGACGCGATAGAGCCAGAAGGGGTATCTAGGTAGCCATCTCATCTAGGTACATTCGCCGCCGAAAACACTTGCTCGGTCCACTTCTGAGTGTAGAGTATCGTATGTGCGGTATGGACCACAGTCGTGCGTTGTGTAAGCCTGGCTGGTTACAAGGTGAAGAAGGCTGACACTCGCGCTCCTGTTCATTTCTCTTGATGAATGTATCTTTTGGGTGTGGCTACCGCTCTTGCGAAATTAGTACCAGAAATCTTGCCCTTTCCTCGGGAGTTGCTGTGTCATTTGCAAGAAACGCAAGACATGCAAGACATGCAAGACGAGCGAGTCCCCGTGGTCAAACTCCCCTCGCCCTCCTAGTCGGTATAACCCTAGAAATCTTGACTCCTCGACAGCCTAAATACTCCGTAGGGTGGGCGGGTTTGCTTTGGCTCCTCTATTCCAAATACCCCTTCTCTTGGAGGGCTGCACTAATGTGCTGCTCGGCCGCCATCAACATCGGCCTCCTCGCTTTCTGCACCGCTTGCTGCAACGACTGCAATATGTCCATTGCATTGGCTCGCAGATACAGTTGAACCGTTTCCTGCCAGAAAGACGTCACAGCCTCGACGGTGGGCGCGGCTGGAGCCGTATCTTGTGCACGGGTGGTTTTGATCCAGGGCAAAAGCGCATACACCATCGTCAAGGCACGTACATCATTACTGTACTTGGCCGACTGCGACTGGTTCTCGTGATCCTCCCGACCTGGTTCGTTGTACCATGGCTGTTCGCAAAGAATCATGGACTGGATGCTGACAAGCACCTGGAGTAACGTCGACTGAGCTCCTCTCCACGGTTCTCCAGACCACGTCCCGAGCAGGGAAAGACATACTATTGAGCTCTGGCGTCAGCTAAGTTCTACCGTCTAACAGACACATTGCAAGGTATTCGGCTTTGCCGAAGCGAACACTAGGAAGGGAAGCAGATAGCACTTACTTTTACCGTCTTCGTACAAGTTCGGGTTAAACCGCACCTTGCCACCGTATGTAGTTCTGAATATCATGTTGGGTGGGCTAAGAGGGTAGTCCATCGGGCAGCACAAGTCGAATTCGAACATGCCATGCTCGTACGGGGTATTCTTCGGGCCGATTATTAGCACCTTCATGATGTCGAGGCGAGAAGATCCGTGACGAATGAAGATGCCTTCCGGCAATGATGTGTGTAGTGTGGATAGTTCTGTGATTAGCCTCTTCATGCGTCCGCGGGCAGGGTTGGCTGCAGAACCTCCCGCGGTTGGGCATGCAAAATCTCCCATGATCATCTCGTCGGGAACGTCTCCAACGCAGTTCTCGCGGTGCCACTGGGAAAAGCTGACCTCTGGGGTATTATCGGTTATCTCCATGGCAGTTCGGAACTGATCCATATTCGCTGAGTGTCGAGTCGAGGTCTCGCTCAACCGTTGGCTAAGTTTCAGCAACTCTGCACCCTCGCGACTGTGGAACTCTTCTTGGTTACTCTGGGCATGGCGGAGAACCGTCTGTGATTGAATTGCTAAGTTGCCTAACAATTCAACCAGAGGCCTACCAGTGTCCTTGACGACGACTCGGCTGTTGTTCTTGATTGGGCCGAAGGAGACATCCAGCAGGCTGCCGCCCTTCGCGTAATAGAGGTTGCGGTCGCTGTAAACTAGCCCCGCGGTTGACGGATGACTTCCTAAAGAATCAAATAAGTCTAGCATGGCGTTATGCAGCTGGTAATGGCGGGAGATCTCCCCGATGGAGTCGTTACTTAACATGGTTGCAGCCTTCTCCATCAATGGGCTGCGTGAGAGCATGTGCAATAAGAAGTCGGGTGGTGAGGTATCGAGAGCAGATTCTCGCTTGCAAGAGGGCAGAAGCGCAGCCAGGAGCCGGAAGTACGCTTGATGCAAGTTATGGTCTTGAGTATCTGCGGCGTTCTTTGGTGGAGCGCGAGTTTGCGTTTGCGTACGGAGTAACTGGAAGGGAAAGCTCTCTATCCGATTACTGCTATAGCCGACTCCCTTAGCATTGGCTTTGGAGTGCGAGGGCTGCACAGCGCATGGATGTGTAGTGCCGGATCTACTGTGAGTCCGCGCTCGAACCTTGTTAGCCACGCAGGACTTGGCTTGGGACTTCGAGCTCAAAGCCTCCCATCCGCAAGCAAGGGCCCAGATTGCAGCTAGTCTCCCAGAATCGCAGCACCAGTATACGGTGACCCTCATCTCCGGGATGCTTACGCTGTTATGAGGCCCTATCATAGTAGCAAGAGAGGTCGGCTTCCCGCAGCCGAGACACGATGATTGTGTGCAAAATACGTTCTGGCAAGACGCACTGAGGACGATTACTCCTGCGATGCGTTAGAGAGAAGTTCAATATCAATCTCGCCAACTACGAGGCGCTGACTAGGACCGTCGAAAGAGGGTCAGTGAAGTATGCGTTGGCGGAACTTACCTGTGCCTTTAGCCCATCCCGTCGTCACCTTGACAACGTTCTTTGAGTCCATGGGTTTGCTTTTATTGCACTTAGGACATTTTCGGCCAAGACATTCATGAACGAATTGTTGCAATGGCTCCAGATCCTTTAGAGCCGAGTTGACGGCAGTGGTATCTTCTGGAAGCTGTTCTGCCTCTACCGAAGGCTCGCTATTCTCCTCATGACTATCGTCATCCGTTGCTTGTCTACCTTCTTCGGGTGGACGGCGCGACCGCAACTGAGGAATTTGCGGCAATTGCGACGGGTAGGGAGGATTCTTGTAGAAGTCCAACAGTGCCCCTTGGAATTGAGCGCCTGCCATATCCGCCAAAGTGTTTTGGTCCTCGTCTGGCCCCAGTGCCGCGGAATATTTGTCGTGTAACTTGGCGTGCTTGGACCAAGGGTGCGACATCTGAGAGTTGACCCAGGCAGGAAGCGGAGGGAGGTAACCAGGCACGGCCGTGGGGTCCAAATTACCTGCAAAATTGGACTGGTTCAAGACAGGGGTATTTTGTGCTGAAGGGTTGGAAGGATACACGGCGGCAAACGGCGAGGGATGACCTGATGGCAGTTTAAATGGTGCCTTAGTAAACATATTAGGCGTTTTGGAGGACGGCTGGGTGTGAGCGTATAATGGAAAAGACTCGTAAGTCAGGTTAAAGGGGGCGTTGGTGGTAAGGTCAACGGGGTTGTGTTGACTACCATAGGAGGGATTGGTGGTGAGGTCGATGGGATTATACAGACTCCCAAGGGGGGGTTTGTCGGTCGTTGGGTCGTAGCTCAACGCAGAATTCTCACCCGACGCCCTCGTTTGTGAATTTGCTCCTGTGGATGCATTTCCAACAAGGGACTTTTTCGAGTGTCCAATGAATGATGATGAAGACGACATTGCTGATGTTCCCGGAGTGTTTCCAGGGGGGTTCTGTAGCTTTGATGACTTTGGTGAGTCGGAGCCTCGTTGCAAGGTCGCTGGAGTTATAGACTGTCCTGAGACTCCCGATGCTTTCTCAGGCACAGGGGGGCCAGTGGACCTCGAGGTCGTGGCCAGGGCTGGCGCTTGCTCTAATAACTGAGGTGACTGCTTGTCCTCAGCGGAATCGCGACCTCTGCGATTATGTCGGAAATTGTGGAGTCGGTCCGAAATATTCTTCCACTTCTCCAAACTAGGAGCCATAGTGATGACAACAATCGGCGAAGATTCTGGTCGGGATAAGATCCATCTAGATTGAGGAATCCGAATACCTGTCTCTATGGTATCTGAGGATCACATCCGATGAACACAAGTCCCCAGCAAGCGATAATACCTAGACTAGGTAGTTAGGTTTCTGTAGTCTTGGGGCGACTTCTTCTAAACTCGTAAGCTATCGTTAGGATGCGGCCGAGGAGAGAGCCTACCATCAGTGATGTTTCGCGATGAGATCCTACCTTATCCCAGCGGACTTGACTGCGGATATTGGTAAAAAAGGGCCACTGACGCAGGATTCACCGGAGTCAATGCGACAGTTGTTAACTTTATTATCGAGAAAGTGGGATAGGGCACAGCCCGTAGCTATTTGAGATCAGATGAGAAATCTAATGGATATGCAAAACGATAGCAGATCACATAAGATAGGTACGTACCTTCAGTTCTGTGATTATGTTTTGGGTAAGTGAAACTGAAATCCTGGGGCCGTTGGATATAGACACCAGTAACCGGTCTTGGTGTCTAGAACCCGAGAAAATAGAAAGCAGAGAAAACTTGGGAGGTCGACGAGTCAAAACTCGTAGAAAGGACGAGGCTGATTTGGCGCAGCAGGGTCCGAGCCGCCAAAGATGTTTGTGGTGTGAACGGACCGGGTACTAGCGACCTTGAGGTTAGCAAGCAAGTTTCGGACTTGAATGTTCAGTGAGTAATGTGAGACAGAAAATATGGAAATAGTCTGTCGCGAGGTAGTTATGGAAACAATGGTGGGTGACCTGGCGTATTTGCTTACTCGAGATGTGATGTGTGATGTGTAGAGGTAGGCTCGAGGAGATGGAGAAGGCGAGGCTGCAGCCTAATGGAGATGCCTTATGTAGGGACTAGGTGCATGTCCCAGGGCCCGCATGTGGTGCAGAATCAGTAACGATTGAAAAGTAGGACGCACAGTCGCCAAATATTTATGTAGGTACCTACATGTCACCTGCTACTCACGCGTACCGAAGGTGAATGTGGTCAAGCGACACTCGCATCAGGTGGGATCTGTAAAAAGGTAGGTACTTACTAGGTAGTGTGGTGTAGGTACTGTATGTAGGCAGGTTGCTACGTTATTGGATCCAACCTTAACCATCTTACCATGGGCATCGGCAAAAGGCGTTCTAGATGCATACATACATGTATGTAATTAAAGTAGGTAAGTTCTACAAATATGTATGTGTATGCGTGCGACGGGCCTACATATATACCTATGTAGTGTAGCTGTGTACGCGTTGATTTAAGGTTCTCAACAGCACCTGCGCCTGACCCTGGTCAGTTTTAATGTGTTGAACCATGCTATTCATAGTCTATTGGCAATAAAGTTAGATAGGCCATTTAAGCACTTGGTAATTTCGTAATATATGATTTAGCAATAAATTCTTCAATCATATGTTCATACATTTGCTATTTCGTCTCGGTCAAGTTAGCTGTAGACATTATTGCCCTCAACCCCGGCGTCATGTGTACCTACCTGGTAGAATCGATTATCCACCTCAGCCGCAGCGGGGTAGATGCTGGCTCCCTCTAGTGTACCTACCTCTTAAGTACATAAACAACTCCCCACGTAGCCTGCACAAAATTGCACTTGTTGATACCTCGTTAAACAAATATTACGCTTTTGGGTACGATCGCGTTGTTGCCGAGTTTCATTTTGTTGATTTCTTCCACTTCTTCTCTCCTTCCGTAGAACGATTCTGAAACCAGCATGGTATCGGGTAGATACCTACGTGATAAATATGATTGGTTCTAAAACCTTTGTATGTTCTTTTCCCTCAGATTCAACCAAAGTGGGGACTCTCTGTATGCACATACATAGAGTGTCGGAAATACTTGGGGGTGCACGAGCCACCATCCATGAACAACAACATTAATGTTCACTTGATCAACAAAACTTAACAGCCACCTGTACCATTCACATCCAAACGCATCAAACGCATCAAAAGCTCTCATTGAATATGGCTACAGAATGTGGTCATTGTAAATAAACTAACAGCGCCTCACTTGCCTTTACCGCCACCGTCACTTGCCCGTCGGAGACAGCGAGAGACTCGATATTCTCAGTTCCAGCAATTTTGCAATCTCCGTCGGTAAAGGTCTGCCCCCCGAAGGTCACCTTTCCACCTTGGTCCACTCTGGACATGGCACTTTCTGCCGTCAATCTTTTGGCCTTCAGTGTGCTTCCCGTCAGCCCTCGCAGCTCGAAGGACTGGCTGGATCGGCTGCCGCTCCCACTGAAGTAGTCAGAGTTGTACAGCAATGCCCGCAACGGTGCGCCATCGGATCCAAATGATACGTATGCGGCGTAGTTGTTAGTGCCATCGTCAAGGGCCGTAAGGAAAGACGCCTTCGCGAGAAGTGCGGTTGCCGCGTACGCGCCGTAATAGGGTGCGCCCATGCTGTACCTTCCCCAAAAGCAGTACTGACAATTACCAACCGTCCCGTGGTGGAAGTACGTCCGGGATATATTGCTGTAGCTCGCACGGAGAACGTAGTCCATTGTCCATAGCGCGGCTCCGAATGTGGGCGATACCCCAGCGGCACCCCCTCCTGATACTGTTGAGGTATGGTTAGCTTAGTACTGTGCCTGGTCAATCGGTATAGCGGCGACAACATGACTTTGTCGGCGACGGGCAGCTTGAACAAAGTATGACTTACCGGAATTTGTCTCGCCGAAGACATACGGCTTACCCTCCTTCAAAGCAGCGGCTACATCGGCATCAAATACATGCAAATTGCTGGATATACCCTTGTGACTCATGAGAGAAGTTACACTGCCCCCGGGGTAATTGTGGTGGGCGTACGTCTTGACGTATTGCTTGACTGTTGCGTTCTCCGTCGCGATCAGCTCTGCCGCACCCCATGTTGGAGGAGAATCGTTGGAATTGCCAGCTTGGATGATCTGCTCCTTGTTCACGGCCTTCCCAACCGAGACCGCCCAATTATTCTGCGATGCCGCATCAATGGCTGGCGACCAGCTCCCAGCGGCGATGGGTTGGCCATTTCTTGAGTAATCTACGAAATATCAGCTTCTACGACGCATACCGGGGTACGCACAGCTCTGGGGATGCGTACATTCAGGCTCATTCCCCAGCTCGACGGCAAGCAGGTTTTTCACTTCGGACACGGCAATCTTGGCAGCGTCGACCGTGTTCTGGATATTGTTCTTACCCCTATTCAGGCCAACCACCACGCTGCCACCGTAAGTCCCCGCTAGAGTAAAAAAGCTCGACCCGAACGTCAAACTTGCTGGGGCATCGGCCGGATTAGAAACGCTGTAAACGACGTATGCTGAGGTTTGGGAATCATATTGGGCGCGGTCCTGGGTGGTGCCTCCAATGCGAATTGGCGGCCAGAGTCCAGTCAAATCTTTCCAGTTGGAAAGGCACTGAGTTGTGGCAGTGACATTGGTGAAATAGGATGGGAAGGCGAAGAACTCGAACCTATACGTGGTTTCAAATGAGTATTGAGTGTCACGATCAGGTCAAGGACAGTATGACTTACGATATACCAACGGGGGCTGGGTCTAGAGGCGCATATTTATATCCACCTGTGTGCGCTTGCTTGGGAACGGTTAATGTGACTGTTGCGATCGCGCCCTGAATCGCAGCTACGATCAGAGCGAAGATCCCGAAATAAGAAGCCATTCCGTTGGTAGAAAACGTGAGTGATGCTGATCATTTGTAGGTACCTGAGGTATTTGTATTACCAGCAACTATTAGGCTATTTGAACTTCCCCGGACGTCAAGATATACGATTATTCGACAGATTCCGCATCCCCTGTATTATACCCGGGTTAATACAGAAGCATGTGGGACATGTTACATTCGCGCTTCTCTACCCGGTTGCATTACTACGTCCGTAGCGGTCGCCCTACAGATCAAAGCGTGATTAACCTACTAAGAAGGAGGATTACAGATCTCCGCAATAACTGAATTCCGCCAATGAAAATTAGACTACCGAAGTAACATCGTTATGTCGAATTCTTACCTAGAATGCGTTCCCACTACGAATAAGGTACGACTGCGGATTAGTTGCTTGGCCTTGCCATATTATATCAAGTTATTATCAGCCGAAACCATGTCAAGTAGATCTGGCGGACATGGATCGACCTGAGCGTAGTCTTACTTCTTTACCGGATCTGTCCCGAGGCCGACCAAGCAGGAAGGGAGAAGCAACGTTATTCCGCAAGGAACTATGAACCTATATAGGGGGAGGATTTATCCGTACATATGGTAAGGTGCTCTTTGTCCTGCAGTCTCAGAGCCTGTAGGGATAACTTCTGACAGGATCAGCTGATTCCAACCCGTATCCAGTTCGAGCAGATATGGTTGATGGCTATACCGGTGACATGAGGCATGTATGTACATACCCTATGCAGCATTTGCTGCGTTTTTAGGGCTACCTAACGTTGTGTCGGATATCTCACGCCGGAAAAGGGGTCCTAATCATGTGAAATGGTAGGAGATAAGGAGAAGTTAGGTTACCCGGAGATTTCATAAGTGATCTGATCCAAAGCCTTTACTCTCATGTGATATCTTCCTAGCAAGAGCATTTACCTTGAAGAATTACCCATTTACGTATAGAAAGAGACAGAAGGTAATCAATCTGTTGCACCGGCTCAGGCGCTGGCAAAAGATGAGAAGCTTGCTTCTATTATTCAGAGCTATCTGGCTGAGAGCTGTGTCGAGAAGAGACTGTGCACGGATCACTCAGGGTCTATGCATGCAATATGATCAATAATTCTCTGATCCATGAGATCAGAAGCAGACTACCCTGTTCAGATGTCCAGTGATTACAGCCCGAGGGCTGATGAGGCTGTGACGACGCTGTCGTAGCTATAGGTTAATGTTACAGCGCATAGGCTACTGTAATTATTGCACGGTGGGCCTGATTAGGTAGTATTACGTACATCTCCTATTCAGCCTCAGCGTAGGTTTTTATTAAAAACACACTGGACATGTATATACTTACCTTGGGTGCCTAGAGTGTACAGTTACCTAGGAAGTCAGTTGATTTAAATCACTGATTAACGTATTAATGTGGTGATTTTCGATCTGATTGGTGAATTAATTGTTCGCTTGCTTCATTTTTAATATATTAATAAGGTGATTGATCGCAGATTTGATATAGCAACATGTTTCTACGCCTACGTGATCTATATATAAAGCCACGTGCCTCTACGGGCTGATATTCATATAGCCATGATCACAATTAGCACGTACATGCTGTATATGCAATGAATCTCGCGATATCTGCAGTAAGCGCCTCAATAGGGAGGTAAGGATCTTGAATTAGTATGGCTTATAGACCTATAATCGTACCAGTGCACTGACCTCGTAGACAACCTTAGGTAAAGGCTAGTATACAGTGTCTTCCGTCCCGGTATGGAAGGTATTGCGGGAATGCTAACAGCCAATGGATATCTTAAATATATCTTCATCAACGTCGTTGCCGTAGCGTCATATTATTTAAGAGCCAATAAGAAAATTCATCCTTCAAGTAATTAATATTATTTCCGTTGCTGTGCACACACCATGGCTCGTGATCAGTGACTCCTAATCAGTAGCTGTAGAGTTTTCCTATATATACCCAGGTCCCAGTTGAATGCTTCCTCTTTCCCAGGTCAAGGCCACTCACCAACATTCATCTCTGAAGCTCTTCCTCACCGAGACTTCAATCTTTAAACAACTTCATCTTCTCAACCACAAGAAAAACAACACCCCTCAGACTTCCCACGACTCAGATCAACATATCAACCATGAGTCCTAATCCTTCCTCTCTCTTTTCGCTGCGACCGAGAAATGGCAAAGCGCAGCAAGTTCTTCGCAATGTCCATGACGTGAATCTATTGTCCTTCAACAACTTCTACGGGCCAATGATCGACGTTGGCCACATCCCTTCGAAGACATCAGGGGCAGTTATTGCTACGCTTGGACGTGGTAAGGATGCAGACATCCAGGTCGGCTTCGATTTCATTTCAAAGGTCCAATGCCGGTTTAGTATCGATCGTAGGACTGGCCAGATTGTCCTCCACGATGAATCAGCTCGTGGAACTACTGCCTTCCTGGATGACGATGGCAACAACCTGCTCTCGACCACACGAAAGATCGTCATCAGCGAAATTCCGACCGGCGAGTTGGTTATGGGCGAGTTTCCGGATTGCATAGCGTTCGATATTGTCTGGTTCAAAACAGACGGAGAGATTCTGAGAATGATCGGCGACATATGTCGGTCGAGAGGTTTCGCTACCACATCTCATCAAGGTAGACTCACTATCGAGAGTGAGTGCCAAACTATGGGCGAGCTTCGCCGTGGTCGCTCTATCACGCATACCAAGCTCGAAGTGCTCGGATCAGGGGCATACGGACAGGTTTTCAAGGCCGTCAGCGAGACGGGTCAACTTATGGCCGTTAAAGTTTGCAAGATACGGAAAGAACGCCACTGGGACATGATCAGGAGAGAAGTCAGCGTCCAGTCAAGACTGAATCACGTATGTTAAGCTAATAATGTCGCTACCGTCTGGAATACATTGACTAACGTTCTCTAGCCGCATATCGTCAAGTGCTTTGGATCGCAAGAGTGGGAAGAGGCGGATGAAATTGAGATCTTCCTAAGTCTTAAGACAGGGAGTCTCTTCGGGTTGCTCGCGAGGGAGCCACTCCCGACGCTTCCGGAAGACCACGACTTCATTTCGACGTTACTCATGCAAATGTTGCAAGCTCTGGATTACCTCTCGACCAAGAATATCATTCACCGTGATGTCAAACCAGAGAACATCCTTTACGATATCTCGCACGACAGCCGATATATTTTCCAACTTGCCGACTTTGGTGTCTGCCTTGACGGACCTACTACGGGGAAAGGTCGGGCTGGTACCAAGCTTTATATGGCGCCTGAGGTGGGACTTGAGGTACCGACCGCAAAGGTGGATATCTGGGCACTGTTCATGGTGCTGGTGTGGATTCTCGACATCGATGATTTCCGATCGAAGCCGGATTTCTGCTTCCCCAGAGGTGATCGCATCACCCTGGCCCAGAAAGCCGTCAAGTTAGGCCTCAGAGATTACCGGCACATGTGCAAGATTCGGGCAGAGGATCGGGCCACGGCGGCTCAAATGCTTATGAAGCACTTTGGGGGCAGTGGACTCAGCACAAAGTTGAGCGACGTCTAGGTTCTCACAAACAACAGTGATCGGTATCGTCAATAGGAAGGCGAGAAGCACGTGTGAAGGAGAACTGGACGGAATGGATGTGGAGGACCCGGTGAAGAGGTGTACTTAGCTGGGATATCCTGTCTGGACCTGGCGTTGACATTTTACTTGACGAAACACCCGAGGTAACTTTGTGCTCTACCTCATAAAGGTATTATTTAGGTTCTATACGGAAACAGGGACTTAATTTACCTCACACAAGAGGACCGTCTGGGTGACTTGCATATTTGTTGCCTTAAACTGTAAACAAAGCCTTGCAAGTAGACATCATCGAGTTTGCACATGAGATACTGACGCTTATTGATGCTCTACAGTGAATGTTAGGTTTTTTTTTTGGAGTATTGATAGGTACGCCCCTATTTTAAGTGCCGCTAGGTACCTACTTACTGATATCCCGTCCCTCACAGTCAGGGGCTAAAAGTGGGACCATATCAGATCGGCGGTCTATAGGGGCTATTGGATAGCTAGAGACTTGAAGAGGATTCTATAAGTATCAACGGTTGTTTCCGGTGAGGAACTAATTATCTGTGAGATCTCGAAGATGAGGATGACAATAGCTGGGAACCACGTCTGTGTACCTTAGGTTGCTTCTTAGGGTAGGTACTAAAAGGCCCGGAGGCCAGACTCCTCAATCCATATTTCCCACATCTTCAAATTATGGGCGCGGAAGTCATGATTTATCTTCTATCTCACACATTATAGATCAAACACGAAGATAACTCGGTTGCTCTATGAAGCTACTGCGAGAGAGACGTAGGTAGTATCAAATACGCCTTTCCCAAGCTCGTCATGAGCTAAGCCGATCCACATGAAAGTGCATAAGATATCCCGCATATCAGTCCATGACCCGATTTGACATAAGTTCATTGTCACACGTAACCAAGGCCGTAGCCACTCTTGATCCTCTTCCCCAAATACAGAAATTGCTCCAACCGTGAGAAGCCAGAGCTGGAGTTGGACGGGGATCTCAGAAATTTGGACCCGCATCAGGCTGTCTTTATATAGAGCGGTGAAATGGGCGTATGGCAGTCGCATCTGTTTCCACTGCAAGAAAACACTGGAGGAGAAGGCGAGAAGGCCGAGACGGATGACTCCGTCCGTAGAGCTTATACCAAACTCCATATTTAGGAGGCGGTACATGACTGAAGCCATGGCGTTCAGGAATTCCTGTTGGGTCAATCTACTTCTAGACTCCGACACAGAGTCAATCAAGAAACAGAACCTTTCCAAGGTTCTCCATGTCAGTGCCAGCTCATCGTTCATGTTACTGGGAAATTTGTCCGGGTTGTATGGGGTTTTTGTTGCGTGAGGCATCAAGCTTGAAAGGACTGGCTCCCAGTGTAGGATGTCCAAGAATAAGGGCTTTGACCCACAGTGGAATACCATCCCTAGATCGCATCTATGCCACTTAGTCTACGGTTCAAAAAGAGGTGTTTCGTCAGGCTGGCTATGTCTCACCTCAGGATTTCAAGCAGGAGCTTTGCGCTGTTCTTAAGAGAGGATATGCCTCCTCTTAAGTTGACAATCTTACGAAGGCCCTCCAGATGATGCTCAGCGGATGCATACTCATTCACGAGAATCGCATGACCAGTTAGGGCTAAGACCACGGATGTTGTGAGCGTCGAAATTTTAGAGGGGTCATCGTCTTCACGCAGTAGTCTCTCGCGAAGGATCCGAACTGCCTTGAAGAAGTGGGGCGAAGTCTCGCCGCAAGGGGCGCGGTGGAGAAGTAAGTTGAAGTAATCATGAGTGGTGAAAATCATAGTATGGAGGTATGCCGAGTCAAAAGCTAAAGGCTCGATCCATTGCCTCTTGTCACTCTGGTCAAACGATATACATGTCTCTAGAGGATACAAGGCTTGCTTTGCGATGGAGGAGACTAGCTACAAGTTAGGCAATTGTTCCGCACATTTGGTACAGTCGGTTCTGTTTTCACGCAACAGGCTCTCTTACATTGCAGAATTGTGGCGACCAGGGAAGGGTCTACGGTATCCGCGAACTGGATTGTGGACAGCTCTGAGCCGACCCTAGACGGAATGGTAGTGTGGTGTGCCGTTATACAGGAGGGTCTATTCGATGATGCTTTCGGGAGTTCTACGGGATTTGAAACATCCCCTAACTCCGATGCTTCCCTCCTCTTCCTTGTCGTCGGCCGAGTCTTCCCGCGGTTCTTCCCCATCATAACGTGCCGCCTGATGAATTTGCGGAGATTAGGGTCGGGTTTCGCGAGGCCAGTAGACACCACAAAGGGCAGCCCTACAAATTTGATATGAGATCCTTCCGCATTGAATGGATACAGTTGTAACTCACCTACATCCTGTGGGATGGACATGATACTAGTCTCACTAAGAAACGGGGTTGGATGTGCATGAATCTAGGCCGTGCCGGAATGGCGGGGCGATTCCGACCCGTATGAATATTATAACACGTGGATACGGATAGTGGAGGGCCCGGACACGATGAGCCGGGGTTATCTACGGGAATGAGTAAAAAGTTGAGAAGGGGAAGGGGTAAAAGAGAGATTGGAGCACGGCGTTGGTTCGCATTATCTTTCCAGCCGTCAGATTGTATTCCAATTTGGGGATAGTCTCGCATCATGAGCCGCCGTCTTCTCTCCACCTTCGAGCCGGCACATTATATGCCTTTTCGGGGATAGTACGCTCAGCCCCCGCGAAGGAAGCCAGTAGACCCACTGAAATCTATAGTGAGATAGCCAATCAGACCTTGAATACTGCTTCGAATATGCTCTTTGCGGAATGTTCGGACTGGGTTAACCAATTAGTTTCAAGTGTGAGGCTGTGATAGTACAATGCTAGTCCCGAAGTGGCATATAATATCATCGTCGTTGGCTTTTCAGTCTCTAGTCCATGACTTTTACCATGTCAAGTCCTGTTACGCATCGTTGGGAGTCTCAACCGTGGCTACATGTAAGTAGATAAATATAAGAGATATCTTTCAGATGTTTGCACAAATATCCCTTCGCAAATTCGGTGTTCCTATTCCAGCTAAATTCGCATCGTCATCGCCGACCATGATCTCTTCCAAGGATCTACCGCCTTCGACTGTTCCATTCTTCCCTAATCAATTCTTCAAGAATCAATTCCACTCGAAACCTCAGTACCCGCCGAAGGACACAGACCTCTCGGAGAAAGTTGCCATCATCACCGGGGGGAATACTGGACTCGGGTTTGAGGCTGCCACTCAGCTACTCTCATACAAGCTGGGGACCTTAATCCTTGCTGTGCGGTCCAATGCGAAAGGAGAGGCGGCTGCTATCAAACTTAGGACGAGATATGCAAAGGCAAAGATCGACGTTTGGCCACTGGACATGGGCTCCTATGAGTCGATCCAAGCATTCGCCCGTCGAGTGGATAGCCAACTGCCTCGCCTCGACATGGCGATCCTGAATGCCGGTGTAAGCAAGCTCGAGTTTGGAACTGTACCCAGTACTGGACACGAAGAGACCGTCCAGATCAATTACCTATCCACTGTGCTGCTTGCCGTTCTTTTGCTTCCTGCCCTCAAAAGTAAATCTCCACCGGGGATACCCGGACGATTGACCATTGCGAGCGCCGCTTTGACACTTGTGGCCAAGTTTCCAAATCGCCATGAATCACCGCTTCTACCATCTTTTGACGACCCCAAGTATTGGGATCCAAATGATCAATACTGTTCGTCAAAACTCCTCATGCATTTATTTGTCTGGAAACTGGTCGATTACGTCTCTGCGGATGATGTCATCGTGAATCTGGCAGATCCTGGTTTCGTCAAAGGTACCGAACTTGGACGCGATGTTTCTGGCGGACAACGAGTCGGTTTGGCAGTTTTCGCTTCTCTAACCGGCAGAAGCAAGAAGCATGGTGCCTCTACATACATAGACGCAGTCTTAAATAAGGGAAAAGATTCCCACGGAGGATTTATCATGAGTTGGCAGATACACCCGTGAGTTGCAAGCTATCTCTGGATTTCCTGCTCCTTGCTAAGACGGATATGCTCCTCAGGTTCCCTACCTTTTTATACACCCCGGAAGGTCAGCAGGTTATCGAGAGACTTTGGAGCGAAACTCTGGCAGAGTTTGAATTCGCAAACGTCCGTGGAATCCTGGAATCCATGAAGGAAAACTCGATCTAGGAAGTGACTTCGGTGACCCGGATTTTTGGACCGTGGCAAACACTCAATTTTCAATAGTTTTAGTTGGGTTAATTGTCGTTATCTGACCGGCCCGCCTGATTGGGAGGTCCTAATGGAATTCCGGGGATGGTGTGGTCGTTTATGCAGTAAGATGACGACCGGTGACAGAGCACTGGGTCTGGAATGCTACCAATACCCCCTGGTAGCCATGTACGCAGTCAGCCCCAGACAATCTACCCATACCCATCCAACCATGCCAGACGCCGCAAAGCTGCCGAATTGTGCCGAAGCCAGGTACTAGTGAGCTTTGTAAGGACGAAAACTATGGATAACCGGCTACGGGCCGTTCAAGCTAAATGATGAGTAGTATTACGTGCTAGATATTGGGACCTACATATCTCAAGCTCTGCGTGGGGGGCACGTAGGTACGTGACACTGTTGGGTACATGAGCTACGATCCTTCACTCGTAAGTAGATTTCAATTAGATCCTTTTCTATCATTGTTGTATCCTGCACACTAATTACCCATGGCGGTTTTTTGCTGCGGCTCGTTCACAAATACTCTATTTGCTGAAGGATACGGTATATGAGGTATTGACTGGTATATCGGCTTAGTGTCTTAACCCTATGAGCGATGGGGGAAGCCCTGCTTATATACACGATTCTGACCGGATCCCTTGTACTTTACCTGAGAGCGGTCCCTTGACCACTCATTCATTTCAGCACTATCAAAGCCGGAATGGATCTCCACGTGACCCCCACCATGCCGCCCATTACTTGAAAACCTCGTCAGGGCTGAGGTATGTGGATGCTGACTGTGCCTCAGGTGAAATTGCAGGTTCTAGCCAAGCACGGTCTGACAGCAATAGATAGGAACTCCGGGGTTGATGCTGACAACCAGTGCGGAACACCTCGTATGCATGTAGGTGATAGGGGCCTGTATAAAGCGACGGTAATTTTGGATAAAGCGACGGTAAATCTATTTGACTAAACCTAACATAGATTAAAAGTATAGGTACCTAATTTAAGGTATAACTTTAATAGAAATTTTTATACCTTTCCTTACTATTAATACCGGATTTAAGTAATATTATTTCCACCGTTATTACCCTTTTTTACTAACCCTTTTTAACCTAATTATTATTATTTCTATTAACGCTATAAATAAAGGCACTAGCTTGTTAATTATCCTTCTTTTTTATATGGTTACTAGCGGTGTATCTATTTATCTTTTTACCCTAAAAAGCTTATTATGAAAGGGTAACCGTTTAATGTTAGTATTATATTAGTGCTGTAAACCTTTTAGCATTTACTATAAGCCTTATAACTTTTAGGACCCTTAGGATAGCTAAAGCTCCTAGGGCACTTAAATAACTACCATTATTTATAATTATATAATATTATATATATTTATTAATAAAATAAATAATTTGTTAGGGTATGTATATAACTAATAAGCTATTATTTTTAAATCTTACTTTTTGTAATTAGCTATAATTTTTTTAAATAGCTATTACTCCCTAAGATAAATTAGGTAATGTATATTTACTTAATCTAATTAAATCTTTTTTTTTACCTTTTTTAGGTTTATTATAACGTGCTAATAGGGGAGACCATATTAGCTTATAAAACGGTATATATAAAAAGTCTTTTAACGTTTACTTTTTAATGCTTTATAGGCCTTTAGTTATTATTAATAAATTAAATATAATGTATGGTAGCTTAAGTGGTAATAAAGATTATATATTACTTTAATATTATTATGCTAATATATATAAAATTCTTACTAAATAACTATTTATTAAAAATATCTTTAATATATGTAATTATATACTGCTTATATGTCTTAATATAGCTAATTTAAGCTATTAAATTTATTCCTTAAAAAGGACTTAAAATATGTATACATACCCTTACTTTATGACGTAGCTTGTATATTAAAATTACAGTAATATTACACTCTAAATTTAGCAAATTTATGTATAATAGGTAGGTAAATCTTTTATAAATATTATATAATAAGTTATTGGCCTTAAAACTTTTATATTAAGGTTCCTTAGGATATATTAAATTTATCCCGAGTTTTTAATAAAATTATTAATCTAAAAATAAGTAGTATATTATTAGTGTTATCCTTAAATCTCCTTCTTATATTAAGGTTAATTAAATTAAATATCTATAATAGTAGCTTATGCCTTAGGCCTTTAATACCTTCCCCTAAATGCTAACTTTTATTTTTGCCTTTAAGTAACCTAACAATATATATACCAACCATTTTATTAGCAATAATCTCCTTTTGCTTTTAAATTTTAGCCTTATTAGCCTTATTAGCCTTATTAGCCTTATTAGCTTTATTAGCCTCATTAGTAAAAGCCTTACTATCTTTATCCTTATTGTAAGTCTTACTTTTTATACCTCCTAAACCTTTTCCTAAGGCTATCCTTTTAAAAGTGCCTATTCATTTCTTTATAATATTATAAGCAATATTCTTAAATATATGCTACCTATATATTTAATACTTAACTTCTTCATTATATATAGCCCTAGCCGTTTGCTTAAAAGCTTTATTATAATTATTTATAATAATGTATGGGTTATTAATCCCTTATATAATAATATACTTCTTTATATAATTAAATACCTACTTAAAGCTAGCCTCTTTTTTGCTATTAAGGAGATAATATATAATAAAGAAGATAATATTTAAAAAGCTTATATTACTAATCTAATAAAGTAATATATTAAACCTATTCGTTTTATATATATTATCGATAGTTTATAATTTAAGATTTACTTTTTAAAGCTTAATATATTATAAATAAGTTTAAAAGATACGCTTAATCCTTTTATTATTGCCTTAATAAATCTTATAATATATTTCCTTAATATTTAAGGTGTAAATAAATAGCTAAATAATTATATAGTTATTATACCTTTTTCTTTATACCTTAATAAAACAGTTTAAAACCACTTATCTATTAATATTTATATAAAAATATCTTAATTATATCTTATTAGTTATATCGGTAGTAATACTTTTAACGTTTTAAGCTAAGATTTTAATAGTATTTATTATTTCTTAATTTATCCTTTTTCATTAATTTGCCGATATATAAAAAGGTTAAAAAAACATTATATAGTTATAAGATTTATAGTTTTTAATGTAAAAAAAACGTTAGCTAGGTTAATTTATATTACCCTTATTACTAGTATAATAAACTAAAACTACCTGCTAAAGATAACTTTTTTATACTATATAATAAGCCTTATTATTAATGCCTTTATAAGCTTTCTTTATGCCCTTATAGCATTTATAAATAATACATATATAAAATCTTAACTTTTTAAATTTATTCTCCATATATTGCTATATAATAGTAAAGCCATTAGTCTTTATAGCACTTATAATCTCCTATTAAGCCTTATTTAAATTATTTCATATTTTACTTTTTAGGGCTATAAAAAGATCGTTTATAAGCTCAACAGTAAGGCTATTAAAATCATCTATCTTATTAAAAAGATAGCTAAAATCAACATTATTATTAACAAATAAAGGAAAGTTAGCTATGGTATGGTATATAGGAATAGCAGGAGTAATAATAAAAGCAATAGCAAAATTAACAATAATAAGCTTACTTAAACATTAACAGTAAGGAAAAGTATAAAAATTTCTATTAAAGTTATACCTTAAATTAGGTACCTACACTTTTAATCTATATTAGGTTTAATCAGGTAGATTTACTATTGCTTTATCCAAAATTACCGTCGCTTTATACAACCCCAGGTGATAGTCGCGTTATTCACTCGAGACACGGCTATAAAGCAAAAAACATCATATTCGGAGCACGAATAGCAATTTAGAGTCTCACTCCTACAATGCATCCTCTAATTTCTTTCGTCATCCTGTCAGCCAAGCTACCTGGTCGTGGCGAACTCTCCATAGACATCCAACCTAACACAGTTTCAACGTCCACAATGCATGCGTCCTCAGTTTCAGTCATCAACTGAGTGCCTGAGCATCTTACTATGTGATTTATCATCTGGACATAAGTAAACGAGCGATACCCATATTGCCGGATGCTTCCCTGTCCTAAGGTTAATACGCCCAATTTAAACGTATACGCTCGCTTCAATATTTGCTCTCTGATCATAGTAAAGTTGGTCAGATATCATTAATATTGATGAAACATTAGAGGTATTTAGTGAAGATTCAAGTGGTGCTAAGGAATAAACCAGAGCCAAGTATGGCGCGCTTGCGACGGAGATGGACTGCAGAGGAGGATACTCTTCTCCGCCGCGCTGTCGAAACTAGTAAGTTCCCATCCAAAAGAAATTACATGTATCGTTTCAAGTGGTATTGACAAGGTATCAAAGCCACATCTCAAGGTCGCCCTCTTCTATGGCGAGAATTGGCCAAGTCCGTACCTGGGCGGTCCAATAAAGATTGCCGCCGAAGATGGTGGAATAGCCTGGCTGATGGAACTACGAAAGGCCCGTGGTGTGAGGAAGAAGACGAGCGACTCATTGAAGCTGTTCGTAAATACGGCACAAATTGGAGCCGGGTTGCACGTGTTGTAAGATCAAGGAACCCGGACCAATGCTCAAGTCATTGGAGCCAGGTGCTAGATCCGGGCATCAATTATTGTGACTGGACACCAGAAGAGGTTTCCTACGCCAACACAGAATTTTCACTGGATTCTCACTGATGATTTCCAGGATGCGAATTTGCTCGACGCAGTTCTCATACATAGCACCAATTGGGCAACCATTGCAGAATCACATGTCCCTCCAAGGACAAGACTTGCCCTGAAGAACCGCTACTCAACTTTACGGCTCAGAATTGATAATGAGAATAAAAAAGATAGAAATACTGGGAAATCAGTTGGGGTCTCCCCTTCCCAGTTTGAGATCAACATGGCGGCTTCTAGGAGGAATCTCCGGCGGAATTCCAAAGTTCAAATCCACCCCCTTAGAAGCCTGGACGAGAGTGGCATGTCTATCAAATCAGACGAAGAGGACGATGACGACGAGGAGGGCGACGAAGACGAGAGAAATCTTCAAGAGTGGAAGATCCAAGCCGGCAGGGACGCCACTCACGTTGAGAACGGTACTGCATTTACGGGAATTACGCCCATCCATATCCAAGAAACGAATACGACGACATCAGATATTTGGACTGGGTTCTCCGAAAGAAGAGCCCTCCCATTCTTCAATACCTACTACCATGAGGCTCAGCAAATGCCCATGAACAGCTGGACCACTGAGATGGCAAACCTAGAGAAATACGAGGACTCATTTGAATTGACGAACGGGAAAAGCTATCTGTGCGGCATCGAGGATCCAGTCGTAGTCGATGCAGGATCACCGTATAAGTCATATGGTATTACGATACTGTTCTAATAGGTATTATAGTGCACGAACAGGGGCAGTCTTGCTAACCCCAAAACAGGTACAGCACCCACAGATATGGGCTTTTCTGATCCGATGGACTTCAGTAACTTAGCCCGGACGATTGCCTTGGACACATCTATGACCAGCAATATACCAAGAGCCGAAGCGAGCCGTCTTCTCAGTTCAGGGGGCACACCTCCCACCATGAGCTCAGGCAACAGCGCTAGCACGACGCCCGTGACGAGCGTGTCAGGCTGGGACAACTATTCAGCAAATTACCGAGTATGCGTTGATATGACCTGCAATGGTGCGCAGATGGAATCGGTGTTGGATGGTCTTGCTGGTTTGGGGACCTGTGTTACTATGAAGATCGATGTAAAAGAGGATAGAGCTGGAGACCCGGCTGCAAATCTCCGGCTATAGACTTAATAGACATTGTAGAGACAATTTTTCAAAGTTATTGACATACGTGGTTAGAAGCTATATACAATTCCATCAGATAGCGTCGCAGGTATCCACGTCGCTTGATAACCATCCCAGCAATGCATCGTGAAACCTGTCAGGTTCTTGGATCTGAGGTGCATGCCCCAAGTTGGGGAATTCGATCAGATCTGCATTCGGCATAGCAACAGCAGCCCGCTTCCCCAGCACATCATAGTGTCCTAATTTAGCCTGCACCTCCGGTGGGCTCCATTGCTTACCCAGCGCTGTAGTATCCTTATCGCCTACGATCAAGAGAGTCCGCGGTTCCAGTGAACCGAACTCGTAAACTACCGGATCGCTGAGCGCCATATCGGTGACAAGCGCTTGGTTGAAGGCGAACGCAGATGACTGGCTCCCCTGGTAGATGTTTACCAACATGTTGACCCAGACATCGTAGGAATCATTCCAATGACCTACGTAGTAGGTGAATTGCTCGTACTCTCGGATTGTAGTATAGTTGCTTGAAGCCTCCACAGCGTAGAGGATGTCGATGCTCTTGTACGGCACACCGAGAGCCCTCCAATCCTCCAGTCCGATAGGATCCACCAGGACCAGCCTATCGATGATTTCGGGGAACATCAAGCCAAACCGTATAGATGTCATTCCACCAAGCGAGTGTCCGATCACGGTCACGTTCTCGATGCCTAACGCGTCGAGAAGGCTCTTCGTGTTATAGGAGAACTGCTGGAGTGTGTATTGATACGACTGCGGCTTTGAGGACTTGCAAAAGCCAATCTGGTCAGGTAGAATGACCCTATAACCTACGTCGGCGAGTCTTCGGGCGGTGCTCTCCCATGTAGGACCACAGAAATTCTTCCCGTGCAGACAGACGGCGACCTTGCCGTTCGGCTCAGCCGTCGGCGCAACATCCATGAAGGCCATTTCGAGTTCCTGGCGCTGCGAATTGAAGTTGTACGTCTTCAGGGGGAATGGATACGTGAAGTTAGATCCGTTCATGTCACCGTCGGACGGCACGCTTCTTATAGACCCTGTGTCCTGGGCGGCTGCATGATGGGCAGAAGTGATATATCCCGCCAGGACAGCGGTTGCGAGAGTGAGGATTTTCATGTTTTCGCTTGTGCTTGGAATTTTACAGCACAAACTTAATCCTTCAACTCTACCAGTCGAGTGACTGCGTTTGATGATAATAAGGACACGACATTTTCATCTTCGCTCTCGCGCTTTAGATTCAATCACGGTGCCGTCGGACGGCGGTGATATTGAATGAGGATAATACCTCCGAGTCTGGTGAAATATACATGGGACGACTAATGAATTTCCGTGTCCTGTACTGTACCTTAGTAACAAGGTCCAGGTAGGTGATATCCAACCCCTCATTGCATCTAGATTCGGGGGGATAAGCCGTGATCCGAATATCGATAATGCGCCGGGCATATAGGTACGCTGTCTCCGTGTTTTGTACGGTCGGAGTCTTAGGAGAGATGCTTAATGTCGGTTAACTCACTGCCACGTATCTTAGGGAGTAACGGGGAGTAACACTCGGTAAATAGTCAAGTTTTAAGATGCTCTCTTCCGCTGGTCCAGTTCTACAATGTTTTGCGAGCGTTATAATCAACGACTAACAGTCTTATGAGAGAAGTGTAGATTGTTTGCGACTTATAACGAGTGAAATTTATTTGATATCGAGGAAGTAATCCAGGTCGAATTCGCAGATGCCGGCGTGATACGATATTTGAATGCGCGTCCAAGTTTGCCGGTGAATGTACCCGACTTTATTCCATTAGAACTTATCATACTGTGACCAACTTACTGTATCCAATATCGGCCATAAACGGAACAGACGGGCGTTGATCTTGGCTGACCTTGGGTTACAGCGGAGTTATTGCTTAGTTGATAACTTAGCTACTACATTGCGTTATGTTTTAGATGTAACCTTGGATCCCCATGAAGTAGGCAAACATCATATTCCATCGAGGCTTGTCTAACTAGCGAGAGGTATGGTCGCCTTAGCCGTGGGAAATAAATTTGAAGCCGTCTCCATTAGACCCTATAATCTGGGCAGCATCTTTAAGCAGAGCTCAAATACTAATCCATAGGTCTGGTCGTTTCGGGAGCCGACTGTGGCAAAGCCTGTGTTCAGGAACGTTGCTTTAGTGGTAGGTAAGGACCTTGACCAACAACTCCCGAAAGATACTAACGAATGAGATGTCGTATATGATGTTCGAGTCGTTCAATAAGGTTCCATATCAATCATACATGACCTTAACGTAGCCTCTGCCGCCGAGGTCGAATTATATAGTAATTACTAAGTAGAACTCCACCTCTGGCTCTCATACCTCACATACTCCTCGTGGGGCTCCTAGGCGGCATTCTATAAGCATTACGATGACAATAATTGTCACTCTAGGGGCATGGCAGCCAATGTCTTTGTATGGATATGGGAGTTGAAAGCGGCATCGGCGACCTGGGTTATGGTTCTCATGAGTTGGGAAGCATCGGTAGATTTAGTATTGAATATTAGATACCAAGGGTCCGCAGCTAGATTAGTCATGAGGCAATGGAGCTCTCAACCTTCTCCAACAGAAAAGAGGAGTGTAACTGCAGTGCGACACTCGGATTCGTAGTCTAGAAATATGTCTGTTCACCGTCATTGCCGATTCGGGAACCTGGTATCTGTATTTGGTGGATATAGTAATACCGTTATCCATCAACTACCGGAGTCTGGACCAAAGATGTGTCTTTCGATGTGTCTTTCGAAGTGTTGCCATCGTGATCAATCAAGCACCGGGGGTAAACTTGGGAACGAGCTTCATATATAATACGTCGACGTGATGCCTAGATATTGGCGAGAATCCTAATGTTAACTTATACACACTACATCCTGAGGCATGGAGAACGTATCAGTGGAGAACAACGTCGTCGACATAGAGGTGCCTTGTATAGTTTTCTTCGTCTTGACTCCCCTGTTCTTGGTCATACGTATCGCGTCTCGGATGAAAACCGGCTCTGGTCTAGGATGGGATGACTTCACGATTATAGTTTCGTGGGTGCGTTCAGCCCACGCCTATGAAATCAAAACATCCACAGCTGCTGACTCTTCCCCCCTAAGACCTTTGCTCAGTTAGTCTCGAGTCTTTTGATAGTTGCTTGTATGCACGGCTTTGGGCAACACATCTATAATATATCGCCTTCGGAACAGAAGCTGACGCTTAAGGTAACGATGCACCGCTTGGAATAGTTCCGCTTGGATGAGGCGGCGAGCTGATAAATGAAAAGATCTATTACGTTGCCCAAGCATTCTACAAGCTCACCTTGAACCTGACCAAAGCATCTATCCTCCTACTCTACCTGAGGATCTTCCTTCAACGATGGTTTAGAAGGTCGTGTTACATCTTGCTGGGGATCATTCTGAGCTACATGGTAGCGACAACTGCTTCATCTATCTGGCAGTGTACACCGGTCAGCAGAGCTTGGGATAAGTCGATACCAGGAACGTGCATCGGCATCACAGGCAACTGGTATGCGAATGCTGGCTTCTCGATCGCCACGGATATCTCGATTTTGGTGCTTCCTATGCAGCCGATCTACCAATCTAGTCTCCCGACGAAACAGAAATGGGCATTGATAATCGTTTTTGCTTTGGGACTGTTGTGAGTTTTCAAGATCTTACCCGACCTTACCTCTGTCCTTCCGTGAACGCCTCGTAAAGGAAGAGAGGGGAATAGCGGTTAGACTAACCGCGTAACTAGCGTCACTATAACAAGCATCCTGCGCATGCAGACGCTCAACTTCTCGTCAACGAGCGACGACCCTACCTATGATGTTGCGTCCTCGACTTGGACCGTCATCGAAGAGAATGTCGCCATCATCTGCGCGTGCTTGCCTATGTGCAAAGGCCCGCTTAACTGGCTGTTCCCATCGATATTCGCCTCAACATCGAGACGTGCCTCCAGCGCGTACAGGCCAAGCCAACATACGGCCAATTCCAACCGGAACTATTGGGCGCCCATTCGGGGCGACAGCGAGAAGCTGAGCACTCGCGTGACGTCGATTCAAGGCCGGAAGCCCTCTGCCTATAACGACAGTGAGGTGTATATGCTGGAAGTCACAACCTCGGCGGATCGTTGCAGCGATGTGGAGGATGTTCGGGGCATTCGGAAAGTGATTGAATATGATATCACGGTACACACTTCCGGAGGAAGCAAAGAGATTGTCTAGGTAGTAGCGGGATTTCATGGTTTAATGATATTCAATTGAATGAAATTACATGAACCATTCTCGTCGTCACCATGGGTTTGTGTTGCTTTGAGTAGTTGCCAGCCCATGCCTTCGATAGCAAGGACGGACATAGTTTAGCTGGTTGTAGTCCCTGCCGGAGACTTGCACCACAAGGGAAAAGGGGTGACCCCTTTTAATCGGACCCCAACTACATAAGGACCCGACGTTTATGTCCTCGGAGATACGTTGACCCGCAAATGACGTATCTTCAAGGAAGGTTGCACGATGCAGAAGGTGGAGGTATCCAAGAGGTACGTATCTCCGGATAGCTGAGGAAGAACGGGCCGGATTCAATTGCTGCCTCTCATTCACTCATCCATCCACAACCAGCGAACACCCCATCGCACACCATTGCGCGCCATTGCCCACGATGAAGCCGATACGCCGGATACCGCCCAGTACTACATTCGGACGCCTTACGCCGCGTCCATGTTGTCGCCCAATTTCCTTGCCTCTCAAACCCCAACAATGCCGAACATTCCTACGGCCTCGGCAGACATCTCAACGAGCCGTTGAGCATCTCAACATCAAGCGCATGCGTACAGAGTCCTACGAATACAACGCTCGAAGACACGCTTTTCTGTTATTCGGCGCAATATCGGGCGCAGTCGGTTTTTGCTACACGTCATATCTACTTTACCTGAGGCTCCGCAAACCGACGAAGCTGGACAGCGGGCTCCCCAAAAAGCTAGATCCTTTCAGCAACGAGGCTGGCTCCACGCGCAAGACGGTCATCCACGATGGAGATGGGACGGAGCTTGTGCCGACGGGAAATAGCACCGTACCTACATTCCCGCGCCTCCTCGACCTGGCGGTAGGTGCTGAGGGAGGGCAGGAGACTGTCAATGGGGTTGAGTACACTTTAGTAGGACTGGGCGTAAGGACAGTGAGCTTCTTGGGCATTCAGGTGTATATGGTGGGGTACTACATTGCGACTCAGGATATTGCCGCGATACAGTCGCGTTTGGTCAAGGAGATAAATCCCATCGCGACCACACTGGTGTCGAACGAGAAGGATGAACTGCGCAAGGCCTTGCTAGACCCTGAGCGGGGAGAAAAGCTGTGGAATGACATTTTGCGTGAAGTGCGGCCGCGCTCCCTATTTAGAGTCGTGCCAACGAGGGATACGGATTTCCACCATTTGAGAGACGGGTTCGTGCGAGCAATCACGGCAAGGTCGCAAAATAACAGCCGTGACTATGGCGATGAGGCGTTCGGAGAAGCAATGAAGGAGTTTCGAAGCTTGTTCAACAGGGGCAAGGTGCCAAAGGGACAGGAGTTACTGCTAATTCGAGATGCTGTCGGACGGCTGACCATCACATTCGATGATGGCAAGACTGGCATGGGCACGATCGGGCGCGTTTCAGACGAACGAGTATCCAGACTACTGTGGCTCAACTACCTAGCTGGCAGCAAAGTTGCGTCCGAACCAGCGAGGAAGAACATTGTCGAGGGCATCATGGAGTTCGTCGAGAGGCCTGTAGGCACGGTTGCCACGCAGGTACTGTGATGCATATGCCGAAGTCACATGTACCTGGCGAATGTACGCCTTGAGCTTCGAGAAGGTGTACATGGTGTAAATTACGCAACATTCCATTCACTACTGTATGTTTTAGCGAGAGCATCATGGTCATGTCACTTGCTCATTCCTGCCACCCACAAAGTGTCTGCTTCGGTAATGCACGACGTCCGGATGATTCGAACGTGTTGCTTGGCCGGATATACTAGGCTAAAGCTCCGAATGCGACTAACGTCTTTTCCACTTCCTCGATCCGGGATGCTTGGCTCTGTTTCATAGTGAGAAAGGGAAACTCAGTGTTTGCCGGAGTTTGCGTCTGCGAATACTGATGAAGGACGCCAGAGCCAAGGGTCTGCTGGCGAAGAGCAGCCGCCTTGGCTGTATAGGCGCAAATTAAATGGTACGTCGTATCGGATGTACTTGCAACCGTCTGTCTGTAAAACCTGGTGCAAATTTCGAATTACTAATTAGGTGCACCTATTTAAGACGTCTTCACTCTCCATTGTACTGTTTGCCGATGATCAAACTACTTATAGGCAAATACTCTTCGAAATGCTGCTCCTCAAATTCTCCGCAGGCAATGTTCAGTGCGGTTAACTGTGCCAACGTTCTCGATGCTGGGCCTATCTCACAACTCTTGATGCGGCCAGCAGAATGTTGGGCACAGCTGGCACTGTCGGTGTCATCCTCGTTCCGATCGTCTTGATTGCCATCATTCTAGCTATGTGGTATTGCCCATTCCGGCGCACGTGTCCCTCCACTCCAGGCGCGGCAGCTCAAAGTACTGAAACAGCCGGTATCGACACTACGCACATTGGTAGTCCTTGTAGCGTTCCGTCATACGAGTTAGAAACACATCGGTCTTCTAGGCTTTCCAGAATCTCGGAAGAGGGAGCTCATGTCAGCCACACGGCGCTCCATAGGTGACTGCTTGGCCTGGAATGTCTTGTAACTTTTGGCTCTACGACTACAAGACTTTACTTCACGTTCGGAAGCGGCGTGGGTCCCGTTTTCAGAGGGTTTCGATCTACAGGCTCTCCATGTACGCGCTTTCTCAAGTTTTTGGTCAGTAGGAGCAGACCTGCCCCCTTTCGACATTTACTAATGCGCTATTCAGAGCCTTATTCGAAGCTCTTACGAACAAGATAGCCAATATGTAGAGCGCAATATGGAAAACTTCATCGCTCCTAGGCTAAAAAGCTACTCTTCAACGTTTTCAAAAGAACTTGTTCGCCTAGGCAGTCAGGAAATCCATAATATCTGAAAAGTCACCTGTCTGGTCGGGAAACAAACAGGCCTAGCGAGCTGTGGCTATAATACGTTCAATGATTAATGGCAATCCAGTCCAGCTGAGATTGGGTTCAATGAAAACTTCCATCAAGTGGCTGATTGAATTGTCATTTTATGCTGAGAGGTTGACGTCATCCACGATGCTTCCATGAAAGCCTCTCGAGCGCGTGACGGCGGATAGCCTCCACCGAAGTTCTTTGTGGTTGTCGCCTTTCCCAATCTGCCTAATGTCATTGGTGTGCTGGAGGATCTCACTCCAGGACTGGGGAAAAGGGGTTACAACGAGCTCTCAAATCCATCATATCTAGGTACGCTACATAACACATTGTAGATCTGCATCACGCGGCAATTCAGGGTACCTAGCGGGGAAGATATTATAATAAACTAATTATTATATCCGCACCTTGGCCTTCGTGAGGTTATGTCTCCGAATAGTCACCGAACCCACTCGTGCCTATTGGCTCGGAGGCATCAACGTAGACTCTAGGCTTACATATATCACTTCAACATCTAGAATAACCCGTAGAAAGCCAGTTGTAGGATCTTAACGTATTTATTCGTGCCGCACTGATGAGTCTAGCAGCACTTATCTATTGGGGCCCAATAGACAAACGTCTATATACCACCGCTTGCTCGTCCTTTAATCCGGATCATTGAAAAGAATACCATTTCCTCGGACGTTGGAAATAACGCACTCGACCTATATAGCACTATTCTCGAGATGCTCCGTTGGCGACACAACCATTGCCCCCACGAGAGACTTGTCTTGCGCCACTCAGTTATAACTTGGATGAGGATCCATCTAGTCATAGAGCGCCGACTTCCTTGAGCAGGTTCTTGAGCTCGCCGGACTTGGCTTGCAGGTCGGAGTTGCCACCGATGTGCTTCTTGCCAATGAAGATGTTAGGAACGGTGCGCTGGCCCGAGATCTCTTCCAGCGCATTCTGTATGGCAGATCCATCAGGTTCCTCGTCCAGCTCCACCAGCTTGTACTTGGCACCTAGGCTGTCGAGAAGCCGCTTCGAGGAGGCGCAGTAGGGACAGTAGCTTTTGGAGAATACAGCTGCGCAAAGAGTTTCCCGTTAGCCGAGGCCTTCATGTTGTTAGAGGGGTCGACTGAGAGTCCTCCATGCGCATTGGTGGCGAGCATGCTGCAGTTGGCTCGCAAACCAAGCGCACAACGGCATCGGGACTTACCAACGGCATTCTCGTTGATGATGTTCTGAGCTTTGGTCTTTGCGTCGGCCATGGCTAGCGGTGATAGCGATGAGAACAAACGACGGACAAGGAACATGAAAGGATGTAGGATTAGCGACTGTTCGCAAAAGCCGCAGTACGAGCTGGTGGGGTCGTGTCGGATTTTATACGTTACGGCTGTTAAGGTAGGTACGGTATTATTATGGCGAATGGGTATTTGTCAGGACGGGAGTATCGACCGTTGTCCCGTTTCGTACATAAGGCGCCATGGATGTCGTCAGTGGGGCTTTGATGTGCGACCCAGAGCACGGGAATTAAATCTGGAGGACCGCACAAGGCGTGATGGCGTGCTTGTTGCTGACTCATCATGACGATGGTCTCACTCGTGAAGTGAAAACGCCCTAGAATTTTGCACGGTAGTGTCAATTGAAACTATTACCTAAACGGGGGTTTACCTAGTCAGCCTCGAGCTGAGGGAGCCTTAGATTCAGGTGCCGCTCTGCTAATTTTGCGAATATTCATCTTCTCAATATTTTGGCAAGGCATTTACCTAATTCTGGGAAGTACCTACACACATATGAGAAACTGTATCTACATAGTGTAAGAGTAATCAAGTACGAGGATCTGACATTGAAAAAGTTCCTACATATTGAATCTTTTAGATACCATTAATAACTGCTGTTTCATTCGAATCCGACATCGAAAAATGACGCAATCAAGTGACGAGGGGTGCTTGTCCATGGACAGTCGGGTAGGGGCAGGTACATAGGTACCGTGGGACAGCGAAAAAAGGAATCCAAATGCGGGGCATCGCGAACCCAGTCTAAATACAGTGGCTTACGTACCTAGCGCGAGTACAAGGTGTACATACATACTTGTACACATAGATTTCTGCCACCGACCGCCTTGCCTAAAAGAGTGCTAATTTCTACTTCTAAAATATTTCTACACTACGGCAGCCTTGTAAACAGCCACGCCAACCCTTTGGTGAACCAATTGGCAATTGACAAAACGACTCTGGAACCATCCATCCAATTGGTTTTCCTCCTACATCGCTGTCGCTGTTATCTACTATACATACGTCGTTCGTACCATCCAATTACTGTACAGGCCACTTCTTCAGCGTAAGGTTGGCAAAGAATACCTACCTACTCAAGCCTTTATCGCGCATCTGCCCATCTGGTGATTTTAGATGCAGACGAGTTGCACAATCATAGATGCGATACCTTAGCTGTGGAACTGTCTAAGAACCGACCCAATAAGAAAGGAATATCCCGAACCAATTTCTTCTACAGCAGACCCATAAGCAACCTGTCCTTCGAATCGCATGACCAGCCTGGCGACCTATCGTGGGTTCCTTCTTGACCGAACTCTATTGCAAGTGACAACGCATCATCGATCCGCTGAATAGTCGACATTGTACGCAGTACTACCCTCAAGCGCACGAGCCGGCCAAATCCGCAAGGAAACATAGGTTGGCAAAGTGTGTGTACAAATCTTGCAGATCTCTGGAGTCCAGAGCCTTTGCCCCACGACTACTATAGGCCAGTACCTATTAGTACTGGACAAAGTCACAGATACAAACAGCCTTGGTTATCAGGTTAGTAGGCCAGTGGTGACTTTGACAACCAACAGCAGAAGTCCTAGAGCCACATGCACGGCTCCGTTCCGAGATCACCTGCATTAAGTCGAACGAATATACGATTGCCTGCCGTGACTCTCGGTACTACTGGCTGCACTTTGCTACGCCTTCTCCGCAAGTTAAAATAAAAAGAATCTTCGCTGGGTGTCCCTCGGGACTACCTAGCTTTTCAAGGTGGCTTCGAATCAGGCAATCTTGGCATCAGCTAGTGCCATCAAGAACCTTACTGCACTATTACCACCTACATTACAGACCTACGTCCAGGCAACAGTCGGCCATCTCTCTGAAGCCGTTGCCGGATCCAACGAATACCTTGCCTCGCAAGGTGTCTCTCCCACTCTTGTATATTCGACTTTGGCTGGCACCGCCGCTGCCCTAGCCTTGCCACTTGGCATCATGTCGAGATACGGTTGGACTTCGAGCCGCGACGGCATATCACCATACGCTTCGCAATCTGACAGTCAAGGCGTGCCTCATATCACCGATGACGACTTTAGCTATATCACATCCGAAGATCTCGAAAACTCGTTGCAATCGCCTTCGCGAGCCTACGATCCGCAATCCCGAAGACCGCCGCCCACGGCCGCCCTCGATGATGATATACTTTTAATTAAAAACAAGGGTGTCACCTACCCCGTGCATTTCCCTGCTTATTCCATCGGCGACGGAAAACTTCTTGTAGGGGATGTGCGAAAACGCATCGGGTTGGTTATGGATCTTAGCGACCGCCGAAGTCGCCGCTTGAAGATGCTCTATAAGGGCCGCCACCTGAAGGAACAGGACATTCCCATTCGCGACTACGGAGTCAAGAACAACAGTGAACTATTAGTCGTGGTACCTGAGGGAAAGATAAGCGACGAGGAGGATGAGAGCAGTAGCGAAGAGGTCATTGTTACGGAAGATCCCGTTGACCAGAAGCCGAAGAAGAATAAGAAGAGCAAGCCTCGGAAAAAGAAGAAGGACCGTACCAGCCCCCCCGAGAGTACTACAAACCTTGAAGTACCGGGGCAGCGTGATCGAGGAGGTAGAGGACCAGCATCCCCAGATCCATCTATCCATCCATCCAGAGTGCCATCGCCTGTGGTGCCCGGGGGCCCACAGGACAAGCTGGATGCAATCAGATCGCATTTTGACGCACAGCTCCTCCCGCTTGTTCAACAATTCATCGACAACCCACCCAAAGATAAGAAGAAGTTGGAAGATGAACACCGAAAGCTGAGCGAGACGATAATGCAGCACGTATTGCTGAAGCTAGATGAGGTAGACACAGGTGGGGACCCGGACGTCAGGGCAAAGCGAAAGGAACTGGTAACTTACGTCCAGGACATTCTGAAGGACATCGACGAGCATTTACCCGCCGGCAGCAAGACAAAAGGACGGTGATTTACTGAACGTGGTTTCATGATTACTTGCTATACCTTGTGTTATACCATATTTCCCGAGAATTCCTACTCCAACCGTCCGGATTGTTGGTCTGGTGAATCCCTAACCTGCCTGGGCATAGCCATACGGTTTTCGTGCCTGGGGTGTACATGATTCTCTCCATTCAATGAAGTTTGTGCAGTGTACTGGGTCAGAGTGTCTGTTTCTGTTATCTTGAGGAGACTGGCTGGTTGCATCGAAGGAGTCTCGAAGGGTCTGCAACGGGAAATGATACTGGCTTGATGGGGATAAGAGTATAGCATAGTAGAAAGAGACAAGAAATAAGAGACCATTGCAAATCAAAATAAGATGAAGGAATAATACCTTCGTCTAAAGGCCGAGAAACGATCATGTGAATGCGTTTGGATGCTTGTAATAATGCTCTGGGTGGCCTATCACAAGATAAGGTACGATATGTCTCCATGGATGCCTTCAATGTTGGACGAACTCAGGTACTTCGGTCGGGGACGTGTGCATGTACCTATGTACATTAAGGTCGGTCCGTGCCAGCTGGCCTTCAAATGTGACAGTGTGGACGAAATATTATTAGGTTATGCAAGCCCTAGCAGCCTGAGGCGATAAACCCTCTTCGCTTCCGGGCCAGCCCCACCATTCCAGATCAGGTCTAGTGAAGTTGTCCCACTGAGCACACTCTGCTAATGTGCGCCGATAATTTTCAACATCCTGTGGTTGAACCTTCACAATTTGCGACCATCAACAACACCGCGACTCTACTAACCCACCACAGCGAGGGATAACTCAATAGGCCTCAGACGCATTTCCCATTGCGCTCTTGAGACTATTCTATTCCTCCTTTCTTCTTCTTTCTTCATTCTGTCCACCTCCAAGGTTTCCATCCGCGAACCACCGTGGTGACGATCCGGAAAGATGTCGTCCTTCGAACCTGTTGTGAGTAGCGCCACCACCCGTTCAGCACTTGATCTTTCTTTGGGAATAGAAGCGATGGATTGATGGAATTTGTCGAATTGACCTGGCTGCCTGGCTGCCGGTGGGAGTGCGACGCCAATCGGATGCCAATCCAGATACCACACAACGTCAATAATTGGAACTTGAGGCTGATTCGAACTTCTTCCTAGGTCGTCATTGATGGCAAGGGTCACCTCCTCGGTCGACTCGCCAGCATTGTCGCGAAGCAGCTCCTCAGCGGTCAGAAGATCGTCGTCGTCCGCTGTGAGGCTCTCAACATCTCCGGCGAATTCTTCCGCGCAAAGCGTACGTTACACCCACCCATCTGTTTACGTTGGTCTCGGAGCGTTGGTTCAACGAGAGCTGGACTAGCTAAGAGCTTTGGATTAGCTCATTGGCGGACGCAAGAAACAGAGGACAGAAGCTGATATAGGATTACAGTCAAGTACCACGCCTACCTTCGCAAGATGACGCGATACAACCCTACCCGAGGTGGTACGTTCGAATTCCCACCGCCCGCGATTGCGAACGAATCGGGCTCTTGGCCTTAGGTGAAGCGAATAATCTAACAAATAATAGGTCCCTTCCACTTCCGTGCCCCGTCCCGAATCTTCTACAAGGCCGTTCGTGGCATGATCCCCCACAAGACTGCTCGAGGTGCTGCCGCGTTGGAGCGACTGAAGGTCTTCGAGGGTGTTCCTCCCCCGTACGACAAGCAGAAGAAGATGGTTGTCCCCCAGGCTCTCCGTGTTCTCCGACTGCAACCCGGCCGAAAGTTCTGCACCGTTGGCCGTCTGAGCCACGAGGTTGGCTGGAAGTACCAGGGTGTTGTTGAGCGGTACGTAACTTGGGAATCTGTCTTGGAGAGCTACGGTTCTGCAAGAGGAATGTTGGTATCTCCGTGGGACAATCTTTACTAACTTTTCGACCACAGACTGGAGGAACGACGCAAGGCGAAGGGTGCTGCGTACTACGAGCGCAAGAAGCTGGCCCTCCGACAACTGTCGCAGGCCAAGAAGAGCGCCACGGTCGACGACAAGACGGCCAAGGCTCTCGAGGCCTACGGCTACTAATTCTTCCTTCGTCATTCTGCATTTTTTCCGAGACTGAAACAATACCAACCGATTCCGTCTCATATTGCAACTAGATCCGGCGTGTGGGTTAGGGAAACTCGATCATCATATTTGCTCTTGTCATACCGCGCAATTCGAGGGAAGGCAGGGTTGGTCATAGGGTGGGGATAAGTCACCGGCTCTGGTCCTGTGTTCAACGAATTCGTCGTCTAGACACCGAATGAGAAAAACGAACTCAACAAAGAGGACTCGCGTGATGCCAATTTGTGATGCGTTTGCATGTGATATCGCCGATGATAGCAGGTTATCCTGAACTTAAGGTACCAATGATGATCACTTCTACCTAACGAGTCGTTGAAGGATTGCAATTTCTTCTCAGTCGATCTGAGGGTTTGCGCGCAATTCCTAGTTATACCTCTACTAACTTCAACAAGACTTTTACGTAGTCAGTCGCGTAACGAGATACTGGCCTCTTTATACTAATCATGCTAAGCCAACGAGCCTTCAGAAAGCTAAGACGACGCCAACTGATTCAGTCTCAGTTCGTGTTCCCAAGAGTCGATCCCATTTTCAATTGGGTTAACTAGGGACTGTTCGATATCATCTCGTCTTCCTTGGCCGAGCTAACTTGGTCCGCCCTATCCTTATTCTATCCTGAAGCGGTGTTCGTAGGTTGCTTAGATGTATGTCCCCAATACTCGTAGAAGCCACAAAGACACGAAGTGACATGCAAGTGTGGCGCAACGTAGACCTAGCAGGCCGCTTTGCGTTGCTTGATGTGAAATTGCAAGCCAAACGACAGGGACTGCGATGTTTTCGGGAAAGCTTTTGCGTTTATTAACCGGATTCTGGTAGGAATTTCTTGAATTATTGTTCGTTTCTATCTACGTGTGTTAGGAGGCAGATCTGTTAGAGGTGGCTGGTGGAAGAGCTCGGCCTTAGATAGTTGCGGATATAGGACCGTCTCCTTGGTTTGTACACCATGGTTCCTTGATAGATAGATTTCGAAATACTTGCGTGACAACGTCGTTTGTACCCTTATGCTCAGTCCGCCCCTGTGATAACATTGAAGAGATCTCCGAACGAAATCGCTGTTTACTCCGACAACCCCAAAGTTACGAGGTGTAAAATGCATGGGACCGTCGGAAATCCTTTACGATGCTTCGATGTTCAATACAGTCGATGCCCCATTCACACATCGTGAAGTATCTAGTGTAACAGCTCGTTAGTGAACAGTAATGGGACCCCTATGCCAATCTACCCAAAGTTTAGAATTTCACGCATGAAGAGCTTGGAAAGAGATGGCAAGCGGTGATCGTGCCCCCTTGATAAAATAATGAATATCTTTCACGCTGTGTTGCATGCTTGCAGGTAAGAAATGAAAGGAGGGACATGTGTCCGTGTTGCCTGGGAGATCTAATGCGATAGGGAATATATCATAGAAGGGCATAGTTTGAAAAGGGGAAGAGGAAACACTTTGGACATTTGGGTCTGATATATGCTCTACCTACGGGTAGACTAACGATATCCCACAGCCAGCGACAGGAGCCCTGTAGCACCTGAGCGTGGTGCGGCCAGCAGCCCATCCGTTGAGGCTTCCCTTGGCCATGACAGCCTTTAGTAGCTGAATGATAAACCCCCATTGGCACTGATCAAGCTGCCTGTACACCATCCGGATTCCGGGCTGCATAGCATCGCAACCATACCGGCAATTTCATGGGCATAGGCCGCACGGCCGCCGATTCGTTCGCCTATCTCCCGTACCTCGGGGGTGTCACTAGGTCGTACCGGCGCTAAAGGTGTGACGGGATTCCATAACGCTAGCGATTGCTTGATCTCATCCGACGCCGAAAGATACATGTCCGTCATGACGGGGCCCGGGTTGATACTGTTGACGGTGGCGCGTTCGGCCAGTTCCCGGCACCAGACGCGAGCCATAGCCTCCAACGCCCCTTTCGTGCCCGCGTACAGGGTTGTGCTCGGGGTGCCGACCTTGGGGTTGATGCTGGACATCATGACAATCCGGCCAGACCGATCGGTAGGTAGATACGGTATGCAGGCCGTCGTCAGGAGAATTGGGCCCAGCACGTTAACAGCGTACATTCTCTGAAACTCCTCTTCGACGACGCTTTCAAGTGGACCAACGTACACTATCGCGGCATTGTGTACCAGAATGTCGATCTGCAGCTTACCCGTCTCGGGGTCTGTGAAATGGGCTTGGGCGGTCTCGACGATTTTGGCACAGTCTTCTCTCTTGCTGACATCGGCTCGGACCCAGGCGGCTCTTACGCCATGGTCTGTCTCCAGCTCGAAGCACAGATCTGAGGCTGCCTGGTCGCTTTTCGCGGTAGCGTAGTTCACGATGATGTTACACCCTTTACTCGCGAGATTACGAACGATCGCCGCACCGATACCTGGGCACGTTAGCAAATCAAGCCATGATAGATATATTGATTGTAATGGAGGACGACCAACTTCTCGCGGAGCCGGTAACGATAGCCAGCTTTCCCTGGTGAACCCTCGGGACAATGGGGGAAGACGTCTGGACCGAATCCATCTCGAGGCGATGATCCGATAAGATATGGTGTGGCTTGTTGGACCACGCTGTGCACGTGGAAAATGTCTCGGCCGTTAGATGTACGACAGAGACATACCTCTACCGGGGCGTCCTCTGGTTTTCATTGGGTTACCATCTCGAGGTACGGCAAACCCGCAAGCTTGTAGATCCATCCGCACACGGCCCGACCCATGAACTCTGCAGGTGCGGCGAATCTCCGCTCGTGGCGGGACGTGTCATATCTATAGCATTCCAGTAAACACTAGAAACCGGTTTGAAAAGAAATAGTGCCCGAGTCACTGTGATATGTCATCTGTAACACCAAACCGCGGGAAATATGTGGCAATGGTATCACAGAAGACGTGGAGCTTGTGTAAGTATCTGGGCGTTTCCCATTCCTTGAAGGTTGTGGCTGGACGCCTATTTAGTTTATGCGGCCCGGTCATGGCGCTTCGGGGCCGAGAAAAAGTAATAAACGTTTCGTCAATTCGGTTCTTGCTAGTCTAAAATGGCGTCTCAGCCGTCCCGTGTCTCGTCTACCCCTTTCATTTACATGGCTAGAAAGCCTCCATCGATGGGAAGACAAATCCCCGTCACGAAAGATGAGGCGTCAGAAGACAGCCAGAGGGACCCTTGGGCGACCTCATGGGGCATACCCCACCGGCTGAGAAGACTACCTGACCGGGTGAACTCCTCCTCTGTCACTCCTATCGTTTTCAGGGCGTTAGCTGACATTTCAGACTACTCACGGTTAGCATCTCCACTCGAAGCTCGTATGTAGGAAGGGGGATTCCCACGTAAATAGCCCCAGGGGCGATGGCGTTGATCCTGATACCGTGACGACCGCCCTCGGTGGCTGCATGCTTAGTGAGACCGATAAGGGCGTGCTTACAGGCCGTGTACGCCGGCATGTTCGGCTGAGGTCTGAAGGCATTGATGGAAGCGATGTTGACAATTGTGCCTTTGCCGCCTTGCTTCAGCATCTGCTGCATCTCGTATTTGCAGCAGAGCGCTGTGCCAGTCAGATTGACGCTGGTGATCCTATCCCAATAGTCCTCGTCAAACTCGGTAAGAGGCGCGCAATCAGGGGTCAGAGCAGCGTTGTTGACAGCGGCGTCAAGCTTGCCGAACTGGGCTACGGTCTTCTCGATGAAGTTCCTCACGTCCGCCGACTTGGATATGTCAGTTTTGACGAAGATGACCTCGCCAAATCGAGAAAGTTCGGCAGCAGCTTCCTCCCCCTCCTTCTCCTTGATATCGCAGATGGCTACCTTGGCGCCGGCCTTGAGGAAGACTTCGGCTGTAGCTTTCCCCATCCCTTGCGCCGCGCCCGTGATGATCGCGACTTTCCCCTTCAAGACGGGGAAGATCTCGGCTTCTGCGACTTTGGACATGGCTGAATACTCCCAAGCTGATGATAGTAATTTGGGGTCGTAAGAAAATAGGAGTCCTCTATCAAAACAATACGTTCTAATGAAGGGACCCGGGGAACAGGCTGAAAGGAAATTGCCGCTGAATACCTAGTTAATTGAGGTAGGACAAGATACCGGTAAGCTAATAATGCATTTGTGGTATTGCTCGAACTGCATGCAGGTCGATGTAACCCACCCACCCATGCTCAGATCTGTGATCCCTTCAGATCAAGTTCCAACAGCATATTCGTATAAGACAGCTGAGGATCAATCTGCAGAGAAACAACCGTTTGAGTTAGCTCAGAGATAGGCGAAGTTGATTGGATGGGTGCACGCTGCCGCGCTTAGGACTGCCTGGGATGAGACTTCCGATATGTAACTATATCATTCGAAGGGAGGAACGGTGATTCTGCAATGTGTGTTCCACGAGAAGTCGAGATCCTATTCGCCTTGTTTTCTTTCTACAGCCTTCACCGCCGTCCCTGCATTTCCCCTTGATACATCAAGATGGATGTTTCTGAGAAGTCGAGAGAGCCGCAGGCCGGCCCAGTCCCTACCACTTCCGCGGAGAGTAGTGTGGTCAGCAGCAATCGAGATGAGATACAAACTCAGCGAGGGGGTACGAGTAGGCGCGTGGTACAGGTATACTATCTACTGAACCTACTGAACCGGCCAGTGACGTCAAACCCATTCTCACGTTGATAGGTATGCGTCACGGCGGCCCTGGGCGGCTTTCTTTACGGGTTCTCGGCAAATGCCATGAGTGGCACTCTCGCGCAAACAAGCTTCATAGCCCTTTTCCTCACGACCACCGACGCAACATCTCGGATGGACGGACTTCTGGCCAGCTTCCTGGGTGGCGCTTTCGTTGGCTCCATTATACAAGCTCCCGTATCGAACCGATGGGGTCGGCGGAGTGCGAATCTTGCCGCCGCTCTCGTCTCGGTCATAGCCGGCATCTTGCAGTCTGCCTCTTATTACATCGAGATGCTTTTCGTAGCCCGTGTCATATGTGGTGTCGCGGCTGGGATGGTCATTGCAAACAGCCCCGTCTATATGAGCGAAGTTGCCCCCCCTCATACTCGCGGCCTACTCGTAGGGCTCCAAGGCGTGGGGATCGTCGCTGCTTACATAGCATGCTCCTTGTGCGGGCTCATATTCAGCTTCGTCCAGCATCCCGTCCAATGGAGGTTAACATTCATCGTCCTGACTGTCGCAGCAGTCGGGTTTGGCTGTTCTCTTCTCTTTCTACCGGAGTCACCTCGGTGGTTAATGGAGAATGGTAGAGAAGAGCAAGCCAGGGCTGAGCTGGAGCGGCTGCATAAAACCAAGTCTGACCCGAACGGCGCTCTTGCTCGCGCAGAGGCAAAACAGATAAAGGCGCAGATTGAGGCCGAGAGACACTTGCCCAAGGGATATCTCTATATATTCAGAACTCCACATCTCCGTAAACGAGCATTTTGTTCTATTCTTCTATGGATCATGGGACAGGGGACCGGAATTACCGCCATAGCAAATTTGATCCCTGTTCTGATGGGAGGACTCGGATTTGGAAATACTCTTCAGCTGGGCTTGGGTTGCGCCTGGACAGTAGCAGCGATCCTCGGCTGTATAGTGAATGTGACCTTTATTGACAGGATCGGCCGTGTCAAGCTCCTCGGTGAGATTTGCCACGTCAATTCTGTTGCGTGCTTGTACTAATTTGCTAACATTGATGATGTAGTCATCGGAGGAATAACGAATGCGACGATCCTCGCTGTTATGACCGCGTTAGTCAAGTACTATCTCAACACGACTTACCAACCTGGAATCAACGCTCTCGTCGCGCTTTACTTCATTTTTGGTTTCGCATTCACGTCTACCATTGAATGTACCGCATATGTCTACGGCTCGGAGATATGGCCAACCCACCTACGAAGTGAAGGCTCTACCATCGCATACGCGTCATTCTTTGGAAATGCGCTCGCGTATAGTGCCCCTATCAACTTGGCGCTGAAGAATATTGGATGGAAGTACTATCTGGTCTTTGTTGCTGTGACTGTGGTGTCTACGGCTATCCTCGCTGTCTACTTCCCAGAGGTAAGCTCCGTTGACATGTCGCTAGATGTGAATGGTACTGACGTGTTTGTAGACCAAGAATCTCACGCTTGAAGAAATCAACGCCCAGTTCGGCGATGAAGTGGCTGTTGATTTGAAAGATGCCATCGCGGCGGAAGTCATGGCAGAGACTAGCTCTAGGAAGATTCCGCAATGACATTCTCCAAGGCTAGGAAGTTGTCGTAGGCAGTCCGGAGTGTAGGATGAGCTCCTGAGAACGCTAAACGTGGGACTCGAGCGGTGCTGAGTTCGTAACTATAGGCCACACGAAAACGCATAGATTAGTGACTTGATACCTAGAATAATACAGTCTATTCGTACTCCTTGGCAATGACCCTCACTGTTCACGACCCGGGGTTACACAGCAGATAGACGGGCTAGCCTGTAGTCATACTGACGAACCTCCCAACACTTATTCCTATGAACCGTGTCCCTCCTTACCAGCCCGGGAATCTACCCGAATCGTAGATCGAGAGCAAGCAAGCATCGAATTGTTTGCTATTCATTTACATAGATTACCTTCTGATGTTGTCAGGAAAGTGGTATGTGGAATCTGATAAATCATATTGAGCCGTTTGATCGCTTTCGCGCGGCTTACGGCTGAGTAAAGAAGGGGGGGGGAACTGGACTAAACGATGGCTTGGGCTCGAAACAAGCCCAGAATGCGCCATGATTATGAGCGATGCTGGAAGCCAGCGAAAGTCTTCCTAATCAGACTATTCTAAAGAATACATGTAGTAACCTAGGATAAGCAATCTCCAGCGACGAAATGGGAGTAACAATTAGGAATTGCCTTAGATCCATAAGTCTATTACCAGTGCTTGTTCACACTTATAGCGATCTTGGAAGGACCTTCTAGTTTATACGTATTCATCCCGTACTAATCGCGATAATAAACTTATTATTGCTTAGCTACTTGCTGGTATTTGCGAGCAGTGTGCAGGCTTGCCACGAAAATAAGTCCTTTCCTGGCCAAACGGGTTGTCTTTACCATGCTCGCCATATATTCGATGCATGGAATAATAACCCGATCGAGAGATCTACCAAGATCAGATGAGGTGGTAAACCAGGGACGGAATGAACTAGGACTTTGATTGGTTTCCGGCGACCAGGTAACGGCACGCTTCCGGTCTTGCTTTACTCACACTAGCCGGAGGCGGGCCCTAGGGAATAGGGATCCGAAGCACACTCGGCAGAGTATCGGCTCGTAATTGGACGCACGCCGTGTAACGTTCATAAAGCCTCCGCGATAGGTGTGCACGCTTGATGATAATGTCACTCATTGGCTTTTACGACTAGGAGTGTCCGCCACAAATATGCAGCAATGTAAGCGAGTCGCGAAGAGAAAGTTGAGCCTATTCTTTACGAGGAACATGCCGGAGAACTTCTGGGCCTTGTTATCTTCAGAAGCCATCTCGACGTTGGAAAGCCTTAAGGTTGAAAACATGGTGTTTGTTGAGGATTGCTTTTTTATAACGAGTTAGACCTTCTACCAATGGGCACGCTTCCATGACACGGGATACTTGGCTGCGTAGCTCTGCGCGGGACTTATCTCTAATAACTGGTGATTGCCTAAAGCATGAAGGGGTCTGAAATCACCGTCCCCTGCTCGAATGCATACAGTATCTTCAGAGACGGGACAAACGTCCTTGCGTCCCGCACTGTTTGTTGATGAAATCGCCAATGATATATCACATCGAATATTCTACCTGATCAGGTATGATTCTTACGTCGATTGCTTATTACAAGTTCCCAGCTCAACGTCTCGCTCTATAGCCATGTTTCGGCAGCAAGCACACTACTAGCATCTAAGACATATATTGCTCCAATACTCCGGAATAATATCACATTTCGCCAGTCCATGAATCTGCATCGTCAACACTTGCCAAAATACTCATAGTCAAGGAAGGCCTTTTTAGAATCTGAACACTGGACGTAAGATGCCTCTCGGTGGTAAGGGCCCGGAGACTATCGCAGTCCTCTCTGTCGAGCTGGTTCTCGCAGCGTTCTTCATTGCCATGCGATTCTATACCCGCAAGGTTATGAAAGGGGGCGTGGGTAGCGATGATTACCTTCTCATGGTAACTTGGGTATGTGTGAAGCACAAGAATACCCCCCACTGTCCAACGTTAATGAGGTCGCGCTAGATCTTCCAAGCATTATTCGTTGCCTTCATGATAGCCTCGTCCGCATATGGCTTTGGACAGCACCGGACAGATATCTCGTCAGAGGACGTTCGAATGGCCACTAAGATAGAGCTCGTCGGCCAATTTGCTGTATCGCTTGCTAGTAAGTAACATCGGAAAATTTTTCAATTCCTCTTTGGCTTCTCTTGGCAGTTAAAACTTCCTGATTAGGATGAACGAGGGGATACTACGCCTGAGACATGCCTATAATTCCCTAGCACTTCACCTATCGAAGTTGGAGCTGACTCTCGTCATTCAGTGGGCCTCAGTAAGACATCCGTGGCTATGTTTCTGATGCGGATTGTTGTGGCTGTCTGGTATGTACCCGAACGGCAAATCTTACCAGGTGAATATACTAACAAAAGTCAGGCACAAGGTAGTTCTTTGGTTTTGGATCGTTACTATGATGGCTTGGTCACTCTTATTAGCCATTTCGGTTTTTGCCCAATGTACTCCGGTAGAGGCACTCTGGGACGCTCGGGTAAAGATCAAATCATGCCCCATAAACCTCACGAATATCGCATTCATCATGTGCTGTGAGTACTTCCAGGTAATTCTATCTAAAGGGTCGACCGAGACTAACAGGAAGTAGCTTGGTCCGCCGCAATGGATTTCTTCTTGGCGGCTTTCCCCTGGGCCGTCTTGTGGAATCTAAATATGCAGAAACGGGAAAAGATCACGATCTGCGTTTCGCTCAGTTTAGGAATACTGTAGGTCAATTCTATCCTAAGCCACATGACAGGGGTTGATCATCGATAGAGCTGGGATATGCGGCGTTGTGAGGACGTCCGGACTCGCTGTACTAAGCCAGACAGCCGATTACCTGTGTAAGTTGAGAGTGCACTGTCGTATGAGATCCTACAGGTCTAACAATACTTGCAAATACAGATGCCACTGCCGACTCCGTGATGTGGACAAGCAGCGAGTTGACTATCACGATTATCTGCGTATCCATCCCTGTGCTCCGACCGCTGTGGATAGGTCTCTTCGGCGGTACCGTATCATCTGATCGATACTACAAGCAAAGTGATGGATCAGACGGAATTGTTACGATTGGAAGGATCAGAAAGACACCTAAGAAGTTGGATACAGAGCTCGGTCTAGATACCATCCCTCGGCCAGACGTCAAGGATACGCAAATAACGGCAATCGGTGCTACTAGACATGACTTAGATACGGGCAGCGAACGCAGTATCCTACGGGACAGTCAGACTATTCAGAAGGTACAAGAGTTTACTATCGCTTACGAGAACGGAAAGGCCCCGCAGACCTAACATGTTGGAGGACCATGTGGCCAGTCTTCAATACTCGCGTCTGGAACCTGCGTTTGGAAGAGATTTTTGGTACATGGAGTAAAACACAATGGCAGTGCTGGATTTAATTCGTTGCATTCGTTAGCATTCAGCATGCTTACCTGTAGCTTGATAGTGTATTAAGTTAATACTCTTCCACATCCATTTTTGCCATTTTCCCAGAAACACGCCAGTGCTCCATAACCCACGTAATAGGAGAGCGATCCCTTAAGACTTCTTGCCATCTGCCATCTTGGATCTTTGCGATGCTAGCTAGCCATGATGCGAACGCAGGCACAAGTTACGAGTTTCGGACACATCCACCTCCAGCATGATGCCGTCGCCATGGTTAACTTCTGAAGCCCCATGCGGCGAAGTGGGGGTCCCCCACTCCAGGCTCATCAGCATCCACGCTAGAATGAGTTGTTAATTGACATAGCCACTCGACGGCTTGATCGATGCTTGATTCATAACGTGTCCAAATCTAACTGAAAACTAAATAGAGGGAACACACGTATTTCATGAAAAGAATTTGAGAAATCGTGGATAGAGTCGAAGGCGGAAAGAATTACCAAATCGGGCATGGCACTAACCTGCCGCTAACGTTGATTGGTTGGGCCCGGAGATCCTTGGTCAGGGGGTCGACACCTGATCTATGACCGAGAAGGTACCTAGTAGGTGAGCTCAAGAGTTTACGATGAAGATTGCGGGAATCTCTACAGAAAATAATTTTTAGTAATAGGTTAGGTAGCTACTGGATATGATGCTCATACAGCTTTTTCACTCTTGAAATCACCCGCACGATGGAATATTTGACTACCTACCTAATCTAGACTTCTGGGTAGGCTGTCACTTGAGAAGACCAATTACTTGGTGTCATGGCACGGTGTAAAGGTATGGTGGTCTGTTACACTTATGAAGTACGGAATAAAAGGGTATCAGTGTCTGTACCTGGTTATTCCCTGAGTACCTACCTACCTAGGTATGCACGTCCACCACGAGATGCAAGGAATTATGCCACCTCCTTGCAGGGATAACGAGTAAAGCAACGCTTCCAATATTATGTCTATCAAGTGGCTATCTCCCGTGCTCCGTGTTTCGTGATCTTATCTCTTCAACCCCTATCTATCCATTTCCAGTAGAGCTGTGGTGCTCTGCGTATCCTCCTGAACGGCCACCATTCTTGACTCCTCGTTGCTTTTCCGCTCCAATATCCTTCAAGTCTATCACCATTCTAAAGACGCGTCGTCCTCAGCCCATGTCGGCTTGAACTCTCTTTGAGCTCCCTCCTCGCCGCTCCCCCAGATATCCCCCGAGACCTTCTCAGTGACTTTAGTATCAGTCGGAGCTTCTTCCTTCAGGTCTTCAATATTGGTCACGACGCGAAGAGGGGAAGGGCGACCATCGGCCAGACCGGGGTTTTGGCTGGAATCGACATATCTGCGAGATTTCCGAGCTTTGTGCTTCCAGTGTCTCTCCTTAAGTTTACGCCTAATCTTAACTGTGTTCAACACGGCTTTGTGGATGCAGCTGCTTATCTCATTTTTGCAATTGATGATGAGATTGTTCAATAGGCACAGGAAGTCGCGGGCATCCAGGTCGTGCTTCTGGAATTCGAGACGTTGTGCCCTCCGAAGCCGGCCCTGATCAATTAGCTGATGCCGAACCATCTCGGTACAACTATCAATGTTATCTTGATCGAAACAGTCTTGCTCTCCGGGCCCATCCAGGTGCTCCCATTGGTATATATTTGAGAAACGGGAGTACTCCGTAAGGACGTAGTCGAAGTACTTCTGCGCACTCTTGATCAGGGCCTCGCGTCGCTTGCAGAAGAGGGAACCTTGGTCGTAGCACCACAGATCCCATTCACCAGCAGACCGCGAGCGGATAACCACAGTTTCTTCGTGAGACGGAGATAGTCGGCGGGACTTCATGGCGAAGAATAGACGGAACGTCTGTCTCTCTTGGACTTTTGCTTGTCGCCGGTCGACTTGACTCGAGTGTTGGGCTGGTGAAGTGAGCTTCTTCTTCTTGGCTCTTTTCTTTCCTAGCTTTGCGACGAGATTTACTCTCGCCTGTAGCAATCTTCGTTGTGCTACCTTTCGCTTCTTTTTCTCTTGCTCTATTTTCTTGGAGAGTGGTCTGCGCTTAGAATGCTGGGCCTCAGTTGTTGCTGGACTCTCGTGAGGCGGTGGTCCTAAGGTGCGTTTGAGCTCGGCCGATGGTGTGGGTACGTCCTGAGCAGCCTCGTGGGCTGGGTTATCAACAACAGCCATGATGACCCCAGCAGTTTGACATAGATGCGTATGCATGTGGTGAATGATCATAGGTTTGGACGTAAAGGGTAGATGGAATGTTGAGAGTGAATGAGTTGTGGTTGGAGATTCACAGAATGTGACTTATCTAGGAGAGCCGGAAAGTAGGATGTAAATTGCGGGACTGGTAGCATGACGGATGGAATGCCGTAATTAGAATATGCTAATACAGAGTAGAAACGATAGAAGGGTGGTAATATGGGTGGAGTTGCGTACCGATTCAACTGAACCATGCGCCGACGGGGTGCACGATCACTGTTGAGGCCTTGCCCGTATGAGCGGGATCCGCCCTTTGCGAGGCCAATGTTTGTCCAACTTTAGACTCTGGCTCATCTAAGTTTAGTCACACGAGTAGTCGTTGGGGTTTGGTAGGGTAGATGTCTCTTCCTAGGTGATGAGGCGCGAACTTAGAGCTATCAGCGGCCCGCAGGTTGGGGGAAGAGGATAAAAGAAAAGGTGGGAAGAATATACCCAGCGAGGAATACTGAAGAATACCGAATATGATATCAACGATTATTCAAGCTTCAGGTAGGTCCGAGTGCGGGTATGCGTGCCTACCTAGGTAGAGAAAGATGGGATGCTGCCGGACATGGCTGCCGGCCGCTAGCTGCAATAACCGCCTAGGTACCAGGTAGTTATGTAGTTGTATAGTTGAAGGAGGGGAAGGATGTCCAGACAGATAAGAGGCTTGACGTTAAGATCCAATCTGTTAGCAGGCAATTTCCTTAGGGCCGTTTGAAGGCCCATTAAGGGAAGTAGGTACCTATATATGTTAGGTAGACTATACATGTAGTTGTGACACTAGGAGGAGGGGAGCATATATAAAGAGGTATTCATCCCGGCACATCAGATGACGGGACTGGAGTCGTCGACTGCAAATGCGTGCCTGATGTAGCTACCTACCTAGTCATCCGTACCTGTCACTGTTGACACTGAACAACATAATGTACCTAGGTACCCATTCAACGGCGCGGTGGTTGGGTGGAACATGCCAACTGTGAAGAAAGAACAAACTCCACTTGCAATCAACGTGCTCATTCATACGCACTAGTATAACGACAAATATCTCAATTGGCACTTGACTGTGTTGTGGCCTTGAATCAAGTACGTACCTAACACTAGGAAGTTCCTGGCATACATGAGGCTTGTCTTATCGGAAAGTTCGACGCCCGCTGTCCCATGTCCTACTCTATCATAACATAGAGTTCTCAAGGGCCGTCATGTGCCTCCAGAGGGCAGGCAATGCACCAATGACGTATTATTAGTCCATGAACTATGAGGCTCTGCACAATTAGGTATGGAGAAGGAGGTACTCGAGAAGGTACTCACAGCACCTGACTTTGGCTGTTTTGAGCTTACCTAATTCCGTGATGTTCCATGATCAGAAGGATTGTCCGCCCGGTCTCTCCTTCTCCGCTCCGGTTCCGATATACTATTTCAGCGGAGTATTCTTGAGCACTCAACCTAGCATTGCTGATCAATCAGCGGCATCTCTTTCGCTTGCTACGACTAAGAGAAGTATAATATCACGATGGACCTGGAAAGGCTACAACACTTAGAACAGACACAGGAGCTGCGAGTAAGAACACAATTTCCACCACAACACCTATCTTATCGGGGTTGTCATTGATAACTTTGAATGAGGTAGCGCCGCCGTGAACGTGGCAAGCTTGCGTAGCGTGGATATCAGAAGCGCCGTCGTATCAAGGTATCGAAAGACAAGCACAATGAGACCCAGAGGCTAAGAGAGGCCATAGAGGCAATTGCAAGGGTGGAACATCAAGATGACCACCCCTAAGTTACTTCGGGACATTCGGGAAGCGGCCGAAGTGACCTGAAGTGACCGGATCCGAGTTGGACTTACAAAAGTCAGCTAAGGTCTGCAACAACGGTGAGGCAGGCCCCACAACACGGCCGAAACTCGTTCCGGACACCGGAGATCTTGTAAACACGAGTGAAGCTGCGTCAAGTAGTGTAAGTTCTACTTGGGGAAGCTCCACCATTCGCCCTCGTTGCATGATGTATGATATATTGTAGCCCTCACAGAAGCGCGCCGCGAATTTCGTGACCGTGGGTATATCGAGGGGAATAATCCTGTCGACGTAACGGACTCCGCAGAGCTTCCGGAAGAACACGCTCTGGGAGGCTCTAAATTGAGCAGGCAGGACTCCAGTGTCTGCCTTTCACCAAGAGCTGTCGAAAATTGTAGACGTATGAGGTATACCGAGCTCCAAGTCTGAAATACAAAGAGAGCAAGTTCGTCGGTTGAGGTGGCGGAGTCGCTCATCTATACTCTAGTAAGAGACTTCATTGTTTTGGAAATGGACCTTGCTGGCGCGCTGATCGACTGTTCGGCGCTGTTCGGTGGGAACATTCAGACCCCATCTGGGTAGGCTCAGGATGTTTTATTCCTATCGTGGTCGTTTTCTTATATATACTGTAGTTCGTGCAAATAATCAAGCACTCTCGGTCCAACTTGGTTGTCGATAACATCCCTTTGATGTCTGGTCATTTTCTTTAGCACATAATCGGACACGGAAATGTGATCTCTTTCTTCAGGACGACCAATTCCGATCGAGATGCGCGACCAGCGTGAACCAGGAAATTCAGCAGGTCTAAGACTCCCGTTGACGCTCTTCACACCGTTATGCCCTCGATGACTCGCTGTCCAGTTTCGCATTCTGACGCGCCCTAGGGCCTCTTCTAGATCATCATGGACTAGTACCAAACTCAGCTCTGAAGGTTTCAGCGCGTAATTCTGTAGCGCCTCCTTCCAGGCTCTAGCAAGCCAAGGGCCTGAAACATTCATCTGGGTCGGACTCTGCAACATGGTATACGTGGAGCCTGCCGAGGTCAAGCAGGATCTTCCACCATGCCGTTCAGGCGCGAACGGTGGTTGAGACGGACTGAGGAGCTTTTGCAAGGAAGCAAGGGCAAAGTGGCCAGCGGAGTGAAGGCAATCATAATATGGTGCTTGATTGCCTAAGCTGACAATCAAGAAACGAGGATTGGACATATCGCAGACCAACAGGGTGATGGTACAAAGAAAGGAACGGTAACTCCCTTCTTCACAAAGGGACGTGTTGTGGAAAAAGATGGATGAAAATGAAAATTCACATTCAAGCTGTTTGAGCTCCAGCCAATAGAAATAACAGGTGGGGCCGCAGAGACACAAGCAGTTTCCAGCCATGGCCCACGGATCTACTTAGGTGGGCCGTATGTAGGGCTGCAAGTACCTTGGTACCGTACCTCGTTGCAGCCCCGCGTCGGGTGCCAGGTGCCGACCTATTTGTGGCGCAGTGAACTTCGCTGACGTATGTATGTACCGAGCATAGGTATGTTCCAGTGTTCGTGATAGGATTTGATGCTCAGCCACGACAGCCGTGACCCGATTGTCGCCTGTCCACCAACGTTAAACTTGCAACCTGCAATTACAATTCCATTTCCGCCAATCCTGTTCATCTTCATTAGGAATTGACAAGCCCCTGCCTATTCTTTTTTCCTTCTTCGCCCACGCAACTTTACCCATTACTCACGCGAACTCTTGTTTCATTTTGTCGTCCTGGTTCTATACAGCAGAGCGAGGCAACGTCGCAAAAATGTCGTGGGCAGGTATGGCGCCAACTAGGCACGACAATTTATCGTGGGATTGACTGTGCTAATCGGCTCCTTTCCAGGTTTCAAGAAAAATGTCAACCGCGCCACGACGCAGGTTATGATGAAGACTGGCCATGTCGAAAAGACGAACGATCGCGACTACGAGGTCGAGGAGCGACGGTTTCGGACAATGGAAGCTGCTTCGTTGCGACTCCAGAAGGAAGCGAGAGGATATCTAGACTCCATACGAGGTAAGCGGGAATCTATGCAAAGAAAGATCATGCCAGGCGAGCGATATGCTAAAGATTTCCTTCAGCCATGACAGCGTCGCAAATGCGCATAGCTGAGACGATAGATGCCTTCTACGGTGACGCAGGAGCTAAGGACGGCGTTAGTCGAAGCTACAAACAGGCCGTGGAGGATCTGGATTCCGAGACAATAAAAGCACTGGACGGCCCCTATAGGTATGAGTCGGCGAACTACTATGCTGATAATAATGAGCTGACAGTGGCTAGAACGACGGTACTAGAGCCCATTACTAAGTTCTGCTCATATTTCCCCGACGTCAATGAGTGTAAGACTTCCTTCTCTTCCATCCTTGTGACTTGCCACTAATATAGCACTTAGGCATCAAGAAGCGTGGTCACAAGCTTCTAGATTACGACGCGCTGCGAGCAAAGGTCAAGAAGCTGGCCGAGAAACCCGACAAGGACGTAACGAAACTTCCACGTACCGAGAAAGAGATGGAAATTGCAAAGGCGGCCTACGAACAGCTCAACGAGCAGCTCTCTACCGAACTACCACAGCTCATCGATCTCCGAGTACCTTATCTTGATCCCAGTTTCGAAGCGCTCGTCAAGATCCAACTCCGCTTCTGCGCTGAAGCTTACAGCAGGATGGCACAAGTCCAACAGTATCTAGATGCAGACACTAGGGAACAGTACGCGCAAGGCCACTTGGACTCGAGAGTGGAACAGGTACTGCAGGAGATTCGAGAACTGAGCATTAGCGGAACGGTATAGGGTGTGATGCATTTGGCATGCGTTCGTGGAGTTCATGAAAAGGATTTTTAAGTTGGCGCGGTAATTCGGGTCCAGGGCAGGTATTTTCGTAGGTAGAATTAGGAAGCCCACCTACCTACATGATTCACGGGTTCATGTTTGATACCGATAGGGACGATGGTCTCGCGAATAACAATAAACTGTATTTTGAAGCAAATCTGGTTATGGGGATGAAAGGGAAGATGCCCTCCGCGGCCTCATACGACTTTATGCCGTATCTAAATATAGGCACGATACTAAGCAAAAGACGTCTGCCAAGCTATGAGACACTCGCGTCGTCTTTTGTCCTTCCTCTGCTTTGTCTCGAAGTCAGCATCCATGTTGATTGCCCCCATTTATTTCTTTTAAGATGCGTAAAATTCGTAAACGACGCAGCCATCCCGCTTTGATCTAAAGGCAGACATTAGTTATACCTAAGGTATCTAGGTATCCAATAACGGCTCTCTTCCTCTATGGGGAGTTATGAATTACTATGATATTCTTAACTTCATGAGCCGTTCTGATGGGAGTATTTACAGAGAGGATGTAGAATAGCGTCTGAGGTCTCGTGAAAGGCGTTGAAGTGTTCAAGCCACTCCTGCAAGCCTCCTAAAGTTACTTACGTAGATGTCGATAGCGTATAGTCACCGGGCCATTGAATACCACTAGAAGGGATACGGCTATTTATATGGACCGAGGGCTTGGCAGTTATGTTGAGTTCCGTTGGATATAGAGAGAACTGAATTTTTCTGAGCAGTGTTTGTAGTATCTAGGTAGTCTGGTGAATGGACGTCTCCGTAAATCCTCTCCGTATGCGCACTCCACGCTTGGCGCCTATTGACGATAGTCTTAGGTAGACCCTGACGATTGTATTCCGGATAAGAGAAAGGCTGGCTAAAGTTCATATCTGCGGAGCGCTTGCTCTCACGGTGCTTCGTTAAAGCGCTCCGGGACAACATTAAGGTTTCACATAGAAAATATCGTGACTTTTCCTTGGCTCTGGCGCTCGGGTGCAGCCCGATGTATACGACCCGGCGGTGCACGCCGTCCTCATTCTTGATCCCGGCGCGATGACCGCAAGCTTCGCGTTCGCCGCATTGGCTGTGCCTCCGATCGACCCTAACGACCCCTGGACGCCGATCGGTATCCACTCAGAGAATGGCACTTTCACGGCTCAATTCGGCGGCTGCAAAGTTCGCGCAGTTCAATATCTAGGTCGTGAGTACCCAATTAATCATTCGGAGAAATACAACATGATACTATTAATGGTCCTAATTGAATCCGCAGTTGTTTAACATTTGCTTTGTTTCCTTCCCCGTTACAGCCCGGATAAACGATTCATCCGGCTCCACACTCTATGGACAGCCCCATGTCGATTCCACCTATTGCCAGCTTCATACCTTAGGTACTTAGACCTCCATTATATCTTATTTCTTAGAGTTCACCAGACGGGTGGGAGCGACAGCATTCATATAATGATTTCACAGGCCTTTCGCCTTGATAGGCGTAGCCTGACATCTACACAGCCTCCGGAAGGAAATAACTCGCCCAGTTTGGATCAGCTCATCGTCGCAATGCGCATACTCCAGGCATTGAGAACGTATATTAGTCATTAAGAGCTTCGTTATGAGCTACTACGGTATGTACCTAGGCCTTACTCTCATTGAACATGTCATAGAGGCCCTCAGCAGCGTGCTGCCCTAACGCCTCTAGAGACCCCATTCCTAGCATCTCTAGCACGCTGATATCAAACTTAAGAACCTGTTTCCACCAACCGCGCAGCTCGATCGCCACGAGCGAATCAAGCCCCAGGTCTATCAGCGGCAGCGCGATGTTCAGGTCATCATGTGGCTTCAGCAGCAGGTCGAAGAGTTTCCTGCCGATCTCTACAGCGAGCAACCGCACAGTGTCCGCTGCCTTAAGCACGGACGCATCGTCCCTAGAGGCAGCAAGCAGGTTTTTAAGTTCCTCGTTGGCCCCCGATGAGCCACTGGTGGCACCGCTTCCATCTCGTTTGTAGTTGTGGTAGATTGCCATGCGGCGGTCGTTGCGCCAGATGACCCGTTGCGCGGCGCTACCATTAAGGGAGTTCGCCGAAAGGCCAAGGGTGATGGAATACGGGGCAGCGACGCGAGAACCAGTACTACTGCTCTTGTTATCGCCTGTCTCGTTCGCCGGAACCGACATGGCAATTAGCATGGCATCCAGGAGTTGTGCCTCCACGAGCGGGCTGAAACCGACCGACTTCAGTGTGGACGTCATATTCTTGATGTGTTCGACGACACCAATGCCCTGGACGGCGCCGATGTCGACAACAGACGCTGCGAGACCTAGACCATTGCGATAATGCGCCATGGAGCTAAGAAACGCATTGGCGCTGGCATAATTGGACTGGCCATGCTGGCCGACTACACCGGACACGGAGCTAAACAGGACGAAGAAGTCCAGTGTGATGCCCGCCGCCACGGTGGCATTATGCAGATTCCATGTACCCGTGACTTTTGGTGCAACGGTGGCATTCCACTCATCAAAAGTCATCTTGGGAAAAGCCTGGTCCCTGAGTACGAGTGTCATCTGGTGAATCCCCTTAAGAGGCAACTCGCAGCTCTTCAGGCATCTGTCGACATCCTCAGGTTTGGTGACATCGCCTCTGACGAACTTCGCCGTACAACCCAAACTGAGTAGCTCGTTCGCAAATACTTGATGCTCTGGATCGACTCCCGCGCTCCGTGCCATGAACACGATCTCTTCTGCACCTGCATCTGCCATCCACACCGCAATGGCACGCCCTAGGCCACCAAGACCACCTACTAGGATATAGGATGTGCGAGGGGCAATAGTAAGGTGACGCACTTTCCTCGCTATGTCGAAGTCTTGCTCCTCCTTCTTGGTAGGATCACGAATGGAAATTCCAATCCGTCCGATGTGGGTGCCCTTTTGCATGAATCGAAATGCATCTTGTATCTCCATAGCCTTGAACACCTTGATTGGTCTGATAGGTGTAATTATCCTTTGATCAACCGCGTTCACGACACTCTGAATCACACTGTTTCCAAGGATCAGCTGACACGATACTGTCATTGGTACATCAGTACGTGGTGCCAGACTCACCTGTGCATCGCCTCTGCCCTGTCAATCAGGGGATCAATATCCACACACGTGTAACTCCGGTTAGCCAAGAAAGTCTGCATGTCAAGTTTACCACCACCCAGAAGGTCTCGCTTGCCTATCTCGACCATATGGCCCCATGGCGCCACGCAGCTCCACGTTGCATGCAGAAGCTCGCCCGACAACGAGTTGAGAGCAATATCGACACCTTGGTCGCCGGTTTCCCGCTTAATACCTTCAACGAAGGACGAGTCGCGTGAGTGGAAAATGCGGTTTCTGGCAATTTGGAAGTTTTCCATCAAGAATTTGACTTTCTCTTCGCTCCCAACTGTGACATACAGTTCGGCACCGAGCATTCTTGCAACCTGAATTGCAGCGAGGCCTACACCTCCACACGCGCTGTGGATGAGGACAGACTGTCGAATGTTAGCCAACGCCACCAATAGAGGATTGTGCAGTCCATACCTGTCCGCGTTCGAGATGAGCAACGTTGATAAGCGAGAACCAAGCGGTGACGTATGAGCCGAGCAATGTTGCAGCTTCATGGAACGTCATGTTGCTTGGAATCTTGGCAAATAGATACTCCGGAGCCGTCGAATAAGTCCCCAAGGCTTTCCTGTGTAGTGAGAGAACTCTATCCCCAACTCTTAGATTTTTGACATTTGGTCCAGTACGAGAGACCACGCCAGAAACTTCGAGCCCAAATTGACGAGTTGGAAGTTCGACGATACCCATGGCGACCAAGATATCCTGTATCGAGACATTAGTGGTGGTCCAGTCCAGAAGTTCTCATGACTTGACTTACCCTGAAGTTCAAGCCTGCACTGTAAACCTCAACTTCTACCTCGTCATCCTTGGGTGCAACGCGCTCCTTTCGTACCCAATGCAAAGTATTGACACGTCCTGGCACGGCGACGTCTATCACCGCCCTGTCGCCTTCATCGGCCACCAAGAGCTCGTCCTTCACCTCGAAGGGATAGTATCGGCCCACTTTGATGTCTTCGTTCTCTACGACGTACTCGAAGTCGGGTTGCTCTCCTTCTTGGAGCTTGCGTGAGCTGAACCTCTCGAAAACTCGGACGATATCCCCTACCCTGTTGAAGCTAGGAACCTCGCAGGTGGCAAAGTCAATGAGCATCTCCGATCGCATGGCACGAGCAAAGCCGATGACCTGACCATTGTCGGGGTCTTTGCAGTCAACCTGGCAGGTAGAAGTGACCCAAAGAATGCCACAGGCTCCGAGGTTCTGGATAAAGTTTTTCAGCAACGCGAACTTGACGGCATCCAGCCCTGCAAAGTACGAGCCCTTTAAATCTAGCAATGAGATGATGTCCTGGTTTGGTGGAGGCTGCTCGTCAAGCCCGCACATTGTCACTGAGTATCCCGAAGCTTCGATGCCTCGTACTATGGTAAGGACATCAGGTGCGTTGCGGTCATCGCACAGAAGGGTAACATGAGATGACGGCTTCTGCTTTGGTGCTTGGCTTGCCAGGACCGCAGTAATCAACTGATCGTCTCCAACAGAATCAACAGCAACCCCGTCAATCTGGTCGATACCAGCGGCCACGAGCTCGTGCTCCCACTGCTTTGCGCTGAGACAGAGGCCAGTCGCCCTACCATCCGCCTCGGCTGCCCACCAACGTTGCTGGGATCCAAATAGGTATTTGACGAATCTAGAAGATGGTGAAAGCTCTCGAAGAAGTAGCTTGCCCCCCGGAGCTAACAGTCTCCTACAGTTGGCAAGACTCGTTTGGATGGCTTGGGTGTTGTGGATGACGTTGTTCACAATGATCAGATCGAAGTTGCGGTCTCCAAATCCTTGCTCTGTTAGATCTTGATTGATGTCCAAAGTTGAGTACTCCATGCGCGCGAATGGTTTCGACTGGTCCTTATTGGAAATGTAGCCTGTGGAAGTGAAGGTATACTTATTGCATAGGATATGTCCATCAACGGTGGTTAGACGACCTAGAACCTCGTTCGCCACTGAACCTCTGCCATTCCCGATTTCAAGTATTGTCATGTTAGGCTTTGAATGGCCCAGATATCGCAGAATTTCGGGTTGCTCGATGCCATCAATCAACTTGTAGATATCTCGAACCCATTCAGCTGGCAAAATTTCTTCGAAACTCTTCCCGGATAGTGCGATGTCTATCTCCTCCGAAAGTCGTTGAAGAGCCCTCGCAGCAGCGGAGACGGGGGTCTCGGACAGCTTAGCCACGAGATCACGGATATTGAAGGACAGCTCCGCAATATCAACTAATTGATGCTTCGAAGATGTAATCTGGTTCGTTTGGTCCTGAATCCACGCTGAATACTTGCTTACATGTGGTTGATCAGTTGCCGTACTCGCGACCTTCTCTCGGACTGAGATTAAGCACATCTCGCACAAGTCGTCTAACCCCCGCATATATTTAACATGGTCAGTGGATGGCAGAATGAGTGATTTAATGTCCATGAAGTGAACATCAGAGTCCCAGGTATACCGACAGCCTATGGGGTCCTGGTTGTCATCGTGTGCGGAACTACCAGCGGGTGAGGCAACGATACCGCTAACTTCCACGACGGTGCTTTCTCCAGACACCGTGCGACCCTTACCAAGGATCAACTGGTTGCTCGAGAGATGAGCCTGTACTTCGCAAACCATGTCTGCAGTGCAGCGTGCGATGGTGATTTTCTCGACGCTGGTGGGCAACCAACATCTCACCTTCCTCGTGTAACCATTAATGGCGGCCGCCATAACCAGCTGGAAGGTGGTGTCAAGCCGTGTGGGATGGATGTGGTAGAACGACTCGTCGCCTGGCTTGCGGTCTATGACTTGAGCAACCGCTAGGTTATCCGCGTTCGTGGATGTTTCGATTCTCTCTAGGGTCTGAAAGGAGTGACCCAGCGACAGGCTGTTCTTGTGCATTGCATCATACCAGTGCCAAGTGCCGACCTTTCTGGGCAGAGTAGCCGGTCTGGCTGCGAAGCCAGGATTTGGTTCCACTACAGCCATCACCTCTCCAGTGGCATGCTTTGTCCAGGAGTGTCCAGCATAGGCAGACACCGTGAACTCCCACCATTGACTGTTGAGAGAGTTGGTTAAACGGTGAGGACGGAGCGTGGTTACCATCTCGGTTGGCTGGCCCTCGGTCAACACAAATGCTGTGCTTACGTGCATATTCCTGACACTGTATCCAGCGTCGATACCTGTTAACTGCCTCACAGCTTCCCCGACTGCTGCAAGGTAGCCACAAAAAGGGAAAACAATATCCTCACCAATTTTGTGGTCTCTAATCCACGGGGCGTTGTCCAGGTGGAACATGTTCCGCCATGCCGGCTCGAGGTCGGTGTTTTGGGTCACGCGAATGCCCAACAGATCGTGATAGGGGAACTTCATGTGACGCCATTCTTTTGAGAGTCGAGACTCTGACCAGTAGCTTCCCTCATGGTTCCAGGGGTAGGTAGGCAGATCTTTCAGAGATGTACCTGTGGGAAACATCGCCTCCAGGTCCACAGCGACGTGCAGCGTGTAGAGCTTCCCAATAGCCTTGAAGAGGGATTCCGTGCAGTCTTGCTTGCGGATCATGGTCGAGACATATGGTGATTGAGAGCCGTTTCTCGTGAGAATCTGTCTTAGCGGCGCAGACAGGGCGCCGTGAGGTCCTACCTCGAGGAACACTGCATTCTTGCCGAGTTCATGCTGCAATAGGTTGCTAACGGCAGAGCGAAATAGTACCGGAGATTCAAGATTGGCCTTCCAATATTCGGCACCCAGAGATCGGTCAGTCTGGAGTAGTTCTCCGGTCACGCTGGAGAAAAACGGCACGGTGGGCTGTGTTCCATCCACCTGTGTACCCATTAATTTCAGGTAGTCAGCTCCAACCTCTGCCATATGACTGGAGTGATACGCCTTTGTAACCTGGAGTAGCCTCGCCAATATTCCAGGCGAGTCTTTCTTGATTGCGGCAATAACGTCCCTGACTGCGGGAGCATCACCTGAGATGGTGACACTCTGGGGGGAGTTATCGCAAGCAATCACGACACCAGGCCGAAGGTAGGTCTCGGTATCTTCCCAACCCAAGCCAATAGCCGCCATAGAGCCTTCTCGTTCTTGGAGTTTTGTCACTGCGCCACGATAATGTGCCGCTAGGATAGCTTCCCCAGCCGTAAGGGCTCCGGATGCAAAAGCTGCTGCGATTTCACCACTCGAGTGGCCGACAACGGCATCAGGTGTAATGCCTACACTTCTTAGAGTTTCCACAAGGCCTATCTGAATAGCTGTGCAGAGAGGCTGAGAGAATTCCGACTTATCCACACGGCTTAGCTTTCCGGATTTGAGCAGTTCCTCTTCGATCGAGTAACCGGGACCGCCCTCGACGGACGAAGCTAAGACCGAGTCTAGGAATCGTATGTTGTCTTGGAAGGTTTTATGGGTTCGGAGCAACTCCCGACCCATAAGCGGCCATTGTGCACCTTGACCTGTGAATACCATCACGACCCGGGGTTTTCGAGCATCCTTTACGGTCGGCGAAGGTTTCACAGTCATACCGTTTGTGCCAAAGACCGCGAAAGAACGGTAGGGTAGATGTTCTCTTCGCCGAGCCAGGGTGTAGGCAAGATCTTCAGCTTTCTCGGGGTTCTTCTCTAGCCACTGCTCATATTGTGCTGCTAACCTGTCCAGGGAGCTGGCTGTGTTTGCTGAGAAGAGGAGTAATTTAGGCCCGTCGCCCTGCGAGCGTACGGTAGGACTTATCCCAGCGGCCGCAGCAGAATCCAAGATTACATGGCCGTTCGAGCCGCCGATACCGAAGGAATTGATGCTCACACGCTCAAGTTTATTGGTTGGCCACGGTATCGGATCAGTTGGCACAGTCAGCTTGGCCTCTTCAAAGGGTATCTTGGGGTTGGGACTTGAAAAGCCTAATGAAAGTTAGTATTCTGAGCTCTATCCAAAGCTTGACTATTAAAAATAGCCTGAAGCTACCACAGGAGGTGATGACACATACTATTCGAGAAATTAGCTCATATTAAAACAAGGTGGGTGTTTCAAAATGGGGCAGCTTAGGTAGGAGTAAGGGGCGTTATCATACGTACCGGATATTTGGAGGAATGGTTTGGTTTTCGAGAGCAAGGACCATTTTGATGATAGACACCAGCCCTGAGGCGCCTTCAGTGTGTCCGACATTCGGTTTTACTGACCCAATGTATACGCCAGAGTCGCCTCCAAAGACCCGTGCGACGGCATTACACTCGATGGGGTCCCCGACTGGAGTACCCGTTCCGTGACACTATATGAGGCCGAGTCAACATTGTGAAAATGGGAATTTCATGTGAGTTTACTCATCGTGTCTTAAGTCTTCTTATACATCCTACTGCAGTTGTGGGCTGTGACGAATAGTTGTGAGGGAATGAAATTGACTCAAAATTGCACATACCTCTACCATAGCCGTAGCCCCAAAATCTGTTATGCCAGCAATGGAATAAGCATGGCGAATCAGCTTTTCCTGTGAATCAGTGCTAGGGACTGATATTCCCGCTCCGAGATTACCATTGGCGTTGCAGGAAGTAGCTCTGATGACGGCCCGGACCGGGTTGCCGTCTCTGATCGCGTCGGCCAGGGGTTTCACCACGATGGCGGTTGCTGCTTCGCCTCTCGCGTATCCATTGGCGTCGGCCGAAAAGCTCTTGCACGAGCCATCCGGAGCGAGGACGCCTTGTTCCGTCATCGTGCTCATCATCGTCGGTGTGAGAATGAGGTTGACTCCTGATACCAAGGCTGCTTCGCAATCACCTCTCGACAGAGCCATGCAAGCCTCGTTCAAAGCCGTTAACGAGGATGAACATGCAGTTCGGACAGTTGAGGTAGGGCCCTGGAGACCCATCTCGTAGGAGATACGGTTCGCCAGCATGAAATCCTGGGATCCACCAACACGGTGAATTCCGTACGGCTGGTTCTCCCGAAAGCCCATTTCCTGCCAATCCTCGCCGAAACTGCCAACATAGGACCCTATCGGCTTCCCCTTCCATCCGGTGATCCCAGCGTCCTCGAGGCATTCTCGGGCGACCTCCAGCAACAACCGCTGTTGGGGATCGAGGCGCTCGGCTTCGACTCGCCCCGGGCTGAAAAAGGAGGTGTCGAGCGCGGATAGGTCCACGGACTCATCGAGGAAGAATCCGTATTCGGTGCCGACGTGGGCGGGCTTTTTCCCTGGAGCGTAGTACGCGTCTATGTTGAAACGGGATTCCGGAACACGGCAACGGGCGTCTCCTTTGTTCAACAGAAATTGCCAAAATTCCTGGGGCGTTGATAGACCGCCCGGAAGTCGCAAAGCCATGCCGCAAATTGCCATTGGGCACGTACTGTGTTTGCCAGTCGTAGTAGAGTTGGTGGTAGTGCCATTATTGTGATATCCATTGGTTTTGGCGGCTTGTCCGTGGACGCTATTCCCGTTCGACTGACCATTAGAGAGCTTACCATTAACGTGGTGTCCATTCGTCGTAGCTAACCCCATGGTGGCAACCTCTCCGTTGGCGCGGCTATTCGCAGGCCTACTGTCGACTTGATATTGATGGGAAAAGGTTGTATGCGTACCGGAGATGGCTGTGTTGTGGCGATTGGCTACTTCCGTGGAGGCGGTCGCTCTATTAATACACTTGATGAGAATTGCACAGAACAATGCTGGAATTGCGGCTGCATTGTTTCCAGGACGTTTACTCTAATGGTCTATGATATACTACGGGACTGTAAGCAGCGACTCATTCCAGCTCGGCAGGGAATCCGACCTCCCAGCTGACCGGCGGTTCTTCTCCCACCCAGTGACTGAGTAAGAGAAGAAACTCAGCCAGGAGAAAATAATGATCTTGTTGTCCAGAATTCCGCTTCTCTGGATGCGTGGGCCCGACGCGGCGAGAGGGATTCCACACGGACCGTGTGCGGCCCGTCTTACGTGGGGGTTGTAAAGGAACAGTGGGAGAGACGTGTAGACAAGATGACAAAGCCTACTATAGATGTCACGGATCATTTTCAGGTACCACTTTGCCTTTTCGTCAGTAGAAACGCTGTAGCTAGATGCTCAGACGGAGCTAGAACCAGTCTCTCATCATGCAGTTCGTTCGACATGCCGGTACGTACAGCATGACTTCCATAGAGCAATTTATAGAACAAATCTGACGACTCGAAATAGGCTTCAGCGAACGACGATGTATAGCCCGAGACACATTAGGGCTTTACGGCGCAATCGTCACATTGACAACCTACGCAGAACGAGTTCCCCAGATACCAGAGACGGTCATCCAAGATGTGTTTCTCAAAGCTTTGAACCACTGCTTACAACAACATGCCGTCCTGTGGACCGTAATAGGCAACGCCGAGTCAAATGAACCCCGACTTGAAGAAGTACCACAGCTGGACCTCAAGAAACATTTGCGCACACTGGCTCCAGAGATAGGTGGTGAAATACGTGTCACACAGAGGCTCCTTGAGGATATACACAACGAGCCTTTAGGTGATCGCCATATCATACCTCAATGGCGCCTCTATGTCCTCCCCATTCGTGGAGCACCAGATGGGACAGTGACAGAGTACAAAGTCGCGTTCGCGGCGTCCCACGCACTTACAGACGGCATGTCGGGCTTCGTATTTCATTCAACGCTTCTAGAGGCTTTGCAGGGCACCTGTCAGATGCCTTCCAATCCAGGATCCAACCACCCAACAAAGCCACCTGATCTAAAACTACCCGTCGCACTTGATCAAGCTGTGCCTCTCCCCATCTCATGGTCTTACTTTTGGAAAATCGCGTCGAAAGAAGTACTGCCAAGGAGTGTCCTGAGGTGGATAGGCTCAGGCTCGACTCCCATGCATGACACCTGGCTTGGTGCACCAAACCGACCAGAGAGGCGAGAGAATCGGGAGTTGCTCCGAACGGCTGTGCGGGTGGTATTTGTCCCCAAGCAGGTATTAGAGGGGGTTTTACGGGCCTGTCGTAAGCGAAACGCTCGTTTGACTGGGCTGCTCAACCGCCTCGCCGGGTACGCACTCGCAGGCGCCTTGGCACACCATGCCCTGAAGTATTCCGCGTTCAGCGTTCAGACGGCGATAGACTTACGAAATTGCATCCCCGGAACAAGGGCGAGAATGGCGAACTACTTCTCCACGGTCTCCGAGACCGTTGTCGTCGGCACCGCCGAGCATGGTAACGGCTTTACTTTTAGCGATGACGATTGGGAGCCCGTCCGGCGCTCATCAGACCTCCTGAGAAAGAAATCCAGCTCCGCAGCTGATCAATCTGTTGCGCTTCTCAGGTATGTCAATGACATCCAGGAATGGACGGCGAAGATAGGCAAGAAGCCCCCTACGGACTCATACACGACCAGTAATCTAGGGGTCTTCAAGAACAGGGACGACACGGATGACGCGAGCTGTCCCGGTTGGAGTGTAAAGGACATAGCTTTCTCTCAAACTGGTAATGGCGCGGGTGAGCCGCTTTCTTTTAATTTTGCTAGCGTGGGGAATGGACCATTATCGCTGGTCGTGTGTTGGGAGCCTCGAACGCTTGGTGTCAGTGATGAGGAGGCATTTGTTGAGAACATTTGCGAGTTGCTAGTCGATAGTTTGACCGCGATAGGAAGTAATCCCTAGCGATGCTGGCAAGAATGGAGTAGTTACAGGTCACATATTGAGGAGATCATCACTTAATTCGAATATAACGCCATTCTCGGGAACTTCATCATGTGTAATCTTTTCACGTAGTTCTTGGCATAATAGTCTGTTAAAATTGAATGTACTTCAAGCAGTGCCTTGCATCAGTACATACACCTGTTGCGCCGCCCGAGGTACTCTCCCTGTCTCGCCACTCTCTTCAATCTCGATCATCTCCCTGGCAAAGTCGCACAGAGTATCAGCCAGATATTCGACCTGCTTCTCCTCGTTCGCAGCATGAAAGATAATCCGGATCCTGCTCTTCCCCTTGGGAACTGAAGGGTAGTCGACAGGCTGGGCTGAAATGTGCGCCAGCAAGAGATGGAACAGAAGCCACCAGGTGTATTCCTGCCGAGTCCACACAGGCACGATGTGCGTGTACGTATCTTTATCCTTCCAATCTTCGCCCATAACGGGGATGAAAAGGATGCCCATGGCACTCGCTTTGGCCCAGATAGGGTTGGCGGTAATGGCTTGGAAGAAGTGCTTAACAAGATGCTGTACTCGGTTTTGGCTCTACACAATCATCAATAAGCATTATTACCCTTTGTCCGTGCGGTGCTCTGCTACTCACATCATGCGTCGCGCCAGAGCTGAGAAGGTCGTAGGCAGCTCTCATTCCGGCAACGGAGTGAAACGGCGGGGCGGTGGTGTATATGATCGGGTGGGCGTAGTTTAAAAGTGCTGCACGCACCGTGGAATTGCCCAAAATGATGGCTATGGAGATGTCAGACGTATTATCCAGTTGAATCCATGGATGATGCTTCTTACCACCGCTCGATGCTAGCGCCTTGCCGCAAGTATGCAGTCTGATAGCAACATCTTCTTCCATTCCAAGACTATTCACAAGCCCGGACCCTTTAGGCCCGATGACCCCAGTGGCATGGGCTTCGTCAACAATAAAGGCGAAGTTTCCCTTTGAACATACTTCCCTGGCCACCGTGACCATTTCTCGTAGTGGGCATACGTCGCCGTCGACGCTATACACCGACTCCACCGAGATGAGCACCGTATTAGACGCGTCTCGGACTCTTGGATAATTGTCAAGAATATTACGCAGCGTTTGTCGTAGAGACTCGATGTCATTATGACGAAAGGCGACCTTCGTCTTTGCCGCGGAAAGGTCCATCCCGTCAAATACACTCATATGAACTAGCTCGTCGTACACATTCACATCGTCCGCCAAAGGGAGCGAGGAGTAAATAGCTAAGTTCGCGTTATAGCCAGAGTTCATAATCAAACCAGTTTTGGCCTTGTGAAAGTCTGCAATCATCTGCTCAGTTTCTTCCACATAATCGTAGTTACCATCCATCAGTCGAGACCCTCCAGCGTACAGGGGAAAGTCGGGATTTCTTGCAAGCTCGTTGAGAAATGCCGCTCGTATCTTGCCGCTACTGCCAAGAGACAACATATCGTTGGAAGATAAATCAATCCCATCTCCCATCTTCCAGATGGCTTTGATCCTTGTGACCAGTGACATGCTTTCTCTTTTGGCGTCGAGGGCATTTTCGAGGTTGCGATCGAACGTAGGCGCGTCGCTCATCTCAGGGCCCCGGGGCTTCTGGCCCGTAATCCAGTCGGCGAGGAATCTGGCACCCACCTTCTCTGGCGAATACATTGCTATCGAGGGTGTAGTTAGGTAATCTCATGTAATTTAGATAAGAGTCCAAACATGGGGCTCTTGCTACAGTATTTGAGTATTAAAAAGCAAGAAAGGATTACAGAATAGCCCCTAATCAACCTGTTATGCATTAAGACATACTCGCCGACTCCATTCCGTGCATAGATTTTGCGGGGCCGGCTTACAAAAAAGGGGTCGGATACTCCTGTCCGGACTTACAATGCGTTACTTCGATTGGCCACTACGGCTCGAATAGAAAGATTGGAACATTTATACGAGCTTGACATGGTGGCGGTTACCAAGTTGAATACATCCTTAAAACTATATGCGTGACCACTCAGTAAGAGAACAAACACAGTTGGCCCGGGAGATATAGTCATAAAGTCGACTTTGGAAATGTCGTCGCCTATAATCTACCGCTCACACCTCCCAGACGCTGAGCTTACAGATCAGGATCTTCTTACCTATGTGCTTGAAAAGCATGGGGACATTAGCCCCGAAACACCGGCCTTCATCGATGCAGTCTCGGGCGAAACAAGGTCCCATAGTGCTGTGCTGTCGAGCACGAGGCGTTTAATCCGTGTTCTTGATGATCTTGGTGTTCGTGAACGGGACATCGTGGCATACTGGAGTCCCAACACAATCGACTATGCGGCAATTTGCCTGGGCATCATCGGTCGCGGTGCCACGGTGGCGACATTCGCGCCTGCTCTTACCCCCGAGGAATTCCGGGACCAGATGGAAGTCGTCGACCCCAAGTTTCTAATTGTGCATTCCTCTTTAATTGAGGCAGCACAGCGTGCCGTGCAAGGTCTGCCCCTGTCGTGGATTTTGCAGGCTGATGGGCACAGAACCGATAGCATACGGACGGTGGAAAGTCTCGTCGACTCGTCTACGGAAGCAGATATTGTACAGATCCCCCCGGAGGAGACGGAATCTCGCATAGCAGTTATCTCATTCACGTCCGGGATCGTAGGCCCAGCTAAAGCCGTCCTGATCAGCCACAAGAACCTCACCTCAAACCTGATACAATGGGACGCCGCACAAGGGGATAACCGGGAGACAAGAGGGACTTGGATCGCCTTTGTGGGCCTCAGCGGTGTTCATGGCCTCATGGCTTTCGTTCTCGCAACCATGAGAACGGGCATGACGGCAGTGGTGATGGCGGGATTCGATTGGCATATCTACCTCGAGTGCGTACAGAAATATCGCCCGATCCAGTTGCACGTAGGCCCACCTGTGATCTACGCCATGATAGGAGACCCGAGCATCGCAAGCTACGATCTCAGCAGCGTCAGGAGGATCCTGTCAGGAGGTGCTCCGCTTGCTTTAGAGGCGGCAAAGGCAGTCCAGGAAACATTCAATAAACATTGGGGTACTTCGGTTTGCTGTCATCAGTTGCTGGGTATGTCCGAAACTAGCCCTGCGGCGGCATTTGGGCCTCAGGACGAACCTGCCGTGAAGCCAGGGATTGGCTACATTGTTCCGAATATGGAGTTTCGATTTGTCGACCCGTTTACATTAGAAGACGCTATCGTGGGCCAGGATGGAGGTACTGAGCCAGCGGAAATCTGGTGCAGAGGCCCCAACGTGGCGAGGGGATATATTCAGAACGAAGCTACTGAAAAAGCCTTTCACATCGACGTACACGGAAACAAATGGTTCCGGAGCGGAGACATGGGTACGATTGATTCCAATGGCTGGATCGAGCTCAGGGACCGAGTCGTGGACGTTATCCGACTTGACGGGGTGACGATTCTCCCAAGTAGACTCGAAGCCAGACTTCAAGAGCATCCTTACGTAGCCCGTAGCTGCGTTGTCGCAAAGCATGATGAAGAAATCGGGGAGAAGCCTCTGACGGGGTTTGTGGTGCTGCACCCAGGCATACGTGATCCTGAAAGGGGAGTTGGTAGTCAGGCTATCTTGGACTGGTTCAACGAACGAGTACTTCCGCATGAGGCGTTACGAGGGGGCATCCGGATCGTCGACAGCATCGCCCAAACTATGGGTGGAAAGCTGTTGAGAAGGCAAATGCGTGATCTACTGTAGTCAGGCCGTCGACAGTAATTTGAGTCGAGTATCGATACGATATATGCTCCCAGTAGATCGTGGTTAGCGACAAGACGGCATTTTCAAGGGGTCTTGCCATAGATCATTTGATACTAGCAGTCCCAGAATGACTATCATAATAACATGAAGAGGTGGGGAAGAATGGAAGTATACCTACCTCTACCTAGGTACCTGGTACGCAATCAAAGGGGCGAGGCCCATTTATGACTATGACATTTCTTCGGTTCTACTTGTGCATGTAACGAGCCTCCTATCCGTCATCGGATGAGATAGGCAGTGAAGTCGAGAGTTCTTGATTGCAGATAACAAAATGTTGAACCAAGGGTGTTCGTTAGGGAGGCTTCAGGTTGCTCCCCATAAATTGGGTGAACATACCTAGGTAGGTACCTACCTATATATATAGGTATATATATAAGCATTTACTATATATCTAATCACTCCATTTCTTTTGCTCCTTAGCCATCAGACTCAAGCCTAACTACCTATATAAGCATACATTGCTTACTTCCTCGCCTGTGATGTTAAATTGACAGTCTCGATGTCGATTTCGTCGAGTCCTGTTGAGAAATTGGTATATCCAGTATGGGTTCTGAAACATAAAGGGGTATGTCACTTGTGGTCTTGATTATAGGCTTCGTCGGGTCATGAGTTTCTAACAGCCTACTCCATGTGCTTTTTGGATCAAATTAATGCTTAAGATTTGCTAACCACGTAGCCGTGCAAGAGCGGTGTTTTCTCTCCTTTGTGTCCCTACATCTGTTCTTCGAGTACATACCATGCTTTCTATTCCTTTTCTTAAGAGATATTAGTAAAGACACTGTTGGGCAACTCGTAATTCATAACATCCATGTAAGAGGGTAGAGTTATGGATATCGAGTCACAGGTAGTTGGTAGCGACCCCACAGGCCCATTGCGAACGCCACGATGCGAGGATGCTGATTCGAACATGTCGTCGAACGCCATGTCTCGTGTCAGTCTTAGCGAATTGTCGCCACTTTGTTCATGGTGATTACGGGCAGGCTTACCTGTCAGATCTGTCCCGTCGGTGTAATCTAGGAGTTCGTGTCGTGTACTCACGGAATGTTGCCTCTGAGCAAACGCAAACTGAGATAGGCTTCGCTGGAAAGCATCTATCTTCCCAAGGTAGGTATGGCCGTCAGCTTGGCATGATATTTGCTGGACAAATTGTGCGTATGATTGAAGCAGCTCCAGATCACGCTCAGTATGGGCCGAGGCTTCGGTACTGTCATTACCATCGTCGCTGGCGCAACCGTTGATTACGTGTCTGAGTAGATTGTAGAAAGCGATTGGTGGGTAGGACACCACGAGTCTGGTCATATGGCCATCTCAGTCAGCCCCAAAGCATAGTCCATTGTCCCAGATACGAGATAGGGAGAGGTGCATAATTACCGAGCCAAGGAATCCCGAAACCCTAAGCCGAGATCGGTCTCCCAAGCTTCGACTAGTATTTTCAGGCAAGTTCGAGAAGTACCAACGGTCTCAACATCTTCTTGGAACGGTCTCTGTAACGGCCAGGCAAGAAGTACTTTCACGATATGGTATCGAGCTTCCAGCTCAGTTTTGATGCCAGGAATAGTAGCACACCGTGAGTCAAATTCTAAACCGTATTTTGACCACCAATTGTCGAGCTCCTTTAGCAATGTCATGCTATCATGTTGAATTTTAGCGAACGTTTGGCCATGGGATGGCACGGGGTACGAGGCCGTGAAAGCTCGTTCTTCGATAACGGCAAGGCCAAATCTCGCCTTTTGATAGTTTCCAACGGGATCGACGTCTGTCTGCGCACTATTCGCTTCCTTAAATATTAAAGCCGCTTCAGCTGCTTCTGCAAAGGAGAAATTTGGCTGGTAACCAGATGCCCAGTTAACTGACGATCCTATAATGCACAGGCAGCTCAGGACATTTAGTGAATCTTCAAGATCCCCCTGGTAGCCGGTTTCGCGAGTCTGCAGTGATAGGCTGTCGAGACCGGTGTATCGTGTGAGATGAGAAGCTTGGTGATATAAGCTAGTCAAGATATCAATGTCCCAGTGTTGCTGCGCAACTAAACACTGCATTGGTTAATTAGTTGGTCCCACGCGCCTGCATGACACAAAGGAGAACGCCTGTACTTACCAAGGATAGCAAGGCTTGGATGTTCAGAAGTCTAGGTGACGAGAGTTGTTCCCTCCTGGTGAGCGCATGTTTTGCGTTCTGTAGAAAGGTATTTAGGAACACCTGTTCCATTGGAGATTTGTCCTGCTCATTTACCGACTCGTTTTGATCAGGGCTCAGCCTTTTCACCTTTCGACTTAAGCACTTTGCTCCTAAAGTTAACACAAATAAGTTGTTGACACACACGATTATTGCACGATCACATTTCCCATCGCTACTAGCTGCTCGACTCAATATTCTCTCGAATCCCTTCCGCGTCCAAAGTGTCGTCCGTGTACTGAGGCATTCGAAGTATGGCTCCACCATCGATTGGACCAAGTCCAAGGGTGGCATCTGCGGCGCTACATTATCGCCCATGGAGTTGATGAAGTCCCTCGGGCAATCAATGATAGCTTGAAGGGTGCCTCTAGCTGAAATATCCCCAGCCCTCTTCCCGAGCTCTAGGTCCTTGCAATATGGGGCGAGGATCAGACGTTGTGCATCCTGCGCGAGAGACCGCAGTGTGGGTGGACATGTGAGGTTGACATCGCAAACTGCGGCGAAATCAGTACATTCCACGATGTGAGATGTATCGTCATGCTGCGTTTGGGTCATCCCCTGTATCGCCGGCGAATGCTGCTTCTCCTTGTGTAAAGTCTCAAGTGACTGCTGCAACTCCCGTACGACGCTCTCGACCCTTTCGAAGCGGTCTCCCAAGGCTTTAAAGCTCTGGCTCCTAGTAAATTTTGGTTACTCGTCATCGCTCTTGCTCAAGACAAACGTGCGTCTTACAAAGTAGTGGTTTGGCTCGGTTTCTTCCCATGGCCTGTCCAAGAGCAGGTGTGACCTAGACGCCGACAGTTAGAGCAGCATGGACGCTCCCGGCCACAGCGAATCTTCTTGACGCGGCACGGATCGCACACTGTAACGTTTATTAGAAAGGCGTTCTTGATCGGTAGCTCATGCATACGTGCCCACGAGATCTTTGCGTTCATGGCTAGGAGACTCCATTTTGGTTCATAGGCCGCTACATCGATTCTCCATCGGGGCTGACAACCAGCGGAGGCCGTCTTATGTATCCATAGAAAGGGAAGGCGGGTAAGGCTCTAGGCCAGGGCCAGCCGTAGCAGGGCTTATGCCGCAATTCCAAAGACGGATGAATAAATGCAGATCAGGGTTGACATGCAGGAGCGGGTGGTGTGTTACAATGCGTATGGCGTAACCAACGTAGCATGAAGACGAAAGATCTCACCAACGACCAGACGGTCATTCGGCCTCGATTTCTGTAGCACACGGCAGGGCCACCAACCCGCTTGAGCGGCTTACACTGGTAGCCTACAGCTCCCATAAGCTCACCCTCATCCTCACCCCTCATCCCACGTATGGAGGTATGTATGGTGGGCTGTTTGACCAAACCCGGCAAGCCGCCAAAACGGTGAAGACTGAAGACATAGGTAATCTACCTATAGACCTTGATGGGTTAAACTCGGATAACTAAATGGATACCTTAGGTAGGTAGAAACCTCACCTGGAAGCCAATGTCCCATCTCTAATATACCTAATGTATAAATCTTAGATCTAAGGTTGTCATAAATTTTCAGCTGGTTGGCGGGTTGGCGCTTTTAGTGCAAATAGCCAGCCGTCTCACCCAACACCCCTATCCGCCGACCCGCGTTCCAGGCTTTTCTAAGAAGCATCGTCGACGTACGTTAGAACAAAGCTATCTTGAGTGGGTCAATTGATGGATTGAAGGGAAATTCCGTGTTTCTACAAACGGAGAATTCTTCCATGTCCACGTTTCTTCTCACGAGATATCACGTGATACCCGAGTTTCGATTGGGATCTCGCCAAGCTTCTTTATCAGGAATTTCCTATCGCGGCAATTTGAGATGTCGATCATTTGCTTATTTGTTGACGCTAAACGAGAATAGGAGTAGCTGCGATCGAGCCGCAGGTGCGAAAGGTGTAAAACTCGGGGTTTAATGTGTGGGGAAGCCTCTCATCAGATTACTTACGTAAGCACACCTGATCTTATCCTTATGTCTTATCTTATCTGACAACATACGACGATTCTTAGGACCTGGGGGAGTGCATGTGCCCTAATCCCTTAAAGGTTAAATCTCTCGCTAGATGACACTTAGAAAAAACATCATTCACACCTCTAACAGACCCTCTCAGACTCTGCATGCCTCGGTAAACTCCGGGCATGCTATCTACTCCGCTGCCTACAACAGCGTCAACAGCAGGAGACCACAATAGGTATACAAGAGAGAGTCATGCTAACGTTTCATTCAAACCCTAGGGGCTAATTACACTACCTGACTACCAAGGTATGAAAATCTGATCAGCTGTGCCGCCACCGTTATGTCTTATGCAGCTCAGCACTTCTTCATCCGTGTAGATACATGGTCTAGGCCAGACTGTGGCTTGCACGCGAAGGGCACCCTGGCACCGTATCCCCAAGTCACCAATCAGCAATTCTTGAGCTAATCCTCCCGAACTCAGTAGCTTCAAGCGCTGGAAGTATTGCCCGTCTCTCCTCCCCTCTCCTTCACCAGCTCAAGTAGGTCGTCCATTGCTCCTTCATAGTCCACCAGACCGAGGTGCAGGGACACATCGGCGTAGTCCTTGGTCCAAAGACCGGGGCTACCTCGAGGGTACTGGCTCCTGAAGCCTATGAACCTCTGGCCCCTGCGGCTGAGATTCTTGGCCGTATCCGTCTTGACGATGAAGGGATGGGCTTCGGCCGGCGTCAGAAACGAAGCGCACACGGATAACTGCACACAGCCTCTCTCCTGGGTCGTGATGTTTGCACCCATCCCGTGAACCACTTTGCCGCTAATCAGGAGACAGTCCCCGGGCTTCATGAGAGCTGGTAGGGTCTGGTCCGTGGTGCCGCGCTGGTCGAAGGCCCATTTGTTGCTCCCGGGGATGACACGGGTAGCCCCGTTATCGGCGGTGAACTCGGTCAATGCGATCAAGAAGTTGATTTGCGCTTCTGTCCCCTGCGGGCCAAGGGCGGCGTAAGGTGGGTACGAGCCGAGGTCGCGATGCAGCACCTGTGGGCCTTGGGGGCCGAGAGCGTTGAGCGTAGTGGCGGCAGCGAGCCAATAGTCGCCAACGTTTCCACCCTGGCTGTAGCAGCGCTTGCAGATGGAGTGTATGAGGTCGTTCTCGATGACGCGGTCTCGGAACGTGGCGCTATTATTGATCAGGTCGCCTGCACGCTTGGTCTTGCGGCCGTGGAAGTCTTGGAGAGGGGCATAGTCGAAGATACTCCCGCGCTGGACCTTGTCGAGGATAGGGCTGAACTCGCCGTTCATCTGGGAGACCTCGCTCGGAGATAATAATCCCTTAATCACCACGGCGCCATCTTCATCCCAGTGTTCAAAAATCTCGTCCAAGGGTGTATCGTAGGTGACTTCATACAGCGCCGTATGGCCGTTTGACTTGGCTGTCTGGGGAGTATCCTGTGAAATGCGCCACATGTTTATGCGATCTCGAGCACACAGTCCGGATCTTTGGTATTTGACCTTTAATGTGAAAGGTCTAAGCAAACGTGACTGAACACCTAGCCGGATGCAGCCGCCTTTCTAGGGAACTACTATACTAAGGCAATGCTGTACGGTCAGGGTAGGGGGATCCAACGAGCCTGCTCAGCAGTCTTTATGCGCTCTTAAGTATCAATAGCATGCAGCAGCTTACGGTCCTATCTGGTTCAGCCCTCCCCATTGCGATGTTGCTGCACGTATACCAATCCATGCACGTGCCTTGGTACATATTAACACTGCTTCAATCCTTCATTCTTTCCCATCCGTCCGTGCGTCCGTTTGAGGGCGTAGGTGTTGGAAGGTCCCGAAAGGTCCGGTCTCACCCCACCCGGGCTTTCGGAACCCGTGCCCGAGATTTGCAGGTTACACAAACTTCTCGCCAACAAAGCAGCAATGCCCGAGATTTGCCGGCGACAACAATTCTCACCAAGCTGCATGATGTTGTCCTCGTGTCCCTCTCAAGTCCCTCTCAGTCACCCAGCTCCGCCCAAAAAGAAACTTGACATCTGGAGAGGGAGAGAGGAAGAGAGACAACCTTCGACGGCACTCCCTCAACATGGCTGTTCCTCCGCAAATTGAAGCACATATCCAGGGACCGCTCGATGCTCATGAAAATGAACCAGAACCAGCTCCGACAAAAGCGAGGAAGCCGTTGGGCTTCTATTTAGCGTTTGCCGGATTGGCCCTCGCCGTCTTCGTTTTTCAGGTCGATGCAACGGCCTTGGGCATTTCCATTCCCGTAAAGATCCCCCGTTCTCCAGGGCACTATCTCTTACTGCTGCAACCTATCGCTGACCATTCACCACTACTCAGACAATCGCCGAGGAGCTTCACGGCACGTCCCTTGAAGCCTTTTGGGCAAGCATCGCCTATTCGCTCTGTGTCATTGCCAGCCAGCTGCAATGGGCCGCCTTCTCAACCTCGTTCGGTCGCAAGATACCGCTTCTCATTAGCATGGTCTTTTTCGGCGCCGGCTCCATCGCGTTTGCACTCGCACGCGACATGGCCACCTTGATCGCCGGCCGCGCTCTGCAAGGGTTTGGCGGAGGTGGTATCGACGTCCTCGCCGAGATCATCCTTGCCGATATTACCACGCTGGAGGAGCGCAGTCTCTGGTTGGGTTTGATGGGTATTCCCATCGCCGTGGGCAACATAATGGGGCCCATCATCAGCGCTCTCTTTACAAGCTATGTTACTTGGCGTTGGCTAGGCTGGCTGAATCTGCCTGTTCTCGGCGTGTCGCTACCGCTGATCATCGTCTTCTTACGAACCAAGGCTGTCGATCCCGACGTCCCGAAGCGCACCAAGCTACAGCGTATGGACTGGGTGGGTATGACTGTTTCCGTCGTGGGCATCCTTGCGCTTGTCCTGCCCGTCTCTTGGGCCGGCTCGCTATATCCTATATCTTCATGGAGGTCGATACTACCTCTGGTCCTCGGTATCGTTATCCTCGCCGTCTTTCTGTGGTACGAGAGTCGCCCGGAATATCCGATTGTACCGCTTCGCCTTTTTACCAATAGGACCGCGAGCATGACGCTTGGCGGTGCTTTCGTTCACGGCGTGCTGTTGTCGGCAATTTTGCAGTACATTCCCCTCCTCTTCCAATCCGTTGAACTGCAGTCGGTTATAGATTCGGCTGTTTCCATGTTGCCCGCCAGCATCGTGAGTGTTGTCGCGGCAGTTGGCGCCATGGGTTTGGTGTCTCTCGCCGGAGGTGGATATGCCTGGGTGATCCGCGGGTCGTGGGTCGTCCTGACCGTCGGCACTGGAATTCTAGCATTGATCAACATTGGTTCTACCCGCTCCGAGATCCAAGGTTACCCGATACTTTGGGGAACCGGTGTGGCTCTTCTACGCCTCCTCATCCTACCAATGCAAGCCAGTGTCAAGAACGTCGATGATACCGGTCTCGCAACCTCTTTACTGCTGTTTGTACGCTTTCTCGGTAGCCTTGTAGGCCTTGCTATTGCGTCGTCTACTTTCAACAGCGTATTCTCTCGCAACCTGTCATCCATCTCTGAGGATCTCCATGGACCTTTGGCTCAATTGGAGAACTCGAATCAAGCAATAGCGTTCATCCCGCAGCTCAAGCTACTGCAGAACCAAGTTAGCCCGGACCTCCTCACGGCGGTGTTGAGAGTCTACCTAGAAGGGTTCCGTACGGTATTCTATGTCATGACTGGCATAGCCGTTCTGGGTTTCATTACGTCCCTGTTCACTCGGGAATTGAGTCTGAAAAATAGAGAAAGCAGCGCGCAAGCGTTCGAGGAAAAATAGAGTGTGTGCGATGCCTGCTCACCGTAGATTTCCTACGGCCGGCAAGAAGTAATGAGCAAAAGTAATGCTCCTAGTCATAATGTTTCCAAAATTACCTAAGACACAGCGGATAGACAGGATTTGGCGAAGCTTTCACATATAGATCGCCCCAGATAATCTGAGTCAAGCTATATGTCAATAGGGCTAGTACATTTCACGATTTGGAGCTTAGAAGGCTGTAAAATACTAATATGCGCTGGAAATTTCTGTGTGGAAATAGGAAGCTAGGTAGGCTAGGTACCTACCTAGTAAATATGATATCTACCGAAACAATAGCTTCTAGTTCAGATGATCCCGTCCCGTCTTGCCGCCTCGCCATCCTTCCGAATTTCGGCCTCCCACTGTCGTCTCAAGTATGGCCAAACAAGCCAGCTGACAAGCAACCCAACCAAAGAGTCGAATATACCCCACCCTCGCTTTGGAGATGGTCCGGTCATGGCGGTGAAAAGCAGAGATGAAGCCGTAGAGTCCTTACAGATGATGAATTCGCCGCTCTCAACAGCCTCTATGATTTGCGAGGCGACCTTGTCGGACGACGGATACTTCGCCTCCAATTCAGCGATGGCATGGTTTGTGCCTTGTATGCGCTTGGTGAGAGGCGTCTTGGTGTGTTGCTCCAGATAGAAACCGGGCGATACGAAGTCGGCCGGAAATGCGCAGTGGACGCTGTACGTGCACGATGAGGACGAATATCTCAAGAGCTCCATTCGGAGAGAATCCGCCAACGCGCGCACCGCAACTTTAGCCGCTGTGAAGAGGAGTTATCAGCAAGCACTCCGCCTTTGCTTTAACTGTTTCTGATCTACGTACGTGTATAGGCGATTGAACCGGGCATACTGAGAAAAGCTGCACATGCGCTGACGAATACGATGCGCCGAGTCAGACCACGTTTGACTTGCGCCGTCGCTTCGCTGCCGCCCTTAATCCACAGATCGAGGACGGCTTTGGCCGGGTACAGCGCGGCGTAGTAGTTGTTCTTCATACAACTGTCGAGCTGACTGGCTTGGAGATCGACGAAGAAGCCGTTCTCGGCGTGGTTTCCTCCCGCACAGCAGTAAAGCTCATCCGGGACCCGGGGCTGCGCGCGAAAGGCGGCGTCGACCTGTTGAAACCCGGGAGTGAGTCATTGGCTGCTGGCCGTAGGTGTACGGAATACGATGTCAAGGCTCACCTCCTGGGCGTTGCTCAAATCCACTGATACGGCCAGGATCTCTTGCCCTTCGGTAGACGCAGAGGCTTCGATCTCCTTTTTAGCCGAGTCGAGACGATCTTGCGAGCGGCCGAAGATGGTGATGTGAGCTCCACGAGCTGCTAGCCGTTTTGCCACGGCGGCGCCCAATCCACTCGATCCACCACACACCAGTACGGTCTGTTCAAAAGATTAGTTTCAACACCGTGTAGGTGGACTATTAGAGCCCAAAAAGAAGTATCACGCACCTTACCATGATAAGCACCTGACGGAGGCATTTTCGATTCTTAGAACTAGCACTGTTGTCGAATGCAGGAAAGGATGCAATTCGATCTTTGAGGTGATCAATCTTTGGACCCCAAATGAGCGGGAGACGCCTGCCCGTTCCCTTGCTACGTAGTCCTAGTTCTTGTCCGGCCGGGCCGTTCCTCGGTCAGCGGATCCCGCTTCGCCGTGTGGGCCGTCCCGCTCCCGGGCCGCCCCGGAGACATAATTCCAAATCCAGCAACAGCCCCCCGAGTACGACTATGTGAACATGGATACATCCTTTTCCATAGACGAGATTTATCTTCGCCGTGTATTACGGATACTAATTTGTGATTAACTTGCAGAATAATTCGAATTGAGCTTTTTGACACTGCGCTTGACCGCACTGGTATCTCAAACTTAGCATATTCTCTACCACAACACTGCTACGCATACGCCAGTCACCGCGTCTACAATGGGTTCATTAGGGGGCGCAGAATGGAATGCCGAAGGGCTAGCAGCCATGGGGACTTTCATGAAGGCACAGAAGCTGAAGGCGCCGGGGATGAAAAAGACCGAATCCGCCTTCAACAGGAACCTAGAGGAGGCGCTAGACGTGCGCCGCGCAGACCACGGCTTCTATGCTCAGCTCATGCCGCCGTGGAGGTCTGGGAAGTGCGCGGATTTCAGCTCAAACGACCTCCTCTCCTTGGGGGCTACGGGCCTCATGCGGGAAGCTTTCCTGGACGAGCTCGCGCGACATCCGGACTTCAACCTCTACGCCGGAGGCTCCAGGCTCACCGGCGGGAACTATCCATACATCGAGCAGGTCGAGCGGGAGATAGCCGACTTCCACGGCGTAGAGGAGGCGCTGCTGGTGGCCTCTGGTTTCGAAGCCAACATCTCCATTTTCTCTTCCATTCCCCGGCCCGGCGACGCCATCGTATACGATGAGCTGGTCCACGCCAGCACACACGACGGCATGTCCCAGAGCCACGCTCTCTGCAAGAAGGCGTTTCGACATAACGACGTCGACTCCTTCCGAGACACTATCGTCGACGTTTTGGGCTCGCAACCCATGATCGCGAATGGGTCCCGCAGCATCATTTTTGCCGTTGAGTCGGTCTATAGCATGGATGGCGATATTTGCCCCATACAGGAGCTGCTCGAGATCGCGAGGGAGGAGATGCCAGAGTCCAACTTCGCCTTCGTTCTTGACGAAGCACACGCTACCGGCATCATAGGTCCCATGGGCGGAGGTCAGTTTACCTAGACCCTTTTTTAAGGCCCCCCCCTTTTTTTTTTTTTTTTTTTTTTTTTTTTTTTGGGGGGGGTTGTTGACGAGAACTTGCAGGTTTGGCTCAATCGCTCGGCATCGAGAAGGACATCGCCGTTCGACTACATACGTACGGGAAGGCGATGGCGTCCACCGGGGGTAAGACAGTGTCTCCAACCTCTCACTCTAGACCTTGGTTCGAACTGACTCTGAGAAATGCTTGCAGCCGTGATACTCGGAAACTCCACCGTACGCGCCATGATCCAGAACTTCGCTCGGTCCCTCATCTTTACCACCGCGCCGAGTTTCCCAGCAACAGCATCGGTTCGGGCTGCCTACAATTTGATGAAGGACGGCACGCAGCAGAAAGTGCGTAACTGATCAATTTCGCAATTCGGCTCCAGCCCAGCCCTACTTACGCTAATCCACACTGACCGTTTTCGTAATCGCAATAGATGCTCGATAACATCCAGGAGAACGTGAAGTACTTCTTCAGGCAGGTCACCTCGGACCCCGTCTGGCCCGAGGCCGTCAGCATGGGGATCCTGTCGATCCCGCTGAGCGAGGGCTGGGAGCAGCGCGAGCACTTCGTGCACATGGTCCCCGTCTGGTCGCGCCAGCGGTACACGTACTGGTTGTCCTTCCACCTGAACCTGTCCGGCATCAGCGCCTACCCCATCGACTACCCGACCGTCCCCAAGGGCCAGAGCAGGATCCGTCTCGTCTTCCACGGCGCCAACACCAAGGCCGAGGTCGATCGGTTGGTGAAGGCCATCTGCTCCTTTGCCGCGGAGATGATCGAAATAGAGAAAGGACGCACTGCTGAGAAGGCACCGAAAGCTGCGCAGTACGTCTACTCGCTACTCGCCGCGAATGCGTCATAGCTTGTGGGGAGGTACGTACGGTCGAGTTTGCGACGCTTTGTCAATTCCTAGGCCATTTTCCCCCCTCGTACGAATGAGATGGAAAGTGCTCTTCTTCTTGTTCCTATGCCATCGCACCTCTTAATAAGTATAACAATTTAGCGTTACATGTTAGATAGAATGATACTTGAAATATATACAATTCAATTCTAAGACTTATATACGGGCGAGACACGCCATTTGGCGACTCGCTTTTCAGAGCGCCAAGTCACCCAGCTTGAGCCAACTCCATTTTTCATTTTTCTTGAAACGTCGTAACTCCTTTCGATAGACCTACTCAACCCACACAACAGTGCTCAGTCCATCCTCCTGCTGCGGAGTGCCGGGCGTCGCAACCGGCAGGTTAGCTAACAGATCGCCCAGCTTTCCGGTATCGGGGTCGCGCGCGATGATAGCGACGTTGCTGCTGGTCTGCCCGCCGACGGCGAGCAGGGTGCCGGCCTTGTTGATGGAGAAGCTGCGGGGGAACCAGGCGTACGCAGGCGTCGCCTCCACCCACTTGATGTCGCCGGAGTCGGCGTCGATGCTGTACGTGGCGAGCGAGTCGTTCTGCGGGCCGAACGTCTCGTCGGCACGGTTCGCGGCGTACAGGAAGTTGCCGGCGACGTGCACCTCGGCGGCCTTGGACCCATCGGGCGGGTTGACCCCCTCGGCGTAGGTGGCGAGCGTCTGTGTCTTATTGAGAGTCAGACAGCCATCGTCGGGATAAGTGACGGTCCAGGCCGAGACCGAGTTGCCCAGCTCGTTCACCGTGTACAGCCTCTGCCCGGTGGTGGACCCGGAGTTCGGGGCCCACCAAGCGCCGTGACGCGGTCCATCGCCTGGGTCGGCTTTACCCGGTTCGCACGCCGTGAGTGTCCCTGTCTCGGCATCGATGCTGAAGATGCGGATCAAGTCTGCGCCCAAATCAGGCACGATCAAGTACCGACCCGTGGGGTCAAGTTGGGAAGCGTGCGGGTGAGGTGCGTTCTGTCGCGAGTTGGGCCCAGGTTCGGTCATGTTGAACTTCAGTTTCTGCAGGATCGATGTGGCGTTGCTGAGGGGGAGCTTGTAGGTAGTAAGGGTTGATGGGTCGCTAAAGCTAGATGTTAATCTCTATCTCAAGCGATGGATCGAGATTCCACGTACTATTGGACGGTAGCTATGAAGCCATAACCATCATCGTCTCCCTTGCCGAATGGCGAACCGTGAACGCTGGCGCCTGCTGTAATAGCTTTTCCCGTTTGCTTCAGGCTGCCGTCAGGCCCCACAGAGTAAGATGCAAGCAGGCCGCTCCCATTCCAGTCTTCGTCAACGCAGTACACTGTAGTCGCGTCTTCGCTGACTTGCAGCCAAGCGGGAAGAGTTCCACATCCTCCAGTTGAAGACTTGTTTACTAACGTGGCATTCTTACCGCCGCCAGTATAGGAAAGCGAGAAGATCTTGCCTGTGTAGTGGGCTGCAAGGAGATTTGCTCCAAGCACCTCTGGCGCCAAGCCAAGCGCCCCTAAAATCAACGTCCTGAAGGATGTCATTTCGAACTCTCCGCCTAAAGCACAGCGACAGCAAGATCGAGCGGAAATGAATGATGTAAACGAAAGAAAATCTGTCGTGCAGACGATGCGAACATGTTCACCTTTGAAGCGATGGGCTCACATCGCGAAGGCGAACAAGCTAGGACACAACTGGAACAGTAAAAACGACATTCTTAGGCTACAGCCTCAAACCGCAACATCAAAATTAACAAACCCGGAGGTGGTTGTCGCGGACATAGTGGTGCCAGGCGAAGCTCAGCGACTCCTTGCTTCCGCGAGCACAAATGGCAACATCTCGGAAGATCTTCCCGATTGTGCGACGCTCCGGATGGGAGGAATTGCGCTCGGCAGGGGCTTTTAAGGCTAATTGGATTGGGACTTCGTCTATCGCGTCTAAATGGTCGACCCTAGATAAATTAAAGATATTGAAGTGACGATCTCGTTGGCCAGACGGCTCTTTTTTCCTTCGTTCGATGTGACGATGCCCCCAGACTCACCCCACACTCCCCGCGACGATCCCGGAGGCACGGTCCTGCGCCCTGATGGACGGATAGCACATGGGAATTACCTTGTCCCTAATTACCACCTATTGCTTACGGTTGCGAGCTTGCAATATGCGGCTGGTGATTACAACTTGGTGTTTCTTGGCGGCAGATTATGCACCCCAACTCAGACGCGGTGGACTCGTGACCTGGTAATTTTTCCAGGCGCCTTCAATATGCAACATCGTGGAATACGTAGCAGATGGCCCCATTGCAAGATAACCTTTGGCGACCTCTTTCGTGTCTCCTAGCTAGAGATCGGCAATTGACACCGTTCAGGCCGCCCGTCCACCAAAGGAGACATGCTAATAAGGCGCGTCATGCTCCGTAGGATCATATGTCGGGCCAGCCTTTTAGGGCGTCAACGAAGCATATCGTGGTTGTAAGACTCAATAGCCGACTTGCCGAGCTTTAATCGCTTTCCCGGTACTTGAACGCGCTTATTCGTGTCCAAGATAGCCAGTAAGACTGTGCTCGATTTTGAATACCGCGAGAAATAGAAAAATCATTTGTGAGGGCGTTTACTCTAGCGATGGTTCGACCTATATCCAAAAACGTCGGGATGCTTGAATCTAGGGCTGGTGTTAGTTGTAGTATCCAATTAGCTGTCACATAAGATGATATGAGCGCCGTCTTCTTATATAGGCTGTATATGATATCGTAATCACAGATTGGACGAAGTCGAGAAGATCGGCCACAAGCCCACTGTCAATGACGATGCGAGCCATGGGCGGGCCAAAATTCCCACGTCTCCGCCTCTCTGAGAGAGGTTCGAACACTTAATCGGCCAATCTCCGGCAACATCCGCTTTGAAAACCTCCCAACTCCCGAGTCTCATGGCCAAGGATGTCCGATATTAAGTGTCGGATCATTTAGCCCTGTATCAACTTCAACTGATTCCGCTATATGTTAAGAACGGACAGCAGTCTATGATCAAGTTGTGTTGTCGTTCGACTTCTCGTTCGAGTATTCCGAGTCTCCAGTGACGGAACTAGCCGGGTTGAGCCCTTATAAGCCTTGAAAATCGCGGAAGATTGGACGTCACAGGCAATCCTAGTGGACCATTGACTGCGATTATCTGGCGTCCTCATAGCTGCTAACACGATGCATTCGACAGTGACCTTCTGCCTTGGGTTCCTAGCCAGCCTTGCCCAAGGCGCTCTCCTCAACAGACGTGCTGCTCTGGAGGATTGCCTTTCTGGCAGCTCCACGGCGGTAGACCAAGTTGGTTCCGATGACTATAATCGTGATATCACGCCTTTTAACAGACGGTTGCCGTTCAAACCTGCGGCCATCGCTGTCCCTACCACGGTAGAGCAAATCAAGAGTGCCATGGCGTGCGGCTCGAAGCTGGGATACAAGGTCACAGCGAAATGTGGAGGGCACAGTTATGCCTCTCTAGGTCTCGGTGGGGAAGACGGTCATCTCATACTTGAGCTTGACCGCATGGACTCCGTTAAACTAGACAAAGAGACGAACATCGCAACCGTGGACGCGGGTACGAGACTAGGCCACCTAGCAACAGAGCTGTTCGAACAAGGAAACCGTGCTATATCTCACGGGACTTGCCCTGGGTGAGTCAAATCAAATTTATGAGAAGGGCCAGGGCTAACAAGGTAGTGTTGGAATATCCGGCCACGTCCTGCACGGCGGGTTCGGTATGAGCTCCCACACTCATGGACTAGCCTTAGACTGGGTTATTGGTATGAACGTGTTGTTGGCAAATGGAACGCTCGTCCATGCTTCGGAGACAGAGAATAAGGAAGTCTATTGGGGTCTGCTAGGGGCGGGTTCAAACTTCGGAATTGTTACGAGCTATGAGCTCAAGACTTTTGAGGCCCCCGCAAACGTCACTTGGTTTGTGGTGAGTTTGCCTTGGAAGAAGAACAACACTGTGGCCGGGTTGGAAGCGTTGGAAGACTATGCTCGGAACACCCAGCCGGCGGAGTTGAACATGCGTCTCTATGCCACTCGCCAGTTCACCCAGCTGGAAGGTTCCTACCATGGCAACAGGACTGACCTTGAGGCTGCACTTGAGCCATTGCTGAATAAGATCGGAGGCAAGCTAGCTGCAGCGCAGACGGTCAGTTGGATCAAGGGCCTTGAGCATTTCGCTACCATGAAGCTCAACCAGACCTACCCCTACACGCAAGTGGTGAGTGTAACTGCGACTTTCACGATGACTGATTACTGACCTCAGTATAGCAAGAAGAATTTTTCGGTAAGAGCCTGGAACTCAAAGGGTTGAACGGGACAGCGGCAAAGGGCTTTTCCGACTATTGGTTTGATGTAGCCAAGAACGAAACAGCCCACTGGTATATCCAATTGGATATCCACGGAGGCAAGAACTCGGCGGTCTGGAAGGCCGACTCGAAGTTGACATCTTATGTGCACCGGGACAAGCTGTACATCCTCCAGTTCTACATCACAACAAGTGATGCGCCGGAGGACGGCATCAAATTTGTGAATGATTGGTCATCGGCCACAACGACTCCTCTGGCGGCGTCTGACTGGGGAATGTATTTCAACTACCCAGACACGAGCCTGAATAGAACGAGGGCGCAAGAGATGTACTGGGGTCAGAATCTTGGGAGACTACAGCAACTCAAAGGGGAACTCGATCCAACTGAACTTTTCTACTACCCCGTGTCGCTTAGTCCGGCGCAGAAGGCCGAGCTTGCGTAGAGCATGGGCTTTTGGTATGCGAGGAGATGCTCGCATGTATATAAACGCATGATGCCATTTGGAAGTATCCGTGATCAAATGACGAATGAAAATATCGTTTAATATGCTCCTTTTCAATTCGATCGTCTGATGTTATGGTGGTTCGAAACTCTGAGAAGAGAGAAGATGTGAGGAATGAAGAGGAGCGTTGATGCTGAGGACAAACGAGGACGAAGGTACCTAATCCGGGCTAGGTTAAGGTACCATACCCCGCCACCAGCGGATTATGAGATGCTGACCTAGCACTACCAAGGGCAGCACGGGGCAGCTACGGGAGGGGCTCGCGCAGGTACCTATTCCAACGCAACCCCAAATTATGCCCGCTATCACTAGACAGGGGGACCCAGCGCTATGCGGACGTCACATGACCCTTAGCTTAGAATGGCTTAGTACAATACGCCCAGGATCATAACTGAAGCTCTCCTGATTTCTTTGCAGCTTCAATGTCGTTGGTGAGCAGCGTAATATCATTCCCTCTACGACTCCCATCGCGAACCTTTAGTCTTGAATGAGGTTCCGGCCTTATAAAGCTTTATCTCCTCAGATCCTATTCATAGCATAACATTTTCTGGCCATTCGGACTTGACAGCTATATGGTATCTCGTGTGTCAGCGAAGGACACGTTGGTAGACTTGACTCCTAAGCCGCGCTTCCGGTCTTAACTCAATCGTATTCTCTATCATGGGATCTAGTCACTCTCCGAATGACAGGTCAGCCTGCGTCAACTTCGATTCCTTTCCTAGCTTTAAGGAGACTTGGAAAACCTCCCTCATAGACAGTGCCCCAGCTTTACACGACGAGTTTCCAGACTATCACGTTTCTGACCCAGAGGCTTCTCTGGTGAGCTCCTCCAACGTCCGCTCTTTTCACCTCGGCACTGGCGCATCTATTTATACCCAATTATTGATTCCTGCGATAATCGGAGCCAAGTACGAAGTCATTCTTGTTACCTGCTTCTGGGCACCGTCGCCAACCCTGTCGGCATTGAAAGAGGCCCTGGAGAAGCTTGCCGAGAATCGTCGCCGACGCATCCTAGCATCTGGCCCAGATACGGACGTCCTACCAGCCCTAAAGATACGTATCTGCTTCTCATCAAGGTCTCTGTTCCAAAAGCTCTTCCACACGTGGTCTAGAGATGGATACGTGTATCCCCCTTCGGCATGGTCAAAGCGCCTTGGCTTACCGAGCCCCGAAGTTCTGGAAGCCGGTCGCATTGATCTACGCGTCAAAAGCCTGTTCTTCTTGCCGTTCAGCGTCATGCACCCTAAATTTCTCATCGTTGATCGTGAGAGAGCTTTTCTTCCCAGCTGCAACGTGAGTTGGGAAGTATGGTTAGAAGGTTGCGTTGAAATAACCGGGGACGCCGTGTCTGGTTTAGTCGAGTTCTATCGGCAAGTCTGGGATAAGCAGCTTCAAGGCCAACTTACTACCCAAGTTGATCTGCACAATGAGTCCGCTAAGCCTCCAAGCTTAGACGAACTTGGGTTGACCTCAGTCATGAACCCCGTGAATCTTTACGATACCTTGCTCTCAAGATCGTCGACTCCAACAGTGCTGCTACCGTCCTCTCACCACCAAAATCCCAGATTCGATCCCGTTCCGTGGCACGACAATCCGTCGCCCCCACCAACGCCCCTCAACTACGCCATATTGCAGCTCCTAGACATAGCAAAGCATTTCATATACATGCAGACTCCCAACCTAACCTCTGCGGCAGTGATTGATAGACTTCTCGAAGCCCTTCAGCGTGGAGTCAACGTCGCCATAGTGACCAGTAAAGGGCTAATGCTTCTGGAACAGCTTGTCACAGCAGGAACTACGACATCCCTCTGCCTTCGATCTCTAATTCGAAGGTATAGAAAGCTCGAAGCTAAGCAATCTCGGCACGGGAGCGACCAAGTGATTGACGTCGAAGCACAACGACCTCAGCTGGGGTTTTTGACTATCGATTATTTTCGTCCGGATCCTGAACGCGAAGTTGATTGTATCGAAGATCAGACTGCCGAGGAGCCAGTGCAGTCGCATCTCAAGCTCACCCTCGTGGATGGCGAATACGTCGTTCTTGGTTCTGGAAATGTAAGCAACTCCTAGGACTCGAGCCCTTGATCCAATGAAACCCGGACAGTAAACAGTGTAGCTCGGCAGGCTTTTGGAATTCTTCCTCTAGCTCTCCAACTTAGCGTGTGATTGTACTAATCCGATGCGCCACAGATGGATCGCGCTAGCTGGTTTACAAGTCAAGAATTAGGCATCATGTTTCACTCGAAGGAGATTGCGACAGCAGTCGGCACTGCTGTGGGCAACGTCATCTCGGGCAGGCGGGAGTCGGTTTTCTCATCGGCTACGGCCAGCAACATAGTAGAGCAAGAGTTGATCCAAGATGACACCAGGTCAGAACCACAGGTATAACGGCAAAATGAGGAGTCCTGCCGAGGCGGGGCAGCGGTATCCTCAAGCTCAAATCAGGATCCATCGCGCTCGTAGCGCCGAGGACGCCCTTTGAACGGTTTCTCGAATCGGCTTATCTAGCATCTATGGATGTTAGACTGGGGCCCAGGCTCGGGCAACCGTTGAAGCTAGGTCCCTAGAGGCACTCGGTAGCGGGGATCGGTCGAGTCCCTTGAGTGGCTCCGTTACCCACATCAAAAACGTACGTGTGAAAACCATTGGACAACCTTAAACCTTCACTTTAAGTACCTCGGTTAGAGGAGGCAGCATAACTCCTGACTATCCATCCGACCTACGTTTTCCAAACCCCTAGCACGGCCTAATGAGCTTTGATATCAGTGCACAAGCAAGAGGCAAACTGTTGTTACCTTACGCAAGAAATAGCAACAAGGGTTGCAAGGAACCTTAGCCATACCTATAAGCAGATCAAAGCTCGTCCACCAAACAGGGATCCCAGCGGGAGGCAGTTGCATTTTCATGGTAGTATGCGTACAAGCAAGAGCCGACCAACGTCCCCGCCTCATCTTCCTATTCGCTAGATGCGGCTAGGTGCTGCTAGTTATAGGTGTGTGGAAACGACCGTGGCACGCGGACAGAAAGCTCTACGACTATCCCGTTCCAATTCTAAATACAAGTTATTCCGTCTGGTTGCAGATCGGCTACCTAGTGCCGACGTCTCTTGCTGACTCTCCTCTACACGGCTGATGTAAGATTCGGTTCCTCGGCTTCTTCCGTCAGGGTCATGAGGCTGTTTATTACTGAGACGAATGGAGGGGGAACGGGGAACGGGGCTTATCTGGGACCTGGCGCTAGCTCCCGCCGGCAACAGATTTCTCACGTGCATACTTCTCTCGGTAGGGTCTCGATAGGCTGTCGATAGGCCTAACAAATACCCATGTCTGATCGCTGATCAATACTGACCGGTCGGGTTCGATCCCTGCTGCGTCCCGCGTAAAACACAATCTGTCGAGGTACCTACCTGACCTAGGAAGAACCTTGAACCAAGGCGCCGGAATTGTCTTGGCGCATGCACATGTTACAGTACCTTCCCAATCCCTCCTTTTAAAGGGCCGCACAAGTGAGAATCCTTCCTCGTGTCTCGAACTTTTGGCTTTTCTGCTTTTCTGACCGCATTGCACTCCCACTTTGTTTGACTTGCTGACTGGCTACACTGTCTTGAGCCCACTGCCCGATTTGGGATTATCTTGCTGTTGCAGGAGAAAATCTAGCAATCACCACATATGGAATTCGTACCCAAGTTCTTTTCTCTCTTACTTAAAGGCATTTTCGGAGGTCCCAGCACCATCTCTGGCAACTGGCTGTCCGCTACCTGAGGCGTTCAAAACCTTGATACGAGAAGTATATTCCGTCATGACATCTTCCGGCGTCGAGTATTCGACTGCCTCACCGCCAGGCCACGGGGCTGGCAATGATGTCCCAGACGCAGAAAAAATCGCCCTTGACCGACGGGGTAGCCATGTTGAGACTCTCACAATAGCCAGCGACGGCGACGGCACCCATCGCAGACTCAAGCCTCGTCATATCCAATTGATCGGAATCGGAGGCACGATCGGCACGGCTTTCTACGTTTCAATCGGCCAAGGATTGCTCGACGGCGGACCGGGAAGTCTGTTCATTGCCTTCTCGCTATGGTGTACGGTCATTCTTGCTATAACCATGTGCATGGCTGAAATGGTTACGTATCTGCCAATCTCCTCGCCTTTCATCCGTTTCGCCGGCCGCTACGTGGACGAGGCTTTCGGCTTCGCCGCCGGGTGGAACTTCTTCGTCTTCGAGGCTGCGCTTGTGCCATTCGAGGTGACGGCATGCAACGTGATTATCCACTTTTGGAGTGATATTGTGCCGGCTGGTGCGATGATTGCAATCGTTCTTGTGCTATATGCGCTAATCAACCTTTTGGCTGTTAAATGGTACGGTGAAACCGAGTTCTGGGCTGCTCTCGGCAAGGTCTTGCTCATTGTTGGGTTGGTCATCTTCGCTTTCGTTGTGATGCTTGGTGGGAACCCTAAACACGATCAATTCGGCTTTCGGTACTGGTACGAGCCTGGATCATTCGCCGAATACTACACAACTGGCTCCCTCGGCCGTTTCCAAGGCTTCATGCAATGCTTGATCATGGCCTCTTTCACGATTGCCGGCCCGGACTACGTTTCGATGGCTGCTGGTGAGGCCGAAAATCCCCGCGTGGTTATGCCAAAAGCCTTCAATGCCGTGTTCTATCGGTTGACCTCGTTCTTCATGCTTGGTTCTTTATGCGTAGGAATCTTAGTGCCGTACAACGACCAGGAGTTAACTCAGGCCTTCGCCAATTCCGCGCCGGGCGCTGCAGCTTCACCTTACGTCGTCGCCATGAACAGACTTGGGATCCCTGTTCTGCCACACATCGTCAACGCCATGGTCTTGACAGCTGCCTTCTCTGCTGGAAATAGCTACGTGTACTGCGCATCTCGATCGCTTTACGGGCTAGCCCTCGAGGGTAAAGCGCCTAGGTTTCTAACAAGATGCACGAAAAGGGGTGTCCCCATCTACTGCGTGACATTAGTGTTACTGATTGCGTTATTGGCATTCCTTCAAGTAAGCGAAAACGCTTCTGTGGTTTTGAGCTGGTTTGTAAGCTTGGTGACTGCGTCCCAGCTCATCAATTACAGTGTCATTTGCGTCACGTACATCTGTTTCCACCGTGCTCTGCGAGCACAGGGTATCAGTCGAGATATTCTACCCTACAAGAGTTTCTTCCAACCCTACCTCGCATATTTCGCCCTAGCTTCAACTTTTATCATGACGTTTATAGGAGGCTACACGGTTTTCTTGCCAGGCAAGTGGAACGTCCCGAAATTCTTATTCTCGTAAGTCAGACCAATTAAATATCTCATTGCATATCGTTATAACTGACGCTTCTTAGCTATACCATGATTGGTGTCTGTCCGGTTCTTTTCATCGGCTGGAAATTGATTCATAGGACGCGATTCCATAGGCCATGCGAAGTGGATTTGCAAAGGGACGTAGCCGCCGTGGATGACTACACCAAAAAATTCGTTCCATCGCCCCCGAGGTACGTTCTCCCTATGCCGTTGTTCATCGTGTACTTATTAAGTTTAGGAATGTTTTTTCCAAATGGTTTAATCGGCTTTTCAGCTAAGAGAACAGCCTCTTGTGGCCGAATGTCATTCGGCAAACAAAGTGGTGTGGATATTTACCCCCTTTTTGCTTGACTGATAAGACATAGGGTATCTACATCAAGCGCCCTTTCTCACTACGCTCCAGCTATCTATTTTTCTACGAACAACCATGCAGGCTCCATGGCTATTATTCAGCCTCAGATTGCTACGACAGGGTTTTCACGCACCCTTGGAGGTGATACCACATGTATCCACTCACATTCGTAAAATAATGAATGAATTACCAACTTATTTCATTGCCATAAGCAAGTTCCCCCGATCGTCTTTATTGTGACCTATTATGCGCATATGGCAGTGTCAATTGCCCGGATAGAATCTGGGTCCCCGGATTCGAAACTGCGTCGGTGCCACGAAATGACAGACCTTCTGAGCTACCGATCTAGGATAATATCTTCATTTCCTACAACCATTCATCCTCAGCCATTCTCTTTGCTACTCCTCGCTTTCGCCCGAACCAGAATGCGAGGATTAACAGGCTTGGGGGTATTACTCAATAGAGCACGGAGATTAGGATGATGACGTGATGTTGGACGAGGGCCTTTTCAATGATGTTTTCTATATTAGTATTGCTGTTGGTGTCTATCGCCACTTTCAAGACCCTCATTCGCTCCCCCGTGGGCCAAGCCACCGCACTGCAAATGCAAGCGCACCTATGTCCGAACGACCGATATTGTACTCCTACCTACATATCATTTTGACTCGTTGGATACCGTTGGCTCACTTCTATGCATGGTCGATACAGGCATTCATCGGAGTACTCCTCCCTACTTACCCTCCTTTATCCGTTATTCTCATGAGGCAAGGTTTTGGTTGCAGGGTGTAGCTCTTCAGCACAGCCTCTCGCTTTGAGCCACAGAATCCCGTCGCAAGTGAACCATGATTCAGGGGCTCATCGCCGTTCTGATGCTTGATCTATGGGACGAGTTTATATGAAAGCAAAATGTGTGTTGATTGATAATGACTGCTAAAATATGCCTAAGGAGTGGTGCAACATATGAAAGCATCCCAGCTTCGTATGCCTCAAGGAGGAACGTGAATTTTCCATGACAACATGTCTGCAGTCTCGCCGGAAGCGCCAAATCAGACTGTATGAGACAAGCCCACTAGTAGCGCATGACACGCCAAAGCTGATGATGGTTCTTAGACTCGACAACACCTGCCCAGCCAGTGATCTTGGTACTGTTCCCAAGCAAGTCAGTCGCCTATGTAGGAGGTAGGTACCTAAGGTACGTATACAAAAGGAGGTTCGCGGGGGCAACTCTGCATAAACTTACCTGTTGGCGGAGCTCCCGTTGTAAAGATCGACGTAGGTACCAGTGCCCACGTTTTGGATCCTGCTGATGTTAGCTGTGCTAGTTATCATAAATCCGATCAGACTTACATGAACACACGACCGGCAGGATCAGCAGTGACAAGGCGCCAAAGCTGGTGAGAGTTGGTGTTGTCCGTCGTGGCACCCGCCCAGCCGGTGATCTTGGTCCCATTGTCCTTGCCTCCAAGGTAAAGGTCGAGGTTGGCTATTACCAAGTCAGCCCGGATGGTTCATCGTGTTCGTTAAGAAGGGCTGCTCTTACTGCTGGTCTGGACATTTCGAATCACCCAGGTTGGCCAGACGGCGCTCTTATCGACCCTCTCGAGTCTCCACTGCTGGTTGGCGCCGCCATGATACTGGTAGCCAATGACGGGCGTGCCGTTGTCTTTGCCGCCTTGATACTCAAGTTAGCTCATGAGCAGCTAAGCGATACCCTGGAATGCCAAAGAGCAGCTTACCATCAGAGAGGTCGAGACATGTGCCAGTTCCGTAGTTGAAGAAGGTGACAACGGCTCCGTCCAAGTAATCAAAGGAAGACATGGTGAGTAGAATTCTAAGTAGCTCTTTGGTGACTGGTCTGCGGTGTTGTATGGAACTGATTCTGCGATGGAAACTTCCCACGGATCTTGCGAGTTTATATAGAGCTCTAAGAGGTAAGGAGTAGACCATACGCGCCGCAAAGACCATCTCTAGACGTTGGCGAATCGATTTCATCCATGAGTAACGGTTCCACATCGCGTCCGAAAGGGGCTTGAGATAATCTCGGCGCGAAAGCTGAAAGCTGAGAATACCGAGTCGTGCAGCATGCCGTCTGCTGTATGCCGCAGGGTTTACGGTACTAGCCTGAAAAATGCCACCGGCATGTAGTACATGATGCTATACATCGTGATAGTAAACACCCTGACTTCATCACGGGCGCTTACGCCGCGTGAGGACCCATTTCTGTCCTGCCACGGACGTCGTAAACCTCATTTCGCTCGACCTTGAAAGGTAACTCATGATATTCGATGATGTTTCGATCTACGTGATACGACTTCTAGTGGCGTTGATCTGATCTGTAAGGAGAAGGACGCGGTGTTTGCCTTCGTGGCTTGTAGAGCTAAGCTCAAGCAGATGAGATGTTGAATCTAAATGGCCCAAATGCGCCGCCCTGCCGTGGGCTAGGTCATGACCGCTGGACTAGCCTGCGCCCCGCGTATCTGCTTGCTTGAGGCTAAGGAAGGCCGCATTGCTGACTGCGTGGTGTTAAATCGTCGTCTCGGCTCCGACCTGCACTCCGCAATTAAGATATGGGGACCAGGGGAGGTGAGTGCATTAGAGGTAGGTGGGTACCCAGGTACTCATCTATTACTAGCTAAAATTCAACTCATGGTGTTGCCGTAATGATTGCGGTGTGACTGAATAATTGAACACAGCATGGTCTTCTCCATACCTGAGAGAGTCCCTTCGTATCATCGCATTTGCATAGGAATAGGGTACCAAGGGATACTACGAGTAAATTCTACCTAGTAGGCGTTTACGGCTCGACGGTGCCACAGCCTGGGATCAGGGAGTTGAGCTGGACACACCGCAACGCATGGATGGCACTTATTTCAGATCTAATTTGGCGAGGTTCTGGGGGCGTCCCGTGCCGCGTCTGCATATACTACAGTCAGCCCATTGGTGCCGCGAACCCCGCAAACTGCAGTACAACTCAAGTCCACCAAAGTCCAGGCCACCTTCTAGTCGAAATAAAGTGATATCTCAGTACGTAGACACGTAAAGTTAGAATTTGGACACGAAGCCGAAGCCGTAGAAGTACAGGTGCTTAGGCTCTTGATTCACGTGAGGAAAGCCTGGACTAGAAATAGGTACCTACTCTACGTGGGTTATAGGTTCAGCTGGGTGCCAATGGATAATGCCATGAGAAAACCACTAGGCTTTAACCGTTCAGCTGTTAGAGCTAACGGCGCGCCCCATAACCTACATATGAGACACAAACGCCGGCTTAGATTGTCATCTGGGTTAGATATCCTGCTCTTCTGCTAACTGGAAAGCAAAACTTGGTTTCTATTACGTATCGTCATTGCTTCACTATTGTGCTAGACATGAAGCTGCGGACGGCGGCATAGAATGGGTCGGGCCCTATCACATTGACCAGCCACCTGTGTAGCAACGCAGGAATCCATATGTAGCACATTGCGGGGTGTTTCCTATCGTAAGTTTATGTGTCATATTTCGCCCAGAGCACTATATTGAGCTCTAGAGTTTTAATTATGGCGCTATGCAGTTGCAATAAGTTTGGGGTTATTAGGGCCTAGTCGCATCGTTGGACGCGTTAGAAGTTGCAGCTGAAGGCAGCCACCAGAGTTCTCTTATAGGCCAACTTAGCTAGGTTCCTAGGTTAGCATATCTGGCTATGTACGCTGCATGTCGAGTTAGTTGCCGCCGAGAAGGACATCGTATTATGTAATTACAGCGGTAAGGGGCAGGTAGAGTATCACGCCGTATTCGGATAGTTTCAATTCGTCATACAAAGGTTGCGTTGATATAATTCCAATCTCTGCTCGCTGGGCAATGTTGAACCTGTGACGCAGGCGCTCGAAAGCAGTAATAGCGTCATTCATGATCCCCAAAGACCCCTGGCTACCCGCAGTAGTCGCCTCATCAGCAATGTTCGAACTATCCATGATTAGAGTGATACTGAGGCTCTCCTTGACGAATTCGGAAACCGGGGATGAACACTGATTTGTAATACGTGAGCACATTTGCACGAGCTCGGCAAGTGTTGTCATAATAATTAATAAAATATCCATGTAGGTGCCCCTCTTGACAAAGTGGAAGTTGCCAGGACCTCCCAGTCTTGTAGGGATTGATCTATATCTAGGAGTTTCCATGGAAGAGCTCTGATAGGCTATGTACCTGAAGCATGGGGAAAGAGTCAAAACTATGATACGAACTTGTTAGTGCGGAGAAGGAATACGCGGGTTGCATGACGATACGTTCTAGGGAGAAGTGAAAGCTATATGAATCAACGCTTCTTAATAGCAATGTGCTTCGTTCCTTATCCCGGATCCTTGGGAATGGGTCAGTCTGGTGGAGCACCTATTAGTGCCCATAGACAGCAAATTGCGAAGGGATTCTAGAGAGCAGAGAAAAATACAGCTGTCTAGATAAATAGAGTGTTGCCTGGAGTTTCAGACATGACAGAGACGACGGTTGATTCGATCCGGAGGGATCTGGGCACCAGAGGCCTGAAGCCACTTGGGGGGGTTAGATCGAAGTCAGCAAGGCCAAAAGGATGTAGACTCATACGTATAATGGCCACGTGATAAAGAGATCTCGAAGTCGAGCTGACGCAATTTGGAGTTGTCGGACGCCTATAGCTGTTATCCAGTGATTGGTAGTATATCCAAGACGAGAGCTCGCAATCCCCGACGCGCCCACCACAACGACAACCACGGCGGAATCTGGGATCTGATTCCTCCAATCAGATGCCGCCAAAGGAATACCCAGATTCCTAATCGAGAAACTCCCCGGAAGTGGAGTCTGCCATAACCGCGCCAATCTTACCTCGGAGCCACACCTATTAATGTTGAGAATCCCCAATAACTTGAGCGTGTGGTTAACCTATCTAGATACATAGATGCTTCTCGTTCTAGTATATTGCACTATTCATAGGGCTGACAGTAACTACGATGATGATATTTGCCGCTATTTGCGGCCTTTTTCCCTTGCTGAGCATCGTCTCTGGATATGCCAACCCTGGGGCATGTTCGGGTACCTGCGTCAACACGCATGACCCGTCGATCATCAGGCGATCCGATGGCACATATTTTCGGTTCTCTACCGGCGGCAAGATAGCGGTCCACACGGCCCCGGATATCACGGGACCGTGGACGTACAAAGGCGCGGCCCTTCCGTCGGGGTCATCGATTGATCTAGCGGGAAATCAAGATCTCTGGGTAAGCCGTTAAGCTAAGCAAGACTTTACCCATGTATTTGGGCATATTTGTTTAACTAACGGGTCATCTCTGGATAATAGGCACCAGATGTCAGCTTGATCGGTAGCACATACTATCTCTACTACTCCGTCAGCACCTTCGGCGTTCAGGACTCTGCTATCGGTGTCGCAACATCGCCCAGCTTAGATGTAGGCACCTGGACGGACCTAGGTTCTACAGGAATCCGTTCATCGTCCAGCAAGCCTTACAACGCAATTGACCCTAACCTCGTCAACGTAGACGGTACTTACTTCCTTACCTTTGGTAGTTTCTGGAAGGACATTTACCAGGTGCAAATGTCGAGCGCTCCCAAAGCTGTGGCGAACGGTGCCAGCGCGTATCAGATCGCCTATGACCCGGTCAAAACTGACGAGGAGGGTGCCTTCATCTTCAAATACGGGAGTTATTATTACTTGTTTTTCAGCAAAGGCCAATGTTGCGGTTACGACTCAAGCAAACCGGCGGCGGGCGGCGAGTATAAGATATTGGTTTGCCGGTCTACCTCCGCCACCGGAAGGTTCGTGGATGCGGCGGGGAAGGCTTGTACGAATAGCGGTGGGACAGTGGTCCTCGAGTCCCACGGGAACGTTTACGGCCCCGGAGGCCAAGGGGTCTATAATGACCCTACACATGGGCCCGTGAGCAAATAACTTGCCACCATCTCAAGCAAATAGCTGACTTCCGTTTTCATAGATTCTCTATTACCACTACGTCGATACTAGGATTGGTTACGCGGATGGCCAGAAGCAGTTTGGGTGGAACACTATCGACTTCTCGAGCGGTTGGCCTGTCGTCTAAAGCGGATATATGAAACCTAGGTAGGTAGGTAGGTATATAGCACTGTTTAAAGCCTATGGAAAGGGATGGATGAATGGAAACCCTGAATACTCCCCCCCCTTCCCTTTTTTCTTCTGATTCTTAACTGCGCTTTAGTGTTGTAGTTTGTTTGAATAAGAGGTACCTTCCGGGCTATGTCCAAAACCAGTGTTAATAGGATCGGCATATGCATTTACTAAAGATAATACATCAACGCTACATCCAGACATGGGGAAGAGTTGACGGTCGTCTTGGTGAGGATCCTGGTATGGTAGCACCTTATGAGTATACCTCATCTACCGCTAACGCCTATTCCCATAGTGAAAGGTAACTTCAAGTTACCTGTCCCATACATTCTCCCCTTATTTCTAATCTGACGAGTTAGCTTCACAAGACCACCTTGACATGGTAAGCATTTCCTAAGGGCATGCTAAATTGCGAGTAAAGATTCGGATAGATAAGGTATGGAGGGAGTGTGCAAGTTTGAGTTGGTCATTCGGATACTCTGGATGTTGAAATAGACGGCCGATAAATGGAATAAACCACGTACAGAGCCACTGTAGCTTATGATATCTTAGCAGTGCTCTTTGAGAGGATGTTGACCTGGGTTGATGTGGCAGTTGTCACAATTGCTCGTCGCTTCTTTTCCTTTTGTTGCTTTTCTGGGGCGGCAATTCTTTGAACCTATTCTTGGGCTTGTGGTTAGAGCGGGCCTCTCGGCTCGGTTTTTGCTCACTGCTGGGGGTCTCTCCGGGCCATTCACCTTTCCACTTGCCTGCCTTCGACGCCCATCCCCATTCGACAGCGATGTCGTGGACTTTCTTGAGAATCTGCTTGCGTGCTAGGTCCTTCGATACCTTGTCGGCCAGAAGCTTGTCGTAATCCGTATGGTGATGGCGGATGCGAGCACGAACAGCCAGCTGGGCTTTCTCATCAAGGTCTAGTTTGCCGGTTCTTCCGACCCTCCCGCTATGCTTCCTCAGGGCGTGCCTCAGAATTTCTCGCAGTTCGGATTTAGGTATCTTAGGGAATTGAGACAGGATGGAGCCTTGGAAACCAGCTTCCATCTTCTTGTCTTTCTTCTCAACGGCTTGTGCACGAGATTCCCGTGTCTCCCTGTGCATCTCCTGAACCCTATGGTAGATCGCTCGAGGTACACGGATACCCATCTGTCGATGCTTAGAGTCATGTACGACGTAGACCTCATGGCCCTCTGCGCGTGCCTTCTTTCGGCAGTTGAGAGTCTTGTAGGCATTTCCCTTTGGGAGGAAGGTATATCCTCGTGGCATGGGAGTGTCGATGGATACCACCGTGTCTCCGGTAGTGGAAGCCATTCTAGCGTAAACGAATGGTGTGTTGCGAAGTTGGAGTTTATCTCGATAGAAGGATTTGGAGAGACTACTGGGATTTCTGCCATTTGTGTCATATTACACTGAATGGCTAGGCCTTGAAGGAGGTAAAAAGCAAAGATAAGAAAAAGGTTGTTATGAGTGGGAGCAATGTGAACAATAACTTGCTAGGTTAACGGACTGACGAAAGAGAGAAACAAAGTAACTGTTCCGGGCGACAAATGGTCGGCTGGGCGTGAATCACGGAATCATATTGTTTATCCTCCGCACGATCCAGGGCCTACAAGAGTTCTCGTTTGCCCATGTTGGGTTGCTTGAAATGACATTAAAGGATAATAAGAGTGTTCAATATCACTCAAAAGTCATTCAAAGCCCCCTTTTGGGTGCTCCTCGTGAGCAGATTTAAGAGCACCCAATTTTGCAGAGTTGAAAGACAATAAGGGATGTGTCTGTTACTGCGCTCATGGTCTAAGAACTTCTGTGAAGGTGGGTACCTCCTAACTGCGGCTACCCATGTACCTAAGTTACAGCTTTTAAGGGCAATCAAGCTATCCACATATCTTAGCAACTTGTATGAAACGGAAATAAAGCCATGTACCGCTGGGACAGATTTTAGTACTAAACCTTGCAGAAGGTATGAAGAAAGTCCAGTGCAGAAGAAATCACCCTTTAATTACCTATGAACGAAGTTAATGTTCCCAAGTATGAGGCACTCTCATGCCATGGGGTGATGTCATGATCATAGCTCCTATCATACCCACCTAATTTGTTAACGGCGAATCCGAATATTGCAATTCGTCTTGTAGATATCAGGCATGTACTACTGCTCATCTTCTATGTCCGGTCGGGACGTCTTACGGATGACTAGGTAGGTACCTACGCAATATATGTACATCCCTACTTGTATATCGCATATCTCATACAGAGCAGGCACATTAAACTTAGGATGCAAGCAGAAAATAGGCGAGGTTGTATGATAATCCAAATGCACCGTCGCTCAACCCGTTCCCTGTAATGCGTGACTCTATACAAACACCGGAAGAAACCCTGACCACACATTAAATAGACGTCACGCTTCTTATTACTTCTTAATAATGCGCCATAACGTGGATAATCCAACCAGCGCCTCCACTACCGTCCAAGGTCATCTTGTAGAAAATCTCGGACCAAGATGTTAAACCTCGTGTCGCGCGTTCTCACGACCTCGGGTGTAAGCTTGCTCAGATGCCTCTCCCAGGCCATCTGGCTCCAAGCGTGATAGGCGAGCTGGTCTTCGTAGAGACTACCGCCGTTCCTGTCTATCTCTGCGGCCCACTTGCGGGCCTCGTCCGAGCTCAGCTGCTGGTGCATAAACTCAATATGGCTCCACGTCCAAGTCGGCCAAAAAAAAGCATTAGGGGGCAACGTGCAGACTTCTTCTGGGTGTTGCAGCTCCATCTCTTTTGGAAGCACGACGCTGTGGTAATTCCACTCCTTGGAAAGATCCGCGCCGTCGTACTCTCTCAGCCACCTCGCTATAAAGGAGCTATTCTTTCGAGCTACCATGATGGCATTGCAGAGACCTCCGCGATTGCCGCCCTCATGGCCTAGTATTATGTCCTTCGGCGATTTCAGGAGGTTGGTGAAGGGCCGGAACCCAAATGCGTCCATGTCCATATAAATACCACCTTGCTCCTGAAGCAGCTTCAGCCGGAGGATGTCGGATACATGTGCCGCTTGCCAGGTCGCGTCAGGCGAGCTCTTCAATGCCGCCGTCTCTTCTGGCGAGTGGTACACCAGCTCGATGTCATCCTTCAAATGGCGTATCCAGGGATTCGAGAAGGGCGATGCATTCGGTTCGGGCGAGGGAGGATCTGCGAGATACGTATAGTGGAGCGATATCTTGTCTGCTTTCATTCCCACGATCGCGCTCCGGATCGCTAGATAGCAAAGGAAGTCGAATGTGCCGGCGCTGGGCTTATTGTACGGATTGCTAAGTCCGTATATGAAGTGGACATGGTTCGGTATTGGGTCTCGCTCGCCATCGCTATCGGTGCTCGATCGAGGGGTACGGCCGTATAGGCAGTCGAGTTCGTTCTGAGTCGGTACAAACTCTTGCTGGACTTTCCATTGGTACGCGAACGGCAAGGTCTGGCGCACGCGGTCACCGAATTGCCTTACGGATGGCCATAAGGGAGGACTGAGAAGCACAAGGGCGAAGACTAAGGGAACGATGTAGAAAATTCGGCGGCGGCGTAGAAATCCCATGTCATAATGCATGCTGGGAGCAGTGCAAAGTTGCAAACAGGCTCAAGAGAATCCGGCGGCAACTAGGCGGCGTGTCCAAAAAAGATGCAAGGAGATGGCCCAGGGTCTTAATTACGGCCGTCTTGGCGATCCTTAGAGCTGGGCCGCTCTGTTGCATCCACTAGCGTCAGCTCTTGTATTAGCTAATGGGACATGTTCTTGGGGCCGACAGCAAAATCGTACTGCCAATATACCAATGTCATCAAAAACAAAAACAGCGTTAGATGTCGAAAAGATGAAAATGAAAAGCATTCATATGAGTCCTTTCTAATTTAGTCTTTGCAGCACGATGCCAGGTACACTAGGTGGGACTTGCACTTAAAGTTCCTTCACATGCGTGACTACATCATAGCGTGTCATCTCCAGGGAATCGCCATGATAACGGGGTTTCAGCTTCCGGCATTTGGTGAGCTTCCAAAATGTACTAAAGATTCACTAACAAACAAAAAGCTTACGTCTTGTGTGTACCATAGCCAAGATGTGAACAGATTGAAGAAAACCATGACGTGGGGTTTCATTTATGAGGTTTTTGTACCAAGGTACGTGTGCAGGAGACCCGACTTGACAGCTAGACGGCCCGACACAAAGCCAACAGCGCAACCTACAGTCCTCTCGAACCGGTTGGTCAGCTAAATTACTATGTAGGGATCTGCCACACGTGCCACAAGCTGCCAAAACAAGGCTAATGCCGCCCTACGCTAAGTCGGTAGCTGGTTGGGCCCTTCCAGAAAAAGGGTCACCCTTGAGATTCAATCTGGAATTTGAGGAAACACCAATCGAAAACTCAGGCTGATGTAGGGCGGACGGTCTCGCAAGATCCAACGAAACAAACGAAAGCATCGTTTCAGTAGCATCACACATGTGCTGGCCATAGCAGCCAGCTCGCTGATTTTCTCTTTCAGGCATGTCGGTGCTACACCGGCTCCAGCGGTTGCGGCGGAGGAGAGGAGGATGGCACCAGTCGCCTGTCCTCTGGGTCCTCGGAATCGCCTGCTTCCTTGAGGTCGCCTTCCACGCCTCTCGCTTCCGTGTACCGGTACCACCGCGCGAGCTCGACACGCCTTTCTATACGTCTTGTCAGGAACCCCCGCCGACACCCCCAGAGACCCCCCGCGAGAATGCCGCCATCGTCATGCTGGCGCGCAACGAGGAGGCCGACAAGGCCGCCCGCTCCGTACGTAGCATCGAGCAACGCTTCAACCGTTGGTTTCGTTACCCGATTGTCTTCCTCAACGATGAGCCTTGGAGCGACGAGTTCATGCGCATCCTGAACGCCTCGACTAGCGCCCCGACCTTCTTCGAGAACGTCCCCAAGGAGCAATGGACATTTCCGTCCTGGATGGACAAGGACGCTGCTCGCGCGAGCATAAAAGATCAAGGCGATCGCGGGATATTGTACGCTGGAAAGGAAACGTACCACCATATGTGCCGCTTCTTCTCTGGGTAGGCTCGCCCACTCCGCTCGCGCTCCAATCAACGCGAAATTGTCTTACTGAGGCGTTGGCACTGTAGGAACTTTTACAATATCGAAGCGCTTAAGAAATACAAATGGTACTGGAGGCTCGAACCGGATGTTGAGTTTTCCTGTTCGATTACGTACGACCCCTTCGTCGAGATGGCCCGGCATAAGAAGGTTTACGGCTTCACGATATCGCTCTGGGAGGAGAAGCGGACGTGCCCCAGCCTCTTCAGGGAGGTAGCCGACTGGAAGGAAGCGCAGGGAATTCCCAGTACCACCCTCTGGAAGGCGGGCATCGACGCATCTTGGGTGCCTTGGCCATTTCGCAGCTTGCTTAGCTGGTTCTCGCACCGGGACCGCGATGGTGACGGGTGGAATCTCTGTCACTATTGGAGTAATTTCGAGATAGCAGACCTCGATTTCTTCCGTGGGCCCAAGTACCAAGACCTCTACAAACACTTAGAGCATACCGGAGGCTTCTACTTCGAAAGGGTCCGTATCCACCAGACACCAATCCATCACTCAGTCTTCGTCCACCTAACATCATACCGGGAAATATATATTAACCAAGTGTATATAGTGGGGCGACGCGGCGGTCCATTCCCTCGCTGTCAATATGCTCGCGGAGCCGCATCAGGTGCACCACTTCGCCGATTTCGGGTATCGACACGACTGGTACTATCAATGTCCTGCGAACGCCCCCGGGGGCCAACTGCCCGATTCGAAAGCTCTCAACGAAGCCCAGAGCACTTGGGCCGAAGAGATACCCGGCGGCGTGGGCTGCCGGTGTGACTGTGACGGTCGTCGGAATCGAAACCACGCTAGCTATTGTTTGAACAAGTTAAAGGCGCCCAATACAGCGCACCGTCCTTGGTCCACTTGGTTTTTGAGCTTCATCTTTTAGAATATATATACCCCCCTTAGCGTTGGAAGGAAGACTTACCACAGGATAGACACCCCTTGAAAAGGGGATATGGTCTCTTCACTACTATTTGCTTCGGTGCCCCTCTGCGACCGCTCACATGAAGCTTTGAGGTCATCATGCTGCATATATCTACATAATTGACACATCAAGGTAGTCTGTCACTGATGAGCGGACTAAGGCGAAAGTGGTCCTCCAGAAGGATTTCGCAGATTAAAGAGAGACGCATTTAGATGGAAGCCGTGGTCCGAATAGCCTACGACTTGGAGCAAACTGCTCGGACACTAGATCAAGGGCACTAGACGGACGGGCACAACACGCTCTAGAGTCTAGAAAAGGAAGCATTGCAGAGATACGAAGAGGATGACAACGATTTAGTTTATGGAAATATTGTATAGTACACCAACGATAATCCGTCTGGCGACGTATCAGTGGTCATCTTGGCATTCAATGTTCAATTGCTATCTTGATCGTATCGCAGATCGGCTTTCAAGGTCGCAGATTCAATCCTAGGCAGACTTGACGCACAAGCTGTTGATAAGGAGTCGCCGATAGTACCCCGAGAACCACAAGAGGCCGAGTATGTCTGGGCAACAAGCTTTCCTGTTAGATGCTAAAGGTTCCCTCCCAGCCCATTCACATAATCCCCGTTGCCGACTATATCATCGTAGCAAGCATCTATTCGCTGATGTTTATCCACCACGGAAGAGTGTCAGAACTACCGACGGTGTTGATATGAGCCCGGGGTTTCATCCCAAAGTATGGGCGAAATGTATCAGCTAGGGTATCCGGATTTCGAGGTCTTTCTTCTGCCGATTGGTAGGCCGTAGGGTGTTAAAATACCGTCCAATCCATCAGAGGTACTTGACGTTGACTAGACAAGCCGCTTAATTTGCGTTTCGAGCAAGCAATAGCACCTAGGATAACCTAACCCGGGCGTAGATCGCTAGCTGCCGCGCTCTCATGAGATATCCCCAGCATCGACAGCCATCTCCTCTTCGGCCGCCTTACTCGTCTGCTCGTCCTCGGGGGCATCTGCATTCGAATATCCAAGTTAGCCACTATCATATTCCCCGCCCCTTCCACTGCTATCCCATCCCATCGCCTCAGACCAGTAAGTTAGGTAGGGGAAGGTACACATACCCTTCATCTCGACCTCGCCCTCGGCCTCCATCTGGCGCTTTACCGCGTACCCCAGCTTGCGCTCGAGCTTGCGCCTCTTCTTGGAGCTCAGCGCCGCGTTGGGCCCGCTCGTGGGCAGGATGCCCGGGCGCGCGCCGCGCTTCTCGTCCGCCTTGGCGACGCGGTTCGTCTTGTTCCGGCCGGCGGCGCTGCGCTTCTGGCTCGCCTTGCGGGCTTTGGCGGCGCGCGCCGCCAGGCGGTTCTTCGAGGGGCCGTTGGGGTTCTTTACGGATGGCATGGTTGGTGCCGCGGGTTTGCTGGACTCGTGGGAGTTTTGGGGGTTCTGGCTTTTTGGTTTGGGAGGTGGGAATGGGACTGGACAGGGACAGAAAAGAATAATCGCAGCGGAAGTTGAAGATGTGAAATTCGAATTCGATACTGGAATTGAAATCGAAAATCTGAAAAGTTTAGTGGGGTTGGCGGAAGTTATCCGTGCCCCGCATTATTCGTTTAGTGGAAGTTATACAAGAAACGGTTAAGGGGGTATTAACCGCGTAATCCCTTTTTCTCATCCATGTGTTTCAAAAGTGGCCGAGTTTGACACATCTTGTAAGATTTCTGAGACGGAGCGACATGATGTCGACTAAAGAGGAGCCAGTATCCTTGCTTGAAGGACGCGATGCAAGACTGAGCCGTTTGTTTAGTTCTCGGCAGTTGCTAAATCTTTCAAGTTTTCTATTTCCCTTACCTCGGTCAGTGTTGGAAATACCGAGATACGGGACTTCTCATGCATTGAGAGGCTGGGGAGGATTTAAATATATGTCAACCTTAAGGAGGTCTCGTTAACGTCGATAATATGAGTCAGGTTCGGCCGACTATTACGGGCAAACTATGCGAGCTCTGTTACCAGTTCATCAGTCATGTCTTCGCCTTTAATTTTACCAGGCAAGACATGTACCCAACGCGTTGGCGGCCGATCGACCCAGTGTGGGATGAAGACGAAAACGAAGAACTAATTTGGCCGGTAGAGATAGCCTGGGGAGATGCTTTCCGACACCACGAAACCTTTGAGGATCTTACCCAAGGCGCCAAGACGTGCGAGCTCTGCAATGTCCTCCACGCAGACCTGGCGTCTATGGATCCATCCCTGCGCCGGGGTTGGTTAGGGTTATATCCGTTCTGGTCGATAGGTCGGGTTGCGTGGAACCGGGCGAAGGGCCTCTTCCGTGCTGGTTTCCGCGAATCTCTGTCCGATATGCCCTGGGGAAGCAATAATTGGGGCTACCCATTGCATACCTTCAGGGTCTGTCGACGCGGCCCGTTAGAGGAGGATGAATAGGTTCCTTGGTTGAATGCCTATCGAAGACTCCCAGCGGTATTGCCGACTCTGACCCCTTCTTATATCTCCCAGATGGTGGCTAGCTGGCAGCAGAAATGCCTGGATGCTCACCCGAACTGCGCCAAAGGTAAGACCCATGGCGAACTTCCTACCAGGGTGATTGATATTGGAGAGATTGAGACTTCTCATATTCGTTTGTACGAATCAAAGGGCAAGAAAGCGCCGTATACTGCTCTCACTCACTGTTGGGGCGGTCCCATCCCCTCTAGTACCACGGAAGCCAATGTGACAGAAAGGTTTCGCTTGGTAAACATTGACGATCTCCCGCAGAACTTCAGAGATGCTATCGAGGTTACTCGGATCCTTGGAATACGATACCTATGGGTAGACGCCTTATGCATCATCCAAGATTCCAAGGCCGACTGGTTGTGCGAAGCTGGTAAGATGAGTTCCGTCTTTGCTGGTGCCACTGTAGTTATATCTGCGCTCGATGCCACAACAAGCACAACAGGTTTCATGAAAGCAGATAGAATACCTTTGGCTATAATCAACGACGAGTACGCCGTCCAAAAGATGCTTCCGAAAATTAACGATTATTTCCTGACCTGTCCTCTTGTCCGTCGAGGTTGGTGTATGCAAGAGAGACTCCTGGCGCCGCGTTTACTCCACTTCGGGAAGGAGCAGATGTTTTGGGAGTGCCAAACCCAGCTCATAAGCGAAGATGGCAGAAGATACAGCGATGAGTTACGCACGCATGTCATGGCGGAATTCATGAAAATCAGGATACGCATGGGTATATCCGTCGCCGAAGGATCAGAGTTGGAATGGCGGACTTGGTATCAACTACTCGAAGAGTATACCAGAAGAGATTTCTCCGTTTCTACTGACAAGTTACCTGCCCTGGCTGGAGCCGCAGCTCTATTCAAGTCCACGAAACCAGCTGCGACATATGTTGCTGGCTTATGGAAGGAGGATTTGGCGAGAGGTCTTCTCTGGGCTGCTCACCATGTACAAATCCCCGGTCGAACGCATTGGAATCTTTCACCAACAAGTGAGATCGTTGAGCTTAGGAAGCCACCCCAGAGGCGTGCGCCGAGTTGGAGTTGGGCTGCTCTCGACGGTCAACTTGACTTCTACGAATTGACGAGCGAGAGCATTGTCGTCGAGGTCTTGGATGTCGCAATGAGGGTGGGCGAGAATGAGCTCACGGAGGCTTGCCCAGATGGGGCCATAAAGCTCAGGGGTCTTGTTGCACGGATGTTCTACCATCCGTCAGCTAATGACATTGGGAGCTTGACATTCCAACAACATAGGACCCTGGAGCATAAATCTCATGGAATGAGCGGCTGTATAATGGACCTGGACCGTCGGTCACCGCGATACTGTTGGGTGATGGTAATCGCGCAGTCAATTGACGACTGGCTCCTGCTCGTTCTCGACAAAGATGACGATGGGTCATACCGACGAATCGGCAGAGGCTCAGTCCATGACATTGAGCTCGATGCAGAGAGATTCAAGACTCAAATAATTGAGATTGTCTAAACTTTTGCAACATTATTTGAGTCTTGTCTAAACTTTTGCAACGAATCTTCATTAAGCAACAGCGATATTCGATAAACAAGCATCCAATGCTCCAGGACCTCGAACTTTACTACGACCGCTCCTGTTATTTACTACCTAAGCATAACATCTAGTCAGCTTAGCCTCTTGTGCCTAAATCCACGCGGCAGCTCTGACGTTATGGATTTGGAGCACGTATGGGGTATTTTTAGCATTTATTGATACTTTGAGGCACATCCTCAATCACGAATGACCCAGGCTATAGTAGAAAGGAGAGCGGACAGACTAGAATGTGAAACCCATCCAGGAAGACCACATTGTGGGACTGAAGCTTTTACGCATTACGCCGTCTTCTATTCTTTTTGGAATTTCGGCAACTTTCTACCACTCGAGTCGGTCGTCACATACTAGCTTAACATCATACCGCTCGTTCCCTTGCCAGACCTTCGCTCCTGAATTGCAAGACGCCACAATACTCCTCAGGTCGCTAATCATACCACCCGGTCCGCTGGCATATACTGTCGTTGGACCTCTTACGGTACTGTCCACAAATTCTTTCACCAGTTTGTTAAGATCGGGATGTCTGTCAAACCCTTGTCCGCCAATTTTCTGGACATCGAGAGTCGAATTGGATCGGACCTCCTTGGCCGAAGAAACGGGTGAAGTTAATGCGACTTCCTTCACCGCCGCTTCATCCTTCTCTGATATGTCACTAATCGACAAGTTTTTGCTGCTCGCTTCTCTTGTCACATATATGTGAACCTCAATTTTTTGTGCCTTAGCAGCCTTGCGAACGGTGTCTAGTTCCTTCTCGATCCACCGTGTGTCGTCCTTCTTTCGAACCGCCCAAACCAGCTGGACCTTTCGATCCTTCGCTCCTGGCTGTTCTACCATGCTGAGAAGGACGGGAAGCACATATGTGATTCCCGTTCCACCCGCCACGCACAGCACATTGACATCAGGCGTCAAATGCTTCACTATTGATTCTCCATAGCTTCCCGATAGTATCAGAGGTGTTGTAGCGCTAGGAGCTGAAGTCAACTTCTTCACGGCCAGTGCTGCAACTTTCTTCGTTTCTCCCTGCTTCGCCCTGAAGATATACGAATGAGATACTAGTCCGTCCTGCACTTTTGGGAGGTTAAGCGGCGTAAACGGATGCGACTGCCAGATACTACATTCCGCAAAACACAAATAGAAGTGCTGTCCGACTTTCCACGGATCCTGAGGGTAGGAGAAATCCAATCGCACAACATCGCCATGCTCCTCATCGGGAAAGTGTGTCAAGGACGCGTGCGCTGCCCTGAAGCCCATCGACCCATTAGGCAGGTATTGGTAATGAATGAGTGCCGAGCGTAATAATCTGATTACACGGTCCAGAGCCCAAATAGCCAAACCGGGGATCATAAAGCACTGCAGATTCGCCCAGTGACCCCAACAAGCCCCGATATAGACCATCGCTAAAACGTAGTGCGCCTTTCGGAAGAACTCGTAGCCAGTCAGCCGAATACCCCAAGGCGTACTCAAGCCGAAGAGGAGCAAAAGCAGGCCTTGGGCAACAACTCCCCATATTATATATAATTGAGCAATCCATTCCTGCGCAGTCTGAGGTTGGGGTTGGTAGAGTCGAACTTCGACGATCGTCCATCCAATGGTGTGAAGAGATCCTTGAATCACGATTATGTAGCCGAGCCATCGGTGGAGAAAATTGAAGCTTTGATATGGGAGACCGGTGAGTAGGGAAAGAATCGATTCCCGGCTCGATAGCATGACAGACAATGGCGTAAGGGCGTAGGCGAATACACCAACCCGATCAGACCACGGGCCCAGAGTCGTTCTTGTGTTGTGAAGGCCAGGGCTGTTCTTTATTGGAGTTATCCATGTTTGGTACGTCAGGCCGACGAAGCTGAATATCAGCAAATATCCTGCCAGAACCGTCAAAATCAGAACTTGCAGTCGCGTCGTTCGCCCGAAGATGAATCGGACCGAGTCAGGTAGTAAGTAACGACGGATTAATGACGCAGCCGTCCTCCTTATCCTAGAGCGCCGGTAATTTATCTCTGCTAATCTTTCATTATCCATGCGGCTGGTAGTTAACTCATCAGCGCGAGGCGACGGGAAGATCCGTCTTCCGATAGTCCATATTAAGAGAACACCAGCGACTATCGCCCAGAATATACCGGAGTAGACCATGGTTATGTCGTGAGATCCATACACTTGGTCTAAGTAGGCGCACGATCCAGGATCATTCGTACACGGAACCACTCTGTCCACATATCCCCAGTGCTTCTCTAAGGAGGCCGCCTCGCTATAGTTCTGGATGTGACGAGCGCCCAGCTGGCTCCCCGTGGTCGCCATCTTGGACGGGTCGCCTCGACAATAGACACCTAGAAGTACTAATCGTGTCGACAAACGAACGTTTGGCGCTCATCCGAGAAGCAGCAAGAGCTTTCGCTGAATAAGACCGCAATATGCGGAGGCTACCAAGTTTCAGCAGTTCCTGTCTACGGTGATCGATGGATGGTCTATGTTCGTCCCGAGGAGCCACCTGGCGCAGTGATAATACATATAAGAGTATTCAGCTAGTCGAGACAAGCCCTCGGCTAACCGACCTAAATGTTCTATGCCCTGAGTTTACGAAGGGTTATTGTGTCATGCATTTTTAAGGGAGGCCCCTTCCTAATTAGGAAAAAATAGTCGCCCAAATAGGAAAGTAAAGCACCGGTCGCATGTTGGCCTGTGCGTGGCTTTGTAGTAATTTTATTGGCTAAGAAATGTTGGTGTGGGGCTGCAGTTTTTGATTTTTTCCACCTTTTTTTGAACTTTTCTTTAAAACCTTAATAACTTTATAAATATATAAGCTAAAAGGATAACATTTATATCGTTAAATAAAGCATTTAATTCTGTTTATTCTAGTATAGGATGCACTATTATAGCCTTATTATTTGTAAAGTTATTAAGAGATTAAGGTCTTTAATCCCTGCAGTGGCTCTAGGGCTCTAGTGGCTCCAGGACTCCAGTGGCTCCAGGGCTCCAGTGGCTCTAAGGCTCCAGTGGCTTCAGGGCTCCAAAGGCTCCAATAGCTCTAAGGCTCCAAGGCTCCAGGGTAGCTCTTAATAACCTTAAAAGCATATAGCTTAAAACGCCTTTTAAGTTTAATTTCTTAATAACTTTATAAGTAATAAAGCTATAATAATACATTTTATATTAGAATAATTAAAATTAAATGCTTTATTTAATGACATAAACTTTATCTTTATAACTTATATATTTGTGAAGTTATAAAGGGTTTAAACAAAAATTTAAAAAAGTTAAAAAAAAACTATAGCTTTATATCGTTATTTTTAAGCTAATAAAATCACTATAAAACCTATGCATAGGCTAATATATAACCGATGTTATGCTTTTTTAATTAAGCGATTATTTTTTTTAATTAAGATAAGATTTTTTTAAAAAGAAATATAATATAATAATATAATAACCCTTTATAAACTTAAGGTATAAGCTATATACTATAGCTAAAATAAGTAAAGCTTAAATTACTTAAAAAGTTTAGTTTAAACTTATTAAAATAACTTTATATCGGTATTTTTAATTAATAAAATTAATATAAATAATATATATAAGCTAATATATAATTAATGCTTTATTTATTTAATTAAGTAACTTTTTTAAATTAAAATAAGTTTTTTAAAAAATATAATATAATAACCTTTTATAAACTTAAAATATAAAATAAACCTTATTTTTATATTAAATAATACTTTATTAATATATTATTTCTTACTTTATTTTTTTACATTTCTTTATTTTATAGCTTAATTTATAATAATACTTATTTATAATTAAGCTATTAACTTAACTAATATTAAATTTATTTGTTTAAATTTTTAAAAAAAGTTTATAACTTAAGGGTTAATAAATTAATTAAGAAAATAAAAAATAAAAAATTTCTTTAAAGAATTCTTTTTATTAATAACTTTAAAAAACTAAGTCGGGTAAATTTTAGAAAAACCTTTTTGAAATATTTAATCTTTTCTTTATTTAATAAAACTTATTAAAAAATTAAACTTAAAATAAATAAGTTATAAAAATATATATAGTTTAAACATAAATAACTTTATAATGTTAAGCTTAAATAAAATAAAGTTTTTACTATTAAATAAAGTATAAAAAATAAATATAATAGTTTAAATTATTTTATATTATAATAAATATAGCTAAAGGTATAAAAGATTTAAGTTTAATAACATAAAAAAGCTATTAAAGAAATATATAAAACCTTTTTAAGTTATTTTAAAGCTTTAAAGTCTTAAAGTAATTAAAATTTTAAAGCCTTAAAGTTATTAAATTTATTAAATTTATTAAAAGCTTAAAGCAATTAAAGCCTTAAAGTTATTAAAGCTTTAAAACGTTAGCGTTATAAAAATTAAAAGCTTTTATATTTAAAAGCTTATATTTAATTAAATAAAAATAATAAAAATAAACAAATTTAAGATTAATATTTATAACTTATAAATCTTTATAAACCTTTTTTAAAACTTAATTTATTTACTTTTATTATTACATTTTGCCTTAAGTTTATAAAGGGTTATTATGCTATGTATTTTTAAGCAAAGGCTTATTTTAATAAAGAAAAAATAATCGCTTAAATAAAAAAGTAAAGTATTAGTTATATATTAGTTTATGCGTGGGGTTTATAGTGATTTTATTAGCTAAAAAATAACGATATATAGCTATAGTTTTTAAATTTCCTTACTATTTTAAACTTTTATTTAAAACCTTAATAACTTTATAAAAATATATGCTATAAAAATAAAACTTATATTATTAAATAGCGTATTTAATTCTATTTACTTTGGTATAAAATGCATTATTATAGCTTTATTATTTGTAAAGTTATTAAGAGATTAAACTTAAAAGGCGTTTTAAGCTATATGCTTTTAAGGTTATTAAGAGCTACCCTAAAGCTTTAAAGCCTTGGAGCTTTGGAGCTTTAAAGCCTTTGGAGCCTTAGAGCTAGGTACTGAAGCCCTGGAGCCTTAAAGCCCTGGAGGCGTTAGGGACCTAACGCGATTAAAGCCCTGGAGCCCCCGAAGACCTAGCGTGATTAAAGCCCTGGAGACCTGGCATGATTAAGGCCCTAAAGCCCTTGGAGACCTGGCGTGATTAGAGCCCTGGAGCCCCTAGAGACCTGGCGTGGTTAGGGCCTTAGAGGCGTTAGAGACCTGGCGTGGTTAAAGCCCTAGAGCCCTTGGAGCCCCTGGAGACTTGGCGTGGCTAAAGCCCTAGAAACCTGGCATGATCAGGGCCCTGGAGGCCTGGCGCGATTAGAGCCCTGGAGCCCCCGGAGGCCTGGCGTGATTAGAGCCCTGGAGCCCTTGAAGACCTGGCGTGGTTGGAGCCCTAAAGCCACAAGAGCCCTAGAGCTACTGGAGCTGGAGAGCTTAGCGAGCGGGCCAGCAGCGCGCCTTTGCGAAGCGCGCGCAGCGCGGTGAGCAAAGGCGCGCTGCTGGCCGCGAGCCCCTAGGGAGGAGTTATCGTAAACTCAGGGCCTTATTGTGCACCCTTAGCGGGGGGTGCCTCCTGTATTCCGACCGTCTGTCGGAACAGGGTGGCGTTATCGACGGAGGTCGATAACACAACTTCCGCCAAACCGCCAAATCAATTTTTTATGCATTTAAGCAGTATATATTATCCTTAATATAAGGTTATACATATAGATAATATCCTTATATATAGTAATAAAAATTAAGCTAGGAATATTTTTATGCTACACACTAAAGGCTTATATTATTAATACTATTATTGCTTTTAATATTTAAAGTTATATTTTTGTTCCATTAATATACTTTATTTTTATTATATCCTAGAGATTTAATTAATACTTAATTATTTATAAATATCCTTACATATGCTTTTAAAAGTATTTATCTTTGCCTTCATTAATGATATTATTAATAAATATTATTATAATATTAATGCTTAAATATATTTATAAAATTTAAATAACTATAACTTTTAGTTTTATTTAAACTTATTACAATAAGCTAAGTTATTAAAAAAGAGTATATTTATTACCTTTAACCTATATTTTTATTAAATAAAAAATATTTAAAAGCTAAAGGTTTTAAAAGGCATTATAACTTAATAAACTATGTTAACTTACCCTTTATAAAAAAGCCTTTATTACCTAAAAAGAATAAGCTTAATTATAAACCTTTTAAACTTTAACCTTAAAAAAACCATTTAATTATTAATTAATAGTAAACCTTTATACCTTTAAACTCATTACTTATTATATTATAAAAAGATTTTGTTTTTTACCTATAAAAACCTTTCTTTAAACCTTTAATTATATTTATATGGTTATAATCTTTTTATTTAAACTAAAATAAAGGAGATAATTAATTAAACATCTTTAATAAGCTGGTTAAAGTATTAAAGAATCTTATATTTTTTTTATTTAATAAGTTTAAAAATTTCCTTACTAATTGAAAAAATCTTATATTAAAGTTTATATTTTTTGTTACCAAATTATGGTTATATAATAATATATTTAATATAAATAATAATAAATTTACTAAATTATAAATAGCTATTAAATATTATTGTAGTTTAGTTTTAAAACTAACATTTTATATTTAAAAACTTTGGTATAATTAAATATTTGTTTGTAAAAAGCTTTATAATATATTGGAAAATATTATAATAGTTATTGAATTTATTAGATTTAAGTATTAATATTTTTTGCTAAAGGTAAGTAAGTTTAGCTTAATATAATTGCTTATATAAGGTTTTAAAAAGGAGGGAAAAAATATAAAAAAAAATTAACTAGGTTAAGAATAAAATGTTGAGTTAAAACTAATGGATAAGATAAATAAGGAAATAAATGTTATTAGGGTTATAAAGGGAAAGGATAAAATGAAAGTTATGCTTGAAGAGGATAATGTTTAATAAATGTTTAAAAAATATATATTAAAGATTGTTAAAGGTTTTATATAAAGAAAGAAGTTTAAGTCTATTAGTTTTATACTTATTAATTATTAAGTTATTCCCTTATTATATAAAAATATATAGTTAAAACTTTCTGCTTTAGTATTTAATATACTTTTTAGGTATTTATATATATTATTAAAAGATTTTCCCCCTATTAAATTAATAGTATTTTAAGCTATTAATATATTAAGCTTCCCCTTTTTTATATTAAAGTATAAAGAATATAATATTATTTGTATTAATATTATATAAATAGCTATAAACTAATATATAATAGGATATATTGTTTGTTTTAATATAGCTAAAAAGTATAATAATTTAATGGTTAAAGTAAACTAGCTTACTTTTATTACTACCATTTTTGGTATAATTATAAACAATTTTAAAGCATACCTTTATATATTATGGCAGAAGCTCATAGCTAATAGCCTTAAATTTATTATCTTTTTCCTTAATAACTTTTTTTTTCAAAAAAAGTAGGATTATTTATAATTATATATATATATATTTAACATCTTTAAATAGGCATTAGTAAAATAATATATGCTAGTAAACTTTATAAAGCTAAAATATTCAAACTAAATAATAAAAGCAATAAATTTAAAGCTAGTAATAAAATATATAAAGGATGTAAGGTAGGCGGCTTAAAACTTAACAACTAAAGCCTTAACATTTTTATATTCTTGAAAGGATAGGAAACTTACTTTATATAAAGTAAGAAGCAATTTATTAATAAGTTAAGTAAAAAAGATAACTTAAAAAAGTTTAAGGATTATTTTAAAGGGTTAATATAGGTATTTATCTTTATATAAAAGTATAACTATATAATATAATTACTTATTTATTACTATATTATTGTAAAATAGGTAATAAAAGTATAAATATTAAATATAAGTATTATAATATTTATAATAAGTTTACCTTATATAAAAATAACCCTAATAAAGGCTATATGCCTTAAAATCCTTTATACTTATTTTACTATTAATAAAAAAATAAAGAAATATATAAATAAGTTAATAAAAACCTATATTATAACTTTTATAAATATAAAACTATAAAAAATAACAAGTTTATTCCTTATTATTAAAACTATATAGGTTATTTTTAAGATTTATAAATAATAGGTTTATAATATCTTTGCTATTATTTATAATAGCTTTACTATAAGCCTTATTAAAGTATGTCTGTTTAGCTAATAGCTTAAGGTTAAAAATTATAGGCTAAATATAAAGGTTAATAGGAAATATTAGTAAGGCTAGTAAAAAGTAAAACCTATTAGTTTTTATATGGTATTTTTAAGCAATTAAAAATCCTTAACTATAATTTATTAGTTATTAATATTACGCTTTAACAAAATAGTAAGGTTTATAAGGTAAGCACTAACATTATTTTAGGTAATAATAAGCTAGCTTAAGCTATATTCCATATAAAATAGGTGTAAAGACACAGCATAAATAAATTTAGCGATATTTTTTAAGGCTAGGAGTTAACACTTATTATATTCGTCATTAAGTGCCTACTAATACTTTTCTTGCTAGGAGGTAAATATAAAAAGCTCATTCTTTTTATACTATAACTCCTTCCAAACGGTAAGCTATAAGCAATCTAGCTTGGAATTATCAATGTTATTAAAGCAAATATACTTATAAAGCTTATAATTAGCTATAATAAATATGTCATATAGCTATCTTCAGGTTAATAATTAAGGTAAAGACTAAAAAAAAAAAGGAAAATATATTAACATAATTTTTATGGTTAACCTAATATGCCTTATATTTTATTAATATAGCTATATTATTAATAGTTAATAATAAGGTTAATAAATATATATAAAAAGCTTACTACAAAAATATAAATAATATTTTATATCTTTACTAATAGTTCATTAGGTAAAATAATTAAGGCACTAATAGTAAAATATTTTATTAATAATAAAATCTTTAAGTATATTAATAGTAAATTAATAAGATATTAAATATAAGGAAAATATAAAAAAGAAAAAAAAGAAAAAGATAATAATACTAAAGGTTAAAAATATATAAAAAAGAAAAAAAAAAGCAGTTAATAAAAGGATTAAAAATATATAATAAAAAACTTAAAGGTAAGTAATAATATATAAGCCTTACTAAAAGGTTTTAGTAAAAAAATAGCAAGTTATATATATAGCTTCACTTTTTTATTATAGCTACCTTAAAAACATTATATTATGCTTTTATGGCTATAAAAAAAAACTTTAATTAAGGAATAATACTATAATAAAGGCTTAATAAAACATTAATAAGGTCTTAACAAAAACTTAATTAATATATTTCTTTAAGTATAGCTTATGCTTAAAAAAAGGCTAAGTAGTTTATTTTATTATATTTATTAATAGTTTATTAAGCTATAATTAAACTATAACTTAACTATACCTTACTTATATAAACTTTATTTTAGTTTAACTTATTATAAATATTTCTTTATTTATTACTAAACTTAATATTAAGATAAGCCTTAAGATAGTATATTTACTATATTATATTTTACTTATAAAAGCTTTTTTTAAAGAAAAAAGAAGGTAAAATTATAAAAAATTATTATTATTATTTATAACTATCTTAATTTAATTTAAAGATTTTATTAATTTATTAAATGTTTTAAGTTTTATTTTTATATTATTATAAAGCATAAAAAATAACTAATCTCTTTTAGTTTTATAATTTACTTAGCTTACTTAAAAGTATTTATAGTATTATATCTTTTAAGCATTTTTTATATTTACCTTAAATTAGGCTATATATTTATTTTTATTTAAACATATATTTTATTAAGCAACTTCTAACTTATTAAGGTTATGTTATACTTAATTAATATTATATTAAAGCTAATTAATTTCCTTATAATATTACTTAACTTTACTATAAAACATCTCATTCAATATTAATCTTAGTTTTCTTCCTTCCTTAATATGCTACTTCAGGTAATATTTTAACCTAAAGTAGCTATTTTAGTGTAGCTTAAGGTTATTATGCTTAACAGCCTTTAATGGATATTATATAAACTATTTATTACATATTTGGCACATTTTTAACATTAGAAAGGCATTAAAGTTATACTTAGCTAATAGCTCCCTTAGCTTACATACTAATTATATTAATTTAAGGTTTACTTAATTATAAATATTTATAGTATAGTTTTTATTACCGTTATTACCTATATTAAGCCATATATAATAAATATAATTAGTTATAACATGGTTTTTACCTGATTGAAACTTAATTTAATAATTATTTTATTATTTTATAAACTAAGCACATTCATACTTAAAAATATCCCTATAAATAGCATAAAGCACTATTAAATTTACTAATTTATCCTTATTAAAAAGACCTTATTACATTAATCTTTTAAAATAAAACTACTAAGGTTAGTTTAAATTAAAATCAGATTAATACATGTTATATACCTAGGTAACTTATAATCCAACGCTTTATTACACTTTTATATAGCTATGTCCACCACTGCTTAATTTTTTTATTTTACCTGTTAGTCCCCCACTTATAAGACTTTATAATATGGTTACCTTAACGTTATTCGGTATATATACTATTAAGATTAATTATAACTACCCTTAGCTTATAAAAGTTAGCTAAATAAAATTACACTTAAGCTATAAAAAAGGTTTTAACTTTATAATTTATTCATATCTAAAACGGTTAAAACCTTAGTTTTATTATAGTAAGAAAATATTAATTTAACACATTTACAGGTAAAAAGTTAAACTAGCTAACATTAATCCACAGCATTTTATAAAAATATGCATTAATTCCCACATAAATCTCAAAGCTAATAAAGTAAAGCTTTTAATACCCGTCCATAAACTATATGAAGTTTGGACCTAGGACTAAAAAAGGTATATGCTATAGGTTTCCTTTAAATTACCTCCTTTCTTTACACTATTAAACAACTTTTAAATACTAGTGGCAATATGCCTTATAAGCTATATCTTTTATAATATTAAGCTTAATGTATCTTTAGACCATTTTATAGATTTAATCCCTACCCAAGTTTTTAAAAAGGCCTACTATCTTAAGGTTATTTTCAAAAAAATAATACAGCCTTTTTAAGGTATGTTATCGCTTATTTAGGTTTATTGTCCTCCTTATTATACCATTCTTAAATTAGATTTAAATAAAAAAGGCATTACTAATATTAATTCCCCATATATTGCTTAATTATTTAAAGATTTCTTTATCCTAAATATTTTAATAATATATAAAGTGTTATATATATTCTATAAGCTTAGGTAAATAATTAACTAGCTTATAATAATGCATCTCCTATTGTTATAACTTACGCTTAAAAGACCATTGTAAAGGATTAATTTTAGGTTATTCTTCCTTTAAATATATAAAGATATTAAAATATAATAGCCTTATTTTAAAAAGTTTAAATATTTTTGCCTTAATAATATTAATATTCTACTCCTTTTAGTAAAGCTTTTACTTTTTTAAATATCGTTAAAAGGTTCACTAGCTAATCTTAAAATTATATTTATCTTAAAGCCTTTAAATAATTTCTATTTAAAATATTTAATCATTTAAATACTAGTAAATAATTTAATCTCTATAAGGCTAAAGGTTCATTAAAGCTAATAGCATATTAGCTTTTTAAATTACTATTATAGGTAAAAATAATTAAAAAAGGTAAAAATAAGTAATAAAATGATAGCATTTAAGCAATATAGGTAGCAGTAGGTTTTAAAGCCTTTATCCCTTTTAACAGGCTATATAATATTATATATAAAAATTAGTTATAATAATATCATCGCTAGTGTAAATTTTATTAAATAAAGTAATAGTTTATACTTATAATATCAAGCTACTTATATTATAGTAAAATAAGTTTTTTTTTATAAATAACCTTTTATTCTTTATTTTTAAGCTATAACAAAATAACTGCTGTTTTAACTTAACCTTTCTGTATTACTATTAATACTTATAAGGATTGTTCATTACGTTACTTATAAAACCTACAGATATTATATCCAACTCATGCAATAACTACTGCAGCAATATCCACATCCGCTTAACACTAACGCTTTTAGCTTTTAATAATACTAACAGCTCACTAAGCCACCTAGCCTCTTCCCTAGGAGGACTTTCTTAAGCGGAATCTTTTATTAAAAATCTTACCTTTAGTTGCCCAGCCTTCCCTCCTAAAGAACTTTCTCAAATAAAATCTCTTACTGATAATTTTACCTTCATAACTAAAAAAAAGTAATTAATTTTAACAAAAAAGAAAAAAGCAATAATAATCACATACATAAGATTTACTATAGCTAGCCTAATTTACAACTTAATAGCTTTTATCCCCAATTTAATTAAACTTAACACCATAATTTAAGATTTACAAAACAAAATAATAATACTCATAATAAATAGTAAAAATATGCTACCACTATCACTCTATACAGCCATTTTCTTAAATATTTACCTTAAAAACTTAAAGATTTTTTTAGGTTAAGCTAAAGACCTCTCCATAAGTCTCCCAGCTACAACAAAGTAATTACAATCATTTTTTAGCATTTGTATAAGCTAGGATAAATTATTTAATTAACTTAATTAATTTTATTTACTACCTGCTTTTTAAGCAATTAAGGTAAAAAAGCTCCTTTACTATATCACTATTTATAATTTATTAGGTTTTTTATTTAATACCTTTAATAAATACTTTAAATATAAGGAAAGATATATAAAGCATTTTTATTATTTATCATTAAAAGGTAAATATAACTTTCTTTTTCATTAAAAAAGCCATTTTATAGGTTAAAAATGTCTTCCTTATTATAAATATTTTTAACAAATATTTAAAAAAAAGAAATTCTAAAATATACCTAGTTATAATATATAACCTATCCTATTATAAATAAATAAAGCATTTATGTTTTACTAACACTAAGAATTAAAAAAGAATTTAAGGTTAAAATAGAAAAAATAAATCTGCCTATAGTTAAAAAGGTGTTATCCAACACTATTAAAAAGGTATTTACTTTAGCATATATTAAAACCTTCTTAATTAAAGTAAAGAAAATATTCCTATTAAAATATATTATAATTTACCTAATTACTATTAAGGAAAAGCTTATTACTATAATTAAAAAAAAGGAGCGCTAAGTATAATTTATTTATTTTATAAATATAAAAATAAAGTTTACTATATAGTTTAGCTTTTAATCTAATAGCTTATCTTAACAATAGCTATAATATATTCTAGCTTTTTAATTAATTAATAACCTTTAATAAAAGCTTATTTAATAGTTTTAACCTATTTATTTTAAGGGCTTTTTATATTTACCTAAATAATTATATTAAGGAAGCTACTATAATGTTTTATTATAATTAGTTTAACTTATTATATAATACTTTTATTAGCTAATTAAAATTTAACCCTTTAAGCATAATTTTAAATATTAAATAACTTTTTACATAAGGTATTATTAAACCTTATTAAATCCTACCAATTATTTAATTTTATCTTAAGTGTTTACATTCTTAATTAAAATATAAATAACTGGTAGCATTAGCTTTAAAAAGCGTTATAAAATAAGGCAATTTTTTTAAACTAAGCTAAATAGAACTGTTAAAAATGTATATAATAATGACTTTTAGGATTATAGCATAAATTTATTAACCTAAAAATAAGATTAAAAAGGTTAAGGCTCTTCTTTAATCTTAACCTATAATAAGGTTTATTTTTTAAGATAGCTAATACTTGCTTTATTAATTTCCTTATACTCCTTAAATATCACTTAATATAGTTCTTTTTATAAGTTTTTACTATAAGGCCTTACTTTTTTTTTATAATAACTCCATTACTACTTTTTCCCCTTTTATTTATTTACCTAAGGATGGCTTAGCATAATATATATAAGGAAGATAATAAATAAACATTACTTAATACATATAAAATATAAAATAATATATTTTATAATAAGATTCTTAATATTTTAACTACTAACCTAAAGGGTAAAACTTATTAATTTTATCATTTACCCTTTCATATAACTTTAATTAATAAATAAAGAAAGGAAAAAGCTAAGTTAAATAATCCATTATATTTATTACATCCTTCTAAAACTTTACAGCCCCCTTAAAAGTTTTTACAATTTACCCCTAAAACTTAAAGACCTTTACAACCTCCTTTTAAGCTTTAAGCTACTATATATCATAATATAAGCACTATTTATTACACAGGCTAAGATAAGTTTTAATATATATAACTTAATATTAACTCTACCTAAGGCAGTAAAATTAAGTACACACCACCATTTATACCTAATAACATACTACTAATTAATACTAATAAAATCACTAAAGGCACCCTTAATAGCTACCAAGACATAAAAAGAAATAATACTTAACAATAAACGGTAAAAAACTCATACTACATATAAAATATAAAAAAAGTAAGGCTATAAATTTATACATATTTATACTAATATTACATTAATAAAAAAGGTAATAAAGCCATAATAGTAATAATATATAAGCTAAATAATTATATATTTAAAGAAACTTAATTAAGATTATAAAAATTAATCTAATACTTAAACTATAAGGGTTACTAACATTATAATCCCCTATATAATATAATAAATATTTTATATTTTATACAACTAGTTTATTAACAAAGTTATTTAAAAATATAAGCCCTTTAAGCAAATAATTTATACAAACACAAACTATAAAATAAAGTTTATTTTTTATATTAAGATAACTACTATATATAAGGTTAAAATAATATATTTTAAGGACTATTATAATATAATAATAAGCTCCTTACTAAATAAAGAAATAATACCTTAAAAACTTTTCAACAATATTATTAAATCTAAGTTATATAATGCTTATATAATTATATATTAAAAATAGGTTAAAAACCTAACTAAAAAGCTAAGGGTAAAACTTATCCCATTATCCCTAACTACCCTAGCTACCCTAGCCACCCCAGCTACCCCAGCTACCCCAGCAAACTCTTAAACAAAAGAAAACAATAATACTAAACCATATCCCAACTTAAAGAAAAAGAATCCCAATTATATCTACCATAAGTATAAAATACAAATACCTATACCCCTAAGCTTAGCTAAAACATAAGCCAAAATAAAGAACCTACCAGCTAACAATAATAAGCAAAAAAATTTACTACAAAGCCGTTCTAAAAAAAGGCTTTCTTTTTCCTTTCCTACCCCAGCCTTACCAACATATAAACAGGTTAAAAAGTAAGATAAAAATTTATCTCTTAGCAATATAAGGAAGCATTATACTATACTAAACAGTTTAAGAAAGAAACCTATACCATTCTTACTTAATATAGCCAGAAAAACAGTTAACAATCCTAACAATATGCCATAAGATTACCCTTAAACATATGATAACCCTATAAGTTTTAGTCGCATACTCTCACTACTATTTCATAACATAACCATTAACAATTTTAAAAATACAAATCTTTACATACATACACCAGCCAATATTATAAACTTTACCTTTAACTTAAATAAGTTATTAAATATTATAATAGTTACTAAAAAAAAGAGGTAATTTTCCCTATCCCATAAGCTTATAAAATTTAAAAATAAAGCCCTTACAATACCTTTAAAAGAAGACTAAGCTACAGCTATTAAAGAAAAATTATTTTTGCCTAACCACACAAAGCTAATAATATACAAATAAAGTTTTATTATTCCTTTTAACACCTAAGCTTAAAAAAATACTTAAAAAAGAAAACCTATATTACAATTTAGCATTAAAAAAAATATAACTACATTAAATACTACCATTATTTTTTCTACAAGATAATATAATATCTTTTTATAAAACTATAAGCTATTAAGCATTTAATAAAGCCTTATAAATAAACCACTCCCATATACTAACATCATTATTCTTTAAGCACCCAGCTTTAAGCTAAATAATTATAGCTTTTTAATAGCGTTATATAACCTTCCTAAGTTTATATTATCCCTTAATACAAATAAAAAACAAAAAATTAGCCAGATATTAACTACAATAATAGCTAGGAAGGGTTTAATAATGCATTAAAAAGCCTAAAGTTCCTAATTAATTAATATAACTACTTTAAAAAAACCTTATTCTTATTTATAAAAAAGTTAAAAAACTACTACATTTTAAGCATTAAATAAAACACTAAAGCATATATATAATACCCATTAATAGTTATTTTAAAAAACTTACTTTATAGGATAAATAAATAAATAGCTATAGTTTAGCATAATAATAATAAATATTTATTAATTTTATATAGCTAAGGGTAAAGATTTATATTTTTTTAACTTTAATAAATAAACTTAAAAAATAAGCATATATCCTAATATATTAAAAAGGAAAAAGTTATTATTAGTATTATTTTTCCCTATAAAATATAAATTAATATTATTATTATTTTTTACCTAAGCTATTAATATTTATATACATTTTTACTTCTTTTGCTTAACCAATATAATATCCTTATCCATTTAAATAAAACTTAAACCTAAATGGGGGGTTTAATAAGCCCCTTGTGATATAAATCTTAACTTTTCCCTACATCACTCTTTAAGGCATATATATAATTTACCTTTTAAATAGTAAAGCTTAAAAATCTTATAATATTTCTTTCTATTAGCTTTAATGGATTTAATAATTTTAATTAATCTAATTAGCTTAATATGCTTAATAAGTTTAATAAAATTAACTAACTTATAAAACTTAGTTAATTTAATAAGCCTTATTACTCCAGCAACTAAAAAGATTTTATAAATAACTCCTTAGCCAATTAAATAAGCCTAAATCTCCTAACTTTCCTAGGTTTTTTAAGTTCCCTAATTTCTTTAAGCTCCTTTATTATAGCCTACTTTTAGCCTATCTAATATATTTAACTAATCTTAAAATAATATTAATAAGGCTTATCCATAGCTATCATCTAATATATTTAACAATAATATAACCTTTCCTTATATATAACAAATCCCCAATCCCTTTTATAACTAAGTATTTTAGGCTAAGCCATAAAGTTTAACTAATCTATTATAAAGGAAAATAACTTAAGCTTACCTACTTACTTTTCTTAACCTTTTAAAAAACTAAGCTAATAATAATTTAAAAATATATTATCACTATTTACACCTATATAAAAACCTAAATATTATTAATAAAAGTATAAACCTAACTAACATTAACACATTATAAGCTACATAAAAATAACTTCTTTTTATATCAAGGAAGCTTTTTTTACACTTAGCAAAAGCAAAATCTATATAATAAGTTTTTATATAGCCAATAACATTTCAAGTTTATTACTAAACAGGTAAGTTATTATCACTAAGCATTAAACCTAGTTATTTTTTTTTAAAAATTTAATATATATTATTCCTTACTTATCCTTCTTTTAAAAAAATAAAAGTATAAAAAGAATACCACAAAATACTTTTATAAACTATTAAATAATAATAAGGTAAAGTTTATATAATATCTTTATACATATATAAATCATAAATCTTATAAAACTTAATTAATTATAATTAAGCTTATACATTAAGATAAGGCCTTTTAAAAAGTGTTAAGATATAATTTAACCAGCTTATTATAAGGCTAAAGAAAATGGATGATATTTAGAAATATATAAAGATATGGTTTACATAAATTTAATACTATATTTTTTCATAGTCTTTATTAGGTTTATTAAAAGTTAAATATTTTAGATATTTAAATAAATAAAGAATAAATTTTCATTTATATAAAACCTATAAAGGTGCGTTAAAAAAGCCAAGGTTATTATTAAAGCTGTTTGGTGATATCCTTTTTTATTAAAAGCTACCTAAAATTCCCACCATTATATTAATATATATCCCCTTAACTAATAGTTAAGTACACCTCCTTACAATTAAGTATAAAATATATAGCATATATAAAAATGAGTTAAAAGGTAGGTATATATCTTTATCTTTATACCTAATTTAGATTTAACTTATTTATATATAATATATTATATTATAAAGCTATAACTAGCTACTTATTTAGTTAAAGGAATATTAGATAAATTAATTATATACTTAGGTACCTACTTAAGGTTAAATAAAGCAACTAAAAAAACGTTAATAAAAAAGCCTTATGTGTAAATAATACTATAATATATTATACTATTTTATATATAATTTACATAGTATTATATGCATATAAGGCATTTTTGCTAAGGTCCTTTTACCTCTTAAATAAGTAATAACCAAAAAAGGTTATGTTTTATAATATATTTTTATTAGCAAATATATAAATTTATTATAAAAACTATATAAAGATACTTTATTTTACTAATTAAATAATATATTTTATTTTATTATTTTTTTAAGCATTTTAACTTATATTAATATATTTATAATATAAAAATAATAAATATATAAAAGGTATATATTATTAACTATAGTTAGATATTTTACCTAAACATGGTTTATTTTATATAAAGAAATCCCTAAAAAGAAGTAATATTAATATCTTTAAATAATATTAATATAGGTATATATATAAAGATAAAAGAGGGATAAATAAGATAAAATAAAACTTATAAAAGGTATAGTTTTATTTAAGCCTAAACATAAAATCATTAAGCTATTTATTATGCCACTTATAGCTATTATTATTATTAGCCCTTAGCTAACCTTTTTTTAATAATTTAGTTGCTTTATTATATATTATTCTTTAAAAGCCTAACCTTTAAAAACATTATATTGTAAAATAAGCCCTTTTTAAGTATTTTATCCTTTTTTTTTATTTAGGTTTTATTTATTAAACTATATTTATTTCTTAAGGTATATCTATTCTTTTTTTATTAGGTTTCTTGGTTTTAATTATTGTTAATTTAATATATATAATATTTAAGGAAAAAAAGGACTATAAATGTAACTATTAACTTTTTATTACCTTTAGTTGTTTTATTTTACCTATAGTTAATTAATATCTTTTATAAGTGATTTAAAAAGGATTAAGGCTTTTTATTTATGCTAAAACTTTTAATAATAAAATTAAGGTAGGTGGTAGTTTATTACCCTTAATAAACATATTTTAGTAAAATATTAGTTTTTACTGCTATAAATAATAAAGATATCTTATATAACTTAATTTATTATTTATGTTATGTTGTAGCTGGGAATATTTAACATTTAAGTAAAGGTAAATTAATATTAGTAAATAATATTAATTCCTAAGGTAGGTTATTTTAGTTTTAGTAAGGTGGGTTTATGTGTTAACTTAGCTTATACTTATTTATAAAATGTAAATTAAATAAGCTAACTATTGAAATCTTAAAGGACAATATTATATAAAAAAAGATATTATATTTTCATATGTTTATAAGCTATGGTGTTAATTGTAAGTTATTATATTATGTTATTTTATGCTTTTTTTAATAGTAATTATATTGGTAATTTATTTTAAGCATAAATATTTAATTGTTTTAAACTTTAAGAATTAGATTTTTCTTTATGGTAATATATTAGTGCTATAGATAAAACTTCCTCCTTAAGTAATTAACTAAAAAGTCTTTAGATTTAATAGTAGTTATTGTTTAATTAAAATTATAAATAGTTTTAAAGGTATTTATTTAATATTTAATATATGTTTTATTTGGTTTGTTTGAAATGTAATGGGGTAGTATTAATAGTATAATAGTATAAATAATTCTATAAATAAATATCTTTTATGTAAAAATCTTTATATAGTTTTTAATAAAAGCGTGTTAATCTTATTTTTAAAGTTTGTTTAGAAGGGTAGGATTAATATTTATAGGAATATTAAGCTATATATGTATGTATAAATAGTATTAATTATTATAGAAGATTTTAAACCTTTATAGAATCTAATAGTAAGGTATTATAATTGTTAATATTGTAACTTTTTTTAGGTTTTTTATAAGTTTATTTTTGCTTGATTTATATGGTTTTTTTTTTATATTGTCTATTTGCTTATCCTTTAAAGAAACTTGTGTGAAGTAATTAATTGTAAACTTTATCTTTGCCTTAATATTAAGGGAGAAAAGGTATTTAAAGTAATGAATATAAAAGATAATAGGTTTTTTAATGTATGTTTAGGGAATTTTATAATGCTTGGGGGAATTTATTAAGCTAGTAATAAATGTAAGAAAGGCAATAATAATAATATAAAATCACTAAAAAGAGTTTGTTTATAAATTAATAATCTTAATAAATATTTAGGTATAACCTAGGCTATTGCTAATAATTTTAGATATTTTGATATAGATTTAAAGAATAAATCTAAAATATGGGTTAATGTGTTAAGGAAAGAATTTAATATAAACTATAGAATGGAGGAGGGAATGGAGGAGGAAACGAAGGAGGGAATGGAGGAAGGAATAAAGGAGGAAATGGAAAAGGAAATGGAGCAGGGAACTGGGCAGGTGGTAAATAATTACTCACTAATATATACTTAATATCTAAACTATTTAGATATTTTTGCTAAGGTTGGGTAAACTAAAAAAACATTGCCTTCCTATTCTAATAGCTTAGCTATAGATAGGGAGGTATTAAATATAAATATATTTTTTAATAGTAGTATAGGTAGCTAAATAAGTAAAAAAAATATAATAACCACTATAAATATTAAAAGTAATAAAAGTAGTAGTAAAAGGTTTACTTAAGATAATAAAATAATATTTATAATTATATTTAGGAATTTTAAAAGCAACTTAAATTCCCTTACCTTCTTAACCCTTATTTTATAAGATAATTAAATAATAATATAAAACTTTTCTTTTATGGTTTATATACTAGATTTTTGAAAGTTTTACTTACTAAAAAGTAATAGATTTATTAATATCCCCTTATTCTTTCATTTCTTTCCATTAACCAAGGCCATTATAATAACTTAAAAGTAGAAAAATTTAATACTTAAGTTTTATACTTTAGTATAATATAAGTATATAATTAATTATATTATTTTTATACTTATAAAATATTATAAGCTTTTTAAGTAATAGTGTTAAAAAGTTTTCCATTTTATCTAATTTTAAACCTAATATAACTATATTATTAATAATTTAAATATTCTTTAAAAGAATATATTATAATGGATGGCAGTTTTTAAATAGGTATGTTAGCTTATTTATTTAAAAAATTATTTTATTTTTAGGCAATAAGGATAAATAACTATTTATTATTTTGAATTAAAGAATTATAGTTTATTAGGATATAAATATTAAGCAATTAAGTTATTTTCTTTTATTAATATAAAGTCTTAAGGTAAACTTATATAAAAATCATATTATTTATAAAGGAATTATAAAAGTTAATAAGATATTTTACAGCTTTATAGTTTATTTAACCATTAGGCTAATTAATCTTAGGATAAAGAGATGGTATAATAATTATATTAAAGGTACGTTTTAGGCATTAAGATACCCTTAGAAAGAATAGAATTAGCTTTTAACTTAAGGAAAAGTGTTAATATAAGGATGCTTAAAGAAAACTACTTTTAATTAAGTTTAAAAAAATGTTACTTATAAAGTGCTTAATGCTTTAGGGGAATATAATGGAGTAAAGATTATAATTTATATCCATAAATATTAATTAAATAAAATAGGTGCGTTTAGTTGCTTAAAAAGGCTTATATTAATATAGCGTTAAAAAGGGTTATATTACTAAATAAGTAGCAGTTTGCTGTTATATTAGTAAATATTTTTTCCTTACCTTATAATTATTTATGTTATAAATAATATAATTAAATCCTTATTAAGGCTGCTAATATATATTTATAGTTTTTTATTATTCTTTATATTTTCTTTATGAATGGTTTATTTGCTTTAAGTTTTTAGGATAAGGGTTATAAGTAATATGGATAATTAGCTAGCTTAATTAAATAAACTTATTATATAGTTATTTAATTATATTAATTAAGTATATAAATAAGTATATTATTAAATCCTAAATTAGTTTAATTTTAAATATATACCTTATAGAATAAATAAATAGTAGTAATTAACCTTAAAACCTTAATTAATGCTTTATTAACTTTTTAGGCATAAGAAAAGTATTGGATGATTAAATGATAAAATAAAGAAGTAAAATAAATAAATTATATAGTAAGAATAAATACTGGAATATATTTTATTATTTAATATTTTAAGGATAATGGAATAGGTTTTTAAGACATAATGTAAATAAAATATATTTTTTTACTTACTTAATTTGCCTTTTACTATTTTGGCCATTAAGATGAATTTATATATATAGTAAAGTCTTATTTATGTGTTTCATTCCTTAAATTAATGCTATTAATGTTAAATTTACTGTAGATTTATTTAATAATAAATAAGTTAAATAAGGTTATTTGCTTGATTAACCTTTTAATTAAATCATTACTTAATAAATCATATATTATATTTAATAAGAGATGATATTTTCTTTAGTTTTATGCTTACATCTATTAACCTATCTCATTTTTAAGGTTAATTTATATATAACTCCTACATTTTATTGGTAAATCTAGGATTAATTTAAACGCTACATAAATTAGATAGGTTTTATTTATAAAAACTAGTGTATACATATAAAAGCTTACCTTAAGGTATATTTATATCTTTTTAATTTTTTTAATACTTAGGTATATATTAGGTAATAATTATATTTAAAGCATTTAAATTAAGTCTTTTAATTCTATAAAAATGTTTGGTTATGACTTATTAAATTGGAAGTTATAATTATTATATGTACTTTTTTAAAGGCTTTTTTTTATACTAATATACATTTATTATATTTATTATTAATTATTATTTTTTAGTTTTATTAATTTTTATTTACTTATTTATTTTTATTATATATTAAACTTTAAAGACTTTCACTATGCTTAAACACCTTATAGCCTTTTTGAAAAAATGGCACTAGGCTAAATTCAGCCTTAATTAGAACACTTATAGCTAAAGCTTCTTTAGCTAAAGCGTTTTTAACCAAAGCTCCTTTAACTAAAACTTTTTCAGCTAAAATGTTCTTAATTAAAATATACCTCCTAATTAGAATGTTAGCTCTTAAAAACAAAAGTTTAACCTTATTTAATTAAATAATAAACCCTTTAGCCTTATTTTTGGATTATTTAGCAATAGCCTTAGTCTTAACTAAAGCTAAATAAATAGCTTTAATTAAAATCTAACTAAACAAAATCATTTCTTAGCTTAATTTAAATTATTTATTAATAAGCTTTTTCTTAGAGAAGATAACAATAAGCTAAAGTTAATAAATAATATAAACCTTATTTAATATATAGCTTAAATTTTAACTAAAGTAAAGAAAATATATATAAATATTACCATTATTTTAATAATTAATAATTTAAATGTATAAATATTTATATTAAATCTTATTAATAAAAAAGGCTTATTAATAATATTTTTAGTTTAAAGTTAAATAAACTATTTCTTTAAATAAATATAACTATTATTAAACATATTATTATTAAAAAATTAAACTTATACCTTTATTTACCTTTAATTATAAAAATAAGTTCTATATTTTATTTTAAGAATATTTCTTAATAGGTTTTAGTTGCTTATATAGCTATGGTTAATATTATTTTACTTTTAAAATATGCCTATAAGAATTACAAAATAAAGAAATGTATATTTTAATATTATATTATTTTATTAAACTATTTAAATAATATTTATATTATATACTATTATAATAATAATAGTTATAAATATTTTCATAAACTTAATATGTTAAATATTAATTTTATATATTTTTATTAAGCTATATATTAATTATTATTCTAACTTCTTTATAATAAATATAAATAAGCACATAAAAATTACTAAATCATTTATAAAACATCCTACATCCTTTCTTTAGCCTATTAAAATTAAAAAGATTTGGTTAAAATTTAATAATAAAATATAACTTCTTAAAAAGTTATAATAAGTTTTTAGGATTATGTTTAAAGCAATTAATAATATTTTTATTTGTATGTTTATTATTATAAACTAATTAAAAGAGTTAAAGCATTAATATATTTATAACTTTATTTATTTAAATAGTTAAAAAGCACCTATAATTAACTTAAAAGTTACTTCCTTCTTAAAAAAGCTAAAATAATAAAATAATAATACTATTAAAAGTTATCCCTATAAGATTTAAAACAATAAAATAAAAGTGCCTTACTATATATATAAAGGGCTTCTTTCCTTAAATAAGTTTATAGTTCTTTATAAAATAACATTTTAAGGTTGTTTTCCCTTTTTTACTTAGTTAACTTTATTATATAAAGCTATTTCTTACTAAAAGGTAAGTAAATATAATATTTAAATAAAGTATATAATTATATAAATACATAATATATATATAAGAATATATGCAAATTATATAACCTTATATTAAGGTTATTCATATCGCTTAAATACATAATAAAAATGATTTGGCGGTTTGGCGGAACCTGTGATTTAGGCCATGGTATTATCTAGTCGGTTTTCTCGTCGTGCATCTCCGCCATATTCGCCGTGTTGATGGAAATCTACTCAGGATACTACCCCATGATAGTTCGCAACACACGCCATTCAACCTCTAAAAGGAAATCCTGAGAACAATTGAGCACGTTTCCAGGGGTCGTCCAACGGCTTGGCGTGCAGGGTACGAGCCCCCAGAGCGCCAATGACAACGTAGTGCTACTGTCGATTGAGGTAACAAGCCGTCCAAGACTCAAGCTTGATGGGCCGAACGGTCGGGTATGTATCCACATCGTCTGCATCCGCGATCATCTGGGTCTCAGTGACCCGCTCGATGGAGGGGGACAGAGGAACAAGGGGTTGTATTTTCGTTCTTACTAGAGGACTCGGACTTGTGGGCGCGGTCGCCGCCAAGTCACTGTTCCGACTGGATATCATGTCGACCTTCCCGAAAAGCTGAATCTTGCTCTTACAGTCTCATTCTCTCTTAAATTGTCGTCATCTGTTTGTCTTGGGTGTGTGGCAGAGACTCCAAGAGAAAACCATAAGAGACGGGAGGCACCAACCTTTCGCCGTTGGCGTTCACTAAATCAATTCCACACAGAGAAAATCCCCGTTCCCAATTGCGGGAAACAAGGTTCGCGCCATCCTCCGAGCCTACGGAACGGGAAGTTTATTTAATTTGCCGGCACATCTATTTAACCGCCAGCATGGATCATATGGATATGGGGAGTAGCAACGCTACATGCACACATGCGGTACGTATGATAAATTCATATCGAAGTCGACCCGACTGGGCGAACGCTGACATGGCGCAGATGACTTGGAACTGGAATACCATCGGTACATGTATGATGACTAGCTATTTACGATGAACATCTGGCATAGGCGATGAATCTGACAGAAATAATTCGCAGGCTTCCTTGCGGAATCATGGCAGATCCAAAACGAGGGCACGTTTGCGGCCTCTTGCATTGGAGTCTTCCTCCTCGTGATCTGCCTCGAGTTCGTTCGCCGGCTGGGCAAGGAATATGACAGCTTCATATTACGACAATTCCAACAGCATATAGCGGCGCAGGTCCGCGCATCGAAACTCGACGACTCCGAGGCGCCGACTCCAGGTCCTCAGACCTACACGTTCAGGGCGACGCCTTTGCAGCAGCTGATCCGCTCCGTTATCCATGCCGCCGCGTTTGGTATCGCGTATGTACTCATGCTAATAGCCATGGCTTTCAATGGTTATATCATAATCTGCATTATTATCGGCGCCGGTTTTGGGAAGTTCCTGTGCGACTGGATGATCACCAAGGTCGTGATTGGAGGCGAAAGCGAAGGTCGGTCAGGTAAAGGAACCGTTGGCTTGGAGGAGGCGTCAGTGTGCTGTGGTTAATAAGGCAGATTCGTATTAAGATACCCATTGCATAAGCAAGGCATTTTTGGGTATAGATTTGCTCAGCTGATGAATAGTGACTGGAGAATGACTTGTCGACGAGAAACCCGCCTTTTGAGATCCAGCCGATACGATATATGTCATCTGGTGGAAGGCTTCATATCCAAGTTCACTCATGATTGACGATTATATCTCAGACCTTTTACCTTCATTGAAATAGGGCAGTAGTCGTGATCATACGTAGTCCTCGTCAGTCTATATGTCATGTACGGTACAGTACGAAATGTCTGCTTGATGAGCCAAGGGGTGTCACAGAGCCCAACTACTTTCAGCTTGTATTGCTACCTACTCATGCCTGGTGGATCAGTTCTTTGCGTACAATACACCAGTCCCTAGATTACCAAGGCCTAACGCTGACAAAGGTGGATATCACATAACTTATTTTAAGTAATACCTTCCCGGATTCTAGGAAGCTTGGGCTGCCTAGGTAATTATAGGCGGTATAACTCTGTCTATGTTCGATGAGAACACGGTTCTGGTGCGGTTGGTCTGGGGACCGTTGGTCTCACAAAGGGGTACTACCAACTAGGAGGCGATGTACGAGTTGGTGTACAGGGACGTACGAATATATTGATTCTTCGCTACGGATATGACAGTTATTAAGATCTAACTGCACGAACAAGACATCGGCAGTCAACTAGTAAATTGGTATAGCCATCCCAGAATTCAACATATCCTATATCGGATCTCCTTAGCAAGTCTCTCGCCGCCATAGTATCAACGAGATGAACACCCGGTACTCCACCGTTGCCGTGTTTACCGGCGCATGACCAAAGCCAATCCTATTGTTCAAGCCGACACCCCGTTTTCATTTCCGGACAATATGATGGGGAGTATGACACTTTACTTCCCATCCCGACGCATACTACAGCGCTATTCCCGGGACTTCCTGAAAAAGACCTTTCAAGCTGTTGCTGCGCCTGCACGAGCCTCGACTCGAAGTGGACCATTACATATCCGAGTGTCCGAGAGAAGGCGTGAGAGCAGAGTGTGGCGGTGAAACGTCTGGCGATTCGGAATATACACTCGGTGGTTTGGAAGGACAGCCCGAGAAAGTCGCGAGTATGCTCCACGGTCAGATGCGGATCTATGAAATTTATAGATTGATACAATTGATTCGGTCGATCACAGCGATCCCATGTTCAAGGCACTAGTAGAAGAGGGAAACTCAACAAGAAAGACTCGTCTACATTCGGATCACTGGGAAACTATATGCGATCGTACAGTTAGTTATTGGCCGAGATTCGTCGCATCCTTGCGACTGTAGCGGATACCGTTACGTTGCAAGTAGTGATGCGAATGGAAGTTATTCGGAATCTCGCCGTCTTTAGCGGGGTCGGCTATCGTCTGCCGTGGTAGTTGCGGCTCTTGCTGCGGAGCTGGGGTATAAACGCGTCTGAATCCAATAATACGATAATACAATTGGCCAATCGCTGAGTATCACAAGACTATATGCCTCAGTACCGAGCGGAAGGTTCTCATTAGCTGCATGGTGCTTATTGTTGCCTTTAACTCTATTGCCGCGTCATGTCCTAGTCTAGTCTCTAGCCTCTAGTCTGTGGCCTGTACTTCGTAGTCTACGGCCGATCCATGACCGTTACTTGATGTCATCGGACGTATCCCGGCGCCGTCTATCGGGAAGCCGTCCTGACCCACAGCCCGTATAAAAGAACAACAATTCTACCAATGGACATTGGAATCTGCAGAGTATCATACACGGAACTCCTCATTGTAGACATTTAAAACTTCATATTACAGGCCCCTATTCACACTATTCACGCCATCATGAGCAACCCCGACAACCCCAACATCAGCCAGCGGAGCACGCCGCAGTGGGCGCTGTACCAGAGGGAGTCATTCTGGGCCCCCAACGAGGGAAAACATCCACCATTCAATACTCGTAAGAGATATTATATTCCCATGTATAACCACCTCACTCTAGCTAACACGACTCCGCAGACCCTGACAAGCTAAGGGAAACAGCTAAAGAGCGCCTCAGCCAATCCGGATGGTAGGCATTCCAGCTTCTCAATAGGGGCTCTAGGTATTGTCGAAGCACGTTCTCACAAAAGACTCACAGGCACTACGCATCCTGCAACGCAGGCCTGTCGTGGACGCACTACGCCAACCGCCAAGCTTTCTACCGGCACCAGATCGTCCCGCGCATGCTAGTCGACACCAGCAAGCGGGACACAGCGACCACCATCTTCGGGCACCGGGTCTCCGCTCCCATCGGCTTCGCCCCCATCGGCATCAACCGGATCTACCACCCGACGGGCGAACTCTCGCCGGCAAAAGTAGCCGGGGAGCTCGGCCTGCTGTACTGCCTCAGCTCCGCCGGCAGCTACAGCATCGAGGACGTGGCGCGCGCCAACGGCGACGGCAGCCCGCGCTTCTACCAGCTGTACTGGAGCCCGGACGACGCCGTGACGCTGTCGATGCTGCGGCGCGCCGCGGAGAACGGGTACTCGGCGTGCGTGCTGACGACGGACACGTGGCAGCTGGGGTGGCGGCACGACGACGTCGCGCACGGCAACTACGCATTCTACCACGAGCACGGCGCCGGGGACCTCGGGCTCAACGACCCGGCGTTCCTGAAGCGCCTCGATGAGGCGAGGCTCGACCCGCGGGACCCCAGGGACAAGTTCCGCGTCGGCGCGGATTGGATCGACAAGCATATCTGGCACGGGCAGTCGTTCTCGTGGGACCGCTTGCCCTGGCTCATGGAGAACTGGCGGAGGTTGAGCGGGGGCAAGCCGTTTGCGATTAAGGGCATACAGAGCGTGGCCGATGCCAAGAAGGCGGCCGAGATGGGCGTTGATGGCATTGTGGTTTCGAATCATGCGGGCCGGCAGGTCGATGGTGCGGTGGCGAGTTTGGACGCCCTGGAGAAGGTTGCGGACGCGGTTGGGGATAAGATATACGTGAGTACCTTATATGCCCCGAGCGCTAGGAGGAATACTAACGGTTGACGCTACAGATTATGTACGACTCGGGCATCCGCGGTGGAGCCGACGTCTTCAAGGCGCTGGCGCTTGGGGCCAAGTTCGTGTTCGTCGGCCGCCTGTGGGTGTACGCCCTGGGTTCTGGCGGCGAGGAGGGCGTGAGGCATGTGATGAAGAGTCTGCTGGCGGACTTTGACATCTTGATGAATGTGGCGGGATATCCCGACTTGAAGGATATCAATCGTGACGCGCTTGACTCTATGCCCAAGGGTGCTTATTTTCCGAGCACGGCGGACATGGCTTGAGCATTAGAATCCACGGACGCTTATGTCCTGCGGGTTAGTCACTGCGCAAGTTATCATATGAGATCACAGGGCGAAGAAGAGCCGAAGAAGTTCTACAAAGGGAATATTGATGTCTCCGTCAGGTAGTTTGATAGTTTTTGAGCGAACGTAAAGTGTCCTTCACGGTCCAAGTCGATTGCATTTCGTATATACATGTCCATCTCCAAGTCCCGCCTCATAACCCTCGACCCTGCTTTAGCCAGTAACGTTAAAGTAGTTCGCCGCGATAGGGTCCTCCAATCCTGCTGCGGTGATAAAACTCGGGACATTGAAGCCCACCTTCTGGCTCTGCAGCATCTGGTTGGCTGCAGCGGGAATCTGCCAGTTTTCGGGCTGCTCCCAAAGCAGGTTCGTATATCTGTGCGGGTGCGGCGGCGACTCTGGCTGCGGTGCCGGCGCGAACCATGCCACGGGCCCGGTGGCTGTAGACGTGAGGGTGGTGATACCGTCGGCTGATGCGGCGCCGCTGGCCTTGAAGTCTCGGATTACGGTATGGAGATAGGTGGCTGGTTGACCCTGCTTGGGATTCACGAAATTGGTGGAGCTATGATTCACGAGATTAGCTAGAGAAACGCAAGGGTCGCGTTCTTGAGGTTTCAGGTGAAGTCATACGCGTCGAGGTCTGCGATCAATATTAGCCAAGTCGCTTCTTTTTACTTGAGGGGCGAAGGGAGTCGAAACTCACCGATCAACATCCATAGGTAGGTTCCGCTTGCAGTTCCGTTCAATCCGATGGTCGGCTGTCTCGACGTCTCGGTCTTTTGCAGTGCCAGACCGGGAGTCACGGACTTGGTGCCAAAGGTGACTTCGAGTTTCTGGGTGACTACAGGGGTGAAGCCTTCCGGCGTCTGGGCGGCGGACACGCTAGCGAGCGCGAGCGCTGACAAGATAGTCGAGCCCTTCATCTTAAATATTGACGTAGATAGAAATAACCTAATCCTTTACATGAAGCGTCGATCAGCCTCGTCGGTGCAAACTCCCAGGACCCGGGTCAGGTATATATACTTATAAGTCCGGCCACCAAATGGTAGGCCTTGCGCAATGGCTTGAGCGGAACACCTTTACCAGGCTCAGGGGCAGGTAATCTACTCTATGCCAATGCCAACACCGTTTGGTTTATATAAGCTCGATGGCTAAATAGGGGATTTTCCTGATCGAGCACGGTCGACTCTCGTGCATTGTCAATCTTCCGGCTTGGCGAATTAGGTAGAGGCATTGCCTCTTACGCGGGTGCCCCGCAAATCGATGGCAGTTAGATGTACGATGGCCTAGATTTCGATACTCGTTGCCGATCACTTTAATGACATGATTAGCATTGTCTCGCAGTCTAGTGTAGGAAGATCTTGTGCTGGGTGGTTCACATGAAGCTGCGTAGAGGTTACCCCTGAATATAGTTATTAGAGTCGTTGATTAGCTAGCTAGCTACCTAGGTATTTAGGTACATCCGACTATGAGGCTCAGGCAAACAGATCCTAGCGTTGGTCAGTCCAAACTGAGACCTTGACTAGGTACCTAACCTAACCTGTTGAAGCAATCGAGCGTCGACTATCAAAGGCCAATGGTCATTAAGGAGACGGGATCCCCGTCCTAAAGTACACAAATGTAAGTAGACTGAGACCGTTCCCTCCAAAGAGGTACTCATCAGAATCGAGTCAACATCGTCAAAAGAAAAAGCAGAAAACAGCGCAAATCATCGATAGTCCTTCGATAGTCCTCCCTGATGCTGGCAGAACACGTAGTGTTGTAAGAATCCTTAATAGTCACCCCTAATTCCGAAGCCTCCTATTCCACCGTACAATAACGAGAGGCGGCGCTTCATTCACGTTGCTCAGCTGCCCTTGCCTCAAGTCGCTTCTTGCGGAGAATTCCCAGCTTTTTAGCCAGGCGCCGGAGGAGGGCAAGCCTGTGCTGGTGCCGGTTCATCACCATGCTCCTGCGGGTCCGGTTCACCCAGGCCGCCTTGCCCATCAATGCTTTCTTGGCCCGGCGCGAACGGAGCTTCTTGCCGACGCTCAACATGCCCAACTTCCTGGCCTTCCACTCCTTGGCGGTCTTGGGGCCTCGTCGGCGAGCCTCGGCTCTCTGGCGGCGTCGTCGCTCTGCTCGCTTCGCTGACTTCTTCTTTCTCTGGCGCTCCTGGGCGGTCATCGGGGCGTTGGGCGGGGCGGCGGCTGAGGTGGAGGCCTCGGGCTTTTCTTCTCGGGTGGATGCTTGTCCTGCCGTGGTGGCAGTGGTTGTCTTGGCCGGTGCTTCTGGGTTAGGAGCGCTGGGTGTGGCTTCTGTAGTGGCTTCTTCCTGCGCGGGCGCAGAAGAGGCAGACGCAGAAGGGCCAGACGCAGAAGGGCCAGGCGCAGAAGGGCCAGGCGCAGAAGGGCCAGGCGCAGAAGGGCCAGGCGGAAAAAAGATAGTCGCAGAAGGGTTAGCCGCAGAATCTCCTGGTGAAATAAACGCTTCGGCAAATGCAGCTGGGTGAGGAGCGTTGCACATGAAACGTATTCTGATTTCCCCCGGCGCCGACGTAGATGAGGAAGCCGCAGATGTTCCTTCCGAAGCAGGGACTTGAGCTGAAGTGGATGCGGTAGTAGGGGCATTAGGTATCAGCACTACTCTAGGCATCATACGGACTGCTCTCGTGGCAGTCGCCCCGGACGCGGCTGTTGGCATAGCATGCTCGGCTGCTGTCGTGGCGGTCGCCCCAGATGCGGCCGTTGGGATAGCATGCTCAGCTGCCGCCGCTGGAGTGTTGGTATTGGATGGACCCGCGGATCCACGAATCGCAGCTGCTTCTGCGAAGATTCTCGTTGCGAATTCCGGGGGAAAATCGAACGGAATCTGTGTTGTGGAAGCACCCGCTTCGTGTTCTCCTGTTAGACCCGACGCCGTAGTCACGCGCCACTTTAATCCATCCGGGGTATGCGCGGGTACAATCACTAGCTTGTCACCATCAACTGGCAAAGTTCCCAGTGCAGAAGGAAGCTGGGTTGATCCACTCGCTGTCGGTCCTGCTGCATGAGCTTCGTGGGGTGCTGGTGCATTAGGGGCTTCCGGTGCTTTAGATGCTTCTGGTGCTTTAGAGGCTTCTGGGACTTTAGAGGCTTCGGCCCTTGCGGAGGTGCTGGCCGTTCCAGTCTTAACCTGGCGCAATTTCATCGCATTGGCAGAAGCATTGGCCTTGTGTGGTCGTTGCGTGTAAATCTTAGATTTTCCCTTGTCCGCCTTCGGTGCTTCCGCAGAGGGGGCAGCGTACGCTGTTAGTCCTGGTACAGGAACTTCAACTTCAGCCTTCATTCTCTCGTTAAGGGCTCGAAGCGGCCGAAGCAATGCCGAAGGAGCCCCCCTGGCCTCCAAGATTGGAATGAGAACGTCCAACGGAAATGGAAATTGTGCCAAGGTGGAGATATCAGCTTGGCCTTCCAGAAATTTAAAGACGGCGGAGGCATGCGCAATTGGATTGTACCCGGCAGGATTGACAACTTCCTTATCGGGAGAGTATTTGTCAATGAAACGGTAGTCATCAGCGAGTTTGTCACTGTCACTGGCAGCGTTGTCATCGGCAGGGGATTTGCCTTTGGCAACGTTGTCGTCGGCAGCGTTGTCATCGGCAGGGGATTTGCCTTTGGCAACGTTGTCGTCGGCAGGGGGCTTGTCGTCGGCAGCGTTGTCATCGGTAGGGGGCTTGTCGTCGGCAGCGTTATCATCGGTAGGGGCTGGATCACTGGGCAATCCCTTGAAGTGAAGGGTAAACTCATTGCTGACAACCTTCGCCAGATCCTCGAGTCCTTGCTCCTTGAGAACTTGTGGGTTCATCTCTCTGGTCTGAGGTGTCATTGGGTCTGCGGCTGATTTGGCCGTCTCCTCGTAGTCGGCGGCATCGCGTTCAGACTGCAAGCGGATATTCTTGAGGGCTTCGAGTGTCTCTTGCATTTTTTGCAAATCGATCTCTAGCAACTCCCTCATCATCTTTTGGAGTTTCTCGCCATGCTCCTTGACGCGCTGGTCATGCTCGTAAAGGCTGTCTCTGTATTCGGCAGCTTCGTCAATTATCTCCTCAACGTTGATCTTCTCGGGATCTTCCTTGTCGCGACTCGCGTTACTGGCATCGGGAATGCCGCTCTCTTGCGGCTCGAAGTATTCATTTGCATCTTCGAACACGTCCTGTGAGCTGTGACTGTCATCTGAAGCCTCGGACGCCATGATGGGTGGCGTGTTCTGCAAATCCGATGCAGTGGTTGTGAACACAAAAGTTTGGTTTTACCTTGTTGAGTTTGTGAAGATGTAGATGAGAGGTAGGTATCTAAGGTGTCTGAGTGGGGAGGAAACAGAATAAGTAGCCTGGTGAGGTCCTGCTCCGGTGTAAATTAGGAGTGTGGTTGCAGGGGGCGATATAATCGTCAGTTCTTCGTGGCTAGAAGTTGAGGGAGTCGAGAAGGAGAGAGACTTGACTAGATGCCTTCCCTACGTATTTGGTAGCCATTAATCAAGATTCCCGATATGTCAAGGAAGAGTGTAGGTGGGACAATGGGGTGAGTTGCATGAAGCACTGGAGTGACTTGCTTGTAATTGCTGTTCAATCAACTTTGTTTACGGACGACTATCCGGACAGATGTTTCCCAAACCCCTTTGGACGCTAGTTCACGATGTTGTACGGCTGGTAGCAAATTGTTTTTCACGCCGGAATAGCAACGATTGCACATCGATTATGAGCGTCGTAGAATATTGGCGAATAGTCTCAACCTAGGGTAGGTACCTACCATTGGTAGAGCATTTCGGTATTTCAGCCTTGGATGTCCTCATTATAAAGAGTCTCAAGGACAACTATGAAGTCCTGTCTTGTGTTAGCTTACCTATGGGATGGACGACTGACAATGTTTCCTACTAACTTCGAAGAGAAAATAGATGCAGATATGGCTGGAAACATGCTTAGGAAGGAGGAACAATTCATGGCAACTTGAGCAAAAACCATGAGACACCATGTAACTAGAGAGCTGCCAAGGACTATAACATATATACAGACATTTCTATGTGGAATTTGAGCAAAATCCGCTAATGATATACCTTTCGAGAACCTAGTCCAAACGCCAGTGACCTATGCAATAATAACCAGAATAATGTCCCCTTTGAGGTCGGCTATCATAATATTGAGCATTGCAGCTTGATTAATCCGATGAAGATCAATGGGCAACTCCATCACTATTTTTGCCAATAGTGCTAGGGCTGTTAAGACCGCTGTCACTTTCTCTCGTTCCTCTCACAGCGTCATCCTCGTCATCGCTCATTAAGCCCTCAAGCTCGAACTCCTGAGCGTCCCTCACAGGGATATTTCCGTTGACGCGGGGCCCTAATCGGCCGTTCGCGACCTCTTTATTAGAAAGCGCGGGGGTGCTGTTGCGGTCGTATATACCGAGAAGAACATTGACAAAGAGGAAGACTAGGAAGGCAAGCGAGTACAATATCAAGATATAGGCGACATGATCCATGCCCGAAGAAGCGACGAGAGACATTTGCTCTTCGGTGGCACCCATGAATAAAAATCCAGAGGCATAAAGCAACTTTGAAATTCATTAGCAAGACAACACGTCAAGATACGTCGAATTTGGCGACTCACAAAAACGGGGACGTATTGGAAGCTGCTTGTTTCGCGGCCTTCCTCGGAGACGCCGGGGCGATCTCGGAGTACAAACGATATCTCAATGATGCGCGTGGCACCAGCAGCCATGAGAGTGTATCCAAACATTTTGTGGGTTTCGGCGCTGATCATCAGATCTTGGGGATGAGCGCTCATGGCCCAGCCGGTGATCAAAATGACGAATCCAGGGATGAAGTTGCGCTGGGGCCGGCCATCTCGATCCTTGCTCAGCCAAACCCCGGCTAGGCCTGCACACCACCATATGACACCCATAGTAGTATGCTGCCAGTCGTTCTTCACCCATGCGGTTCCCCATCGGTGCTCAGTGAAGGTATTGACCATCCCCCAAGCGGCGATAACGGCGGAATCGAAGAACTCCTGCGACCGCCCAGTTCGCCTGAGCCACAGCTGTCCTACCAATAACAGAATCGTCAAGAGTATGCCGTAGGCGATGAAGGCGCTCCCCATGATAAAATGCGCTAGGCATTGACCAATGTGGTCGCCCTGGCAAAAGCCGAGGGCGGTGATGCCGCCGAACAGCATTTGCGTCCAAGAGAGCACGGGCAAGGCCTTCCCAACAATACCATGTCCTATCTTGACGAATCGCCGAATCTTTCCATTGATACCCTTTTCGAGATGCAACTTGAGGTAGATACCCATGAGGATCTGGGCAAAGAGGAGTAGGGAAATCGGCGATGCGAATTTGGAATGAACGTTATTATGTCGGAATTCGCGGCCGCCATGCATATGGCCCAGGGCGTATCCGAGAATTGCCAGCGCGGTGCCAACAACTTGAACAGGGACGTGCCATCGCGACTTGACGATCTACAGATAGGAATGGCTTCGGGTTAGAGTTCAGATCGATTGGGGGGTAAAGAGCACGGAATGCATACCCCGAGCACCATACCCAAGGGGAAAATAACACCCCAAGCGAACATCTGAACGAAGATATGAACCCATAGCGTCGTGTCCTATAGAAACCATCAGTTCCGGCGCTTCCGCCATGGCCCGTTGAGTCCTATCTAGCCAAAACATACAATCGGCTCAACCGAAATCGCCTGTCCCTCCTCGATATGGGTAGAGCTGTGGTCGTGCGCGGAAGCCATCGGTAAAGCAGCTAGAGCTAGCAAAAGAGTAGGTAAAGAAGAGGAAGCCATCATGATCTTCCTATCGAGCCACCGTCTAGCCATCGTACGTCTCGGAGCAGGGCTTCTGGGTCCCAGGCTGGGTCGTCGGGATCGAACCCCTGAAGCGACGTGTTTCGACTGTCGAGACGAGGTGTCGAGGAGGAATTCTAAAAGCAGATTCGCAGTATAGTAGGATACAAGTCGAACTAATCTTCAATTACAATAATTACAACACATACAGACATATTGTTAGATAGCCGTCTCGAAGATGAAGAGGGGAAGAAATCGCAGAATGTTGATCTCGGCGATCTTGTAGCATCAATTTTCGGGGCGCGACACGAACCCGGTCCCCGTTCTTTCTAACGATTAACCTAGAGGATACTTGTGCTTTACGATGAACGCCTCCCTTCATTTGGTTAAATCCTATGTACCACATTGTACATGCCTTACGTAACCTGCTAGCCGGGAACTGTGGATAACTGCATGTAACAGCAATCCGTCCTCAGCTAGTGCCAGGTTTGCATAATACCTAGAATGAAATCTCGATGTCCTGATAGGCTACTGGCTTATCCACCTACTGTCCCTCGCTGTAGCTCCACTTTTACGGCTTCGTAATCCGAATTTATTTTCATCTCGATGCCACTTTCGGCGTTCAATCTCACGATAGCGAACACACGACAATACCTTTATGTAGACGTCCTCTCTCGTCGTTCCGTAAATGCTCCACGACATTTAGCAAAATGTCGAGATTAGTTCTACGTGGCCAGAGATAATTTTATATACTATTAGGTTAATTTCAACCCTCCGAATGGCTTCCCTTGCTTCATAGCGATGTATTATTCCTCAATCCGTCGCATTACAAGAGATCTGATCGGATCTGATATGACTCGACTCGGATTGCACGTTAGTTGACAAAACATTGTTTAATGTTGTTCAATTGACTTGCAGAGTCCTACGGATTGTGAAGCGACCACCAGCGTGTCCTGTCGAGCTCAATTTCCCTCTCGTTGGTATCCTAGAATAAAAAAAAGAGAAGAAAACGATTATGGGATATCTCATCCTCATCCCAACCCAAGCACGCTAACAACCAACAAGTTTGACCAGCCAATAATATTAATCCCATCGCGCCGGCCAGGTAGCAACATGGAAGAACGGAGACCCTACAGTACCTAGACATGATCTACCGCTACGTTAACCGCCACCTTAACCGCTACCCTCGTTATTCTTCATGTCCAAGCAGATGCACATGGCCACGATAATAGCCATGTCGACGTTGGGCGCAATGGCAACATTGTACGTCTGCTGCCCACCGAGGAATTCTCGCGCGTTCCAGCGGTCGCGGTAAATCGACGCAACGGTCTGTCCGGAGGCCTCGTCTTTGATCTCCGCCCCGGTGTCCGTGAAGTCGCCCTCCATTATCAGCTCTTCCTGCTGACCCGTCGGCGAGGTGAAGTGGCCGATGAATTTGGAGCCGACCACTGTGTTCTTAGTCAATTACTTGGACAATTCGAAGCATGAACCATGGATTCAAGCCATAGCGGATTATGGCGGGGTAACCGGTCGGACAAGTAGACTTACACTTGAATTTACTCCGCACCTCAAAGATCTCCTCGCCGTTAGGATTCTCGGCGTAGTAAATTGTGTGGATGGTAAGGTGCTTCTTTCGGATGGAGAACAGGAGGTTGCCGCCCATGTCCATGACGTTCATGCGGCCAGAGAGCGAAAGGGACTCGCCCTTGACTTTGAAGATGGGCTGGCCATTGGCGAGCGTAATGTCGAAGCTGTTTCCCGATAGTGACACGACCTTTTCCTTTATGATCAACGTCTCGCTCTGCCTCGCGATGAAGGGAGAAAAGATGCCCAGCGGCCGGGGAAAGGGATGGAGTTGCGGCGGTTGTCCCATGTTGTAAGCGTGTGTGATTTAATGGAAGACGATGACTGGATCGTATAGGTACGTTCAAGATGCGGTCTTCGTTTTCTTGCGAGACTAGGAGATTGAGTTTGGATATGTAGGACTGGACTCTGGGATCTCGTCGCAACTATATAATATTTTATACCTCAGTAAAGAACAGCATGATGGATCTATGGAGAGCTATAAATTGCTGATACGTCCCTCGAGACCCGTAGGATTTGCGATGCCTTTGTCCCGCAGCTATAACTCAGCCACCCAATGACAACTGAGATGAACGTCAGCGCCCCTGTCGGCCTACTGATGAAGACCCCCTAAATCTGGCCAAGCGCCCATCAGCCGCTGCAGCTATACCTGTGCAGCTGAGAGTTGTCCCACTTCTAGGGCTACGGCATCTCGGCTGGTACCGTCGAGACGATCAATATGATTCAACATGATAAGTGTATCAGCCACCGTGTTCCGCTCAGGTTTTAATTATTGGATGATGTCCAGAAGGCCAGCTTTTTATTTCAATTGCTGACGCTATACACTCTGGCATAGGTATATACAAGTCATGTACATGTATAAGATGTAGTCCTAGAACCCCACTAACGCGGAAGACCATAGCTGCGGTCTCGCGCCAAGACGATCGTCTCAATCGCGCCTGGTGTGACATACGGCGATGCAGGAATACGGCGTATTGGGATACGGTAGCATTCCGTTAGATACCGATATGGGGGAATTGGCCCGTCAGAACCAATATTCTCAATGTGAAGGTAGTCAGGTTGGTGCCCTACCATCACCTTGTTGATCTTTTCTATACGAAAAACCGTACAAACATTTGAGGCCTCCATAACCTTCTGTCGCATTGGGAACTTAATTGGTACCACATACACCCTCAGTTCCAACATGTTTGAGCATTTCAAACTACGACATATCCTACCGTTCTTCGTCGCTTGCTCGACGACCTTTGGCGGATTGTGGCCCATCTTCGACGCGAGAGCCGCCATGCTCGAATTCGGCTTTCCAGAGTTCATCGCCAACTCACCTGCGACGTATCCGGTCATGGTGTCCCAATCAGTTCGCACCAGCGCTCTGGGTCTGATCATGCTTATCTTCTATTCGCGAAACAAGCTCGCGGAGGTTGATACGGTAATGGCCGTCATGGGCACCTACATCGGCTTTATGGATGGCTACGTGCTCTGGGTTGACAGTCCGAGCAAGGCTGTTTTCCGCCTCATTGCCGGGCTGATGATCGGCGCATGGGGACTTGCTGGTATGACGAGAGGGCGTCGTTGATCTCTTCTCATCGTTGTCGACTCTGGTTTACCCTATCACTCTCCGGCTAGCTCACTCTCACCCTTCGAATGCATTGTAGCTACCTCCCCGAGTAGTCCCTATGATCCAGCCTCAAGCTTAGGTATTGATGATGGACGTCGTCGACCTGAAAATCTTTCTAGTCGCATGACGAGACACCGAGAGTCATCCCTATGACTCCCAGGTGCCGGATGGGAGCTGGTCGGCTAGGAAGAAGTATTGGGGAAAGAGCCATATCTGCACTAGCGCCACGGATATGGGCTTTCCGAACCATAGACACCCAAGCACTATCATAGATGGACTGACTCATTGAGCCAAAGCCGTGGGGAGATTTTCTATTATACGTGACGTCCAATCCTCAAAGATACTCTCTACCATTGCTCCGAAATAATCCCATACTCTCTTCGTCCCGGTCGCAGCCTGTAGACACCCTTCCTCTTCCGCCTCTACGCCAATCGCCTCATCCCATGCGCTTCATTCTACTTTGTATTTTCGGCGTTAAGTCAGAGTGCTAATTAGAAAGGGCTTGAAAGCAGCCCATTGCTTGTGATGGACCGAATCCAGACGCAGCAAGGCGGCGTCGAAGAGGAATGTGGGGACCAAATGCCGTAGAACCAACAACTTGTAGCAGCGAAGGATACAAATAATCCGAGTCAGCCGGCCAACTCATGTACCTAAGTGATGAAAAAATAAATAAATAGGCATTTTCAATGAAAGGGACAAGTGACAGGCTTAAACTACTGGAAGTGCGCCCTTTTGATACTTGCAAGCCGTTGTCCTACTCCTAGACTGGCGACGGCAGATTCGTCTCTTATCAATACTGCCGTTCACTCACTTCTTTCCATCATGGTGAAGCCAATCCGTGTCTGGGTGACTCGTATGTGACGTCTCTCAGATCATAGGAAGCAAGTTGCTAACAAAGGGGGTCGCAGCTCCTGGTTCCAATTCCTGGAAGGTAACGATATCCACGTCGCGGACTTTCGCCCAGCTATAGTATTCTAATACCAGGTTTCGCCCGCTTAGGTTATCTTCCTCCTTGAGGAGCTTGGCCTTCCCTACGAAGTCGAATCGCTCAAGTTCGAGAATATCAAGAAGAAGCCGTTTACAGACATCAATCCAAATGGCCGAGTTCCCGGTATTTGTCCATATTACTGAAAACCTAGTCTTGTTGGATCCAAGTAACTGACTACGCCCCAGCCATCGAAGACCCGAACACGGATATCACGCTATGGGAGACAGGTGCTATTATTCAGTACATCATAGCGAAATACGATACTGAGCATGTGTTGAGCTATAATACGTTCAAGGAGCAGAACCTCTGCAACCAGTGGCTCATGTTCCAAGTCAGCGGTCAAGGCCCCTATTACGGACAGTGCACTTGGTGAGGACCATCAAGAACTGGCAAAAGCCATGCTTAGCTGACCTCATGAAGGTTCACCTATCTGCACAAAGAGAAGATCCCTTCCGCTATCGAGCGCTACACAAACGAGGTCAGGAGGGTTCTCGGCGTACTCGAAGGCGTCCTCGCTATCACACCTGAACCTCGGTGGCTGGTTGGTGACCGCATGACGTTTGCGGATATGGCCTTCGTGCCGTGGAACAACCGTCTAGAGTTGCTCCTGAGTGTGCCCGAGGAGAAGAAGTGGGAAGGATTTCCACACGTGCAGGCTTGGCACGAGAGTATGACTAGGAGGCCGTCGTGGATCAAGTCTATGGAGGTTCGTGCGCGTCTTATGGACGAGCAGGGCCTCGACTGGAATGGCATGCCTAAGGGTACCACGAGCTTTCATGAATATCAGGAGAGTATCGCGGCCGCAGACAATGCTGCGGGAAAGGTTTGAGTTGTAGCCCTGCTGGGTGAAGGTTCATACCTAGGTAGGTACCTAATGTATTCAAATATAGCACTGCATATGCCATATGGACGAACCTAGTAGACCTCGGCCCGCGCGCCTTACACAGCTCACTTTCCGGTCGAGACAGATTACACAAGGATCCGTGTGTAGTATTGTGAATTGAATGAATCGATCCCTATGCTCGAAGCAGCAATTGTGGTTGTAGAAAGGTACATAGAAATAGAAGACATACAGGGGACCTATGTAGATATTTGCTGGCTGGTCCCCCGCAGCTCGGAGTGGGGGTAAAGGGAGGAGCTTGGCAACGGAGACCTCAGCGATCTCAGTCTCGCTTAACTCCTACGTGGAAATACAATGCATCAGAGAATATGTCAATGGAAGAACCATCAAAGTTACAGGCTCTACCGAACCTGAGACATACTTCTAAGTCTTCCAGGGGAGGTAGGCTACTTATCCTAGGGCTTTTGTTCTTCAGTGTTGTATGGATATGGCTATCCCGAAATGCGGAGCCGAACCTACACCAAATTCAAAAGTGCGCTATCGAGAATCTCCACGCTGACACCTCTTTTCTCGATAAGGCATCACCTATTAGCAAAGTTGAATTCCTAGAGAGGAGAGACCGCCTCGCTGAAGCTCTAGTCACGTCCGATGTCGATGCTTTCGTGCTCGAGCCAGGCTACACATTTCAGTAGGACCATGCCAATCCCTACGAAGTCGTCTTTTTTTTTTTCTGACGCGAAGACCATACTAGATACTATGGGAACACCTCACAAAGTGACTGGGAGCCGTGGGAGCCGGAAGAAAGACCGTTCCTGATGCTAATCTTGCCCCTGAGCTCGGAGTCCGGGGTCGTTTCCGCCAAGACGGCTTTCCTCGCTCCACATTTTGAAGAAGGCCGGGTCCGCATGCTCGGGATTCCTTCCCGTGAGCCCGAGCTAGAAATTGTGACATGGGAAGAACACTGGGATCCTTACGCTACGTTGCTCAAGTCGCGTCTCTTCGCCGATCCTGAAGCTAGGGGTCGCAGGAAAAGACCTAGACTCATGGTAGATGAAGAGATGCGGGATTTCATTGCTCGCGGTCTAGCAAATGCCGGGTTCGAGACACTTGGGTTGAGCCCGGAAGTAGAACTGGTAAGACAGATCAAAAGTGCCGCCGAGGTAGAAGTGCTCCGCGCGGTCAATACTGGAACCGTAGCGGCAGTGCGGGCGATGCGCCCCTGTCTTGTCGCGGGTTTGACTGAAGATGAAGTGCGGGATATCCTCGATGCTGCGTTACTTTCCGTTGGGTTCAGTCTCTTCTTCAACATCGTTCTGTTCGAAGAAGACGGAGCTCTGCCGCACGGCGGCTTCGTGGTTGGCAAGAAAAAATTGACTCACGAGACCATGGTCGTGATCGATGTTGGGTAAGTAAACTCGCGAGAGGACTAGGCAAGGTATCTAATTACTCGTAGGGCTCACTATTTGGGATATTCATCCGACATCTGTCGTAGCTTCTTTATGGATCCGGAAACGAAAGGAAAGCATTTGTTCCTCGGCTCTTTCATAGGGGGAACGTGACTGCTCTCAAGACTTTTCAAAGCCCCTGGCGGTAACTCTGAATTACATGCCGAGAAGCTGAAAGTATGGGATATCGTGCTGGATGCTCAGACAGCCGCGGCTGCTGAATTCAAGCCCAATAATACTGCCGCGAACGTCGACCTTGCTGCCCGTAAGGTAATCGACGAAGCCGGATACGGTTATGCCTTCACGCATCGCCTCGGCCACGGGATTGGAATCAAAGGTACAAACCCACTACGATTCTGAATTGTCTCTCTAGTATCTATAGGTCGAGTCCTGACTTTCTCCTAGCGCATGAATCTCCGTACTTGAATAAGTGGAACACAAAAGCCATCCTCCAACAGGGGATGACTTTCACAAATGAACCTGGGGTCTATCTCGAAGGCAAATTTGGTGTTCGTCACGAAGACATCTACCTTGTGAAGGAACAAGGTGATGCGGAATTGCTGACTGGCCGTAGAGCCTTGGGGCCCTATGATCCTTGATGAGACTAGACAGAGAAGTGAGTAACCCGGCCTGAATGCGCCTCTCACCCATCACTCAACCTCATAAATAAGCCCTACATTCGGAGCTCTTTGGGCACATTCATGACGAGGACTCACCTGATACGCCTAGACGGGATACTCTGTAGAGCAGGTTGCCTGCTGATGTACCTTTTCTTTGAAACCGAATGAGGAGGATGGAAGGGAGAAGATAACATGAAGAACTTTAGGAGCCGACGCATAAAAGTGCTGTTGCATTCTCTTAAGAGAATAAGTCGAAATGCTTTTCACCATATGACTATTTCGAGTATATCGATATAGCGGTGTAAGCGAGCTTATGTAGCGGGTTTAGTAGGGCGATAAGCACCAAGACCTTCCATGTTCTGCTTAGCTTCGGGGGGCTGACAACTTGCACCTCGCCAATGATCGTCGCTCATCTCGGCTGGCCGGGTCGCATATCTGGGCAGGATAATACGACGCTGCATCTTGGGTCCTGCCTAATGGAACGATAAGAGCAATAGAAGCTGGTGATTGCACAATGCCGAGCCGGCTCTCCAATCGCTCTCCAATCGCTCTCCAATCGCTCTCCAATCGCTCTCCTATCGCCCTCCAGTCGCCCTCCCAAGTATATGAGCGTCGCCACCGCTCCAGCTATGCAGTAATTCCTGTTAAGTGGACGTCCAGCCCGAACTATTCTCAAGTCTCAAGGCAATTAGCTTGACCAGCTGTTTCGTAGGTAGCCACTATGGTTCGATACGGTGCTGTCGCCGGCTTGCTGGCCCTTGTCTCTGCGGTCCAGGCAATTCAGAAGCATCCCTTGCCTATTAGTGAGCTCGCAAAACAGGTATACCGACTTTCTGTTGGGTTCATATGCCATTGAGCCAGAGAGCCGGGAACTAATAAAGACACTCGCGATAGATTACGAGCAGAGACGCCCACGGAGCCCTTAGCACCAGAGATATCGACCCCCAAGCCCTTTACCCCGAGCACAACCTCTCGACGCCAATTGACCACTTCCACAACGATTCCACATACGAACCGCATTCCAGTGACACATTCAATCTGCGGTATTGGTTCGACGCGCAATACTACAAGCCGGGTGGTCCAGTTATTGTTCTTGCGGGCGGAGAGACAAGCGGCTCCGACCGCCTACCTTACTTGCAGAAGGGCATCGTATACCAACTTGCTAAAGCCACAAATGGCCTTGGAGTCATTCTCGAGCATAGATACTATGGAAAGAGCATTCCCGTGCCGGACTTCAGTACCGAGAACCTACGCTTCTTGACCACGGACCAGGCCCTCGCTGATACAGCTTACTTCGCCCAGAATGTCAAATTCCCCGGTCTAGAGGACGTGGACTTGAGCCCCGGGAAGACGCCTTGGATCGCTTACGGTGGCAGCTACGCTGGGGCTTTCGTCGCTTTTCTGCGAGTTTTGTATCCGGATGTGTACTATGGTGCTATCTCCTCGTCCGGCGTGCCTGAGGCGATCTGGGACTACTGGAAGTACTTTGAAGCCGCTGCCACATATGGCCCGCCTGCGTGTGTCGAGACTACCCAGAAGCTCACACACATCATCGACAATATCCTTATTGGCAAGGCCAACTCGGACTACGTTGGGAAGCTCAAGGCGGCTTTTGGCCTGCCTAATGTGACCTACGATAACGACTTCGCCAGTGCTATCAATGGAGGCATCTATGGTCTGCAGAGCCTGAACTGGGATCCCACGCAGAGCAGCGACAGCTTCTTCGTCTACTGCAGTAACGTCTCTTCCGACTCAGTGATATACCCTGCCACGGAGGCGCGGAGGGCTTCGGTAGAGGAGCTGATCAAAGTTGGCGGTTACGAAGATGAGCTGGATACCCTCGCGAACCGATTCTTGAACTATATTGGCTATGTCAACTTGACTTCGGTCTCTAGATGTTCCGGCTCGCAAGATGAGTGTTTCTCTACGCACGATTCGGACTTCTACGCGCAGGATGACATCAGCCAGAGCTGGCGACTATGGCAATACCAGGTCTGTACTCAGTAAGTCTCAAGCTATCCACTTTCATGGTGAGTTAAGTGCTGACAGCGTACTTAGATGGGGTTACCTTCAAACTGGAAGCGGTGTGCCTGAGGACCAACTCCCTTTAATCTCGCGTACAATTGACGTCGATTACTCGGCCCTCATATGCCGTGAGGCCTTCAACCTAACTAAGCCAGCCGATGTGGAATACATAAATCGGCTGGGTGGGTACAACATCAGCTACCCTAGACTGGCGTTCATCGACGGCGAATGGGATCCGTGGCGCGCCGCGGGTGTCCACGCTATTGGACTACCCGAGCGAACTAGCACTCCTAGCGAGCCTTACATTCTGATTGCTGTAAGTACGCCAAGCTCATCCGATAATCTGTACTAACCGTATACCAGCATGCCGTTCACCATTGGGACGAGAACGGTCTCTTCCCTAATGAGACGACTCCGGACCTCCCACCGGCACCCGTCGCGGACGCCCAGAAGCAGATCGCGACGTTTGTGCAAGGATGGGTGCAAGAGTTTACGGGTAAATATTAGGAGCAGTTGCCTGTGATTGCAATTGGTTGCTGTGAGATACTGACAGAAGTAGTAGATGCCGTAACGAGGTCGAATGAGCTATAACATACCTATAATAAACGTAATATGGAATAGACTCTGAATTATGTCAAGTTTTAGCTTCCATATTTCCGTACCAATTCTCGCGATACTTGCTCAGTCACGTCCAAAATCCCCCTGTTCATGCCGTTGACAGGATGAAACCCACCGGACTCCTATATTCATGGCCTCTTCCTCAAAAGCCGCAGAACCTAGGCAGGATCTATTTTAAGCCATGCAAGTATTATACATCCGACACGAGCTTTGCCTTGTTATCTTTACGAGAAGCAGGAGCGTGGGCAATTCGGCCAAAAGCCACTCGTTTGGCCTTGGCAGGTAGGATTTGCCGCACGTCTTCCGATTGTACTGGATTAGAGTCCAATTTGAATCTTCGGACTAATATTAATGTCACCCAGGATATAAAGCAAGGGATAGCTTTCAAATATGCACAATTTTCAAAAGCTGTGATACTGCAGCTGGAGATGCCTTTACCGCCTACCTGCCCAGGTGGGCAATCATTTTTCATATGGACTTATTCTAATAGTGGACTCAGACATCTTGGCTCATGCGGGTGAAGTATACACTCGCAGCCCCAGCCCCAGCCTGCGGCGTACAATGAGGATCAATAGACACGTCAACCGGGCAGTGCCGGATGGCCAACTCAATCATCGGTCAAGGCTCTACTCACGGCTCCGAGTTTCACAAATCCTACATGCCGCTAGACCACAATTCCAGGCTTCGGGTTTTGTCTTTATACACGCTGGCCCTTAAGAAAATAATAACTGTTATTGAAGCTAGGTACATATGCTGCCTAGGACTATTCACGGTATGTACAAGTAACGAACGTCCAGGGTAATTCCTTCATAACACCAAGGTATTTCCAACTGACAAGCACAATGCCGGGGGGGATATCTTGAAGGATAACCGGAACTCCGACCAACGAATCATAAAATTTTTTCCAATAGCGCATCCCTTGCTAAGCATACGGTCCGCCTGTTAGCTAGGCTAACGAAACGACCTTGCCGTAAGGGGTGCCGCGCTCGTAAACGGCAATGACGTCGTTGGTGTCTCGTTGGAAGAGCCCGGGCCAGTACGAGCTCTGCGCTGACAGATCGAACGTCTGAGTCGTCCACGTCAGCTGGCCGTTGCGAAGCTGCGTCGAGAATATCATCTTGATGTCGGCCTTGTTGGGCCAGGCCAGCTCGCTCACAGCCCTGTCCTCGTCCGTCATGAACACTACAGCCAGGTTGTTTCCAAGCGACGCGATTTGCGGCGCCCCTGCGTTGTGTTGGGACGGCCGGAAGATGGTGTTCCTGTTGCCCCATGTGTTCCCGTCGTCGTACGAGACCATGGTCCCAAGGTAGACATGTGTGTTGTCGTTGATCTCGAATACCATGACCAAGGCGTTCTGCCCTGTCCCGGCGTCCTTGGTGGAAACGATGCCTTGCATGCCGTCCCGTAGCTGTTGGCCTCCGTGGAGATTAAGATTTACCGGCGCTGTCCAGGTTTTGCCTTCGTCGCGCGACAGGACGCGGAACGTCTCCTGGTTAGTCTGGCTCAGCTCGCCCGAGTACGTCAGCTGGATCGCGCCGTCGTTGCCGATTCGCATGAACGGTTCCCACAGCCCGTTGAAGCCGTTGGCAGCTTGCTCCGCCGCCTGTGATGCGAAGGCCCACGTACGCCCGCCGTCGGTGCTAGAGCAGACCGTGATGCGGTAATATGTTGCGACACGATCGGCATTCAGGTCGTGGTTGCGGAATGCGGCTAGCACGGTTCCGGAAGGGAGCTGGAGCAGGAATCCATTGTCTAAGTCTCCAGTGCTGGTGGCGATCGTGCCGATCTGGTTGAATGTGACGCCATTGTCATCGCTTCGAAAAGCTGTTAGAACTCGTTCATTCCCGCTGTTGTAGACGGTTGTTACGGATAGGATGCCTCCATCCGAGAGCCGTGCTAGACGGGGATAAGTGCCGGCGCTGCCAACCTTGTTTTCTGCGGAAGCTAGGGTGAAAGAGGCGCCGATCTCATTGAAGTTCGTTGTTGTGTCTCTAGCCGTGATCTGTAGAGGCACCGATTCCTCGAAGAACCGTTTGCTCAAGCCGTTGAATGCTTGAGGAATTGGGCTCGTCGAAACAAGGGTGACGATGCCCAGGTAGTTTAGTAATATGAATAGGAATGACATGTTGAACATTCGTTGAGACATTGTGTATGTGTCTGAGTAAACTCCCTGCTTAGGAAGTGAACCCAGTGGCAGCTCTTTAAAGGGGCGGATACTGGTTGGAATGCTCTTTGGAAAGACAAGATATGAAAACGTATAGCAGGTGACGTACGGAAACGGATGACTTTATATACCTAGTGAGGCGTCCTATAAAGGCATTACTCTACGTATTATAGCTTCGTGTATAGGTAGGCAGTAAGCACCAACGTATAGTCTTGCCTTCTTTCGTGCCATGCCGTTGTGCCTCTGCTCCACGACAGCACATGTTAGTCCGAACTTCATGAATTCGGAAAGTGACATTGACGGATCTCCTCGAGCCAAGCATGACAGACGTACAGAGCCTCAGGGCTGTCACGCCAACATGCAGCATCGTATAATCCGCTGCCACGAATACCGCCGAGATATCCAATTGGCTATCCCGCGCAGCAAGGGGTGCCAAGCAAAATGGTGATGCCTCAGCATGACCCGTACCAGGAGCAAGAAGTTAGGCGCGAGTGACCGGCCAACGAGAAGGCGTGTAATCAGCTGTGATTTTTCCAACAGGTCACGTCGTGTCAGGCCATTATACTTACCTAATTTGACCCAGGTCATAACTAGTTTTTCTTTCTTTCTCAACCTTGTCTTCTTGGCGGATTTCCAGCCGGTGGCTTTTGCTTCAGGCCTTCCAGAGTTGGACAAGACATTGTTCTAGACTTGTAGCGATAGCCGAGTAATGGTCTTGCGATGATGTTTCCTACCTAGGTAACCGCGCCTAGCTATTATTGAAGGGATGGGGATCCAAGGGATCAGGAACGCCTGCCAAAAGAAAAGTGGTCCAGCCAGTTGCCAGTTCAGATCTCGTCGAATCACGTCAAGCTAGAGAATTACTTGTCCTGTTAAGTTATCTACGAACCGGTTTAAAATGCACAAGTGCTCAGAGTTGCTCTGGGCAGTGCTTGTGGCGCTTCTCGTGCTTACGTTAGACGGGGAAGAGAACTATGATGTTGTACAGCATGTTAGTTAGCGAGGGAATAGTCCGGGTGGCTTGCGGGAAAAGGTGGATCTCTATAACGTTGGATCCTTTTTCTGACCAGTAGGAAATCTTTATGTAGCCTTACAGGGGTGAACTACCGATGCGGTATTGCAGGGTCGAGCTCGCTGCGAGCTCTCGATGAGGGGCCCCAGGAAATAAAATCAAATCAGGCGAAGATCACTCCAAATCTTACATATATCTCCATTCCAGTGCACGCGAACCCGGGAGCCTGGATCTGACGTAGAATTGACGACCTCAGACAAGCGAAAGTCAGACATTCTATAAGCTAGGTACCTACCAGGTAACGAGTAAACCAGGTAAATGTGCAGATTATCTGCCTCGAAGTAAGCAGGAGAAACGCCAGCGTCACACGGCTTGCTTACTTACCAGCCTGTAATGGGTATACAAGTCATCCGACGTGATGATGCTCGCACAACATTCACATTGTCCTACGGTCGCAACGAATCCACGCCGGCAAGACCGGTAACTCAGTTATTGCCGAACAAGCGCAGCTTACCTCGGTGCGACTGGCGGTGTTATGCTTAATGGAAGCTCCCCTGTACAGGACCTGGACCCCGCATCTGAGTCCCGCACGTTGCATCGCGAAGTCCTTCGAGATGTCAGTTTGGGGTTGGGCTTAAAGGATGACATGCGTCAAGCATTTTCTGAGCGAAGGGGCTCCATCTGGGGCGGCAGCTGTCGTTGATTCGCGCCCTGCTATAGGTCATGGGAAAGCCTGCAGAGTCGCGTGGCATCCCCGCGTTGGGGTAGATAATCCCGCAAGGTCCCGACAGGGCTAGTCAGCTCTTGGTTGGGCTCTCAAGTGCGAATTTCGCTTTTGGACTTCTGCTACCCCAATATACTTGAGTCAGCGTTTCAGGTTTCCTGTTGCCCCTCTAGGAAACGCCGCGGCCCTTGGGCGAACGGCCTGGAAAAGGTTGTTGGCGGTGTGCACGCTGGCAAATGCTACCTACGTGCTTACCTCTACCTTTGTCATTCGAGATGATATAAGTCATAAGACGAAGTCATAGGCTACGTCGAACTCCAACTATTGGTTGATAACTGGGACTAGCCAACTCTCCATGGGAGTCGAACTCAGCGGGGAGCGGTGATATGTCGGTCGTCAACTTGTGCCTTGTCCATTTTTGGCCATGTCCGGATCCGAATTTGATTCAAAGACGAAGGAACTACCTAGATCAAGCAGTGACAAAAGATGATGTGTCATATGTCTACCTGTCCGTCGAACCCTTGACGATTTGTTCTAGAAGTTTCGGGGCCTTGTTCTCGGTATACAATGGGAGAGCAAAATAAAGAATGAAAACCCAGCTACGTTGGTTCAATAGCATAGCACGAGGAAACAAGATTCGAACTTCACATCTCCGTTCGGGTCCGAGACTTAAAGTGGAAGGAGACTACGGAATGGTAGTATGTAGAGGAAGAAACTTTATCTCATGTTCATTTTGGTCATTAGCAAGGAGCCTAGTGATCCTGCCGGATATTGTGTCATATTAGAGCGACTCTGTCAAATTAAGAATCCTATACTCCCTTTCTTACGTAATCGTAGAATATAATCAAATTATCTCCTATACTGCTTATTCAGTGGGTCTTGTAGCTATGACCGGCCCAGGCCCAGTCCAAGGATTAGGAAGCGACTACAATTATCCATTTTACAAACCACATCTTCTAGTGATCTGAAGGAAGGAAGACAAACGGTCTTTCATACTACCGAAAGCTCCCCCAGGAAGACAATGGGTTATTACTCCTTAGGTGACAAGCAGCATGTACAGGGACGACTTACAAGACTCTCACATGCTAGATGCTAGCACCTTTTTAGCTGTCACCCAGACTGCACTCCTTGGCAAGCCTTAAGGGCCGATTCTCGCTGTAACCTAACGACTTTGGATCCTGGAGAAGGTGGCCTTCGCTAGCCTCTGTCTAAAAGGTCAAGGGGCCAGGTGTTGGAACCGGCATCTCATCCTGGAAAGACGGGCGACCTCGATGCTATCACGAAGAAAGAGCTAGAAGAATGGTTCTATGAGGGATTTAGAGATGCTTGTCTAAGCTTTCAAGCTCACTTTAAGCGAGCCGATTGATCTCATCTAGGGGATGATGATGAAATCGTTCACATCCGAAGGGCATATATCCTATGCACCTAGATAGGTGGCAGTTTTGGTGACTCTAATAGCTGTTATACTATGTCAAATTCGTGTCATAGAGCTATCAGGCTGATTTCAATCTTCAGGATTCGAAACCCAAACTTTTACAAAATCGTACTCATAAGGTTATATTTACACCCTGCCTTTACCATAAACATGACGACATGGAAACGTTTCAAAACATATTTTCCAGCTTCATAAGAGGTTATCTCTAGAGAAACGCGTCGATTACGGAATATCTGTATAGCAGATTCAACACATACCGCAATTTGTTCCCTACGTGCTACCTTCCAGGCTTAAACGGGTTTCTAGAGGTCTGGAGAAAATTTAAGTCTCGCTACAGGCAAGTGGTTGTCAGCAGTGTTCATGGCGACAGAAATGGGTCACTAATTACTCCATCCGCTCACGTGGATTTGCTTTTAGATTGTTCTTGTCCGGTCTCGTCCATGGGAAGCACTGGACTTCATGTGAAGGCGCCGGTGAGCTTGGGTTTATTGTATCGCCACTGAGTAAAAATGTGCCTAGGTAGTTATCAGGGCGAATACCTACCTAAGTACCTACATCAGATATTTACGTTTCCAAATTCCCTTCCTACGTTTTAGGGCGCACGGGGTCCCTATTTCACGGATTCCCCGGTATAGCCTAGCTCTTGCCCCTGAAATTCGAGCACCTACTTTTTCTGCGATAAACAAGGCCGCGCTGGGAAAAGTCTTCCTAGCATTTTATATGCAGGCATGTCCACGTCAAAGACGTTTTTGTCACGGTTGCCCAGATCGACGGCTGATTATGAATTGACCCCGTGTAAGTGGATTGGCTTTCCTACTTGTATAATGTGATTCTTGTCTGTCCTTATAGGAGCTTATGGCTGGGACGCCACGAACTTTAGGGGCGTCCTGTGCAGCGTCCGTGATAGACTTCGTTGCAGCGAGTCTCGCAGCTGGATCCATGCTAGGACATTGGGGAAAGTGGCACATAAACGCCTTTATTGTGAAATAATCATCGTCGAATTTCTAGAGTCTACTCTCGCTACCTCCAACGGTGCTCGGGCATGATTTTTGGTTTTTGATCGTGTAAGTGGGTAGGTAGGTACCTGTTTTCGGTCACTGGAAGACTTCGTGCGGCGATAAATGTGACAAACTCCTATTTTATTTCAAGATATGAATTGATTACCTCCTAGACCTTTCTCACTCGAGTCCTTTGCGTTCTTGACCTACTCCTTATATCTTGAGAGACTAATACATTACGATCTTTATGAAAAGTTCGGATCTATTAGGGCACAGGAGGTAGCCCTAGAGATAACTCATGCGCACTCCTAATATACACTTCAGTCTCCTTCTCCTGGTTCCACTTTTAGCCCGGCGTAACGCACCATATAATGACCCGGAGAATTTCGATATATGCTAAAATTTCCATCGCTAAGATTACCTCCAATCAAACAGTTCCATCCGAATATTTAGAGTTCAATGCCGCGTAAAAGTAACTTGCTAGAAGGAAAGCCAACAGGCGCCTGCCATACCAACGTCGGCAACAAGGCGATGATTACTAATTACTGTAAGTCGAATTCGTTTCGTGAGCCGCAGGAGAGTTGAAAGTTGCGAAAATTATAGCTGTCATAGGCACAACCTGAGGTAGAATCCAAGATGAAAAGACTTCGGGGTGATTCAGCTGATTCAAAGATCATCTTCTGCGAAAAGGCCCCCAGATCCAGCACACGGATCAGGACGGTATGTGACCTGTACCTGCTTCCAAAGAGCGCGGTCCCTCTCCGTCAAACCCTTTTTCGTTGCAAACGAGCGAATCTTCTCCATGGCAAATTGAGCCTGGCAGAGGAAGGACCCAAACTGAAATTCCATCACGCAAAAATCGCCCTCCGCGTGGTGAAGGATGACTGCGGTGAGCTTGTAGTAAAATGTCGAAAAGACTACTCGCTCGAGGTAGTCTTGATTGACTATGTGCTTCGGGCCCCAAATTCCAATCACGCGTGATTCGTCCTCGCTCGGTATTGGTGCGACGGGGTTTCTATTCCACCTTACTCTTGGCACCATTCCGTTGACCTTCCACTGCCCAGTGCGAGCCAGGTAGAGGAACTTGTACGCTGCACCTGTGTCGAAGAAGATCAGCTTGGCGGCTGCGGTAGGATGCTCGCCTGTAGGTCGTTGGACGTTTGCGAAATAGACCTTCCCGCATTCTCGGATATTTTCGAGGAGCTGCGCGACAGTGCAATTTTGAGGCAGGTAATCGATCCATAGTGCCGTGTTGTTTATTTGGTATCCCCCGCCGAACGGGCCTCCACGATGATTCTGTAAGAAATTAGTATTATGAAACATCTTATGAGTGTGGCCTCTCAAGGACTTCGAGTTCGGATGCGTTGTGCGACTTACGTATTTGAAATGTCCAGCAGACTTTCCATGGTGAGGCGCCATAGTGCGTTACGAACAGGTAATTAGTTGAAACTTCGAGTTATGTAGGTTGTTAGAAGGCAGCGCGATGTTGAAGCTGATAAGTCAAAAGATGTGTAGGAAGATGCGAGTTGACTTCGAGCAGTATAATATTTTATGATTTTCGATGTTATTCGATTCAGTGCGGTTGTGACAATGTTCATCCTCGAGCATTGAAGCTGGGGATTCCCCTTTTATATATTAGCGAAGTGTCTCTTCGGAGATAGATGATATACTACCTAAATTTAGAGTTTCGAGAATCCCAGCTTGATCTGTCAAGTCTTTTGCAATTCGCGGGATAGGAAACCTTAATCTTTGAGTTGCGTTACTTCTAAACACTAAACACTATGTTTTCGCCCTCAACTGATACTTGTCGTAACTTTATTCGCCGTGTATTTTCATCTAATAATATACACACTCGAACCTTAGGCATTAGGTAACACTATAAAGCCTTTCAGTAACTACCGGTATCGTTCAGTCCTACGATTGACTCATATTCGCCACGCTGGCCCTACTTGGGCCGTTCGCATGAGATTCCTATACCCGCGGAAATTTTGTGATAGAGGGTCGTCGCCTTGATCACAGAGAAACACAACGCTGTGACTCACTGTAGACATAGTGAGTTGTAGAACGTCAACCCATAGTAAACTGCATGCGAGAACTGTCACGAGGCCAACCTAGGAAGGGGAATGCAACGTTGTTCCGCAAGGAACTCTGAACCTGGCTAAGGGGAGGAGGCCTCCGTACATATGGACGAAGCGCTCTTTGTCCTACTCTCCTAGGTCCCGCAGCGATAACTCCTGACAGCAAATGAAGTCCAAAGCCAACTGAGTTGCAGGAGACTGACTCACTGGTTTTTGGACGATTGCGGCCAGGGAACATAACTAGGTATCATCAGGACAGAAATTTCCGGGGCAAGTCCGTATGAACCAACAAAGGTGACGGCTCAGGGAGGAATTTAATATGTAATAGTGGGATGATGATGATGAGTCTGTTAACGTCCGGGAGGACGTGTAGGCTATATACCTAGTCTACACTGGCCGCACAACCATGGTGCATAGGACGGCTAGAGTGCCCTTGACGGGTAGAGCTAGCTTATCGCCTGACAAGTTACGCCGACCGGCCAGCATTTTAGTGACTTGTACGCCGAAGCTCAGTACCTAGGTAACCTTAAATCTTCTGTATCACGCTCGAGATCCATGATAGCGTTGCAGAGGCGAACGTAATATGAAGAGTAGGTAGATTTGACGCAAAATAAGTGGTAGTAACAGATGTTAGAAGAAGGAATGAAATAAAGAGCGACCGAGCCTGTTGGTTGAGACATGACTTCAAGAGCTTTTGTACTAGACGCTACCTGATCAATCGCTTGATACGGAACTCGCGAGATAAATACCCGAAATCCTAAGGCGATAAGAGTTGCATAAGGGGTGGTTATTCCGTATTCCCCGCCCGTGGCCCCTCTTGACGGATCCATCCGCGCACACCGGGAACCGGGTAGTCGGGTGTTGACCACGAATCTCTACACGGTAGATATTATTCTTGTTAAGCTGTGCGACGTCACTTAAATTCATACGAGGTCTGGGGCTCTTAATTTGATGCAAGATTTCATCATGCGTCTCTACCGTTCTCTCCTTCAGGTACCTCAATCTTCGTTTTCGTTGTTTAACATTCCGAAGACCCCTTGCCCTTTGCATCTGCCCTGAGAATGCGACGAAGTACGCGCTCCGACTACCGGTATGTACAATGGACTGTCCGGATTACTAACCTAATCGAGTTCCCTGTCCATCGCGACTCCGCAGAGCACATGGGCGTCGATTTGGGGGGAAATATCCACTGGCTTTCCCCGCCAAAGTCGGCATTTGAATAGAGGCAGCTAGCGCAGGATGGATGACTATCTATCTGTTACCCGTGTCCCTATTTCTGCCCGGGATATCCTTCAGCTGATAAATTCGTCTTTTTTGCATCGACTATTCCACGTTCCGGAGCTATGACTCGTTGGCCGACCTAAACGCCAAAATGTTTGCCGAGGTTCTTGCTAGTATAGGCTTCGCCGTAGCCCTCTCCTATCTCAGCTTAATATTTCCGAAGGTACGTAACTTGTCTTTGGGATCAGCACAGGCACTTAGCTGAGTACGATGGGATAGCTCTGGCAAGAGTGGAAGCTCTATGCGCACCGTTCGGAACTTCCGCCGGGCCCAAAGGTCATAAAGTCCGGTCTTCGGAAACCATGGCTGTGGTTTCGAGAACTTAACAAGGAGTATGGAGATGTAGTTTACCTCCAGATGGGCCCGACGCCGACCATCATACTAGGCTCCGCGCAGGCGGCATGGGATTTGCTTGAAAAGCGTGGCGCCAAATACTCGTCCAGGCCTCGCTTCATTATGGGTGGTGAGCTTTTGTCAGGGGGAATGCGAGGCCTCATGTCACCGTACGGGCCTTTCTGGAGGCGCTGGCGGAAGACCCTTCATAGTGGATTTATGCAGCGCCAAAGTGAGACGTATCGGCCTATCCAAAGTCTGGAGTCTAAGGTCTTGATGCGCAACCTACTTCACGACCCCGCGAGATTTCGGAAACATCTTGAGCGCTATGCGGCTTCGGTCATTGTTACCGTCACGTATGGACGGAGAGTCGAAGATGTGGACACCGACATAGTGGTGCGACGTAACGGGGAGTCGATGGACCGTCTTACTCAAGTGAAGTAAGCCGCTTGTCTGGGTCTTTCGTTCCGTTCTCTGACATTCTGGTCGCAGCATCCCGGGAAAGTATGCGGTAGAGAGGTATCCGGCATTGAAATACATACCGAGTATCTTTGCACCGTGGAAGGCTGAGGTCCTGAGGCAGAGACAAAAAGACATTCAATTGTATACCGAACTTATGGACGAGGTCAAAAATAGGATGGCTAAGGGAACTTTACCCACTTGTTTCGCCAAATACCTCCTGGAGGAACAGGGTAATCTTGGTATGTCGGATCTTGAACTTGCTTACGCCGCAGGGTCACCCTTTGGTGCCGGAGTAGAGACGGTAAGCTCACGCCTCCATTCTCTAAGGGTCATAAGGGAATCCCACACTAAGATACCGCAACATAGTCAGCGGGATCACTCGCCAGCTTCCTTCTTGCATGTGCCAAATTTGGCCCTCGGTTCATCCCTAAGGCGCAAGAGGAACTAGACAGGGTAGTGGGAAAGGACCGGCTTCCCACATTTGAAGATATGGCTGAGCTTCCATATGTCAGGGCGGTCGCTTCTGAGACTTTGCGTTGGAGACCAGTCGCCGTGCTAGGAGGAACGCCTCATGCAAGCACTGCGGATGACATATATAGGGGAATGTTTATTCCCAAGGGAAGCACCGTCATTGCGCCGCTATGGAGTAGTAAGTTAACCAAATATGTTAGTATACGTCTGGCTCGCGTATGCTTATAGTATTTGGTATTCAGTTCACTTGAACGAATCCGATTTCCCCGAACCCGACGAGTTTCGACCAGAACGCTTCTTAGAGAACCGGCAGTATCCCGGTACATTCGGTCACAGTGCGTTTGGTTGGGGAAGGAGGATCTGCCCTGGGATGCATCTTGGATCCGCGTCGGTGGAATTGAATATCGCGCGTATACTATGGGCTTTTGACGTCGGACCGGCGAAGGACGCGAATGGAAGAGACATCGACGTTGATATGTAAGCGACCCCGACCCCTATTTGTGCCATTCACATCACGTGCTTATGATTACCCCCTTAGAAACGCTTTCTCAGACGGCTTCAACTCGAGCCCGCTGCCATTCCCATGTTCAATAAAACCACGGTCCCCGAAACACGCAAAGGTTATCGAAGAAGAGTTTCAGGACGCTTTAGGTTCGCTGAAAACATATGCCACGGTTACGAATAAGATCTCTTGACTTGGCCAAGTCATGAGCCGCGCGCCGGGGCTTAGAATGATTTCGGAGAATAAGACAGACTGCCTTTGCTGATGAAGCGCAGTTAGACTTGAAAATGTGCGTGTATACGCAGGAGAATGGCATATAATAAGGCAAGACGCGCATAAATAGGCAGTATCCCGACGTAGAGGATAGCGTACGTTCGTGCCGTCTCATAACTGCCGCACTGAAGTACGAATAGAGCAGTATAATAGGTCGACCACTCAGACGCAACTAGGAAATTCGCATAGAAGTATGCATTCAAATCAAGACCTGCATTAGGCGCTCAATAATATCGGGTCAAATGTGCAGTAACGAAAGTCTGCTGGTCGGCTAGTGCTTGCCGGTTTTCGTGTGAGGCTTAGCCTTGCCCCAGAGATAGCCGACCTTACGTCCAGGCTTTACGAGATGCCTCTTTTAGGTAATATGGGGCGTGTAGTCGCCTTTATGATGCCTCATCAATCTAACCTTGACGGGGCACCGAGGTAATACATTCTGACACTATGTCAGAGATTATACTGATATCCTCAAGCTTTCGGTAACTTAAAGCGTCATTGAGGGAAGTCCTGAAGTATCGCAGTTATCCTATCGTTTATCCTGACCTAGCTGAGACTTTCAGCGCTAGCCACGCTTAATATCTAACCCTGGTTCTTTTGGGTCAGCCGAGTCACCTCACTTCGCGCGTGAATGGCTCTTAGTACCTAGCACATACGGAACACTAGACCCGTCGAAGCCAGTGGTATTTTAGTGGGATTCCTCTTCGAACATCTTGGTCCATCGTAGGGCTGATAACCCGCTTGGAGCCCGAGAGACGAAGGATTGGAATCAGAACCACGTATGTAAAGCGCGCCCTACACTATCTTAGAAGGCAATAGACAGCGAGGGCCCGCGGAGCTCGGTCAATGCCAAGACTGTTCCAAAATAATAAGGCATGAATGGGCCCCGGAGCGACCCAGAATTTTGCTTGTTATGTAGCATTCGCTTTGCCTATCCCATGCGGCCATGTTCAATCGAAAGTCCAGCTTCGCCATATCAAGACTGAACGGTAACTAGCGCTGACACAGAAGAAAACGAGCCGACCAATCATGTTCTAACGGAAGTCTTCTAGAAAACCTATAGCACAATCAGGTAGGGAAGATCGGCAGTTCCACTAAGGCAGCGCAGGGGGTCCCAGAACTTCAGCTTCAATTCCCACCACCCCTGAAGGCTCGCCCAGTGATTCTCACTTCTCTCTCTCCCTCTTTTCGACTTCTCGGCCTCTTGTCAATATTCTGGATCTGTTCGTTCATTTCTTTCCGCTTTTTTAGGTGTTCGAATGCAATTCAGAGACACTGTATGGCATCGATACACCTTGCACTCGTCTCATATTGACGAATTCTTGAGCTTGGGCACCAGTGGATCACATTTGGCATCTTGCAGCACGAGCTTCGGTGTTGGTCGAGACGCAACACGGTGCTTTTGAGGTGGAAGCATTACACTCGTTATCTTTTTCCTTACGACGTTCCTATTCGTCGTCTCTACTGCTTCATCCAGCATGGCGCGAAGCATAGCTCCTCGAGATTCCAACGAAAGTAAGAGATCCCCAGTATCTTTAACTTTCAAGCGATGACTAGCTTGTAATCCCCTCCAACAAGTCGCCCTCTAGAACAATGTCGCGCTTAGTCCTTATTTCTTGCTTCTGTACCGATAAGAGCAACTTGATATCGAGTTAGAATTAACATGAACCTGCAACAGATGTAGTATTGGCGGATTGCACTGGAGGGCAGGACTCCAAGGACTTAGCTTCCGAGGTGTCGTATTTCACAGGCACTCCGGACGGCACGCCAGATGATATCGCGACTGTGACCACCGGTCAGCATCACGACTGGGCCAACACAACAACCGAAGCATATTTCAGCGATACCAGCGTCAAATTCAAGTCCGTACTGATAGAGCACGGCAACGCCGGGGACTATGCGGGCATCGGCACCAACGGGTATGCCAACTTCACGTGTTGGCAGATGGAACCGACGTTCTTGTATATCCACGAGAATAGGAGTTGCTTCATCAAGTATGACTGCAACCACTTAAGTACGTTTGTCTTTCTTAGCCTCGGAAGTTCCCGCACTCCTGAACCCTTCAATTCATAACCGTGGTGGCGCCTATACCAAACAACTATGACGCCAACATCTTTTTTAGCAAGTTACTAATATTGTGATCTTCAGACGGTCCTGTCTCCCTGCCATCAGCAACGCCAAGCGCGTCCACTACACCAGCGTCAGCAACTTCGACTCCTGCGTCCGGCTCGCAATTATCTGTGGGCGCGATAGTAGGTCTCAGTATTGGAGTAGCTATCGGCGCGATACTCCTTGCTGGCATAGCTGGTTTCTTCCTGTGGCGTCACTGGCGTTCTACCAAGCAAAACCCGCCAGTCTCCGTCGTCCAAGAGACATCGCCGGAGAAAGGACTGCCTAATGTGCCGAAGGGCCCGTCGCCTGTAAACCCCATATGGCAGGGCCCGGGTGCGAGGGAAGTAGTGACGCCGATACAGACGCCACAGGTCTATCATGAGTTACATAGCGACGAGCGTCCCGCCGAAATCTACGGTGACGCTCTAAGAGGAGAGTTGGACGCAACGCCGACGAGAGCCGAGCTACACTCCCAAGATCTGCCGCCCCGATATGAACACGAACATGTCTCCCCAGGAGCTTATGGGAACTTTAAGGGGCCGGTCTGATAGCAACGAGGGTACGCTACACGACGATGTTGCGTTCGAAGGAATGATTCGCCGGCTCGCCGCGTTGAAACTTATCGTGGGTGGTTGAGACGGCAGATCGGTGACGGGTACGCCAGAAGGTTACTCCTACTGACAGAGGAGTGATGAGGCTGGCCTAGCCCCGACCACGAATAAAAGCGAACGGATCGATTAAAGGTTCCAGTGAAGTATGCAGAAGAGGCCAGAGGGGGAATATGCTGCTGTCACGCTTTACGATATCATGCTCCACGTTCCCCCGGACCGGTTGGATCATGTGTCTAATTCAGTACATGATGGGAAATCCTTACTACTTAATATAGGTACCTACGAATCCACCCTGAAGATGCGAAGATCTACTTCGGTCTATGGACAAGAAGATTCTAGCTACAAGGCTCGCTTCCATATGTACCTATGTATCAAGAGTATTTAACTACCTAGGATTTAGTCAAGTTTGAATGAATGGCAGAGATATTCTAGAGTTAAACCATATATGCCCTGTCCATGACCCCGATATTATACAGCATCCTGACGCACGCCACCTCCTCTCGGCAGAGACCGCGGCAGAACAGCTTGTAAGGTAACATTTATTTATAACAAAGTTGTATCTAAGATGGTATAGCCTCAGCAGTGGATATATATATGGCTATCTTGCCGTAGTCATGTATTTAGGCGTACGTTTCGGTGGAGGTACAGGTGATAGATTAGTGAGGCGATCCCGCCGAATTATTCAATTGCGAGTATAGATGACATCGTCCACGGGGGCAGATTGGCATACTATATCCGCTGATATTGGGTTTCCAGCTCTCTTAATCGCAAATGTCATACTGATATGTTGTAGTATTCTCAAAGCGGCTTGAAAGCAGAAGTATAGCGGCACATATGAGTAAACCCCTTCTGGTTATGGGATAGCAGGGCACCGACCAAGGCGCCCCTGGCCGACACTGTCAGAGTCTCGAAACTGAGCCTCAGGAACTTCCCTCCTTCGACCCCAACTCGACGCAACAACTATACGAGGAGAAGAGACGGCACCACAGACGTTAAGTTAGGCATTTTCGTGCTGGACAGTGATTTGTCGAGTTATCCAGTGAATATCCCCGCTTCACATTTTTAGTCCCAGGACATCTGACTTACCCGAATGTTATTCCGATTGCCACGCCAACCCTTCTGAGGATGGTGTTCGGCTTCAGTGTCTTCTCTTGCGGGAGGGCTGGGTCGAAGAGCCGCACATACGAACTTTAGAAGACGTCGACCTTATCCCAACTGTATGAGCCCACAAGAGACCCACTCCGTGAGAGGTAGCAGAGAGGGAATTTGCTATTAGATGGAAAGATGATACTCATTGCGTTCGAGGTGAAGCAGTCTGACTTGCTCGCGGATATGGGACATGAATAGATATAGCTGCACGATGAAGCACAGTCATGAGTAGCAGGGAGGAAATTCCTCTCAACGCGAAGACCTGCTTGCCTTCAGCGTTTCGTTCCAGTACTTTCAAAGGTGCAAATTGAGGAACGAAGGCTCAATTCAGTAGCAGAGGTGCATTCACCACAGGCCCAAAGGGTGAAAGCAATAGGCCAGCCATATCGAGTAATAGATAAAAGGAATTCTCTCGAGGGTCCTAAAAAGTACAGAATGCGGGATTAGTTCAAACGGGCAGGACTTATTTCTTCGCAGTCTTGCTGCTGATGTGGCGCTTGAATTTGAGATTACCAATATTTGTTGAAGTTTACTCGAAAAGAGTAACCGTTCTAATGTTATCACGATGATTTCGACGTGAACTCACCTTCTCGGCTTTATTATGCTTCACTTTCTGAAATAGGTTGAAAGAAATAAGCAAACAATGAACAATGAACAACAAGAGTAAAGGGTCATCCTCATTGTCAACTTCAAAAGTTGCAAGGGAATTGGAAACTCTGACGTCAGGCGAAAGCCGGTGAAAACGGACCCGCCCCCACCTACCCTTCTTTGGTCGGGCGGACCCTGTGGCGGCCTGAGGCAGCGATTGGCTCCCCACAGCCATTATTATTATGGAAGATTTTACTTGTGAAAGGTCGAAAATTTCGACACCCCACTCTAAAGCCCCACCAGCCCACCAAGCCACCCACCAACGAGCCACGGCGTAAAGATACAAGCGTACCTAAAGGAACTTTTATCGCCCCCCGCGCAGATTCCTCCCACTTGTCATCCCAAACAACTCAACAACCCCGAAAAAAGTTTACGGAGGATAAATCTTTTTCTTTTTTTTTGTTTCCTACTGCTCGAGTTGTGGGAAACAGGTCATTCTTCCTCTTTCTGATAATCAACCCACTCTTTCACCGTCTCGATCAACCGGTCACATTTGCTTGTGATCGTGTGTCGCATTGTAATTGACGGCTCACGGTCGTCATCAGTAATATCACGGCAACCTAAGCGGGGTTAGACTTCTTCGATTTCTTCGACCACATCCGTCATCTTCATCGTCATTCCCCTGGTCGGTTATAGATAAAAAGAGAATCAAAGGCATCAAGATGGTTTCTGCATCCAAGGAAAAGAGACTCGCCAAGAAGGCCGCTGAGGGCAAGGGCGAGAAGAAGACCCTCGTCTCCAGGTCCAAGGCTGGTTCCAAGACCGCATCCAAGAATGCGAGCGCAGCCGGTTCCGTCGCCGGCGACGACACTCCTCCCAATCTCGACGATGTTCCCGCGACCGACGATTCGAAGATGGAGAAGGTCAAGGTATTGTCAGACCAGAAAGACAAACACGGCTTGTCCGACCGTATCACCACCGGTGTCTTAGCTTCCGTAGTCACCTCCAGGGATGTCAAGATTATCAGCGCCAGCTTAACCTTCCACGGTCGTGTCCTCCTAAACGAAACCAACCTTGAGTTATCATTCGGTCGCCGATACGGATTATTGGGTGAGAACGGTTGCGGAAAGAGTACCCTCCTCAAGGCTATTGCTGCAAGAGAGTACCCTATCCCCGACCATGTCGACATCTACCTCCTAAACGAAGGTGCCCCGCCCTCCGATCTAGGCGCTCTAGAATGGGTTCTCAAAGAGGCCGAGAAGGAGATGGACCGTCTGGATAGACTGGCAGAGCAGCTGCTCGAGGACGAGGGTCCCGATAGCCCTGTGCTAATGGACATCTATGAGGTATGTATACTCACTACACGACTTCGTATTTTATGCTAACGGAATGCGACAGCACATGGATAAGATGGATCCCTCGACTTTCGCCACCCGTGCTTCCCTTATTCTAACAGGTCTCGGTTTCAACAAGGAAACCATCCACAAGAAGACGAAGGACATGTCTGGCGGTTGGCGTATGCGTGTTGCCCTCGCTAAAGCCCTATTCGTCAAACCCACCCTACTGCTCCTTGACGACCCGACTGCACACTTGGATCTTGAAGCTTGCGTGTGGCTCGAAGAGTACCTGAAGAAGTGGGAGCGAACCTTGATCCTAGTCTCTCACTCTCAGGATTTCTTGAACGGCGTGTGTACCAACATGATCGATATGCGCAAGCAACAGCTCATTTACTACGGTGGTAACTTCGACTCTTACATCAAGACCCGCAAGGAACAGGAGACCAACCAGATGACGGCCTACAAGAAGCAACAAGAAGAAATCAAGCACATCAAGGAGTTCATTGCCAGCGCCGGTACATACGCCAACTTGGTGCGACAGGCCAAGTCCCGACAGAAGATTCTCGACAAGATGATTGCGGATGGTCTTATCGAGGAAGTCAAGGAGGAGAGAGAGTTCAAGTTCAGGTTCACCGATGTGGATAAGCTGCCCCCTCCTGTCCTGTCTTTCGACAATGTCACATTCTCGTACTCGGGCGAGGCTAAAGACGACCTCTATCGTAATATCGATCTTGGTTTTGATATGGACTCCCGAACAGCTCTTGTGGGGCCAAACGGTGTCGGTAAGAGTACTCTCCTGCGCCTGATGACCGGCAAGCTCTCTCCGACTGCTGGATCTGTCCGCCGCCACACGCATCTCAAGCTCGGTCTGTACTCTCAACACAGTGCCGAGCAACTCGACTTGACCAAGAGCGCTCTAGACTTTGTCCGCGACAAGTACCGAGAAAAGTCGCAAGACTACCAGTATTGGCGCCAAACCCTTGGCCGATATGGTGTTTCAGGCCCCGTGCAGACCGCGCTGATGGGCACCCTATCCGAAGGCCAAAAGAGCCGAATCGTCTTCGCGCTCCTTGCCATTGACTCCCCCAACATGCTCCTGCTCGACGAACCCACAAACGGTCTGGATATCCCGACAATCGATGCCTTGGCAGATGCCATCGACCACTATAGCGGTGGTGTGATTGTCGTTTCCCACGACTTCAGGTAAATATTTTCTCTGTCCTGAACCTATGTAAATAAATACTGACACGCGAGACAGACTCCTCGATAAGATTGCCAAGCAAATTCTGGTGTGTGAGAACCGAACGATCAAGCCGTGGGATGGCACGATAGGAGAGTACAAGAACTACTTGCGGAAGAAGATGTTGGCTGCCGGTGCAGTCTAAGATATGCTTCCCTTCGTTTTACAAACTTGCTCTGGTTGGCTGAGCGGACGCTACCGCTCGCTACGGATCTCCGTGCTGTAGCAGTGCGGGACTAGTGAGATATACATAGTGGTCGCGGCTCGCGGGTCTATAGATTGGGCAACGACGCATAGAGCCGCAGCCTAGGATTCGAAAAGCTTTGCTTTCAAGAGGGGCCCCTGCGAATGGCGGGGAGCCGGCGCCGACACGCGTTGATTTTCGCGCACTGGAATAGATTAGATGAATCAAAAATCGTTCTCATGCGAATATAATCGTAGTGGTGACAGTCTAGCTTATACATTGAGGCTTTCAGAGTTGATACTTACGAGTCTTCTCGCTATCCGCGAATAGCTACCTACCTTATTCACACATCCGAATATCTGTCCCCTTTAATAATAATGGCTTGGAGTAGGGGAACAAGCAAAGCCCTTGCCATGAAGAAGCAGTCTGAAGGATCTCACACGAGAATAGAAATATGTATCGTTCTTCGAAACATCTTGGACACGCAACTCAATGGCACATCCTCTCCGCGTAGTGACTGTCTGAGATACCTGTAGGTACCTAGGTAGTCCACTCACCACCCTCTAAACCGCCTATCAGAAACCGTTCTCCTCCGTGTCGTCTCGTCTCGTCTTGAATAAGCCTCCTCTCCCAACCCATATACATACATACTACTCAAACCCAGACCCTAGGATAACTAGTGCATGGATCCATAGATACCCACATGGCACGGCAAACTTCTCACGACGAACCCGCCACGGCCTCCTACCACCACTACCACTACTACCGAACCCGCCATCACTACGCCTCTAGGGCATAAGGCTAACCAGACGATGCCGCTACTATCCGACGAAGGATAGGCCGCTTGGCCCAATGGTTAAGGCGTCTGACTACGACCGAGCGCGGCGTCTGCGGAAAAACGTGCTTGAACGCGGGTAATCAGGAGATTCTGGGTTCGACTCCCAGGGTGGCCTCTTTTTTTCCTTCTTTTTCTACTCTTTGCCGTATCTTTTTTGTTTTCCTTTTTTTTTGTTTTCTCCTTTTTTTTTTGCGCGGATTTGCTTGCGGGCTTGGTTGATGTGGCTGTGGCTGTGGAGATTCGGAGATGGGATGGAGGACTGTGGGCTGGGACTTCCTTACTCACCGGTTGGTACTTTCATTTTGATACCTAAGCTGGATGTATGGATGAATGAATGGCGAAATGGGTGAGATTCAGGCATATAAGACTCAAGAAGGTACCCAAGGTAGATAGGATAGATGAGTAGGTACGGGGATGAGCAGTATCAATTTGCCTATATCACCTCTGCTCAAACCTACCTGTCAAGAAATTCGAACTACGGATGGATATCTACCTAGGCACGGAATAGTAAATTGATACATAGACGGTGAAACGACCAAAGCCAATGCGATTGAAAGATTTCGATTAGACTGTCGGGCACGAAGATCCCGAGACCGGCCGAGACCTTCATCGTTGCCTAACCCACAGCCTTATGACATCCACAGGAACGATTAACGGATTATCTCTCATCCAAATTGCGCTTCCTACAGTTTAGAATGATATGCTCATGACTTCGGTGGCATTAGCTAGCACATGTGCATTAGGCACCTAGTTCGGGAACCAAGGTAATCTACGTAGGAAGTAGGCATCATGTAGACACCACAAGTCGAGAGACAACGCTGGTCACCCTCACCACCCTCACCACCAGCGTAACTCAAATTCCGTTTCATTCAAAGCCTCAACAGGCATACGTTTGATTGATCGCTGACTTCGTCCCTCTATCGTAATCCTACAACGACACAAATGGGCCTTCAGTCCTCGAAGGAACTTTCGTAAAAACAGCAATCCGGTTTTGGTTCTGCAAAGTCTAGTCGCCTAGTGCGACAATTTTCGGTTCATCCCCTTCCTTTCGCTCCCCCTTGTGACAATGACAATTAACTAACTCTATGAGTATTTGTGTTCCTCCCGCCGACAGCACGCCTCTGCATGTAATGTTGCTGCCAATATAACGCCGCGAACCCCCTTATTTTGTACAAGGTCATCAAACTTCCGTTGCGAGAAGCGCTGTTTACGACCTGATAGAATTGTAGTTGGTGGACCCACATAATGGGTTAGATATCGATTTCGCCATCGGCGATGGCAAGTCGTTGTTTGGTTGTCTTGGCTTTCTTACTGCCTCCTTTTCGCTTCTTAGCAGCTTTCGTATCTCCGGTCTCCACAGGAGTAGCAGTGCCAGAAGGTTTGTTGCCATCATCGAAATGACCCTCGCCTGCAACGGCACAGTTAGTATATTCATCTCACGGTCTGACGCGATCCATGCAGGAGATCACTTACCCTCATGATACATCTCATCCAAGCTGACTGCCTCCCGCTTCCTCTTGTTGCCGCCTCGCTTCTTGTTTTGTTTGTCCAGCTCGCCGCTTTCGAGTAATTCCTTCTCGCGTTGTTCGATTAGCTCGGCTTGCTCATCGTCGGCAAGCCACATAGCAATATCGCGGTTGCGATTCTCGGGTGGGCGACGACCACTAAAGTCAACACCACGAGCCCCACCTCCTTGGATGACAACACGTTGGACCTCTTCTTTCTGCATCGCGCGCTTACGAATACGTTCCTCAATGGTACCGCGCGTGATGAGACGGTAGACTGTGACTTGCTTCGTCTGGCCCAGACGATGGGCACGATCCATAGCCTGAGAGTCAATGGTAGGATTCCAATCGCTGTCGTAGAAGATGACCGTATCGGCGGATGTAAGATTGATACCAAGACCACCAGCACGAGTTGAAAGCAGGAAGACGAATATGTCCGGGCGCGTCTGGAAGTCGTGGACAGTGTCACGACGATCCTCCAGCTTCGTCGATCCGTCAAGCCGACAGTATTTGTAGTTGCGGTAGGTGAGGTATTCTTCCATAAGGTCGATCATCCTAGTCATCTGGAAGTACAGCAGTACACGATGGCCTTCCTCCTTCAGCTTGAATAACAGCTGGTCAAGCTTAGCAAGTTTTCCGCTGTCGGTGACGAAACGACGCATGCTGGGGACGGTAATATTCGTAAACCGTCGCTTCTCGCCGTCTGGCTGAGGTAACATCGCAGGCGGCGGGTAGCGTTCGATCGGAATCTTCTGTGACACAAGGGCCTTCTCTTCCGGCAAATTAGGTCCATAAAGAGTCTTACGCATTCGCATGTTAAATAGAGTATCTTCGCGCTCGGCAATCGGGGCTCGGGTACCCTCGCATGAGACCTCGATAGGAGGAGCGGAAGCACCAGGTAAAGCTGCTTGTTCAAGTCGACCAAGACCAGAATCTCGCCACGCCCCCTTGGAGATGTTCATCAGATTATCGAGCACGCCTCCACTTGTGATCTCAGCCAACGGCTTGCGGTCCGATCGAGCCGCGACCTGGAACAAGGCATGAGTGGGAGTATAGTTCTCTTCGCCCTCTTCATCGTATATAACGTTCATTCGGCCAAGTCGATTCTGCTTCTTGGCGAGGTCTGTAGCTCGCAAGAATAGATCTTGGTGGGTAGCTTTGTAGGCTTCCTCGGGGCTGATATCAGCAAACCGAAGGAAAGAGAATGCCTCGTTGCCGGATGCGTTTTCGCGTATGTGCTCTGGGGTCCAGATGTTCATAAGATGGTTCAGATATTTATTCCTGAAGCCAGCCTTCTCATTATCCTTCCCGGCTTTATACAATCGGCCACCTTCGCTCCAGACAAGTCGCGGCAGATTGTACTCGATGAGATTTCGACTCGAGTAGCCGACTGAGACATTATTTCCCTCTCGCACGAACGAAGCAGTCTCAGCAAAATAGCCGGTGAAGAATGGACTCGTCGTGTCCGCACGCTCAAATAAGTCAGGATGATTGCACACTTTTCGGAACTGCATCACGAGGTTCATTAGCGTGCCAGAATCCTGGTCATCTCCCAGGGTAGCCTTCTCGATCAGGTCCATGATACTGATCTGATTTCGCAGGTTCCTGTAGTAAGCGCGCTGTCGGTAGGTGAGTTCGCAGAACACGTCGAGCTCAATCTTGTCACCAAGTTCTTTCTGCACATGCTTCTTGACACGGCGCAACATGAACGGCTTGAGGATCAAATGCAGCCGCCTAAGCTGGTCCTCATTAAGGGTCGTGTTGCTTTGGGCGTGGGATTCGATGTCTTTGGAAAACCATTCGCTGAATTCATCGTGCGAATCGAATAACGAAGGCATGATGAAATGCAGAAGGGCCCAGAGTTCCTGCATGTTATTTTGAATGGGTGTACCGGTGAGAAGAAGTCGGTTACGACAGTGGAAGCCGAGCAGACACTTCCAACGGGAGCTTTGGGAGCTCTTGATAGCTTGTGCTTCATCGAGGATCATGTACTGCCAACGCATCTTCTGGAAGTAAGCAACGTCTGAGACTACGAGTTGGTAGGATGTAACCAAGACGTGGAAAGGAGCATCCTTCCGATAAGTGTTATGCTTGCGATCCCAGAACTTGCGCAGCACCTTTCGGTCGTTCGCGGTACCCCAATACGGGAGGACTTTAAACTCAGGGACGAATTTCGCGATCTCCTGTTGCCAGTTGTGCAGGGTAGAAGCTGGCGCTACTACAAGGTAAGGACCCCAGATGTCGTGCACCTCAGCGAGGTAGGCCATGACAGAGATAGACTGGACCGTCTTTCCGAGACCCATTTCGTCGGCCAGAATACCGTTGATACCCTGTTCGTAAAGGTTGGCGAGCCAGTTCAGACCCTTCAACTGGTACTCCTTGAGTTGACAGTTCAGCAACTTAGGTTGTTCGACAGTCACATCGCCAAGACCGGTCGGGTTCTGGAAGTTCATCTCGCCATCTTCATCCATATCGTTGTCAGTCTTGTTGAAGCTGCGTGCTTTCTGCTGGGCTTCCGCAATGGCGCTCTGAGCATTAGCCATGGCGGCTTGTCTTAGTGTCTCCTCATCCTCGGCATCGAAGTTCAGCTGGCTGAAATCTGTAACCTTGCCAGCGGGTGCATCTGCTGGTTCGTCGATATCAACATTAGCCGGCTTGGATGGAGCGTTGGCATCTGGTGCGATATCCGGGTTATCGGTGCTACGCTCCACTTCGTCCGTCTTGATCTTCTTTCCGATGAAGTGAGAGTACAGTTCAGTTTGTGAGATCAAGAAGTTGAGCTTTCTCTTCTGACGTGCAGCTTCGCGATCAGCTTCCTCCTTGCGGGCATTCTCCAGCTCTTGCCTCTCTGCCGCTTTGCGTAAGTCGCGCTCTTCGCGTTCGTTGCGCTTCCAAAAGCTCATCATATCGCGCATGCAACGCTTAGCACGAGCTTGAAGATCCTTTGTACCTTTATTGGTACGGAGCTGCCATCGTTTAGCTTCCTTCGAAGCTAGTATAGCAGTCTTCTTGAGGTTCGAAGCCTTCGTGGCATACGAGTCACAAGCCAGCTTGTACGTCTTTGGAACATCTTTGCGGGCAAGGTCGCGCCAGATCTGATCATAGATTTGGTTGTAGCCTTTGGACTGGAACTTGGTCTCGAGAGGATTAGGAGGAGGTTCTTCAACCGACTTCTCCAGTTCCTTTTGCTCCTTCGCAGCAGCGTCCTTGGCGTCCTTGTCCTTGTCTTTTGGTTCCTTGGACGAGGCCTTGCTTAGCTTGATTCGGATCTTGGTTTCTTCCTTTGAGGGTAACTCCTCGCCTGCATCGAGAGCAGCTTGAGCAGCGATGGCTGAATCTTTCTCTGCCTGCTTTTGCTCCTTGGACTTTTTCGGGCGATTGCCGCTGCGACCTTTGGCCTTGGCCTTGTTGCTGGCCTCCAGCTCCGTGGCCTGGAATGTCGACATAGTACCGCCCTCCAAGTTCAGCTCAAGCGACGCCAAGTTGCGCGCCGGGCCCTTAATACCCTTCTGCAGCACCAACTTGGTTTGCTGAGCCTTTTTATTGGCACGCTCAGCGTCCCGCAAGTATTTCTGACGTTCAGCCTCATCTTCGGCAGCGAGTGCCTTTGCTAAGGCAGCTTCCTTCTGCTCAATCGTGACTTGCATAGACTTTTCTCTACGCCTCTTTCGTTGCATATCCTTCTTGCGCTCCTTCTCGGCGAAAATCTCACGTTCTCGAACCTCATGCAAAGCGTCATCGTAGTGCAGTGCGTCATATCGACGTTTACCGTAGTTGGCATGGTCACGCAACTTACTCGACAAAGAAGCAGCTAGATCTGCGCGTCGAACGACTCGGTCTTCCGATTCAGCTTGTTCCAGGTCCAGCTTACGCCTCTTCAGGCGTCCTTGGAATAGTTCTTCCTCGGCGTCTAGCTCGGACAAGTCAACGTCTTCCATCTCTGCATCGAGTTGTTCCATGAGGCTAATGATCTTCTTTTCCTTGTCTGCTGAGAGGGTCTTTGGCTTGACCTGGCCGTTAACCTGTCTCTTGGGGGCTCTCGTGGGCGTGTCTTTGGCGTGGTTCGCGGATGATCGACGCGAATCCTTCTTAGAATTGCCTTCCGAGTCCTTGAGGATTGACTCGCGGCCCTTACTCTTGCGGGTTGGCTTTTCCTTGAGCTCCGCCATGATAGGGGCTTTCGGCTTCGGAAGAGGTTCGGCGCTGGAGAGAATGTTGGAGAAGGACATCAACTCGGCTGCACGACTCGGTGTCTAAAGAAAGATGAGGTCAGCAGTTGTTACCATCAATCATCATTCAATCAATCACGAGAGAGTATGAGTGGGTAAGGTAGCTACGACTTGTCATTGGTCGCACGTACATTTGATGAAGAAGCTGGCTCTGGATTCAATATCGAAGGCAGAGTTGGTGCCGGTGTGGGAGTGTGGCGACTGGTAGATGAAATGGTATCCAGTGCAGCACGGTTGTGACGCGAGGGGGGAGAACCCAAATTCAGGGCTTTGTTGGAAGGGCTGGTCGGCCGTCCGTCGTTTTTGGGGTGCGAGTGCGAATGTGGGCTTCGTGGGTATTTTGCATTTACAGGCGAAGGCGAACCGTAACCATTATAATATTGGTTGGATTCGTTCTTGGATTGGGGGTAATCGTATGGATCAGGTCGCTGATAAAGGAAAAGTTAGTCAAGGAGGGAAAGTTGATGATTCAGATGAGAAATTGGTCATAATCAAAAATTGATGATGGTCCTTGTCTTGGTTGAACACCGACCATGAGGATGGATGTCCGCACTGCCACTAAGCAAACTTGGGTATTTGGAATGTCATGAAAGTATAGTCAAGTCGGTAACAATTATTTTTTGAGCTCTTTTCTTTTGTCAAGGCTGCCTCACAAAAGTCTTCCTCGACACCATGTACGATGCTTAAATGTTACAAAGTCGTGTTGGAGTCCAGTAAGGATATTGTGGATGCCTGTAGGAAAAAAAAAGTACAATAGATTATTCTAAAAAGCTTACCGGCTTAGACCAGTTGTCAGAAACTCTCCTCTCCCTGGTGGTGTCAGTAAGCGGGTCATAAAAGCTCCCCGACGCCTTTTCTCTGGAGGGTTGATGGTAATCGGGGGGCGAGAGGTGCCCGGATGTTTTGGGAGGCTGCAGTGGCGATGCACTGGCACCGTTCGCGGACGACATGGCGGACGACGATGCCATGATTGAGCTCAAGGCCCCTGGCGGAGGAGCCAGAGGAGGCAGGGAGGATGAGGGAGCTCCTAATAGTGCCGACGATGACGACGAGAATTGATGCGACGCGTTACTGAAGGGATGCGCGAGAGAAGTAGTAGTGGTGATGGATAGAGGTCGCGTCGCCGGAATCGTGGAAGTGGGTGATGCAGGCGTCGTGATGGATGATACGGACAAGTTGTGTTTTGGCGATGGGGAAAGGTGGGAAATGGTGGTATTGTTGTTGGTTGTGGTGGTTGTGGCGGCGGGCTGACGAAAATCTAGCGATTGCGTCGAGGCCGTGACGGTCGGAGATGTGCTATTCCTATTGCTGGTGCTGGTGCTGGTGCTTGTTGCGCCAATGCTTGTACCGGCACCAGCGTTCCCATTGTGGGTGTGGCCGTGAGCGGCGTGATTTGCGCGGGCTGCTGCGTGGGTAATAGAATTGGAATTAGCATTGGCGTCAAGGTTCAGGTTGGCTTTGCCGTTGGAATTGGAGAAACGTGGTCCCAGCGTATCTGAGTATGTCATCCCCATATTATTGTTAGCGACTGATTCTGATCCTGATCCTGATCCCAGCCGGCCTGACTCTCGAGATCCCGGCTGCGATGTAGGAGCGACACCACCCGAACTACTTTTTCTACCATCGTTACCCCGATTATCGTCTGAACGCTGGAGGACAGTCGCGTGAAAACCGTTCGATGCCATCCTGTCTTTTCTGCTTCTTGCTTTCTCAACCTTCACTCACTCACTAAGTCACCCCTGCGCGTCGTCCCGGTGGGAGGGATCGGTTGTGGCTGATTCTCAAACCTGTCTTATGTTCCTAACTCATCGTAACTGATTGCGACGCAGCAGGGATGATCGGCGAGGCGGCGACTACTCGAGATGCGGCGGTCAGGATGAGAGAATGAGAATAAGAATGAGCTGCCTTCTATCTAGTTAGAGCCCCACGGAATTTATTTTCTCTTACGGGCAACCGAAAGAATACGCGCGTTGTGTTTCTGCTATTATTATACAGAAACCCGGGAACGGGGAACGTCGTGACGTGAGAGGCCAACGATTTGGGTAAGGTCTAAGGTAGGGTAGGGTAGGTAGGTATTTGTCTACAGTAGTTCTTTGTCGCAAAGGGTATGCGCAGCGGCGAAGAGGTTGCTTTGAAGTAATGTAGGCTCAACAAGGTAAGCTTCAGAGCTAGCATTCAATTTCGTGGTGGTTTTAGGCCGGTTGGGGCGAGATTTGGTCTAAATCGTAGTTGGCGATACATGCGAAATCGTGATGTTTGGGCGGTTATACGAACTATGTAGTGAATGCGACGATGCAGTCCGATGCGAAAACTATACCCGGTGCGATGCTGAGAAAACCAAGAAAATGGGAAGAAAATAGGAAAGGAAAGGTGGATGGGAAAGGAAATGGGTGAAGAGCGAGAATGTGAAAGGAACAGGCAGGAAAGAGAGAGCGAGAGAGAGAGAACACGGAAAGAGAGGGTGCAGGTGGACTTGAGGTGAGGGTAGCCGATGTGATGATGACTTCCTCGACCGTATTGCATTGTATGTATTGTATTGTACCTTAGGTAAATGTCCAATGAGAACACGCCGTTGGGCTATGGCAGCTGTGGGCATCGTGGCTACCACTTTCCATGGCATCGCATTGGAAATGGGGGCCCTGATTAGCCCGTTTTCGTTAACTGCAAGACCCGTCCTTGCCCGTTGTCCTCCTGATGCTGTCTAGGTAGGCCGTCACTGCCCACTGCCACTTTCTTCCACTTTTCGCCCTCGCTCATTCAACTCGCTAGCAGCTACTGCTGCCAAGAGCAGTTGTTCCGTGACAGTGACGATCGATCCAGACTGGGGTGTGCAGGCTCAGGCTGGGCACAAGGAAAAACCGAGACCAGGGCCCAGACCCAATAATCTACCTCTACCAGTCACAGGGCTTCCATACAAAATCCGAAGGAAAAAGCCCTCCACACGATGTCGAGCCCATGAAGACCCCTGTCTCCCGCTTATCCAATTATAAATCCCTGTTCCCACTCGTCTCCGCACTACCCATTGCGACTCTGGATGTTCCCGAACAGGTAAGCGTCGCCAAGGCTGAAGACGACGAGGAGGGAATATTAATTAGAAAGAAGAGGTACGATGAGAATGGAAAGCGAAGGAGGTGATAAAAAGAAAGAAGAATATAAATTGTTTGTGCTATGTACCTAAAGTCAGCGTAGAGGCTGAGTGTCTTATTTCGTATTCAGCTAGAAATGCGTGTGTGGATGTGGATACGTACCTAATGGGAGGTTTGAGTTTGAGTCGCGCAGGAGGAATTTACCTTACCTATTAGTGCAACTCCAGAGTTCCCATTCGCAGGATCCAATCGATAAGGCGCCGAGCCATGGAATCTCCGGTGCAGCCGCAATTTACAGTACAATGCGTGCATTGCGACGCGATAAGGGCTTATCCTCTTCGGGTTAAAAGATGGGTCCATGCCAGGGGCGTCCAAGGAGACCCGACTCCAACGCAGCTGCCAACAACATAACACGAAACAAATTGATGTAAAATCCTCTCGCGAGCGAGAATTTGGAAAGCGCGGGCTCCACGGTTTCATCCATCCGAAAAGCATGTAGGATGTCCACGGTGGGGATTTCCATGATGAGTCTGCAACTGCCCCCGAGATAATCACCTCTTTACCGTACTCTAGGTACATTAAATATCTACATACTTCGAATTGATCTCATCTTTTCAAGAGATTACTTGACTTTATCTGCCGCTTTAGCTACTTGCACACGGGAGCCATCGCACGATGAGCCTCCAATTCCAGCAACTCCAAGGAAGAGAGCTATTATCTCCGTTCCCCACAAGTAACGCCGTGCTTATCCCATCCAAGCGAGTGTAAGATACACGCGTCCACCAGCAGGTCAGGGTGGCAAAACAATTCGATCGTCAACTATCGGACTCAAGGCATCGTCATGGGTATTCAAAACAGCGCAGCATACTGTATTCCCTATGCGACGAGGCCGAGCAATCGTTTAACATCGTCGGAACATCTCGAGGAAACAAGATTAACATATCTTCAATTGACCTCATACTTAAATGGTGCTTAATATGCGAGCAGGATCTCATTACAGTAGCCCCTTATCTCCACATAAATAAACTGTCCCCTTTGTCCGAAAAGGAAAAAAAAATGTGAAAATGGTTGAATAAACAAAAAAAGAGTGAAAGAAGTGAAGTATTGCATCCCGAACCCTCCCTTTTGTACGATCCTTCCTTCCGCTCTGCCTCTCTTACGCGATTACGCCCCTGCAGGGCGACGAAGAGAGAGGCGAGATACAGCCCATTAGATCATGCGCCAGCTGCGGCGCAAGCGGCCGACACCTTGGCCGTCTTGACCGCGACGAGCCTTGGGGCCATTCCACCAGTTCCACCCTCCATGGTCGTGGCCATCGTGGTGCTTTTCGCCGTGCGGCTCTTCGCTTCCAACCTTCTCAGGTTGCGCAGTGGGGTATCCCACGCTGGTCGAAGTGGACTGGGAGTACGTGACGAGTGTAGTAGGGACAGAGGAGGAACCGGTCACTGCATCCACGGAAGAGGTGGCGCTCTCAATCGGGAAGCAGATCTCGCTGCCACCATAGCCACCGGCTATGCATGTAGTGGTCGGTGACGATGAGGATGCAGTGACGGCATCTGTGCTGCCAGTGGAATAGGTAGAAATCGATGTTGGAGGGCCGACAGTCACGGTGCTGGTACTAGGAGTTGGCAGACTGGTTGGGTATCCAGGGGTCGAGGACAGAGTGGGGTATGTCTCAGCGCTGCTTGTCGATGACGAAGAACCGGTCACGGCATCCGTGCTTCCAGTCGAGTAAGTTGAGGTGCTAGTGCCTGGAGGCGGGATAGTTGGATATCCATTAAATGAAGACGACGTGCTGCTGCTGCTGCTACCAGTTACGGCGTCCGTGCTGCCAGTAGAGTATGTCGACGTACCAGGAGAGCTCGACGGCGGGGAGAGAGTTACAGTCGACGTGCTAGTAAAGTGATACGACGTGGGATATTCACTTGACGAGGGGCTAGGAATCGACGGTGCGCCAGTTGAGCTAGTGCCGTAAGTTGAAGTCGACGAGGTCGCGGGGTAGGTGTAGCACGTGTATGTGTAGGCGCCTCCATAGACCGGCTGTTGAAAGCAAGTCGTGGAGAGAGAGGCAGTTGAGCTTGTGGTCGGTGCAGATGCCCCGGACGAAATAGTTGCACTCGACGATCCAGGGTAGCTGGAGGTTAACGTACTCGAAGTGCTTGTGCTGCCCCCTGGGCTGGATGCTGGATAGGAACCTGTGCTACTCACACCCGATGAAGAGGAATAAGAGCCAGTAACCGGAGAAGTTGACGAGGTCCCAAACGTCACAGGCACAGATGTGACTGTAGTGCCAGTAGTATAGCTCAAGGTGACAGTGGAAGTTGAAGTGGATGCGCTGTATGTGGATGACGAAACCGATCCGTAACTAGCACTGTAGGTACTTGGCGACGCAGAAGAGAATGTCGGTAAACTACTCGATGTACCTATGGTGATTGTCGTGGTATATGAGTGGGAACTACTGGTACTTGGTCGAGACGTCTCTGTTCCAGGAGTACTAGATGAGAGGCTATACGTAGAACCGGTTGGCACCGCGCCGGTAGCTCCAGTCGACGAAGATGAGCTTCCAGTTCCAGTGCTCAAAGTTGAATAGGAAGAGAACGAGTAGGTGTGAGACCAGGTCCACGAGCTGATGGTAGAGTTCGAAGGAACAGCCGACGACCCTGTACTAGACGAAGTAGGGATTGAAATGGTACGGCTCAAAGTACTGGAGCTGTATGCTTCTGTACTAGAAGTCCCATATGTGGAAGTACCAGTTGAGCTGCCCGATTCGCTCGAAGGGATAGATACTGTGACTGTGGAAGTACGAGTAGAAGGTCCCGATGAAGATGACCAACTACTGACCGAATATGACGTGACAGACGAAGTTGGGATTGTGTATGAGTCGGAAGTCGGAAGTGTTGACGACGTGCCAGATAATGTACTCGAGTTGGATGGCCTGGTGCTGGTCGAGGTCGAAGAAATCTGAGCAGAGGAACTGGTCCCACTGCTATATTCCTCGGTACTACAACTGATTAGCACGTCATTCCACCATCGACAATGGCTATCATAACAATATTCTACTTACCATGTGGTGCTTGAACTTCCGGGAGAAGTTGCCGCTGTCGAGCTTGTAATCGATCCGGTGCTGGAGGGTGAAGTCGAAGAGGATACTAAGCTGGAAGAGCTATAGGGGACACTTGTCACAGAACTCTCGACTGAAGTTGTCGATTCACTATAGGAAGTTGGCTTGCTGATAGTGATGGTGGAGCTCGAAGTCAGGTACACAGTGGTATCAGTTGGCGAAGTAACAGAGGAAGATCCAAAGGGGGAATTAGACGAAGTTCCGAATGTGGAAGTCGAGTACACCGGAAAACTCGAGGGTGTATTCGAACATCCGGTGTAGACAGTCACGGTGGAGGCACAGCTACTTGCACAAACTGTAACCGTCGTTATTACAGTGTTTGTGCCGAGCTGCTGAGGCAGGGCACTTATGAGAGTAGACCTAGCCATATATTAGTATGATGTGATCAATACGCGAGTTGAAGTGTCATACCCGAGGCCTAGAGAGGCCAGGTGAGTGGAGAGACGCATTGTCGGGATCTCGAGGTGTGTATTAGAGGGTGAAACGAGTGTAAATCCCTCGAGTAAACGAGTGTCCTAGAGAACAAGATTTAGAGATCTATCTCCTCAGAGTGACTTTTCTCCCTTTATAGGCGGACTAACCCCCCGACTTCATACTACGAGATCGCGTTTACATCTGCACATAGCTTTGACGTGTTATGACAGCATCTAATCTGTCGTTGGCCGCCGCCGCAGGGGTGGTAGTGTGGGCCTATATTCGTATACACCGGGCCAGCCTTAGATCCCATGCAACATCCCGACGGAACAAGCTTCATAGCGTGGAAATCTAAAGACGGGGAGGATTTCAGGTTGAGTGGAGTGGCGTGTAGCTATTAGCCACAGTAACGCAAAGCATACGATTTCGTCAGAATCATCACCATTTTAAGACAGGACTTTCCAAGCACCAAAGTTATCAAGTTGTTCTGAGCAGATTATTGGTCAATTCTCAGCGACCAGGGGTCTCATACGCACGTTTCCTCGTAACAGACACAAGGTTATTCGTTGTCCCTCAGCGCCGGGAGCTAGATTAAGGCTCGCTTGCAATGTGAAACGCTATTGGGCCTCGGGATGAAGCCGTGTCGATATAACGGTTGATCACCTCCAAGCGACCCGAAGACTTCGATGCCGCGCAAGGCTAGCAAACGGGACGGCCGGGTTTGATTACTATCTGCCCGGTTTGCTTGATATCACTCGATTGAGCCGATTTGCACTCTTCAATTCCATGAGCAAACAAGCCGTTACCAGCTCCAAGGATTAGATCTTGTTCAACATGAGCGCATATCCCAACCCCCTGGCATAATTATAGTTACAAGATATCAAGCCGAATCAGATGCAGAGCTTCGTTGCACCACATAACTTATGCAGAGCTACAGTGTTTGAATTCAGCTCAGCCATGATAATTACCTAGGGACCTAGGGTATAGCATCGGCTACGAATGGTCATTGTCCCTTTTAATACACCTATGACCTTGGTGAAGAGTATCACAGCCAATGCAGGCGTTACTTGGAATTTCACTTGATTGAGCTGACCAACAGAACTTTGCTTTTAGTCGTAATTTTACGTGCTTTTCAGCTGCTTAAGACGCAGGGTCCCGATGCCGTCCAACAGAGCACAGGAAAGGTGACACGCACTGGGATATTGGATTGGTCACACTAATTCAGTGGCAACGGAGCATGGGAGAAAGTGCTCATAGTTGAATGCAGTTAGCAGGTCGGGTTTTTGGGCAAACAACTGTATGCTAAGAGGTAGATCCCCAAGGTAGAGAAGATTTAGTGGTGATAAGAAGTGAGAAATTATGCATGTGGCCAGGAAAAGAGGTTCAAGATCACGGGAGAAAGGGATGCGGTCTGCCGTAGATTTACCCTTCAGACACAGAAACCTCCGAGCCGCGACGGATCATCGAGACCCGAAGCCTGGGATCTTTTCTTACTTGGTTGGATACGCGGATTAGCTCGCGGGTATAGCTGCGGGCAGACTACTTTAATGCGCCGAGACTCTGTGACCCTGTTGGGAATTAGTCGAAATGGAGATCGGTTACTACGAACTGCTGCTCAGGGTTGACCCAGGTAGCTGTAAATGCACCTTGAAATGGTCCTCTACCTTGTTTACCAGCATTGAAGTGATGGAGAACGACACTTTGCAAAGGTGAGACACGAATAGGTGGAGGGGACCTGAGAGAGTATAGGCAGTCGTGTGACTTTGACACAGCTTCCACTGTCGTGCACGTATCAATTTGTGTCCCTCAAAATGAACTCATTTCGGGTGGGCCGTTCGTGATAGTGTACGAAGAGGGAGTTTTCTGCTCACAGAGCCTCGTGGTCAGCTCAGGAACTCGTGCTTCGAAGAGTGGAGGATGTGTAGCGACAGCCCGAAGTGCATGGGAGTTATTTGTGCGAGGTAGACGCCATTATCCACAGACGATCTAGGAATAACCTAGCACTATGACGTATGCAAAAGTCGGCTGGGTGCCTACAGGGCCACATGTTAGTCAATGGGACGCCCAGAAGGCGGCATCCGGCACCCATTGCGGGGTGGTATTTACCACAGATATCTCTGGGCTGCTCTGGATGGCCGGTTTTGATAGGCAAAGTCGCATTACGAGATGGTGACACCGGCTGACGAAGCACCTAGATATCATCGAGAGGACGGACACGGTCAAGATCCAGATACCCGACCCCACAGAAGCCAGCGAGACAAACACCCGGGACGAACGGATCGAATAGCCAGCAAGACGTTGGTAGCTGTGAGTCGCTTCGACGGCGATGATGAATTTGTTTAGGTCCGGCGGGTGTGCAGACTATATAGGTACCCAACCTAACCTATACTTGGCTGCACAACTATGGTTGCATATGATGGCTAGAGTGCCCTTGCGGGTAGAGCTAGAGGATCGCGTAACAAAGCGCTCGAACTCGCCTCGTCAAAGCTCTCGGTTTGCCGACAACTATAGGGGCCTCTTCACACTAACGGAAATTTCCCTGAGATATTTCCGTTCTACTTTTCTCTAGGTGGCTCGTGAGCCGTCGGGGCTGGTCGGATCTCTCGAGATCCTTGGTCGATCTCCCGCGGCTGGGTCCAACTGCCGTGAAAACTAGCGGTCTGGGCTTTGGAGCTTTGGAGCTTATGGTCCGTCCCGGGGTCTAATATGGGGTAATTCAAGTAAGTTCGAGATCGAAATTTGTCGCGTTGCTGAGCTAACTGCTAAAGTAAAATACGCAGGGAGAAAATGACCATTCTTCATGGACAGGAATTTGGGTCCCGGGGGAATGAAATAGAGGATTGGAAGGGCTGTCGTTTCATCCCTCACGAATTGCGCTACCAAGGGAGTTGGCCTCGTCGCCTCGTGCAGCGGGCGCCGTGCAACCACTTTAGGTCTCAGGGGAACTGACCATTGCCAACCATTTCAGACTGGCGGTGGAGATGTTGATGGTATCAAACAAAATGCCTGCGGGTAACTCAGATCCGACTTATGGCATAATTTCCTTGCGATATATTGGATTGAATTGAGCGAAGGCATTCGAGACCACAATAGCGTGTGGAAAAATACCGCGGCCACGTCCGCGGAAACGGGCACTTCAATTTCCCCCGTTCCCATTAGATATTGAGTCCGCTTTCCATTACAGTATATTGACGCGCCGAGAATCTTGAGGCTCAGTGCAATGTTAGATTATCCGCCGTTTTGGATGAGCTTAAGTTGGGGGAGATGCGCGCAATCTCCCCGGTGGCGCGCAGTAGCGCTGTCGGTATAAGACAAGCCAGTCTCAAGGGCGTTCGAAACCTGCCGATCATCATAGGGAGACATTCCTCTTGAGGGTGAAGACCAACGACTATTGACAGTTGTATGTGAGATGGCGTCGAAGGCAGGAAAAGAAAAGGTCTCGGAATACATGGAACACCGCCCTGATTTTCAATATATAAGACCGATGGACGGCCGCCCTCGATCAGGTTCATTCCCAGCATCATCAGCAACAAAACCCAAAAAAACCAAGCACTCTCTCACAACTCACACTCGTTTAACGGTCTCATTACGCTCGCTTTAATACCATATTCACTCGTTTTAACCCATTACCAACGGCTACCAACCAACCAACTATCAAAATGCAGTTCACCATCGTCACCGCTCTGACCTTCGCCATCGGCGCCCTTGCCAGCCCCCAGTTCGGCGGATCTCCCGTCGCTGCCCCGGCTCCTATCCGTCCCGTTCCCGGTGACGTGACTGTTGGCCAGGCTGGTGACACCTGCGGCTCTGACCTCGACCTCAGCTGCTGTGACAAGGTTGACCAGTCTGGCGACGCCATCAACGAGGCTAGCGGAATCCTCGGCGGTCTCCTTGAGGGTGCCCTTGAGAATGGTCAGCTCGGTCTCTTCGATGGCTGCTCCAAGTTGAACGTTGCTGCTGGTAAGTTCACCATGTTACATCCTACTTGTTCCATGCCCCATGCTAATATAATTCCCAGTCATTGGTCTTACCGACTTCCTTAACAGCCAGTGCAAGCAAACCCCCGCTTGCTGCCAGCACTCTGGCCAGGACATGGTCAGCTTTCCATCACATCTCCTTCCACGATACATTGATACTAACAATCTTATAGGAAGGTGTTCTCAACGTCGGCCTTCCTTGCGTCGCCCTTGGCAGCGTCCTGTAAATGCCAGCCTCGTACCAATACGACTTGCATAATCGGTGCATAGCATTAGGGGAAATGAGATTTGTGGGGTTGTAATGTTGGGGAGAGTGCCAAATTGTATTGTTTAGCCTGCTTTCCATGATTTAGTAAATCCAACTTTAGTCGCTCGTTAAATCTGGTCTCTTCCTCTGTGAATTTATGCATCCTTGTAGATCTCTCCGTCGAACGGTGATGTTATTTCCACGACCATACAATTTGCTTCCTGCTTGTTCGTCTGATCACACTGCTTGGACTCCTTTGTATGCCACCTCTGTTCCGTGACGATACCTGGCATCCACTAATGCGTCGTTCCACCAGAACTCCGAGTATTTCTTCTCTCGACTCCTTTCAATCTCGACTGGCACTCTCAGAGTGTTGCGTTTCAATGGGCGTCCGTAACGTAGGACTTGTATCAAACCCATACTGAAATTCCGTTTCGTATTTCTACCAAAATCAAACCATTCCACCCAAGTGGTATCATACCTAACACCGAAGTATCCATAAAAAATATCGTAACCTTCATAAGCGTCGTATCAGAAGACTGTTTTATCATGTCCAGATGCGAATCGGGTGAGGTAAATCAGTAGTACATCTAGTACTTTAACGTCCAATCATAGTAACAGCTTCAACTGCGAGGCGTTCGACTCGGCCCATATATAACTTCATGACATGGCAGACGGGATCTCCCCAAATCTGACTTCTTAGCTGTTTATCAGTTGTGATCTGAGCAATGACTCCTTCTCTTAGTCTCTCTTCGACAGTTTTGTTTCGCTTAATCTTCGAGTTCGAGTCTCCAGACCTTAAGACGACGATCTGTCCAGCATTGCTCAAGGTACTCGGCGGAATTTTCCATACGGGACTCGGACTTTTTGATCTGCTCGACTTTGAAGAGTGAGATGAAGAGCGACCGGACTTGGCGGATGTCTTTGATGTCTTTGAAACCACGGATGTACTAGAATTATTGACGTGGGCTTTATTGTGTTTTGACGATGAGCTTTTGGGCGGCTGAATATGTTTGTCTGTTCCCTTGGTTTCCGCAGGGGCTGGGGCGACGAATAGTTCGAGTAGGCTCTTCACGTAGGCTTTGTCGGCTCTTGCCACCGGGTCCCCTTCGTTGACAAATGCCAGGAAGACGAACTTCTTGAATTCGGACTTTGCCGGCTTCTGTAACGGATAAATAGAAACTGGCGGCGCTCCAAATGTAATACAATGCACTCTCTTAAAGCAGCCAGTGAGGATGTTGAGCTCCGATGATGCGGCCTTGGACGTGGATAGCATATGGGAATAGAGAAGAGATGCAACGGCGCCACCTGCGGAGTGGCCGGTAATGAGGAGTGAATATTCACATCTTCGCGAATCCTCCTCCAGAAGATGGCGAAGTCTGGCAGCTACTGGAGATATCATCTTTCTTGCTACTGCTAGAAAGCCTGCATGGCAGAAATTGCTAGGATCATCCTAAGTCTCGTTAGATGTACTAAGTCATATATCTCAAGCATCTTTTCAACTTACTAGGAAGTCGGTAGGTGCTGTCGGTGCTGTGTTCAGGTTCACGGACCAGTCCAGGAATGTCGCCGTCCCTCGGATAGCAAAGACGATGGTGTTCTTATGGTCAACGGGAACCGACTTGATGCGCATAGCTTTAGTTCCAGTCCTCCAATCAGCATCAACGTGGGTATCCCGTTCTGCTCCACGCGGATTCTCATATACCCTCTCTGAATACTGTGCTGCAAGGCATATGAGGGCATATGTTGGGATATATCTAGTGGACGTCAGTATTACATCTATGGAACTTATACAAGGGCACCAACAAACGGAGGGAAGGTAGATCTCGGGGAAGTTTCGAGTTTGCGTATAGCTCCACCTTGGCGAAGTAACCTCGAGAAGCAAGAGACGAAGCAATTGCGCTTTTTTGGCCTTTCGAGGTTTCCTTTGGCGCCTCCTTCCTGTTCTTCTTCGCAGGCCCCTTGTGTAAGACGATTTGCTGTGTTGGCTCACCTGACGGAGCGGACATCGGATGAGACTGATACATGAACAAATCATTCTCATTTCCAACATACTTATCCCGATCAATCAAAGTCATCACATCATTGAAGCTGCTACAAACTTGGTCGTACATTGCGGCGCTCTGATTGAGTAGCTGAGTACCATATGAGTGCCATCTTGGGAGGCCATCATTCAGGATCTGCGGTACCATATTTCCCGGAATCATCTCACTCGCCATGTTCACGGCTGAGCCGAGCTTGAGCTTGCTCACTGCACATGCCCCATTGCTCTGAGGATATGGGTTGGCCGATGGTAGGTGAGGGCCCGGTGGGCCCAAATAATAATGTTGATTCACAACAATAGGCGGGTATGGCCTTTGGTCATGATACTGAGGGGGTAAAGCTGATCCGGGAGGCAATACACAGTTCCATCCAGGAGGCGGTGGTAACGGTGGTGGCGGGAGTAGATAACCGGCGGGCTGTCCGGGGGCCGGGGTTTGGTACGATCCATCGTGAGGATGCCATTGCCGCGGAGGTACCCGTGATTGTGAACTCGACAATACTGGCTGACCGGCCTCAGACGGTTGAGCATCTAGTGTTGACTTCTTCTTGGAACGACCGAAGAGTCCCATGGCGACTCATCACTATACCTATATCTTGTGTGTAGGTAAGTGCTGGATAGCTGGATAGCTGGATTGTCGCCGACAAGCTAGTGGGCGAGCTCATGGAGTGGTGGTTTTGTGACAGCCCTTGTAGATTTAGGATTGAGTTACGGAGCACAAAACTCGAGGAAATAGAAAGTCGATTTGATACACAGAGTAGGACAGACAAAGGGGGAATGGCGAGGGACTACCGTATTTTTGTTAATTGTGTGTCACAGTAGCGATCAGCCCATCGTGAATAACCCAAACCATCCATCCCGAGGTGCCTTAGCCAATGGAAACTATCAAGGTTGGTGTGTTTCTCAGCGGGTGTGCCTTGCCGTTTATAGAATACCGATCATGAAAAGATGACAGCTCTGGGCGGTGATTCGTTGACTGATAATCACGCAGCCCCAATCAAACCGTCAGGGGTCAAAACAGTGGCCCATCCGAGGCTTGGTCCGGTAAAACGATAGACGAACCACGAGCTTTAGACAGAATAGAGATGCAGGCTTATGCAGGTAACATTGCAGGTTCGCCATGTGAATGGTCCCCGCAAAGAGCCGAGAGCTCATTGCGATTTGCTAGAGAGCCTAGAGCTCCCAGTTCTCCTACTTTGGGTGCTTCTTTTTCTGAGCTTGACTCACCTATGGATTCTGAAAAGTTCAGGCTCCGTGCATATGCATGCTGCGACTAGCCGCCGTGACGAGAGACTCCCGCATTGGCAGATTGGTGTCTTTGAAATGAAAAGATAAGAGCTCCGATATTGGAATGCCATCCAAGTGACTCTGATTGAATCAGATAGGTACAGGTACTAGACGTGGAGGTCGGAGATACGTGTGTACCTAGGTAGGTAGTGAGGTCCAGACTTCGGTGGAAAAAGGCAAAACGTGCAAACCGTCGGTAAATCAGCCCCGAAGAAGAGTGGGGTCCAAAGCGGGTTGAAAGTTGTGGGTCACAGCCTCAGAGGTGGCTTGGCCTAGATATCTACATACATACATTAGGTACATTAGCTCTATATACATATGTACATAAGCCCATGTCAAGCCACTCAATCAAGCCTTACCGTGAGCTGTGTCCCCGGTTACAGGGGTGACACGCCCCGGCTGCAGGCTAATCATCCAGAAACAACTCGGGCATCGGATTTGGGGTTGTTTGTTAATGCGACCGGATGAGGACAGCTCAAGTTCGAAGTGCTCGATACTTGTAGTTTCTCCTGACAACACTTCCGAGAAATGTCTCTCAAGACGCTATGGACTTTGTAAGGTTCCTTAGATATATTATTTCGTTTTTCGCGATCTAGAATACTAATCATAGCCGGTAGTGGTCGCGCCTCATAGCTAACACCCGACTGGCATCGGGAAGCTCTAGTAAGGATGCTGCACGGGATCCCATAAGACGCCGTCAACGCTTCGAGAAGGAATACGGCCAACTCTTGGTGAGCACAGAATCGACACTATCGTTTGCGGTATCCTAAGCTAATTATTCGAGTAGCATATTTGGCGAAACTGTGCAAATCTTGCTCGGGATGAAGACGCCGCCGAAAACGTCGAGATCCGCCTTCAGGGGCTCACCAACATCCTCGCCGACGAGTCTCGACGACCCTTGCCTCATCCGTGTATATCGTTTTGTTCCACCAAGCAGATTTACGTCCCGATCGCGAAGATAGCAACGTCGTCATATAACGAGTGGATCATAAAGGAAGCCGTCCTATTTTTCGCTACCCTCATTGAAAGCGAAGAAGAAGCCTTCGTGGAAAGCGACGCGTTCTCGGCGAGCTTGACGAACCTCCTTGTTCGTATCACAGGCGCCAACAGCATTCGACTAGGACCCGATACCGAAGTCAAAGTCGTCGAGCTAGCATTCAATATTACCACTAAAATTCGACTTGAACCCCATATCCTCTCCGCTTGGTTCAAATCCAACCCAGAAAACCATGCAACCGACGAGAAGACCAAAGACCAGAGGGAGAAATTTGCGGGGAGGACGCAGAAGCAAGATTTCCCTCTTTTCTACCTGCTGATGGACTATATCCACCACGAAGGGAAAATTGGTGATTTTGCTCGCACTGGCCTTCTATATATCATCGAAGCCGCCTCTTCTTCCGTGGCCCTTGAGCAATGGATAGTGGAGGGCGACCTCTCGACTCTGATGGCTACCGGGCTTGGTGCCTTGTACAGCCAGCTAAGTCGAAAGCTTGTAATTGATCACCCTCCAGAAAATCTCCCTCCAATTCTTGCCCTGTCCGATTACCAGCATCCGACGTCAACCTTCGAGATTGTCAGTTCTTGCAACCCAGACTTTCAGCTACACCTAGAAACGTTCCTTTCAAACTTGCTGTTCTGGCAGGATGTACTTAACCATTGTCGATCGGTGGAAGTCAAGTCAACCCTGCTTGAGCACTTCCAGGTCATTTTTTTACAGCAATTATTGTGGGTGCCAACGGTACCGTTGTTTACTATGGATGTGAGCTAACCGCTCAAAGATACCCCTCCCTTTTGGAGTCTTCCGACGTCGATGGAGGTTCATCGGTGGCCGTATTAACCTATCTTCGACGAATATTAGAAGCTTTAGATCATCCCGATATGATCAATCTCATTCTACACTATCTCCTAGCTCTGCCTGACACAGAGTCATCGGCTCCATCTGACACCGAGCCGTCTGTCAGCGCCGCACGCAAGCGAAAGTCTATGGACCTCGCTAGCATGATGGCTACTAAAGTTGAATCGAGCTATACACCCCTACTGTTTAATCTAGTCGATTTAATTCATTCGTGTCTCAAGTCTCGGAACCAGCAGACTGTATGTGTGACGCTTCAGCTCGTGGCGGCGATCCTTAAGCGGCATCACCGATACGCGATCACAACGCTACTCCATACTGAAGGCGTTAATGGCAATGGTCCGCGCAGGACGGTGGGGGCTCACCAGCAAGAAGTCGAGTTCCTCACTACCTTAGCTGAGTCTGTCGGCGGACAAGACAATTTTGACGAGATATACGACAACATTCTCAAAGATAGCATGACGCGTGTAGAAGGTCATCCGTGTTCTCTCAAACTTGTAGCACCAAAATTTTCAACGAATAACCACAACCTACCTGCAATTCCCGACAGTCTGCCTGGGGCGCCTAAAGATGTTCCTCCTCACACGCTGAGTGCGGATGATCCTCTCTTGAACAGTATCCTTGATATCTTCGAAACCTTTTTCATTAACCCTGTCGAGATGAATTTGTCGGCCACGGAGACGGTCATTGATCTGGCAGTATGTGGGTACATATCTGTGGAAGGATGGCTTCTACGTCACCCAAGAAGATATGCATACGACGAGGATGCAGACGAGTCCGACTCCCCGCCTCTGGACCCTGGATCTCCCTCATTCGCCGACTATGAGAAGTTGAAGGCAATTATGAGGTGCCGTCGCCGTCCGATATGGCAGACATCGTCCCTACCTCGCATCCTCACTGTTCTCGAGTCTCTTGCCGATCAAGTTGATTACTTTCGGAACTCGGTGCCGAGATTTGAAGAACTTTTACAGCAGCGCCGCGAAGCATTCCAAACAGCTGATGCGGTTGTACTAAACCCGCAGCCTATTCATCCAAGTTCCACGACCGGCACTTCCTTGCCCGATCAAACAAGTCAAGACGGGTCCCGTGCGGGTTCGCCGGCGCGACCTAGTGCGCTTGAGGGTTTTGCGCAGAGGATATTGTCCGAACTGGGAACTCCGAGCCGATCAGGGAGCCCGCGCGGGCGGAAAGACTCGTTGCGAGGCTCGAGTGCAGGATCAGGTGCGTCAGGGGCGTACGGGTTTACATCACCCACCCGCAAACCGACATCCGCCCCTCCGAAGGAGTTCCCCATAACCTACGAAAGTCCAAGTAAGAGCGGGCTAGGACGGTCTTTTTCACCTGGAAGCCGCCATTCCGACAGAGATAGCCCCGTGGCTAGCCAAGCCGCCGCCTTTGCTGCCGTAGACCAAGGAATACTTGCTCGGCAAATTAGTTTGCCAACGCCAAAGATTGAACCCATTCCGTTAGATTTTGAGCGTGAGAATGCCGACGATTCAGCTAAGATTGATGAAGAACAAAATGACGAAAATGAGGAAAAGACGGACGGAGCAGGAGAGCAGGATGACGAAGGAGAAAGTGAAATTGTCGATCAATCCATTGTCCCGACACCGCCTGAAACACCACCCGAGGTAAAAACAGCTTCGGTTTCCCACATTCTCACTAACGTCATCATCTACCAACAATTCCTATTAGAATTGGCGAGTTTGGTACAGGTTCGGGCGGGGCTGTTCAATGAGGTCAAGTTTGCCTAGCTGTCAGGTCAGGTTAGGTCAATGATTACAGCATGACCATCATTGGCGAAAGCGGTTTCAGCAAGGCTGCTCCCTCAGCATGGAAGGTGTCACAGTTCATCGCCGCCTGGAGGTGGTGCCTCGTATGATTTAAGGGGCGGCTTGGAGAAATAGAGTAATGCTTGCACGTCACGTGTCCACGACGCACATAGAAATCATGGGGGGAGCGCATGCTTGTGCCATGGACATTGCTATTGAGATGTTCCCCGTTGCCTTCACGATAGATACCATTTATTGCATCGATTATCTCCTGTTCGGAAATGAAAACGAGCTTTGCTATCCCCTGACCTTCATCGCAATTCGTCCGGCTGGTGATAAGGGGCTTGTATGTGTACATTACTAGCAGCCCAGGTGCGGGCACGTAAACGACACGGATTACCATTGAAGTGGAAAGGACTTGTTGAATTGCAACAACTTCCATAGTTCAGCAGAACCTAGCCGGGACACGATAGGTACCTAAGTAGTAGACCTCGACTTTCCCTCGCCGAAATCGGTATGAGCCGCGCACAGCTGTCTCTTCGAACGAATACTCTGCAGCTACTGGCAGTAGTTAAGGTCTTGGAGACCTCAGGACTACCTCAGGAAGATGAGGTGACTATAGTTGACTGACAAAGCTCAGTAGGAGGTTTGCTTTACCACTTCACGTAATTGAACTATTCTACACTAATTACCCCTGAAGGTTAATTGTCACGAGTAGCTGCGACATATCTGCCGAATCACGGAGTCAAGGGCGCAAGGGCTTGCCTAGGTACCTAAGGCAGTCTTAAGGTTTTCGATGGATGCTGGGAAAGGAGACGGCCTCAGCCGGATTCTTATTCAATACTCCGAACTGTACTCTCAGTCCGATCCTTTCATAGGAAGTTTCATCGGGGGTTAGCTGTTTACGGACTAACCTGGCAAATAACATCGTGATTTCATTATAACGCATAATAGCGATGAATCTTGTTTTCTCTATTGGTAGGTGTCCTCCAGAACATTTCAGTCAATAAAATGTATCAATTCCCCTTTCCCCTTTCTTCTCCTTGATGTCCTTACCATTACGTAGCCTTGGCCTTGCCCTTCCCCTTGTCATCTTCCATTTTCCCGCTCGCTTGTCGCAACCACTTGGCTGTGCTTGGATGTCCACAAGGGACGCACGAAATATACGCACCAAGGTCCGGCCTGGCTTCCGGAGCCGTCATCCGCCACATTATTTTTAGTAGATCTAGTGAGCCCTTATAGGCGCTCCGAATTCCGATCTCGAAAGCTGAGATTCCTGGAATCTCGGATGGATCAATATCGTCCTCCCCATTAGTATCAACGGGTCGCTTCCGAGGTAAGAACGGATCCGCGCCGTAGCTGAGGAGCACATGAACTAAATCCTCGTCGTAATCTGCCATAGCTTCTGCTAGTGGGGTTCTGGACCGCTTGGAGAGCGCATTTACGTCCATGTTGGCTCTCAGAAGTCGCCGCGTAATAGACGCCATTCTCATGGCAATGGCCGAATGGAGCCACTCGCGCTTTTGGTCGGATAGATCCTGATTCAGCTGGTTAAGTAACGCATGGGCTGCGATCTCGTCTTCCACCGCCACCGCATGCGTGAAGAGATCACAGAGTCTCTCCATCGTGAAACCCGTGTTCCGAACCAAATACCACAAATCGTCAATCTCGTCATCGCCCCAACCAGACAAATCGGACCTCTCTAGGAAATGCACGAGACCATCATATGCTCTATCGAAGTCCTTTATGACGGCACCATAACGGAGTAGGAGTTGACAATTCTCGCGTTCAGTAGGGCCCCTCTCGATGCATCGGAGAAGAACGTCGTCTAGATGGTCGCGACTTAGAGTTGAAGGCGATGCGAGAATGAGCAACTTTTCCAATTGGCCTTGTATCTCCCTTTCCCGATTAGCTACGTACATGAGCACTGATTCGCCGTCGATGCTCGCTAGGGGAGTATCCATTCTAGCACCGCGCTTTAGGAACAGGCAAACCTTCGAGAATGCATCAGGGATTTCGTCGTAATTGCGAATTAGAAAATCCATGATGTTGTCCTCAGCCGTCGCCTCCGTGCTCATCCGGGCGCCCATATCCAGGGCCATTGAGACGGTCTGTGTGCCCCCTCTTAGGACAGCGTGTTCCAGGACCGTGTGGCCTTCGTACTTTTCTTCTAGGTCTCCGCCGAGTTGAAGAATCCTTTGGAACACACGTTCCCGTGCCGTTCTTGCGAGATCGACATGGTAGTTGTGTCTAGATCCGACGCAATCGTGGATGGCGAATGGTACGCCGGGCTGGCTTGGATTGATTTTCGCTCCGGCATCGATCAATGAGAGTGCGTGATAGTACTTGTCAGATTTTAGAGCTGCTGTGAGCGGGATCATGCCGTTTACTTCGATGTTAATATCCGCTCCAAAATCAATGAGCTTCTCAAGCATTCGTACGTCGTCGAAACGACACAATCGCACTCCTGGGTCTGTGTCGTCCGTTTCGTCATCTTCCCCCTCCGCTCCCTCGCCTTCCTCGTCTGGGTCAGAGGGCCAGTATACTTCATCAGACTCAACGTCCTCGCTGCCCCAAATTTCGGTTTCTTCTTGTGGTTGGTCGCCTTCCAATGGCGTGTATTTCTCAAATGGCCTGTCAAACTCGCGTTTCATTGCCCAGAGCAAGGCTGAATAGCCGTTGGCATCTCGCGCATCAACTGGAAAGCACATTTCCCAAACGAGATGATCCACCACGCGGAGCATATTCGCCTCTGCGGCGCAGTGGAGGGGGGTTGTATAGGCTGGTTCATCGGCGTCACCCAAGGTTCGGGAAGGGAATTTCATGTGGAAGAGGTCAGGAATGTGAGTGCGCGAAAGTAGGAGTATGATAGTATTTTCCGAGGCACGATTGGCAAAAGCAGATTGTAATGCCCAGCTGAGCTCCTCCTTCGACGACTCGTCCTTGTCGGGCATGACAGGCATGCTATCAAGCAACCATTCGACAATCTCGTGCCTACTAAGTCTGCAGGCCTCTCTGAAGATTCTCCAGTCTAGGCATGGGCGGACCGATTTGACAACCTTGAGGGTGTCGAGGTTATTCTTGTCTACGGCGAGCATAGCCGGACTCCAGTCGAAATCAGTCTCCGTCATACTGATGGAATAGATGACTGGATTGACTACGCTATGTAGTCGGCGACTGACGCGGGCTAGACTGGCCCGATCACCTGTGTTCAGTATGCGAATGGAAGGATCTTCAGAGGGACTATGTATGATTGCAAGTAGTAACTCGGTAGGTAGCTTCGCCAGGTTAGCCATGTTGGCCGTGTTAGACGTGCTAGCCATGACGACGTATTTGATGAAGCGATCGACCTGAAAATGGAAGAGGCGAATGTAGGTGAGTGCTGATGAAGGAAATGTAGCTGAGAGTGGTGTGGTGAAGTGAAAGTCGATAAAAGTAGGATCGAAAGGAAAAGGTACCGGGTTGTGGTAACTTGCAAGTCACTCCCTAAGGTACTTGAGTTGACACACCTTATAACTAGTGGCAGTTACAACTTGGCTATTGCTCTGGAGTATGTGTGCATTGACCAAGGTCCACGATTATTTTTGTTGGTGAATATGGTTTGAGTCAAGACCACCCGTCTCCCTGCCACGAGACTGGTGGATATGTGCACTGAACCAATACGAAGTGGGAAGTTTGCCTCAGCCAAAAACTAAATATGGTCAGTGTCCGATGGAAGGCGAATCAATCGATTAGAAACCTGAGGAAAGAGGAAGGGGATGTATCTGTTAGAATCAACAAGTTTTATAAGTTCGGGTAGGAGTCCGGTGATTGGGGCTTCCATCACAAAATTCAGACATATCGCCCTAGTTCACTCACGATAAAGACATTGTTCGAATTTATCAAGACATGAAAATTACAATGGCTTTATGATCTCCTCTATATGAACACAATCATCTTTATCTTGCGTTCTTTATCTACTTATTCAAGGACCGTACGACAAAGATAGGCTAGGATAGGACCGTCCCTAAGAAACATACGCGTAGTGAGAGATGATGAATTGGGTCGAGGTATAGTAGACATGAGAGGGAAACATCTCATGAAAGATCTTTAACTTGGAAGGTGAGAGATAAGAAATACTACAGTCACTGTCTTCTACTTTATATTTGTATGGCCGTCCTGCGACAGCGTCTTCCCGTTGAAGTCGGCCAATTAGTCCTATGTCGTCATTTGTCCATGTTTCTATGCATACCTACCTATCTACATAAGTCGCACCATTGATTCATTGAGATATATGTTTGAGGAAACGAAATTAAGATTAGGGGCAAACTTCCGCCAGATATCAAGCCCCCCCGAACTGGAACCCCTGACGGATAATCCTCGGGCATTCTACCAAATTCACAGTATTGGTAAGGAGTTTTCAATTTAAACCGACGTGGAGAAAGTTATTCTTGGATCTGTTCCGAGTCCAGTATGTTTGTATACGTTCTGATTACTTTTTCCAAGCATCAGTTTTTGCTCTCAATACTCCCCAGCTCCTTGTGCTGCTCCAATGCCTTGCGGGCCTCAGCCCAGGCCGAGTCTCCCTCATAAAGCGCACTCCTGAGATATGCCCACGTCAATCTCTGAACAGCGCTCAATCGCTCCGGGCTTTCATCCTTCGTTTCCGCCGCATCCCAACCGCTAATACCTCCAAGGCCGTGCTTTCCCCCCTTAATCCAAAGGAGATCGGTAGGGCCTGGAGCCAGATGGTAGGAATCCGCATGCCAATCAGCGCCTCGGGCCGTAAGATGAGGGCTCACGTCCTCGTCTCCGCAGACGATGAGCGCTGGCGTGCTCATGGTGCTGAAGTCAGGCCCGTAAAATGGGACCATGCGACGTCCAATGTCTGAAAGATCCTGACCGGCTTTTCCTGTGCCGGTAAGCACCACTCCAGCCTTAATTCGCTTCTCGAACTTGTTCGTCACGGAACCGTCTCGAGGATCAACGTTCTTAGCGCCCAGGAGCAAGGAAGCGGTCCATGCGCCAAGGGAGTGTCCCGCGACGGCGATTTTGGCCTTATCCAGTCGGCCTTCAAGTCCGGGGACAGCCGCTTCGATGACATCCAGACGATCGAGGATGCGGGTCATGTCCTCAGCGCGATCTTGCCAGTAGTACTCCTGGCCTTTCGGAGCGTCGAGCTTTAGGTATAAGGAAGATAAGTGTGTAGGTTGAATGACAACAAACCCATGCGCTGCCCAAAACTCGGCAAGGGGCGTGTAACCCTCGAGAGAGTTCAGGTGGTTGCTCATACCTTGGCCGTGTGAGAGTAGAACAATCGGAAGAGCATCTCCAGTGGCAGGAGCCGTTACTTTCAGCTCGAGGTCGACGGGACGGTCCGGATAGGGTAAGACAATGGGGCTGAACGTGTATACTTGGGTTGGGGCGTTGACTGGAATGTTCTTGGCAGCCCCGACAAGGGCATGGTCGCGGGAACGCATTTTTACTGTATAGTAATGTAAATGACGAGGTTTTCTTGTTCGGGATATATGAGATATTTGCTTTCTGTAGCTGGCTTGGTGCACGTTAAAATATGTCTTAACTCGGAGATTGGTGCCCCTTTTTATACAAAGCAGAAGAACCCTGAGGAGTCTTAGCAGAGTGGATATAACGGCATGGATTTAAGTCTATTTGCCGGATTGATAGAATAATGCAGTTGTTCGGGCGGGACTCTATTGATGGATGACGCTGAGACAGGATCGTCTGCGCCGGGGTGGCCGGGTTTAACGATGGCTCGGACTTCACAGGTTTTCCGGGTTGGACCGAAGCAGACTCCACAACTTATACACTCAGAACATTAATTCAATGCCACTTTGGCGATAATATCGAAAGGCAATAGTTGCGTCAGGATGTCGCTCATATGTGTATTAATTGAGCAAAAAAAATATTCTAATGCAATACTAAACACTTTGTTCATCCTCAAGGTGTTGTTCTTGGGCGAGTAAACGATTGGTTCTCCACCAAGAACCACCTCTCACCACGGTTTGGAAAAGCGCGAAGGCGCCCACATAACGAGAGAGAATCTCGAGCTCATAGTCCCTCAAAGCTGTAAGTGTGTTGAACAGTACAGCCCGTTCCCTTAAATGAACAAACCACAATCAAGGGGATATACATCCCCGTCAAAATCATACGTCTGCTTCACACCAGGCCCTTCAATGGTGAAGCTGAACGCAGACGGACCCTCCCAATCGCCCATGACGTTCCGGACCGGATAGTATCCTCCCTCAACGAGATCAACATCGGTGCAGTTGACGGGATTGACGAAGTTGCCGCCCGTGCTGAATGCCAGCGGCGTAGCCTCGGCCGAGACATCGCCGTCCAAGCAGTCGAACGCGTTGCCGTCGCCGAAAAAAATCTCGTTCCGGTTATCGGCCGCAGAGCATAGGCTGTACGTTCCGGTTGCAGGCGCGCGGTAGTACCCCGAATAGACGAGGGTGAAGTTGTTGGCGTCTACCGTGATGCCGCCATTGGTGCTTCGCGTCCAGCCGACAAAGTAGGCGCCGGATGCCCCTAGCTCTGGGACGGGATAGACGACTGGGAGGTTGCTGGGGCCGTCGTCCTGAGGAAAGTAGGTTGTGTTTGTGAGAGATGATTCAAGCGGCTGAAGGTTCTGAGTGATGTAGTAGGAGGAAGGGAAGTCTCCTCGACTGTAGTCGCCCAAGTAGTTCCGGTAATAATCAATATTGAGGCCGCTGGGCGAGCACAAGGGGTTCACGAGGAGGCAGGATCCCGCCGTAGTGGTTACGGCTGAAACGCAGCAGAATAGAGATGCTCCTGTGAGGAGAGTGAACTTGGGGATTGCCAACATATTGAAGTATATCTTATCGAGTTTTGGAATGGTCGTATATCCTTGAAACAGTGAATGGATAGAGCCACGGAAGAGGCTATAGGAGAAGTACTAGGCCAGGCAGGTGATAAATTGGAAAAAGATCGTCGTTACCAGAAATCTGACAACTTTCGTATTTCAGCAGCAGGTATATGTCTGTAATTAAATTTTCTCTTGACATTCAATTGACCTAAATGCGTAGCCTTATATACAAAAACAGAGGACCAGTTGCAGTTATCCCAAGGCAAGTTTTCCCGAGCCTCCAGTAACACAAAGTTTGGAAGTGAGATGAGAAAGGCTATATTACAGGCGTGATTGCAACGTCTTTGATCTCGAATCGGCCGATCCTTTACCGGCAATGAATAATGAATATTGAATATTGAACTAGGCTGTCGCCATAGCCTTCCTTCAAGGCTCTCAATGTCCAGAAGCGGCATTTACAGCTGTCAATAAAATATGCAGGATTACTCTGAAAATGCACTTTCGTCGCGGTCACGAATTCACATCCTATGTATAAAAGTGTCACAAGAAGATCATTGGGCCATTAGGATTCCGACTGACCAGTTTTCAGGTGTGATCGTCGCGTGTCAGGTTCAAATATTGAAGTAATCCGACAGTAGACGGCTATGCCAGCTGAAGGTGAAGTGCTTGGCTTGCCCGCTGTCGAATACGATGTCGCAATCTCTTGTGTACCTATGTAATTGCCATAATGAAATATGCTTAGGTATCTGGCTGAGTTCGTCATCTGTGCGCCTCTTTTATCTACGTAATTCATGGCTGGGGGTAGTGAAAGGGGACGTCGACCATGATAGATTTCGTAGCAGACAGCATAAGTCAAGGACACGGCCGTGCCACTACCTACATGCCTATCATCTACTCTCAATAACAGACGGCCAATCGTCTTGATTACCTGACTACCTAGGTAGGTACCTAGTAGGTAGGTAAGTAGTCCTAATAGACTAACAGATGTGTCTACCAGGAGCTCAGTGCCATAGTATCCGCACAAGGACATAGTTGAGATAGGCAGGTACGTAATAGTATTTGCTTGTTTTCATACGATATCAATTTTGATTCAATAATACTATTTTCCCCATAGCAAGTTCTTTCATAGGGCTTTCGGAATCGCTCATACGACTATACGGAGAATTCCAAGTCGGTGTCACACACGTGGTCGATAGTGATTGTATATTTAGCCGGCATGGGCATCAACAGATACGAGTGGCTAAATCAAGAAACAACGGGCCCATTCGCGAATAAACAGAAAGGCCTCGAATTTGATGCTGCTAGGCTGTTCAACGTTACTTGCATTAATTGCGCAGTCGACTATTCTCATTCAGATTCGGAGCGTTCGACACCCTACACGGGGCCGTTGGTTAAATACGTCGCTTTCTGTCAATTGAGCTCAAGATCCCAAGGAAAGAAGCAAGTTTCTGAACATTGGTCCATGGTCTAGCACAACATGAGGTTTCACAATCCAATTCTGTTCCCTCTTTTGGGTGCGGTCTCTCAATCTAATAGCGTGCTCTCGGAAGATCCCCCTTTACCTCCATGGTATCCCCTAAAGCCCTGGGAAATCTCTTCACTTCGTGCGTATAATCCTGCTAAGAGCCCGTACGACGCGAACGCTACTAGCCTTGAGCTCACGATCGCGAATCCCTACTTGATCCCCGCAGGACCGGCGCCGCATGCGTCCGGGGGCGGTTACGTCGCCTTCGACAAGAGCACGGCGAACTGTGATGTGCATTGGAAGGAGGACTCGCAGACACCATACGGAAATCTCAAAGACACCTGCAACTCAACACAGACGTCTTCAACACGCGCTGAGTGGAATATAACGATCAATCAAATCCATGACGACCCCGCGCATTACATGGACCTCACCTTCTCGCTCGCCTACCACCTATATGCTTATGGACAGGACATGTATAAGTTGATGGCAGGGTCTATCCATGTTCAAGTTGGGGAAAGCTTGGAAGGCGGATGCGATGCCGATGGCCTCTGTTCGTATACTTTAAAGAACGGAAGCGTGCCGCTTTTGGTCCAGCCGACGCTGGAAGAATGTAGGATGGCTTGTGGATAACTACTTCAAAAAACAAGGCGGTCTAATGGGAAAGCTAATACTTCCTCCTTCTTTGTTAAACTATTACCTAATGACGGTCATATGCCTTTACTATCGACGATTGTAATCCTCCGTTATGGAGCCATTGGAACTAGATGCTGGATAAGGTAAGTGTATAGGCCGAGGGCTGGGGTTTGCCCCCGGTCATAATTATCACGAGCGGGGTTAGCCGAAGATAAGAGACGGGCTTAGACCGGCTCAGCGAGGAGATCATCAGGTTGGAGATAATATCTCAAGGCCCTTCTTCAGATTCTTCATTTCTTTCGTATCAACCGTGTCCCAGGTGAGCGTTTTACAGTATGGATCTTGGGCGAACGGCTTTCGCGCAGCGTCACGAGCGGACGCCGGAGGAACGCGATCTTGTTCGGAGGCTTGATATCTTCCTTATGACATTCGGATGCGTGTCTCAAGGTAAGTAACAAGCGCACCTTCTTGGCTCATCGTAGACTGACATAGGACTGGTATCTAGTAATCAAGTGTATGTCTTCATTGACCCGTCCTCATAACCACCACCAATGACGCTGATGTATCGCAGATTTGGACCAGCAAAATATCAGCAATGCTTATGTTTCGGGGATGAAGGAAGATCTGGCATTGAACGGCAATGAGCTCAATTAGTAAATCGACATACCGCTTTTAAACCAACGAGGGTTTACTAACACATTTGCACAGCTTCACTACGTACTTCAGTGTCGCCTATTGTATCATGTTGATCCCATCTCAAATCATCATGACTTACGTCCGGCCAAGTTACTGGCTATCTGGATTGGAAATATGCTGGGGCGTAATAACGGCGCTTATAGCCCTTACTCATGAAGCAAAACAAGTCTATATCCTTCGTGTCTTCCTCGGGTTATGCGAAAGCTCAGCTTGGCCGGGCATGATGACACTATTCAGTGAGTGTCCCAATACTGCCCCCCTAATCACAAGCATGTTTACTAAACTGGCTGTCAGTGCATTGGTACACACCATCAGAGCTCGCAAAGAGGATGGGGTTCTACCATTCTTGCCAGGCAATAGGCTCCATGTTATCTGGTGCATTGCAAGTCGCTTTTATAAACACCCTGCATAACGCGAACGGCTTGGCTGGGTGGCGTTGGCTTTTCATCATAAACGGAGTCATGACCGTAGTCTGGGGTGCTTTGGGATTCTTCTTGTTGCCTGACCTGCCTAATTACATCAATCCCAGAGCATTTTGGTTTAAGAAGGGTCATGGAAAACTTGCGATTGAACGCTTAGAACGTCATGGGCGAGCTGAACCGAAGAAGATTAGTTGGGCTGGTGCTAGGTTATACAACCCATCCCCCCTTTTATCCTATGATGAAGCTCACGATACATGCAGACGAACTGTTACCAACTGGGTAACTTATTTTATCTCGATAATGTATATCGCGACTGTTCTTGCGCCCTGGGGATATGCCTACTTCAATCTCTTCCTGAAAAGTTTGAAGAACCCTGATGGCTCGCCTGTTTGGTCTACATCTCAAGTCAACGCCATTCCAATTGGCGGTGGCGCTATCAATGTTGTCTTCGGTATGTACAAAACGCCTGTCTACCTGTGTGAAACTCTGCTAAAAAGACACATAGTCTGGGTTTGGGCTATTTTGTCCGATCTCTTAAGAACACGATGGACTTTGATCGTAGCCCAAGGTAAGGTTTTTAGAGTTACATGGGCACTTACTTGAAGCTGACACTATGCAGCTGTCATTGGCCTCGTCCCATGTATCGCGATGAGTATTTGGACTTCTCATCCTGATACAACACCCCTAGCCACTGCGTATGCTAGCTATTTCATCTCTTACCTAACGCTGGGGACTGCGCCCCTTATTATGGCCTGGCTGTCTGATCTGTAAGTTCACAAACTGTCACACCTCTTACGAGCGATAGCTAAACGTATACAGTTTACCACAAGATCCCGAGGCGAGGACGCTCATCGTGGGGGTAGCTATTGCGACATACTATGCAGTCTCAGCATGGAGCCAAGTTCTGGTGTGGCCCGCTGTCCAAGCCCCTTATTGTACGTTTTTTTCCATATGTCCTCGACTAATTATAGATGCTAACCCTCACAAGATAAGTACGGCTGGCAATCGTCCATTGCCCTCTGGGTTTTAGTCATTATCATGACTTGCGTCCTCCGCTACGTCGATCTAAAGTTCTTACTGTATGACACCCCCGTGTAAATAAGACACCTTCGACTCACCTTGCTAACTTTCCGAACAGTCCAAAGCGGGAGGACTTCCGCGCCACTCTGATTGTAGGATCGGAACCGGCAAACCCTCAGCTGACTGGTTCAGATGAACTAGACCCCGAAGATTGTCCTAAAACACCAAAGAGTCTAGCAATCGTAACGCAGGCGTAGTTTGAAAAACTACCTGCACTTGACATGCGAGCTGAATTACTACTCATATAGTTACCTACTTTTGGAATTATTCTATGTTCCGTCCCCTCAACTTAGAACTCAATAGCAAATGGCCCTAGGTAGAATAATTCTCGTTGCACTATTCATAGTGGTGATCGCAATCGTCTCGTTCACGACCCTTGGCGATGGTTTGCAGTAGGCACTAGGTTAGCAGGGCCCCCAACTCAAACGAGTCAGGGCTCATAACCAGGGTTCGAATCCACCGAGTCACTAGTTCGAGCATTGTTGGGGCCGATGTGACAAACATGCTGCAAGCGCCGTCATTTCGCAGGCATTATTATTTGAGTCCCCGCATCCGAAGCGGCGGTAAACGAGTTGAACCTGACCTAAATATTCAGGTCACCTTGCCATGAAGTGCGATATTTTCTTGAGACCGCATCTCTCGGGCTGTTACAGACCTAAGCTTTTCACATAAGTCTTTTACTACCACCAATCTCGCTAGCTCACCATGACTATAAGAGTTCTCATGCTTGTTTACCGGCGGCCGGACCTCACTCCAGAGCAATTCCGAAAGCACTATGAAGAGATACACATGCCGTTGACTCGGGAGATCGCGGGCGATACATTCCCCATATCCCATATAAGACGATACATACCACGGTCTGCGTCGCCACAAGATTCCTCCGACGGCAAAGAAAAGTACCCCGCTATCGTGGCAGGTGGGAATCCGGCGGACGTTCCGGTCGACTGCGTCACGGAGCTGATTTTCCGGGACAAGGAGCATTTGCAGTCGTATTTCGAGATGCCGCACGCCCCTGGCGCCGCGGCCAAGCTCGAAGCGGAAGCCGAGAATTTCGCGGCGAAATACCCGACTATTATTGTGGAAGATTGCATGGAGACAACATCTGCATCGGCGGTGTGATGCGATGAATCTTTTTATATTTTGTAGGAGCTAGGATAAACAGGCGGGCCATACTTCTCACATGGTCCGAAAAAGGGCTTGGTGGATTATGTTAGCATCCAGCTCTACTATTTCACAATAGGGTAATAGGTAGCGTTTATTGAGTCGAAAAAATGGGTAGATGCGAGGACCGTTAGTATGAAATACACTCTCGGCCTTGGCCAAGTGCCTAGATCGAAGCCTATCTTGATCATGGCCTTTCCAGATCCTACATTATTGTGAGCGCCCGCTATACTGCCACAGAAGATTTAGGTGTAAAGCAGCTAGCAGATATATGCTCGCGGCCGATGTGATCCGGAGTAAGGCATCAACCTTATTAGTTTGGTTTAGAAATCCTTTGATTGCGCCCTGTTTGGCTTACGTGTCGGAATGTTGGTGTAGATCGACTATAAGGTATGTACATCTGTAGGTAGGTAACTAGGGATGTTCGCGCAGACTCCCTCCTTTTTAGAAACACTCCCCGGCCCCACAGCACCGTTATACACCCTGAACGGCACCCTGAAGCCAGTCTGGGGTTGGGTTGGGGTGCGCATATAAAGAAAGGGATCGCAGAATGGAAAATGTTGTTGGTGTTGGTTTCGGGCGGCAAGCTAGAGGTAAAAGAGTTGGGTATTTGGGATTGCCCTGCCTCCCTAAACACACTTCGTTACTGTTCTTCAAGCACCCCATCAATGCGACTAGGCATCATGTTCGCAAGCAGTATCGGTGTCCAGTTATTGTACGTGGCTTCGGCCATCGTTAGCTTGTTTCTACTTCGCTTCCTGTTTCCGCGCAATGAATCCAAGCAAGATGAGCTCTGGGATAAATTCGACAAGGTCGGAGTCCAGTCCGGGTTCCTTCCTTGGAGCCGTGCTGTTCTATCACGTGGTTACCCACGTAGAGCGTTTACTTGGAAAATTCTCTGTTTGCAGAGAGAGATAGATTCCTTCCTTCTAGGCTGATCAGAGTTACATGATCATATGAAGTTATCAGTATTAGTCTCTGACAGGTTCCGACGGAGGGTCTAGACGGCCAACAGTGGAAACTATCGCACCTCTAATCTAGCCAGGTACCGGTACTCACCCGGTTGTCACTTGTCCAACTAATAGCCCGGTATCATGCTCGTCACTAAGGATCACATGCAGATCTGAGATGTTAAGTGGCAAACAGCTAATCACTTCGAAGAGTACAAGGTGACTGGAGAAATGAAAATGGTAACTATGAATAAGTGCTATAAAAAATCCCTTTGTAGTTATTAAAATGAACACAGTTAATAACTCAGCTCACTGAATATACGTCTGTCTTTAGGTTGTACTAATACTCGTTACTCAAAGTCCCTCGTAACTCAGATTCGGTATGGATGGATTAATAATATAACATGACGGATAGTACACGCTATATCACAGCTAAAGTATGATTCCCACAGTGAGATTCAGGGCAGCCATCTCCAGATTTGCGCTGAACATGCGATGGGACCAGGACTGGTAGAAAGTATCTTGAAAAGTGTAGCTAAGGGGATTAGCGGTCGTTGAAAGACCTGGATCAGCCATTGCTTCATTGAAATATTAGAGTATGAGATATCCCTCTAGGTTTGTGTATGGCTTATGTTCTAGTCTTAAACATGCCTACACCTTTGCTTAAGGAAACGGTAGCTGGAGATAATCGACGCTTCTTCTCTCCTAAGCCTAATGGTTCACAGGACCCCCTAAACGTAAGGATCTTGCTGAGGTCCCACTTTTACCCCTTATGCCACACAGTTGAGACTGCAATTTCAGAGTCAAGGTATGTGATTACTAGTGTATTCAACGTAGGAAAATTGTACTCAATCAGAACTCATCGAGCGCGCATTGTTAAGGATGATAGAGGACTGAGATTCAAGCAAAGTCGTTATTCGAGTATCTCGCCGTAATATGTGATGCAACGGTGTTTCACGAACAAGAACTGCTCGAAAGTCACTTGTGTATTCGAATCCCGTTAAAATTATCTGTTACCTCGAGTATAATCTAGCTTGTCACTATAGCCGAGATATAGACCTAGCATCACAAACAAATCACACATCTCTGACTATACGAGTCCACCCCTGGACTGGAATATTTATATATACACAGCATTAGCAGCCCCCTACCCTCTTCTGAGATTTTCCTCCAGGCATAAAGCATCTCCCACCGCAGTCCTCGCCAGATTTCATTCTTTACGCGGACATAACATAACACCATACAGTTGATATTTCTCGCAACTTGGCAAATATGCAGGGGACTGATGCTCTCACCGAAGTGTTGAACAAAATTTCGACTTTCAACGGCTACCTGTCCACATGGGAATCCGAAGTCGAGCGGCAGAGCCTAAACAACGCTACTGTTGGAGAATTAACAAGTTTGCTTGACTGGATATGGCGACAACACAATACCCTCCGTGTTTCTAGGGAGTTGGCAAGAAACGACCCGCAACGCCAGGCTGCTACGGACGGTGTGTTGAGGGACTTGGACCGTCTCGAGAGCCGCATTCGCGGATTGTCCGCGAAGAACGTACAAAAGGGTGGTAGAGGAGCATAAACGGGGAAACAGTCCGCAGAAAGGTGAGGCAATACGCACATAGATCCTTTCTGGATAGGGATGCGATCTCTTTGGTATTCCCGTAATTATACACTGGGTATACGTGATGCGATACGGTCGCGTGAGAACACTAGATAGCGTAGATATCTAGGTACCTTAGGTATTTATATACTCACTAGACCGTAAGACCCAAGAGCTCTTTGCGTTGTCTTCTATTAGCCAACGGGTGCTTTAATTTATCAAGTGTAGCTTCCAGTGCTCGTCAACTCCCGGCCGATCATTAATAAAATCTCCCTAGAAAATGATAAGAGAAGAGGTCTAAAAAACATGCGAGCAACTTGAAGTAGCCGTTGCCATCTGGTCTCAATTAGGGAGTAAGTTCTGGCCTTGCCTTAGGTACCTGATTTGTCGTGTATGGACACCGGCCATATTCCTGTTGAATTACTTGACCTACCTCTATGTATGGAAAGCTGCCCGGGCGGTGTTACGAAGCTTGTTGAAAACGACTATATCCTAGGCCTGTTCCCTTCATAGCTTTTAGCCCTCTTCATTTCTCGTCTTTTTACTACTGTGACCGAATGTGTCTTGCCTCCTTTTTTTTTTTTTTTTTTTTTTTTTTTCAGCTGTATCTCGTCATCTCACACCTGCGACTATTCAACAGCCTCTTTCATCGCTTGTGACTTCCAGTAGGATCCTGTCGGGCAATCTTTTAAGGCCCGGGACTCTTAAGTCTCCAACATGTTATACGAACTAGTATCCGCAGAGTAATTTAGATCGTATTCAAAAGGAACTAGCGGGTGTTCGAGAGCCAGGACAGAGAGGTGGGTTTACGTATATATAGGACAGGTGCACAACATCCATGATTTAGACATGACAAGGCTCTCAGAATCACATATATTTACCACATACACACCTTAAGTAGCTATAGCCTGCCAGCGGTAGTTCTTCTACCGACCTTTGCTCTGTGCATGACTCATCTCATGGGCTATACATTCCCTTCTGACACTGGAGTGCACCGATAAGGCTGAAAGGGGAGAGAGTTTGAGTAAGTCACTCCTTAGATCTGCGCTATATCATGTGATCTAATGATACTCCTGAATAGATATTCCCCGGAACTCACACGTCCATCCAAAAACCCGTGTAAATTGCAGGTAGGTTTATAACTATAACTAGGGCAAAACTTGGCTTGTCACTAGGAACTAGACTCAGACTTGACATCACAAATGAATCACAACCTACGAATGTGCAAGTTCTCCATAGAGCTAAAAATTATATAAATACAGACTTTCCTCCCGCCTGCTTGTTGACTTTCCCCATACACACACATCCTCCAGTACTCTGCTGGTCAACATCTATCTTTAGATAAGACAAAAGGAAACACCATACGCCCCCATATTCCTTGCAAGATGGCAACTTTGCAAGAAAGCAGCGACGGCGTTCATGAGGTTCTACGGCAGATTTCGGTATTTCAAAGCCAACTAAACTCATTCGACTCTGAACTTGAGCATCATTCTCTAACCGACGGTGTTATTGATGAAATTAGGAGGTGGCGATCCTGGGTATGGACGCAATATGATGCTTACCACCATTCCAGGCATGCGGAAGCCACCCCAGAACTAGTGGCCGAGATGACCCGTGCGAAGAGTGACTTAAATCTTCTCGGTCAGCACATTTGCAGAGTGATAGAGAAGAACAATGACAAGAGGAGAGAGGAACGAAGGCAGAGAAGACAACGGAGGGAGCGCAGGGAACGAGTGGCGGCACAGCGTCGATCAAGAAGTGATCACAGAAGGAGATAGGGATAGGATCTCAGTGATGTTCCAGCATGAACGGAGTAGGCAGACGCCGTACGGTTGTATGGAACATCAAGACACTTAGCTAGGTACTTATTGACCTCCTGATTCCTTAAATCTCAAGAGACTCTTCATATCACCTTGTACTTGCCAATGGCTACCTTCATTACATCGTTGCGTAGAGCTTTCATCAACACCAAACTGAGCGCATGTTTGGGAAAAGTAGGTATTCATGATAAGTAAATTTCTAAGTAGCCATTGGGAATTAAAGAGAACTTAGAGCAAGCAAGTATCCACAATCGGGCCCAATTCTGAGGCTAAGCCGACCTCACCAAGAGATGCGAAGATATAGTCATAGTCTCGGTCATAGTATAGACGCAGAAGTGTTGACGTATTAAGCCAAAATGATTTCCATCAAGCTCTAGATTTCCCTCGTCTCCTTCTAGTCAACGGCTCTCGCATAGACACTTGAGACCTCCCCGCATCGCTTGGCTTACCACAATGACTAAACAGCGGAGTACCCATGACTACCTACCTTGGGTAGGTACTTTCCCAATCAGACAACATGTTCCTCTTTTAAAATACAGCAGGTACGTGCCCATAATAGCGTGGGTTACGTGTCATCGTTCGACGTGTCTCAGTACTAAGCCCGTATGCATCAACTTGGTTGAGTCAGAATAGGGTGACTGTTGCTGTTGGCTTCAAAATAATTCTGTGCCGCAAGTAGCTGAGCCGCTAGCGATAAACTCGAGGGCATCGGCAGGAGCACGATTACGATAATCCCTGTCAGCGCTTGACGAGCTATAGTGACTCTTTTATTCCTTCCTCCAGGGCGTGGTGGGGCTCTGCATCTCTGACTGGTTCCTGGTCTTCTCCATCGGCATCCACAGATAGGGCTTAGACGCTCCTCTGCATTAGCGTCCAACGACCGCGGAAGTCACGGTCGTATCGGGGATGATTGAATATATGTAGGTACTTAATGCGCGTAACAGCCGGGCGAGGGCGCTGACCGACAACGTCTCTCCATCTCTGCTGCCAATATGACGAACAAGCCTCGAGTTATCGTAGCTGGTGCCGGCCCAGTGGGCTTGTATACAGCACACGCTCTTGCCAAAGCGAACGTCGATTTTGTCGTCCTTGAGCAACAGTCTGAGATCGTGAGGTATCGCGGAGCCGGGACCGTCTTGCTCCCGCACGCGTGCCGGCTCATGGACCAGATCGGTCTATACACACGTCTCGAAGAAATCGCAGCTCGGATGCACAGCAAATCAAACATATTACAGAATGGACAAGAATTTTGTCGCTTCCATTTGTTCGATCCATTCGAAGACCAGTCAGTCGCACCACGAATCCCTCTATTGCCTTGGGGTGTTAGCTGGCTAACGTTTGAACAGCTTCGGATATGCCTGCCTAGGCCTCTCGAGAAGCCAACTGATTCAAGTTCTGTACGAGAGCTTACCTGAGCGCGAGAGTCGTGTCAAGACCAATGCGCGCGTCGTTGACATCGAGACAGACGCCAGCGGGGTGCGAGTTCACCTCGCCGATGGCAGCATTGAAGAGGGAGCTATAATTATCGGAGCCGATGGAGTTCACAGCCAGACACGAACCATAATGAACAGACTCGCACGCGATTCATCCAGCGGCGCGGGTGAGAAGGACGACTACCCCATGGTGGCAAGCTTCAAGGGCTTATTCGCCCGCTCTCGACTTCACGAAGGGCTTGAGACCGGCCTTTTCGTCGAGACGCACGGCTCTGGCTTGGTGACACAATCAACCTCCGGGAAGGATTACATATACTACAGCGTCGTGAGGGCATTGCCTACGCCAACGACCGTGCAGCGCAAATACAGCGCTCAGGAGATGGAAGAAGAAGCCAAGAGTATTTCCGAGATCTATATATTCCCGGGAATCAAGTTCAAGGACCTATGGGCGACTACCGCACGCACCGATGCCACCTTCGTGAATCTGGAAGAGGGCATAATCGATAAGTGGTATCACGGCCGCATCGTCTTGCTGGGTGATACCGTGCACAAGATGACGAGTATCAACGGTCTGGGCGTCAACACCGGTCTACAGTCCGCCGCCGTGCTTATCAACCAGCTACACGACGCCCTGAGATCGAATCCGGATCTGCCGAACGAGGCGATAGAAAAGGCGTTCCATTCTTACCAGAGCATACAAGAGCCATCGTGCCGAGCAATTGTTAAGATGGGAATGGAAATGACGCGGATGGTGACTTGGAGTACGTGGACAGCGTGGTTTTTCGATCGGTACGTAATACCGTGGATGAATATGGAGAACCAGGTGAAGACGCAGATGCATCCTTTCGTCAGTAACGCGTACGCGCTAGACTTTGTTCCTTTCGAGAGTAAAGTCGGACAGACTCCTTGGAATAAGACGCCCAAATTCCAGGCGGCAGAACAGGGAACGGAACGTGTTTAGGCCAGATAAGGCTCCTTCAAATGTAGCATAATTAAATTATTCAACTCCTCTTATCTCTTGCCCCCTATACCCTCACAGTCTACCTAGGTTGTTACCTGTCGGGGTATAAGAGGCCAGTATGTCTAACTTCTTAGAGTAAATTCAGGGTGACAATGTGATGCGATTCCCCTTATCGCTGCACTATTCACTAGCTCAGTAAAGCTTGGCGAAATGTTTTAAGGCTATCCTGATTTGCGCGACATGGAAACCTAGGTACCTAACGAAATTAGCCCTATGTTGTTGGTGTAAATGATGTTTTTTTTTCTAAGTGAGATCTACGACATCTAGACTGAGATTAACCTTTAAGGGCAAGTAGGGCACGTGCGGAGCCCCACAATAGCAGGCTAGTCAACGCTTCGAGGCCCACCGAGGAACGGTTTTTACATCTACACCGTCACATGCAAGGAGAGCCGACTCCAGAGACGCTTTGTCTTATCTCGTAGAATAGGGGTTTGATACAAGACATCTGTTATTTCGGTGCTTCTAGGTATCTCAAGGATCCAGCGAAGGACACCATTTACCAGACTCTCGTTATTCACGGTCATGGTATTCGATTCCACCTCATGAGCCGGTTACAACTCGTGCAGGAACTGGTTGAACCAGCCAACAGCCGCGTTCTTCGCCCTAACCATAGCATATTTCTCACCGGGCTTCTTCTCGTCCCCGCGGACGAGCGCCCCGTGCTCGATGCCCGGGAAATAGCGGTAATCGAACTCGAGCCCGTTCTTCTGGACGGTGTCGAACGTGAACTTCTTGAGCTCGGCGCTGTACCCGGGGTCGTGCTCGGGAACCATGATCTGCACGGGGACGGCAACCTCTTCGATGTCCTTCTCGGTCAGGAGAGACGGGTGGCCCGTGGAGATGGCGTCGACCAGCGGAGGGTCGTGCTCCTTGGCACCGAGCCGGAACATGGCCCAGCCGCCGTAGCAGTAGCCGATGGCGCCGACCTTCTTGTACTTCTGCTTCAGGGTCTTCGCGGCGGCAAAGATCTCCGGCTCGCGGACTTGCCGTCCCTGTCTCTTGCTGAAAGCCACGAGGTCGACCTTGCTGAAGTCTCCGGCCAAAACAGGAACCGGATCGACGATCTCGCCCCCGAAGAAGTCGGGTAGGTAGACTGTCGCGTTGATCTCGCGGGCGAAGTGGTCAGCAATCAGGCGCGCATTGGGGAAGGTCCATCCCAGGATGTCGTGCACGATCAGCAAGGCGGCATCCGGATTGTCGCCTGCGATGTAGACATCATTGTCGTTCAGCTTAGAGACCTTTCCAGTGGGCGTGCCACTCCATGCGAAGCTTTTGAGGCAGCACTCGGAGAACGACATCTTGAAGACTCGTAGCGGATATATGATAGACACCTTATATCAGGTAGGTAGATAGAGAGACGAGCGAGTTTGATGTAGAACAATTGTCAAGACACAACATTGTCGCCCCTTTTATGTTAGCAAAGTGCGCGGTCGTACCGGGCTTAACGCCGAGCCCAGACCGTTAACCCGTTCGACCCATATCGATGGCGTACAACGGAAAAGAAGCCTTGTGGGGTATCTCAGGTGTGGTGATTCCTATTTGGCACTCGCTGGATATACCTGCATTCGAAATATCGCACAATTACGTACAGCATCGCAGTAAATTGTCCGCCCGCGGCCCCTCTCCGTCGATTGATGCAACTCAGAAGCGTTCCAAGAGGTTCCACATTAGGAATAATTTGGTTCAGCTTACTGGAGCCTCACATCCTCCGGACCGAGTCCCACTCGGAGTAAAATACGTGCGCGTGGGAATTCGTCAAGGAAAAACGATTTCACATACGCCCAAAGTCGACCGAAAATGCTCATTAGCTGATAGGTCTTATAAATCCTTTGCCAACAACCAGTCCAATAACCAGTCTCGTCGATTTGGTGTTACTTATTCCTTGGCAAGCGGATACCAGCAGGGGGTGGGTACGGGTATAAATTGTAGATTAGGTAGATCTAGATCCGGTTTTGCTAAACCCGCGATCCCGAGTCCCAGCCATTGCGTCTATAGCGGGTTTGCGGATTTACTCTTACGGTCTGCCTTAGTCTTAGTCTAGCTTAGGTAGCTGGGCGCGTCTAAACCGAGACATGGATTCAAAAGCACTGGACGGTGGTAATTATTATGGATATCAACCCGCCGCCCACCAAACACTCATCTATGTCTCCTACGTGCCAGTGCTGACCATAGGAACATTCGCCAGCGTGACAACATCGCTGCTCTGTGCCGCGGAACCCAATCTCTTCCAAATCAATTCGTTATCGTCGTTGTACGCGAAGATATGTATGTTTCCCGGTGCATCGCTCATGGCCCTGGGAGGACCCGACAGCGTCCCCTTTACCAAGACTTCAAACTCGTCTTTCGGCGTCCAGCTCCCCGAGGCGCTGTCGAAACTCTTATGCAGCATGCTGCCGTCTTGTCCCCAGGCGAACACGTCTAAGGTGTCCGAAGTGGCACTGATTGCGTCTGGTTGGCCTTCTATCTTCGTGCCTAGACGCGTCCAATCGGTCCAGCTCTTATTCCCGTCGTCGTATGAGATGTGCCAGAGCCCTGCGTCGCCGCCGCGGGCAAACACGTCAATGATCCCTGGGCTGCGCGACACAGCCACCGGAGGCGTCGTGATGAAGCCGTGCAAGTCCTTGTAATCGGACCAATTCGCTGTCTCGGCCTCCCACGTAGCCGTTAACAAATGGCTGTTGGCCCTGGAGACGGCAAAAATGTCGACGCGGGTATCATTGCGGTTCCACGCGACCACCGCAGGCGCCATGGGCTGCAAGTCCGGCCCCGAAATCTATATTGCATCAGACCAACCATCTTGGGGGTGCCATTGGAAGTAATAAGCCGCGATCCCCGAGTCGCTTTTGGCCATGTAGAAAACCTTCATGACGCCCACGGATGGTTCGTACTGCACTTCGGCGGGAGCGCTGATCACGTAGGCGTTCTCGAAAACGTCCCAGATGTTAGGGTCGAGATTTGCCCACAGCTGATCCGCGTCATGGTATTTGCGATAAGCTCCGCCCTTCCCGTTGATGTGAAGTTCCGTTCGGTTCGTGCGACCGCTGTCTATGCGGTGATTCACAGCAATGGACGGTGCGCTGTTGGTATCGATACCACCGCCCACGAGCTCCATGCCTGTTCCGCGCGGTATGAAATCCGTCTGGAGCGAAGCGTTGGAATTTCGGTACTTACGATATATAGAGTAAGTATCGTTGTTCGTCAGGGCAAATATCTCCATGTGAGGATACCCCCACGAGATTGCCGTCGGTGCCAGACCGGGTGCGACGCTTGTAGGGCTGCCTGTCATCTCCGCCTGAGAAGGGCCCGCCTCTCCATCGCTCTGTGGGTTATCTCCCTGACCACTTCAACATTGTCAGACACAGACGCAACCTTAACGTACAGAATGAAACTATAGTCGACATACCTAGAACTCACTGTCGGAGCGGGAGACGACGACGACGACGCCTTGCTCTTTTGAGTCCCCACAACAGCACCAACCACCACACCAGCAATGATGAGAGCACAGCCAATCGCTATGAGTATAATCTTCTTAGGGTTCCTCCTTTTGGGCGCCGCAATAATCTCACCTACTCCGGGGTATCCTTGGGTGTATTCCTTTTCGGCTTGGACAGGATGGAGCCCGTCTTGATTCGAGGGCGCCACTTGAATACCAGACTCATATCGTGGGTCATGTTGTGCGACTTCGAGTCCAGGCTGGTCAAACTGGCCATGGTGATAGCCCGTGCTCGCCATGGAGACGCGGCTCTCACTACAAAGTAGTGGACATGCGATGGAGATCTGAAAAGAAGTTAAAGATTGACAAGTAGACTTTAGGAGAAAAGATTTCTCAGCCCGCCTGGGTAGGAAATCTGCCCAAAGTGCCTTCTCAGCTTCGGGGCTTGGCCCCACGGGAATTTCACAACATGGGCCACGGGAACTTCATGACATGAGCCAGTTAATAAGCACAGTCTAAAATAACAGAACCATGCTTTCGCGCCGCCATATCAACTCGGTCCAATTAGGTATCCCCATCCGTCAGCCCTACTATGAGACAAGCGCCGTGGCGCCCTTCTGCTAGCATGATGGGCTGTGCCGTATCAGCCCATGAGTGTCATAATCAATTTGGGTAAGTCATACAGATTCGAGCAACAGCGATCGAGGTATCAGACATGCATGCTACGGCTCATTCCCATGAGACCCGGGATTGATTGACCACAAGCCTACCTGTGCCCTAATAAGACCGGGTTAAGCAATAATACCTGATGCATTGCCCAGCCTGGAGCTGAAGGAAGCTGCATGCGGCGTCAGGGATATGAAGTAGGTGTGTCTTGGCGTTAATGATTCGATCTTTGGGGCCTGATTCTGAGTCTTCAACCCGGTCTTAGACGCTAGACTCCTTTCTCTATACGAAATAAGCATATGCGAGATGGCCAAACCTCCAAACACGGATTGCGATGGTAGCCCAAGTTCTAATAAACGTAGACGAAATTCGGGTTCTCCTTGTCTGTCAAATTCTGAAAAGCGGTTGCGTTCAGCCCCTCGGCGCTGTCCGTCGTCACGCCGGTCTCCCGCAGAGCAACACGGACCTTCTCCTTTCGCCGGTTCTCCCATTTGAACGCGTACCGGAAGACGAAAAACAGGATCAATTCGGCGAAGTTGGCGACAAGCAACGACCCAATACCAAGGTGGTAAGACGGCACTTGTTCTGCCTTATAAAAGAAAGGGCTAGCGATGTTGCCTATGCACGAGCCGAACCAGACCACTTGAACAGCAAGAGTCAGCAATTGCTTCACAGCTAAGGACTTGGAGACACGAGACTGTCTAAAGAGCAGCGACTCCTCAAACAAGTCATAGAAAGAGACATGATCCTCGGTTTTACGTACTACCAGACACGATCATTTTCTTGGATTGTCCTCCCGTGTTACACGTTACCAGGGACAGGGAAATGACGAACGACGCCTGGTAAGAGCCAGTTAGATAGCTGGGATTATTAGCGATGGTGATATTTCATCTCCCCTGGGTGAGCTCTCAAACTCACAAACAGATCAGTCGCCCGACATAGGCATTAGGAGGTGCGAGCAAGAATCCCAACCCTCCAGCTATGGTAGGTAACATAAATAAAGCGGAAACAAGCGTGCGACTGTTGGGAGGCATGTACTTGTTTAAAATGGCCCCGAGACCAATCCAGATGACGACGAGGATGCCCTGCGGTATACCCAACAAGGCAGTATGCAGTGTATCAAATCCTAGACCTCTGATCACCAATGTCGAGAAATTCGATATGCCGCCGTTGGGCACTGCCCCGAGGAAGCCAAACAACGTAAAGAGCCAAGTCTTGTAGTCGAGATAGGCTTCCTTGACCTGGCCCCAATTGATTCTTTGGTGTTCAACTCCGGTCTGGTTGCGACGCATGCGAGCTATCATGAGCAATCTTTCCTGTTTGCTAAAGCCCCAGAAAGTCGTAGGCGAGTTCGGCAGGAGGAGAAAGAGGACAACGCCCCAGAAAGCGCATACCGCGCCCACGACTATAAACTCGTACCGCCACGAGGCAAGTGCACCATTCATATGTCCGATTCCGTATCCTATCAATAGGTATAGTCAGGTACGGGCCCCTAGCGTACATAAGTTCGCATCCGGACAAGTACTCACCGATAAGGCCACCGCCAGCTACACCAATACCGTTCCAAGCATACCACGCCGAAATACGAGCCGGTTGCTCTTCCCGGGTGTAATACATGGATGTTATAAGCATGAAGGCCGGGTCAGCGATAGCTTCGAAGGCACCCGACGAGATTCTCAAAACGGTGAGGCCGGCAAAGTTCTGAGCTGTAGCTTGGCACATCAGGAGCACCCCCCACATGAAGATGTTGAACGCCAAATACCAGGCTGGCGGGCAGCGTTGCATGATCAGATTCGATGGGATGGACCAAAAGAGCCAGCCGAAATAGAAGATACTCGAAAGCCACGAGTACTGGGTACCCTGAAGGTTAAGGTCCGACTGAATCCCAAATATGGCGGCATAGGAGAGGGTGGTCTTGTCAACATACTAGATACAGTGGTCAACCTTGCCGATAGAGGTAGGTACTGAGGTTATAGGATGGTATCCATACGTAAAAGAAGTAACATATGCCTAACAGGGGCAGTATGCGCCTATCAAGCTTCCGCTTGAGCCGCTGCTCGCTTCTCTTATCAATGGCAGCATCGTTGGGATATTGCCGTAGGGCTTCATAGTACATATCCGCATGATGCTGGTCGACTTTGGGACTAACTTTTAGATCTAAAATGTTCTCAGCATGTTCGAGACTGCTAGAATCGACCCGCGCTGGGGCTTCTTTGATATCGTGGTCCATGATAGCCATGGGTATGTCCAATAGCCGGACTTCCTGTTTAAGCCTTAGTACTCAATTCCTCCCCATGGTTGAAGATGTTGAAGATGTTGAAGGTGGGAAATTTTAATTTTTTCCCCCTTTAAGATCAATCATTTCAGCTTGATATAGCGAGAGGAACGCTGGTGATTGGTCTCTGATTCCCCGCATTGAGGTTACTTTCCCGTGTTGATCAGGGTGTCGTCAGTGTATCTTTCGAGGTGGTTTTCGATAAAATCATCGGCTGCAGGAGTAGCAAGCTCGGATCCTTGCCCCAAGTACCGAACGTACTCCCGATTGGCAGATTAAATATGTTTATGACTACTACTCTTTCAACGACGGGAAAGGAGGCATGAGACATATGGAAGTATGTCTCCTGGCAGCGCCTCGAGACATTGTAGACGGTAGACCGAGAGCTCCTCGGATTTCTAGATGGCAGGGATCCTCATCAGAGCTGCTACACTGGTCTCAGTTGATGCAGAGAGGTAGGAACCCTCGTCCTCCACCTTGAGTATGGAGCCATGGTGACGCTCGGAGATTGAAACTCCGAAATATTCGATAATGAGGCATTTGATGAACCACGACATGTTCTGTGCGAGATGGGAAGAAGAGCCGCAGAGAAGACGGCGAGTGCGCACGACGAAGTCAAAGAAGGGGAGATTACCTACGGAATAGAGGGGGGCGATAACGCTTTAAAACCCCTACCCCATATCATATCTACCCTCCAGGGCTGTATCATGTGGGGAGACCCCCACTAAGATGCTAATTTGACCACGACTTCACCCTGAATTACAGGGCTCTCCGGGATAACTCAACTCTTCAATACCGCCTCAACAAGGCCCTCGATTTCCGCACCGATGGACCAAAACTTGACCACCTTCAGCCCGGCGGCATCTAGCAGATTGCTGAACTGAGCTTCTGTTCTTTCCATTCCGTTGAGCACGGCTGCGTCCAAATCATATCAGCGCATAGCGTCCCTGGAAATGAGCATTGTCAACATTAGGAACGTTAGGGAGAACTCACCCATCATGTTTATATCGAGCAACGCAGGGTAGAGCGGGGTATTGCTGGCCGGCAGCACGAACTCGGACATGAGTAGTTTCGAGTATCCCGGCGTCATCGCCTCGGCCGTGTTCTTGAGGATCCTGATGCAATCGGCATCAGACCAATCGTGGAAGATGGAGCGGAAGTAGTAGCACCTGGCACCTGTCATTTCATATTAATCATCCCGCTTTGTTGAACATGATGAGTAGAACGGGTCGCTCTACGGACCTTTGACCGGCTGCGGCTGGAAAAAGTCGTACTTCTGGCGCTCGACCTTGGGTGTGAGCTCTTGGACGCTGTCAATGACAGGTGGGAGATCTTGAAGAACCAGTCGGCCGGGTGCATCCGGATAGCGTTTGTGGAACTCGGAAATGTCGTGACCCTCGCCGCCGCCGATATCAATCAGTAACGTAGCATCCGGGTCCATCTTGGCACCATTAAGCAGGATATCCTCGACATCAAAAAAGTCGAACCACTGCTTGCGGTCGACACGTTGACCCGTCATGAAGGCATTGAAGTTGACCATCATTGGAGGGTCCTTGATGAGCCACTGGAACATGTTGTCATCGGTGTCGTGCGCATCTTGGAAGGGGCCTGGAGGACCCTCCACATTCTTGAAGCCCGTCTTCTCAAGATAGAATGGCATATTGACCAAAGATCGTGTCGCGCCAGAAAACCTGGCGCACTTATGCTTTAGTGTTGCCTTGCTGGTGCGGGCGAATTTCGTCTTACATGAATTGGTATCCGCCAAGTAAAGCACGGTCTACCAGAGCCTTCGTGATAGCCGTGGGGGCATATTCCTCCTGGCTTATTTCTTTCACGACGCCTAAGGCATTTAGAGGCCGTAAGAGCCGCACTTACAACATTAACATCTGAATACCGATTCGGGCACGGCCTTAACGGCTACTTTCATACCTATCAGGAGTCTGTCTGCTCCAGTGACATTGGCGAGATGATCAGCCGATGAAGGGGAATCTGACTTGGCAATTTCTTGGATGACACCAGCTTTGATCAAGCTCATCAACGCGGAGGGGGCATGTGGCTGGTAGTTTTCGGTCAGATATTCGTTAAGACAAACGATTAAGGGGAATTCTCATCACTTACGGACATTATCATTCTCCAGACGGTATCTACTGGACTTTCCAGCATCGCCATCGCTCGCATAGTGGCCCCAAACATTTGCTTGCGAGCCGTCTCATCTTTGCTAGCAAGAACACTCTGCACAGCTTCAAGGAAATCTCCGGAGGACTTCTCGGCGTTGGCCATGGTGTGTCGTTGTCTTTGAGGTATAAGTCAATTGTCTTGAGAGTTAAATTGTCTCGGAATTTACAGGGCGACAATGGTTTATGTAGGATCTGCTCTTTTCAAATATCGGCGTCGAACTGAGCCTTGTCAGGTACTTAAGGGATAGGTACATAGGTACGTATGTTATAAACCTCCAAGGGGCCTGCAATGAAGACCAACAGTAATGATAACGTCAGTTTACTTACCCAATCAAGCCTGCGAATGTAGGGGAGGCTCATTGTGCTACCAACCTCGCAATGCGTCACTTGTGAGAGTTGATTGGACTAGGTACGCTTGATAAAATCCTACAGATATTATCAGGGTATAAAAGTGGGGCTGTGTATATATAAGAGGTACACCGCACCCATAAGCTGCAAAGGGGTATGCGTTAAGAGTCATTGCTATTTACCACTTACTTAGCTTTAGCCTAACTGTAAGGAAATATTTATTACTTTTACTTTATATATAACTTATATTATAGGCTTATACTTTTTTCTAATAGTTTAATATATTTACCTTAATATAAACTGTTAATTAAAAAAACACTTATAAAACTATCTTTTCTATTATATAAAATAACTTTTTTTAAATAATAATGCCTTAAGGGTTTATAAAATATAAATAATAATGTTATAAATAAAATAAGTATTTTATTGCTAAAATTATTAAAGACTTAATAATAAATTAATAGTAAGTAAAGTATATTAATCCTTAGCAAAAAAAAGCTAAACTAATAAATTTAAAAAAGCTATAATAAAATATAACTTAAGAAAAAAAAAAGCTTTTTAATAATAATGTAATAGAAAAAAGCTTTTTTTTATTTAATTAATAAGTTAATAAACTAGGAAAAAAAACTTAAATAAACCTATAATAATAAACTAAAAATCTTTATATTAATTACCTATTATAAAGGCTAAAGCTAAAATAAGTTAACATAGTTCCTTATAAATTTAAAGCTATAATTTAGCTATAATAATAATGCTTTTTAAAATAATAAAAATAAAGTGGCTTTTATAATTATTTGCTTAAAAAACCTAATAATAAAGCAATAAATTTATTACTTAGCTATTAACTATAACTATAATATAGTAGGTATTTTATAAATCTAAATAAAGAAATAGCTATAAAATAAGGTAAAAAAAGCTTTAATAAAAAGCTTTATTGCTTATATTATTATGTAAAAGTTATGCTAAAAACTTAGCAAGTCTTTTATTATATTCTTAAAGTATTTTAAGGTAGTAAAGGCTAAAAACCTAAATAAACTATTTAAAAAGATATAGGTAATAAACCTTTTAATAAAATTAAAGGACTTTTTAAAAGTAAAGGTAATAAAAGGAAAAGCATTAATATTATGCCTTAAATTAAAAGCTAAAGCAACAAAAGCTAAGCTGCTTTTATATTAAATAAAAAAGAAATTAATAAAGGAAAAAGAAAAAGGTAATATTAAAAAAAAAGGTAAACTAAGCGTAACCTATTAATGGTTTATTAGCTATATTAATTAACCGGTTAAAAAAAAATAACCTTTTAGCTAAAATAAAGCTTTAGTAAATTTATAGAAAGGTTGCTATTAATGTGGTAAAAAAGGGTATATATAATTATAATGTTTAAAAGTTAAATGCTATAAATATAAAAATTAAGGCTATTATGTAAACTAATGTTTAAAAAAAAAAGGTAAAGTATTAATTAATAAAATGCTGTTAGAAGCAAAAGGAAATTAAACCTTATAATAAAAAAGTTATTTTTTAAGGCCTATTTTAAAACAACTATTAAGCTTTAAATAAAAAGAAAATAAACTATTACTTAAGCCTTTATTAACTTTAAAAATAACTATAAAATTATTAAAAGCTTCTTACTACTATTAGTTGTAAAAAAGCAGCTAAAAAAAAAGGGTAATGTAAAAAATATTTATAAAAAATTTAACTAAAGGCTTTTTACCCTTATAAACTAAAATAAAAAACCATTAAGGAACTTAGTAATAAGCCTATTATAAGTTTTAGGTAATAAAAAATTTACCTAAGTATAATATTATCTTAAGAATACTATAAAAAAAGTAAATAAATTTAAACCTAGATTTTTAAAGCATAAGCTAATATTATTAGCTTTAAATAAATAATATTAGCTTAGTAGCTTTAAAAAAAAGATTAAATAGGCTATTTAAGAATTTAAAAGGGCTATAGCCTTAATAATAGCTAAAGTAAAGAAAGTATAGCTAATAAAATAAAGTTTTCCTTTAAGTAAAAATAATAGTAAAGTAATAATAAGCTAACTGCCTATTATATATAAGGATTATTAAAAGGTTTTTAATATAAAAAAAGCTAGTATTTTATTACAGTATTAGGAAGTAAATTATACTATTGACTTAAAAGAAAGAAAAATGCCATTATAAGGACTGCTTTACTTTTTAGTTAATAAAAAGCTATAGGTCTTTAAGGAATATTTATAATAAGCTTTAAGAAAGGGTTAGATCTAGCTTTTTAAAAGCCTATTAAAAGTATTAGTTCTTTTTATGCTAAAAGTAGAAAGGAAGCTATAACTTTATATTAATTATTAAGGCTTAAATAATATTATTAAAAAAAATAAAGCTGCCTTATTACTAATTAGTAAAATCTTTAATAGGCTTTTAAGGGTAAAGGTTTTTATAAAACTTAACTTAAAAGATGTTTATTATTAGCTATATATTTGGAAGGGAAATGAATGAAAAATAGCCTTTAAAACTAAATATAGTTATTTTAAGTATTTAATAATACCTTTTAAACTTTTTAATGCATTAGTTACCTTTTAAAGCTATATTAATAAAGCTTTAGTTAAGCTAGTTAATATTATATACATTATTTACCTAAATAATATTTTAATTTACTCCTAAAATAAAGAAAAACACTAAAAATATATATATAATATTTTTAATAAGTTACGGAAATAGGGTTTATATATTAACTTAAAGAAATATATTTTCTATATGTTAAAAGTGATTTTTTTAGGCTTTATAGTAATATTAAAAGGGATATTTATAAATAAAGATAAAATTAAGGCAATAATAACCTGGCTAATACTTATTAACGTTTAAGATATATAGGTTTTTTTAGGCTTTATGGGATTTTATAGAAGATTTATTAGGAGATATTTTTATATTATTATGCCTTTAATAAACCTGTTAAAGGGGAAAAAGCTATTAGTAAGCTTTAACTTGGAAAAAAATATAAAGCAGGCATTTTTAAAGTTAAAAGTTATATTTATTTAAGCTTTTATTCTAAGATATTTTACTTTTAAATTATTTATTAGGATGGAAATTAATGCTTTAAAATTTATTATTAATGTAATTTTATCTTAATTATATAAAAAGAGATAATATTTAATAACTTTCCTTTTTAGGAAATTATAAGGTATGAAAGTAAATTATTTTATTTTAAATGTTAAATTCCTAGCAATAATAGCTTTTTTTTAGTAATGGCGTTATTATTTAGCTTATTTATAATATTTAGTGGAAGTATTTATAAACTATTTAAATTATTAATTCCTAATAATAAAATAAAAGCTTAGTAATAAGTAGGTTAGATAGATTAAAAAGCTAGTTAGTTTTAACTTTTAAATTAAATATAAAGCTAATAGTAAAAACCTTATAAATAACTTGTTTAAATAAAAAGATTATAATGTTTTAGCTAAATAATTAAAAGTTAAAAAAAAAGTCTTATTTAGATTTTTATTTTAGTTTATAAATAAAAGTAAACCTAATAGTATAAGATTTAATAATAAAAATAAACCTAAGGGTATAAGACTTAAGGGTAAAAGTAAACTTTATAGGGGTAATTATAGCTTAAAAAAAATACCTTTTAGCTACCTTAAATTGCAGTTCTTTGAAAGAATTATTGCTAAATATGCTAAGAAAAGCTTAATAAAAGGATAAGTTTATTATCTTAGGAGCCTAAAAAAACTAATAAAATAGTAGGAAATAACTAGGTAAGTAATAAAAGTAAAGAGAAAATTCTTTATTAAGATTTAATGGAAGAATATATATTTTTAGCTAGTTTAGAGTTAAGTTATTTAATAATTATTATAATGCATTTATATTAAGGTATTAAGGGATAGGAAAAATAATAAAAAGGCTTAAAGATTATTATTATTAAGATAGCTTAAAGAAGGATATTAAGAAATATATTAAGACTTATATTATTTACTAAAGGATAAAGGTAAGGATGTATTTATTTTATAGCAAACTAGCTTTTTTATTAGTGCTAGATGGACTTAAAAAGGAAATATCCTTTAATTTTATTATTAGATTATTTCTTTTAGTAACTATAAACGGCAGGAAATATAACAACATTTTAATAATAATAGATAGGTTTTTGAAATATGTTATTTATTTACTTATAACCTTAATATTAATACCCTTAGGGCTAACGGATATTTTTTTTTTAGAAAGTTTTTTCTTATATGGGTTTTTTAAAAAGTATTATATTAAATAAAGGGTTACTATTTATTAGCCACTTTTAAGTTACTTTTTATTATTACTTAATAATAAAGAAACAATTAAGTATAGCTTATTATTTATAAATAAATAGCTAAATGAAAAGATAAAATTAAAATTTAAAGTATTATTTATAAACTTTTTATTACTTTAAATAAAATAATTAGGCTAAAAAGCTTATTTTAATAGAATAGGTTTATAATATATTAATATATTTAGCATATAATAAAACACTAACATATATATATATAAAGATAAAACTTAAAAGACTTATTAATTTAGCTATTAAGAAGTTAAGGTTTAATATAGTTAAAGCTTTTAAAAAAGTAAAAAAAGTAAAAAGCAATAAAGATGTAATAGCTACTTTATTAAAGGCTTTTAATAAAAGCTATATAAAATGGTATAATAAGAAAAGGAAAGCTTAATTATATTAGATAAAATAAAAAGTGTTAGTTTTTATTAAAAATATAAACTAAAAAAAACTAAATAAGAAGCTAGTAAATAAATATTTAGGTTTTTTTAAGGTAGAAAAAATAATAAAATATTATAAAATAATATATAAACTATAGTTACCTGTTAAATATAAAATATATAACGTTTTTTATATAAGCTATTTAAAGTTATATAGGTAAAAAGATAGTAAAGAATTAATACCCTAACAGGTAAAGCTTATTAATAATAATATATAATATTTAATTGAAAAAATACTAGGTTATAAAGGTAAAGGTAAAATATAATAGTATTTTATAAAATGGTAAGGATATAGTAGTAATAATAACTTTTAAAAGCTGGTAAAAAATATGTTTTTAAAGCTAAAAGCTAGCTATAAATAAAAATAACGCTTATAATATAATAAAGCAGTAGCCTTAAAAAAGTAAAATAGTAGTTAATAAGTATTTTTTAAAATAGGGGAAGAAAAGGAGTATATTTAATTTATTAACGTAGTAAAAAAGCTTTTTAATAATTATCTATTTATTAGCCTTACCTTTATCTTTAGTTAATAAATTAACCTTTATGTTAAGCTACTTTATATCTTTTATTACATTTAGCTTATTTTATTTGGCTTTATTTTTATTTAAATTTAGGAAAGTTTTTAGGTTATTTAGGTTAAAACTTTATAAAAGGAAGTTAAAAGCTAGCTAATAATTAAGCAAAAAATAAACCTATATTTTTAAAAGTAGGAGGAAATTAATACTTAAATGCCTCCTAAATAATAATATTAAGCTTATAAATAGTTATAGTTTAAGCCTTAAAAGCATTAGCTTAGCAGCTAAAAAGCTTAAGCTTAATTTATTATTGCTTCTTTTATACCTTTTAAGTATTAATACAGCTATGCTATTTTATAGTTTTAAGCTTTTAATAAAACGTTAATTTCTTATTTTTAAAAGCTTATAAAGCTTTTTTTACAGCTAATTAGGCTTTTTTTACATTAAACTAGTAATAAATTAGCAATAATTAAAAAATAAGAAAAAAGGAATATATATTTAAGCTATTAAAATATTAATAAATTTTTTTTATAAGGGTAATATTAACTATTTTAACCTTACCTATAGGCTAGTAAAAAGTTAACTATTATTTAGGTAAAATAAAGAAAAGAAAATAAAAATAAACAATAATATAAAGCTTATTAAGATTTTTATACCAGGCATACTTATTAAAAAAGCTAGCTATAAAGTAATTAATTATTAGCTAAATAATAAGGGATTAAAAAAAGCTTATTTTTAAGCTTAAGGCAGCTAAAAGCCTAGCTATTTCTTTAGAAAAAAAAGCCGGTAAAGTAATAAAAGCATAAAACTAAATAAGCAAATATAAGGATAATAAACTAGTAAAGTAAAGGCTAATTATTAACTAATTATCTTTAATAAAAATTAAGAGAAAATAAAAAAGGAAGAAAAAAGGGAAACCTAAAAAGGAGAAAAAGCCACATATAAATAGGCATTTTTAAATAAAGGTTTTTATAAAAGCAAAAGTGTTATAAAACAGTAATAATAATATTTATATATACATAAATTTAAGTTATAAAATAAAAGCATTTTAGCTATTAATATATAGTTAAGAACTAATAAATTAGTTGCTTTTAAGGATAAAAGCATATAAAAAAAAAAAACTTTATTAAGGTATAAAAGTAAAGCTATATATATATAAAGGGTGTATTATATTTATAAGCTATAAAAAGGCATACATTAAAAGTTATTACTATTTATTACTTACTTAGCTTTAGCCTAGTTATAAGGAAATATTTATTATTTTCACTTTATATATAACTTATATTATAAGCTTATACTTTCTTTTAATAGATATTAAGCTAATTATTGCACCAGTGTCCTTAGCCAACCGAAGTATTGCTTTGCCTACTTAGTATATAATATATAATAACATTACTAGAACAGACTGGCATGGTTGAAGTAACATTCAACTTTAGGGTCATCACAGTCTTAATGCAATACGGCAATGTGTTGGGACAGCGTCGTGTAAGCCCTCAGCCTGCAGGATGACAATGTAGTAATTTTATGATAATCCTCCTAATCCCTCAATTTATCCTTGGGGCTTGGGTATCGAACCACTCTGTTGATGCGGAAACCATCAAACATAGGAATCATATGAGATATTCTCAGAGCACAGCAGGCGGAAGTTGGATTACATAGAGCTTCCCTTAGAAAGTAAGTAGTATTGAAATAGATAGATGGGATATCAGAAGAGGTGAACCCCAAGATTACACCGAACCCGTATAAAAGTTTGATTATCGTTTGGGCACGCCTTCATCACCGCCCCTTTTTCCCGCCCCCTTTTCTCCCCCTTTTTACAGACAAGCTCAGTCCGGATTCGATTGAAGATGTTGATACCACAACGGCGACGATCAGAACAGGAAATCCGCCGTTCTATGTTGGTGGGTCAATAAACTCTTTGCTCGTTTACACGGCCTTGGAAGTAGGCTGGCAGGTTTGATAAGCCAATGCTACCTTACACTTCGAATGGAGGCGTGTATGTATTAGCCACGGAGGATGGGAAAAACGCTTGAGCTTAAGGTGGGTATTTTTTTTTTTACTGTTGTGGCTCTGCAGCTCCGCGGTACCGCTAAGACTAAATGATTTGATTGGACTCGATCCGAAGTCACCTATGTAGATATGTAGAAGCGGTACCTCTGTAATGTATTGCCCGAAGTCGCCGAAACCATCTCGATTTGGGTTGCTGCTAGAGAGAGCCTCGGACACTGCAAGATAAGTCATGCATGCCATTTTGGCACTCACCGAGATGTCTGGAGCCTAGACAAATGACGAATAGTATATTCGTGGTGGTGAGACGACGCAGCCAAAAAAGGACTCGTATTACTTCCAGTCATGGTATGCATGTTGGTGTCGCAAATATTGTCCCTCTGTACATTTGCGGCAAGGTACGATGCTTGACAGATCAAAGATGGGTTGCCTTCAGCTTTTGTGCCATCTTTGAGTCTATTCTATAAACCTTGGGTAGCTTCAACGTCCCTAAGATGGCTTTTTAAGCCTACGCCGAGTCGATTCGTTGAGTCAAGTCATAGCCTTAACCGCTCTCCGCGATGAATCAGTCTATGGCATCTCTTCCTCCAGCCGTCGATCGAGGATTTGGCCTTGTAGTGGCGGCATGGATAATGGGCTTAGCCGGCTGTTGCCTACTCGTTATGCGCATGTACACACGTATAGCCATCTTAAAGAGAACCGGCTGGGATGACTGGACTATGGTTGTAGCAGTGGTGAGTTATACATAATAGCTGACTTATTCATATCAGTTGACATTGCATCACTAGGTCTTAGCTATTATTACCGACGTTATCGTCACACTTATGGTACACCACGGCGTCGGTAGACATGCGCTCTACCTTGAGGAGGAACAGAGAGTCAATGCTGTGTATATGATCTGGCTCAGTGTTCCTTTCTCTCCTGGTAGCGCTGCTCTAGGGAAAATCTCGATAGCTTTATTTCTCATACGCCTTATAAACCGAAACCGTTTGCAGAAGTCATTTCTCTGGGCCCTAATATTTCTCCTGGTCATCGTCAATCTGATCCTCGTCGTTGTCACTTTCGCCCAGTGCACTCCTGTTACCTTTCTTTGGGAACGCGTTGGGACGGGCGCCCACGGAACATGCTGGGCTCCCACTGTCCAGCAATACTACGGCTATTTCCAAGGTGCTTTTTCGGCTTGGAGCGATCTTGTTCTTGCACTTTTCCCGACACTCCTTATCTGGAAACTGCAAATACCACTGAGAACAAAGCTTGGGATCAGCTTCCTCATGTCGCTGGGCGTCATGTAAGTTATCTTTTTATGATCCTAGGAGGGCGTGTATTTGGCTAAGAAGCAGTCAGTGCCGCCGTCGCAGCAACCGTAAAGACAGTCGAGCTGCGGAACCTGGCCACTCCGGACTTCACATGGGATGCTGTTCCACTTGTCTATTGGTTCCTCGCAGAAAACTGGATCATTATCATATGTGCATGCGTGCCGACGGTGAAGCCACTCTTCACTAATGGCGAATGGCGCCTCACGCACCTGTTCTCGCGCATCACTGGGAAGAGCATTGGCTCTTCAGCTTCTGGTTACAATGATTATTCCGAGCAACAACCTTCATACCGCCTCGGGTCTTTAGACCATCCCTCATATGGAGGGGGAGAAAGGGCATCTTAATGAAGAAAAAATGATTGAAGGATCCCATGTGCATTAATTGTACGCTCAATCGACTTCTTGTATGATTCATTAACATTCATTATTATTCATTAATTATACTGCATCATTCGTGATAGGTTGCCCGTGTCTCTTCCCTTCATTACTTCGATGCTAAATCATGCCCCGCCGTGAACCTCAACTTCCATTTCCCATTAATGCTTGAAGGATGGCGTTGATGAAATCCGAAGCTGTCGCTACGATCTGTGTGGGGAAGGATAAAGTTAGCCTGAGTTATTCGGTAGAAACCAATGGTATGTAGTAATAGGAAGAAGAGAACTTACCGGCGTAGCGTCGCCTATCAACTCGGTCGTCTGCGATACGAAGGCAGCAGTCAACAGATTTTCTGCGTTGCCCAGCAAAGTTAGAATACCCTTTACAGAATCCGGCGTGATCAGAGGCGTGATCTGCTCGACGATGCCCTGGATGTCGATCTTGTCCAAGGCGGCAAGGAGAGGCTTGACAGCATTGATGAGGCTGTTGAAGTCGATCTGGCCCAATGTCTTGAGGAGCGGCTTCACTTGATTTAGGAGGCCATTGATATCAATCTGTCCTAGAGCCCCGACTAACGGGGCTGCACCGTCGATGATGGTGTGGGTCTCATTGACGAACTGGCTCGTCAGAAGCGACTCCGCGTTGTCGACGAGACCAACAAGGCCCTTAACCGAGTCGGATGTAAGTAGCGGCGAAATTGCGTCGAAGATGCCCTTAATGTCAATGTCTCCTAGCGAGTTTAGGATAGGAGTGAGTTGCTTGATAAGGCCCTCAATGTCAATCTGGCCAACAGCATCTAAGATGGGCTCGACCTTCTTAACGAGTCCTGCCAAATCAATTTGACCCAGCTCGCTCAGGAGGGGAGATATCTGTTTAACCAAGCCGGCGATGTCGATCTGACTCAGGGCATTGAGGATGGGCTGTACTTGTTTAATGAGGCCCGTCAGATCGACCTTGCTGACCTCGTTCAGAATTGGCGTAATTTGCTTAACTAAGCCGGCGATATCAATCTGGCTCAGGGAATTCAGGAGGGGCTGTACTTGTTGAATAAGACCCGACAAATCAACTTTGCTGACCTCGTTCAAGATCGGGGTGATTTGCTTGACCAAGCCGACAATGTCAATTTGGCCGACAGCGTCAAGAATAGGCTCTACCTTCTGGATGAGGCCGGCCAAGTCAACTTTGCTCAGAGAGTTCAAGAGTGGCTCTACTTGGTCGACGAGACCTGCCAAATCGATCTTGCCGACGGCGGATATCAAAGGAACAGCGCCGGAAATCAGCGTCTTGGTTTCGTCAACGAAATCCTTTGTCAGAAGATCCTCGGCGTTGTCTACCAGCCCAACAATGCCCTTGACTGAGTCCGGTGTCAACAGTGGCTCGATTGCTGAGAAGAGGCCTTGAAGGTCAATCTTGCTGAGGCTGTTGAGTAAGGGCGAGATCTGGTTGACCAGACCCTTCAGGTCAATATCGCCCAGACTAGAGAGCAGAGGTCCTGCTCCTGCGATGAGCGACTTTGTCTGATCCACGAAGTCGCTAGTTAGGAGGTGCTCGGCGTTTCCGAGGAGACCTATAATGCCTTTGATGGAGTCCGCCGTCAATAAGGGGCTGAGGGCGTCGAACAAGCCCTTGAGGTCGAGCTGGCCGAGTTCGTTCAGAATTGGGCTGATCTGATTGATCAAGCCTTTGAGATCAATCGACTTCAAGCTGTCGAGGAGAGGTCCTGCTCCGGAAATCAAGGACTTGGTTTCGTCGACGAAATCCTTTGTCAGAAGGGATTCGGCGTTTCCTAATAGACCGACGATACCCTTTACAGAATCTGCCGTCAGAAGTGGCGCCAACGCATCGAGGATGCTTTGAAGGTCAATCTTCGAAAGACTGTCTATGAGCGGCTGCGCGCTGGAAAGCAGTGACTTCAGGGACTTGACGGTGTCGGCCGTCAGGAGTTGGCCAGCATTGTTCAGCAGGCTCACGAGACCCTTGACTGAATCCGGCGTCAGGAGGGGTGACAGAGCGTCGAGGATACCCTTAAGGTCAAGACCTGAGAGGCTGTCGATGAGAGGTTGCGCGCTAGAAAGTAGCTTCTTCAGCGAGTCGACGGTATCCGCCGTTAGAAGAGATTCGGCATTGCTCAATAAAGACACGAGACCCTTGATAGCATCGGGGGCTAGTAGTGGTTGCAACGCGTTCAGTATGCCTTTGATATCGATGCCCTCAATCTCATCGATGATTCCCTTTAGATCCAGCGACGAGATCAGGTCAATCAGTGGCTCCGTCTTAGTAAGAATGCTCCTAGTGATATCAGGAATCGGGGGCTTGAGCGTAGCGGCCAGATACACCATAGCATCGTGAAGAGCTTGCAGAAACTCGTCGCTCAGAAGTTCTTGGAGAGCCTTGAGATAGCCACCGATGTCACCCAACTGTGTGACGAGTTTAGTCAAACTTGACAGAATATCGCCCAGGTCACCAAGTCCGCCAAGATCCCCGAGGTCAAGTCCGCCACCTGAGGAAGAGCTAGAAGACCCCGAGTCGGAACTGTTTCCAGCCCGTGGATATAAGGGGGCTTTCTGTTGCTGAACTTGATTTTTCCTGAGCAGGCCGTTGAGCTCTGTCAACGCGTCTGTGAGGTCAGAGCGAGGAACCAGTGCTAGATTATGCCTTGCGAGGATAGCATCGAGGTCCAATTCCGGTGTCGATGCTGTCCGCGGCGCGCTTTCAGCAACGAGGCTTACTGGCGCTAAGGCCGCTATGAGGAGTTTGGAGAACAGCATGGTGATAGTTGACTAGGTGCTGGCGAGGGGCTTCCAAGGTGTCGTTCTCTTTGACATGAAGCTGAAGCTCCGGTTCAGCTCGACCACGGAGTAGAAAACGTGACAATCGAGATGGGAAGATCGGGAATATGAGCAATAATACCTACAGCCTCCATCGCATCTCCCTCTAGTCACATGAAATTTCTTCTTGCCCACCGATGAGGAGCTTCGGACATTATGCCTTGTTGGGATCTTCATCCATCTACTACTCACATGGGTAATTAGCTTACCTCCCCCTGTTGTCTCCAGCTCACCAGCTTACCCCAGCTTCCCCAACTTTCTCCACGATCACGTTCGCTAATGCAACATCGTTGCGTAGGACCCGGACACCCTTGATAGGTGGACCCAGATAATCAAGCTTTTCTGAGCCCTCATTCGACGACTTGGCAGAAGGGTAGCATTGCGATCAAAATTTGTGCATGTCAGCGTGTTCGTCGTATCCTTACTCGCATCGAAGCTGTTGCCATGGAATCTAAGAATCACGATGCCGCTCGAGGTTACAATCGGCATCTACCTACACCTTGTGTTTACCTTCTCAAAAGTACCTGCATATTCTACTTACCGTTTACAATGTAAGAAACATAGTTGAGCTCTAAAGCGAAAGGGGGATACTTACATGCCTACGCACGTGCCTCGTTCTAGTTTTCTTTCCCTTACCCACAAGTGCCACAACATATTTCCGCGCGGCTGACCGACATAAACGCTATTTTTCTCATTGGCGTCGACCTGGGACCTGTTCGCGATTTTCGTGCCCAACTAACAGCACTAACAACCCCGCGGCCTACGGACTATTGGGTGTGTTCGGGAGGCATGGTCGAAATAGGCAAAATGGAGGTCCATCATGTCCCCGATTAGGCAGGCGGAAAAGTGCTGTGACATCATTCACCACCGGCGCTCTGTCTTCTTCACGGTCCAAATGAAGATCTACTAAGAGTAATTAACGACTGGGATCGTGCTATACCGCAACCCCGCAAGTCTCCCATCTAAACTCTTCGATGAGTATGTGCGTGACCCGCGGAAAACCAGTTAAAATCCTGGAAAACACCAAAGCTGACCATCACCCCTGCAATATTGGGTGTCCAAGACCGGGGTAAAAAATACGAATGCAGACGATGGCGATGCGGAGAAAACAGCAAGGCTTGCGAGGGGTAGGATAGCTGCAAGGCGGTGGGCGACGAACCTGGCTCTGGCCCGGTCGTCGAGGCGAGGCAAAGCAGCAGTTGACTTCCGGCATTGTGGATGCACATGTGATCGCCGACCTGGCCTTCAAGTTCTGTTCCTCGCCCTCGTTTTGGTCGAGAAGTCCCTTGCGCGTCCATCCCTCCTGTCTCTTCCGCCATCCAGCGTTTCCTGCTGCCAAAGACAAGGTGATCATGGCGTCGGCCTTTCGAGAAGACAACTCCCATTATGAGCACCAGAGCCCTACGCCCTCCGTACATGGGGGCAGAGGCGATGAGGGCGAAGGAACATCAAACGCTCCGCTGAGGCAAAGCGACGATGCCTCTTCGGCCGATCACGTTCAAGAGAAGGCAGCGGTAGCCGCTCCTCTTACGAAGAAGCAGAAGTTGAGGCGACACTGCGGACGGTTCTGGTGGTGGTACTTGATAGGATCTATCATTTTCCTGGCCATCTTCTTACCGATCTTGTATGTATCTTGCTCGGAGGTAGTGTGGAGATGAATGAGGAAGAGCGCTGACTGACAGCTCAGGTTCCTGGTGATCATACCCGCCATTGTGCAGCGCATTCTCGATAACCAGACTATGCCGGTGAACGGTGGCTCCTTCATAGCCATCTCACCAACTCAGCTCAATGTGTCTATTACTACGTCGCTCGACACGCCTTTGCCTGCAGACATTGATCCCACGACGCTCTTCTTGTACAACAAAAATACGCCTGATTTCTCACCTTTCGTGAATGTTACTCTGCCGAAGTTGCACATAGACGGAGACACCGAAGTCTATGTTCAGGCCCAGACGGTCACAGTCACCAATGAGACTGAGCTTATCTCATGGTTCGCCAATGTCTTCGACCAACCGAACGTCACGCTATCCACGCGTGGCGACGCGAAGATCCATCTGGGAGCATTGCACACGACTGGGCATATCGAGAAGACGGTAACGGTGGATTCGCTCAACAAGCTCAGCGGCTTTGGCATCCAGCATATCAAGCTCTTGATGCCCGCAAGGGAAAACGGCACGAACATTGAGGGTACTCTCAACCTTCCCAACTGGGGCGCACTCACCCTAGGTATCGGCAACCTGTCGCTCAATCTGATGTCAGGGGACCTGAGAATTGGGCTCATTACTATCTACGACGTCTTGCTCCCCCACGGTAACAACTCGAGGTACTTCAACGGTGAACTATACCTGGATACGATCTTCCAGAACATCGGCACCGTCTTGTCGAGCCAATCAGACGCGTTGAGCGACGGCAACATCCAGATCGATGCCACAGGCAACGCTACCGTGGTCAACGGCCAACACATCAGGTTCATCGAGGCCATCCTCAACAACAGGCGCGTGTCGTCAGTGACGCCGGTAGTAAAGCTAGCGGGCGACCTAATCAGCAGCTTCACCAACGGCAGTCAAGTCTCCATACCCGACATGCTCGACGATGTCTTCGGCAATTCGACCTTCATCCAGGAAGTACTGACTCATTGGAACACCACAACCAACAGTACGGCACCGAAGATGAAGAGGTCTGTGCCACGAGGCATAATTGGCCCAGGAGCATTGAGCTTATTCAAACTGGGGATGAAAATGCGGAAGTATTAAGGGGATACTTCGGAATGAGTAATGCGCAGATCTGAGTTGATGACGACGATGAGTGGGTATAGTAATAGGTCACCTCTCATGCTAAACTTAATGTTAACGTAATGAATGATATATGAATTAAGAAAAACATTGGAAAATTTCATCAGTATCGGATACTGCTGTCTATACGATTGAGTCATACTTAACACTACCTAACTATTGTTGTACCAGTGTAGGTTCACTTCGCAGATGAGGCCATTGAGAAGCCTGTCTTGGTATTAGTGAACCGGAATGAGGAGAGCTACAAGATTTATGAATGCTGCTACCTAAAGCGTAGCACTTCCGCTGCAGCGAGGATTTCAAATAGTCTCCTATGATTTATCTCGCTTCCTGCATAAGCCTTATATGATATTAGCCCAGATCCTCGTACACTAGCGCCGATGTAATCTACGATCGGTTAGTTCGGGCAATAGAACCATCCACGATTCCTCAGAAACATACGATCTAATCGGCCATCCGTGTAAAGGAACATATACTCAACACAGAACACCAGCGTCCAGGTATTCTTTCATTCAACATGGTACATGACAATAGCTACTGGGCTAAATACGAGACCAGGTGGTTATTCCCACCACCTTCTCAAGCAAAAGTCCCTCAGCATCTAAGCAAGGGATATGTGGTAACAAGCTGACACATGCGAAATTCTATTGCTGGTTCCGCCAAATACGTAAATGCCGTTGGTAGAAGCCGACTACCTAGTAAGCTGCTGGGAGGCTGGATCCGGCGACTTCGGCCAACCGACGTACTGTGCCGCATGCGGTGAAACCAACAGTTATATCGACCTACACTAGGCGACTTCGATGGTATGACGACTGAAGCGGTGGGACGGGATTGGACGATGGCGAGCTCGAACGTAGCAGTTATTGGTAGGAGACGCTGTGATGAAGCCGCAAGATAGCGTTAGACCATCACTTTAGTCATTAGCACCCCAGCGTCGCGTCGACAACCAGCCTCTCCCATACGTGATGATCGATAAAGCTCTACACACTTCTGGAAACCCCTACTTTAAGACCAGTACACACTACCGTCATACGCTGCTGCATATACGACCACCATGTCTCGAGATCATAAAAATACTGCTATCAAACTGGACGGCCTGGCTTGTACCCGTATATATAAGTCCTAGGACACATCAGCAACTCCAATCAAATTCATCCACACGGATACGCGATTGTCCACTTACACAGTCAGATACGCATGTATATTAGTATTCCGGAGGTCCTTCTTGACCTCCTCGACGAACTCGCGGACCTGATCGGGCGACATGTCCAGGACGCCAAGGACCTTCAAGCTCATGGCCTCGAGGCCGGCCAGCATGTCCTCCTGGAAGTACGCGGCGACGGTCTTGAAGTACTGGCCCTTGGCCCAGGGGCTCGTGGGCCAGTAGAAGCTCTTCTCGACGATGTTCTCGAGGCCCGCCTCCTCGAAGTAGCGGTGGTAGTTCCGCACGTTGCTCCAGGAGCGGCCGAGCCGCGCCACGCCCTCGACCATCAGGTTGTTCCAGCGGTACAGGGCCGACCCGGTCGGCCGGTCGCCGATGTAGTTCATGGGGAACTGCGCGTCCTGGAACTCCAGGATGCCGCCGGGCGCCAGGTTATCGGACGCCTGGCGCACCACGGCCGCGGGGTCGTTGAAGCAGCTCATCAGCGCGCGGCCGTGGATGTAGTCGAACGACTCGCCGAAGGTCCACTCGTCCTCCGCGTCGTCGATCTCGAACCTGCAGTTCTCCGGCACGCTAGACGGCAGGCTTAGTGAGTGAATCAATTTGAGCAGCACGATCTGATAGCGGGTGTTGGGGCACACACAATTGGGGCTGTATCGGACTGAGATCCGTGCCGATGACGTGCGAGTCGGGATGTTGGACGGCTATATGACAAGTCAGGGGTCGAAGGTCCGAAAGTTTTATAGTGAGACGAACCAAATTCTATAGCCCATATTCCCGTCCCTACGATCGCGTTAGCAAGGTGTAAGAGAAGAATAGGGGGAGGGCGAACCTGTCGCAATGTCCAGTACTCGCCGGGGATCTCCGGGTAAAGGAGCTATGTTGAGTTTATTCCCAATAGCTATCGTAAATAGTTGGTGTTGTAGGTCTGTCTCAATTGTGAGTAATGTCTGAGGCAGAAAGCGAGATTGGGTTCATAATGTGGCGGCGTTTACCTAATCGCTCTTGTTCTGCCTGTCAGTGTATTCATTAGTAGCTGGGAGAAGCTGTTGAACATGAATTAGACCATACAGTGTCATTTGGTAGAAAGTATCCTGGACAAAGGCACGAATGTTAGCGGAGGCACTGAGATCAATAGTAGCTGTGGCAAGTCATACTGCCTTCTTTGTATCTGTGATAAGTCCGGCCATTCTCCTGGACGAAATGGTAGAGGCTCGAGTCTAGAGTCATGGTTGAAGATCTTCAAATATGATCAGAAACTCGCTTATCTGAATTGATCTCACGCTTAACCAGATCATACCTTATACTATCCGAGAGTGACATGGTTTCCTGCCCAGCATCAATGAGTCAAGCTATAGCCCGTGGTCCCATTCGGAGGTACCCACTGTCTGAGATTCGCTGTCTACTGATGGTAACGACGGCGCGCTACCGCTACCCCAGGATAACATCGACGCATCTTGGTCGACCGAGGCGGTGCGGCTGGACGCCCATGAAAATGGCGTCGCATAGCCATTATCGTGGCCGGCGCTGGATGAAGCGTCTGTCATTATCTGTCCTTCACAGCGCAAGGCTCCTTCTCGGCGGGGTGGTTCAAGTTACAATGAATTTACAAATAATCTGAACTCGTAGGGAAATAGTAGAGAATCGATCAAGCTACAGGACCTAATAGATTTGCCACGAGGCAGAGGCCACATGGATTTGGCAATTAATACATACCAACGGGAACGGCGCTAGGGGGCATGTCAGCAATGGCTCGGGATGGATTGGCCAGTCATCTTGCTGAGATGACATCCTGCAGGACGGTATCTTGATGCGCATGCTCCAGAAGGAAGCGCTAGAACAAGAGTGTCATTCTAGGCGTGGCGTGGCTGGGCTTGTACATAGGTATTGTGCGTATTATCCTGGATAGGTAGGTAGCTGGATCTGGATTCGGCGGCGCAGAAACACGACGTAGCATTGCACTTTATGTGCTGCAATTACATGCAGTAGAGCCGAAAGCGACGCTACAACGACTAAGCTGCAGTAGAGAGAAGAACCGACGCACCCCGATCCTACGACCGAAGCTTGAAGATCCTTCCGTCCACCGTTCGGGTCTATATCTGTACCTACCTACCTAGTAACTTTCTTCTGCATCACTAAGGACGGTAGCCTGACAGCTACCGTATTACTACTTATTGTATATTCATCACTAGACTAGGTACTCAAGAAAAGGTCCTGTACGTCGATCACGGCGAGACAAATCATTCAATATTAACTTCGAGCCCTTCCCAAAGAGGCGGGATATGACGGGAAGGACATTCCCCTTCCGATATCTGGGCGCCTCGGGGCCATGTCCGCCACCAATTGTGGTGCAATGCGGAATGAATAGGAGGGAAAAAGTAGGTAAGGAACGCCCCAAAGTTCGTCCCGCACTCGCCACTGAAAATAAGTCCGGTCTACGGATGAACGTGCATTTTCTGCTGACTCGGTATTTGGGCTGGTATTGATGGAGGTTTGAGATGCTTGCATATGCGTGACATTGAATAAGATCAAACAGGGGCGCCACAAGACGAGAGAGACCGCGAAATTCCAACTGACAGGCTGGCATTGACAGCCAACCAGAAAGTGGCCTGCATTTATATTAAATGCAGTGTCATGTAGCTTTAGGTAGGTACCTACCTACCTATGAAAGGACCCGAGTCTGACTGCGTCCAAAGGAAAAGCTCTTTTGGGGTTGCACCAGCAGACCGGTCGGACGACGATATGCCAATAAATCATAGAAATTGACATCGCCATTGGTCGCCATAAGGGAAGCTTCGTAAAAGAACACATTCTATGGCAGTACCACCAACATGATCCAATCTGTCGGAATCGTTGTTCCTACCCACGTACATCATGTGCAGCGAATGACAGCGTGGGCACTCGCCCCTGATACTAGAAATGGGACTACCGTCGGCCGTGAGATACGACGGTAACCTAAATATGTAAGGGATAGTAACACGAAAGGGCAGGAAACGTGTGGTTGAACTGCCGAAAATCGAGCAATGTTGCTAGCGTTGGTTGCGTCGCCTCTATTTCTTAGAGATCGGAACCTTGCCTTTCACACCCAACCTACCTACCTACCTAACCCCCTATGCAACCCCTCGGGCCGTATGACCGTGTCCGACCAACGCCGTTCTAATAATGACCCCCGCGCTTTCATGACGCCATGATATCTTCGTAAGCTTTTGAGATATATACCAACTATGCCTTAGATTCGTCCCAGGTTGACCAGCGCTTGACGATTTCGTCCACCATAGCGATACCCCTTCTACTAGCATCAATTTCAAACCATTCCCTGTGAGCCTTCCCACAGACCTGGCAATTGGCCTTGTCGCTGACACGGAGGCCTGCGCCAGCAAGCTCGATATGTATCAAGCGCTCGACCTTGTGGCTATGGGGCATCTTGCGGGGTGTCGACGGCTGATTGGACGAGACGTAGGGGTAGTAACGGATCAGCGATAAGTTATAACCGCACTGGCGCGTCCACTCGTTGAGGCGTCGTTGAACGTTGGACGCCCGACCAATCTTCAAAAGCACCTTCTTAGACGAACCCGCCTTGCCAGTCTTGCTCTCCTTGACAGCAAACGACTCCAGGACATCGCTAGTTCGTCTCTGGCGGCCGTCTGGACGAGGAGGCGATAGGAGAGACTTGGCCGCCTCGGCCGGTGGAGTTGAAGGTTGAGACTCGGGCGTGAGCCAGAATATATAGATATATCCGGGCTCGTCTTGCTGCGAAATCGGCTTAGCGAGTTCCGCAATGAGCTGAGAGGCTGTCTGCGGCGATGCCGATGCCGGGATCAACGACAAGTACTGTGATGTCCCCGAGGGTTTTCGAGCATCTGAGGGGCGCTTTGAAGACTCGGTACTCGGCCGCGGACGCGCAGAAGGAGCAGAAGGAACAGCCAGGTTCTGGTTCGAGGGCGGCCTGGAAGCAATGGGTTTCGCGGGTGCGCTCTGTACCGGTCGCGGCTGCGGTCGAACTGGTCGCTCTTCTTCTACTTCGGTGATGCTGAAGCAGCAGCAAAAGCTCAGTTTTTTCTCCGTCCTGTGTTTCCGTCCGTGCGGTTGGTGGGTGTTCGAATTACCCGAATGCGTTATCTTCTCGTTATGGTGTTCGTCGCCGTGTTTCACAGGTTTCCGCCCTTGCCTTTGCGCCTCGACTATACCGAGCCGGTTAATCAGAGTCTCCAGGCTCTCTCGAGATTCGAGGATTGGCGTGGTACTAGTCCTTGGACCCGGACTAGACTTCGCAGAGGAGCTTGCTTGATCTTTATGCTGCCAACAGTAGAGGTCGGGGTTGCTCGAGTCGTCAACGTGTAATCTATTGGTTCTGGGTCTAGGTCGAGGAGTGGCGGCGGGGGAGGATCCAGGAGAGGGAGTCAAGTCTCGTCGACAGGGACGGCCTCCCGAGGTGATACCTCTGCATGTCGTAGCTGGGTTCTTGGAGTCGGTGCGGCCCAACAAAGACTCGGGCGTATTGGGAATGAATGGCATTGTTCTCGGGTGGCTGATAATGCGATATCTAATATTCTCTGTAAGTCTACCTCAACGAGCGAGAGTCCGAGCCACTACGATAAAGAGCGTAGAGTAGACAACAAAAGAGAAGGCTAAAAAGAAAAACTCCCGGCAGACGCCCGGGGCTGGTTTAATTCTTATTTTAACATGACACTGCTAAGTTAGGTATTTTACAGCTCACTAGGCAATCACGGCCAAGGGTGAGTCCACCCTAGAATGGACGTGGAACTGGGTAAGTCTCAGTGTCTCAAGTGACTCGCCGTTCCTTCTCGCGCAGTTAATTGGAGGGGTTGGGATGATTGGCTGAGAGTCAACGGCGTCCTCACACTTGGGGCTAACGACTCGGGCTGAGTGGCAGGAACTCCAGCTCTTCGAATGTGGCTTATGCATGGCTGAGTCGTGGCTGCCCCATTTTATCCCTGGCAAGCACTTACGTGTAACATTGAAATTGTTACAAGTGGTTTGCAAGCAGCTGCGAGGGACAACTCAACGCCAACACAACCTTTTTATCAACGTCAGGCAGGAATATCCAACTTTCCATTTATACTGACTGGAAGAGAAGAGAAGAAAGGAACCGGGTAGAGAAAGAGGACTCATTGAAATACACACAACTTCTTTTCTTCCCGTTTTATTTGTCTTGGTTCATTCTCGGATGGTTTCTGGTGGGAACTTGGTCGAGCTGCCGAGAACCGAGGTTCCTTAGCTAATGTTCAACCCACAACCGAAGATTACTTGCACTCTATACGCCATTCTCACCGTCGACATACATAGGTACTCACATATGACTACCTAAGGTATCTAAGGTACCTGCGTGGATTCATGACCTTCACACACCGGCCCACCCGGCTATGGATCGCTGAGCTGTTTCGGACGGAGCGTAGTTGGCCAGCTATTTAGTAGGAAGAAATGCTATCGAACAAGTCATCTTATTCCGGGGCATTCAGTACTTTCATTTTCACTCGCCAAGTCCGAAGCACATGCGTAAGTCATGGAAAATCTAGATGGTTACCTATCTACGCAATTATGCTCTATATATGCCGAGGTTGAAGGGAGTGGTGCTTCCACTCTATTTTGTATACGCAGTCCATCCATGCCAGCACCTTTACCAAATTCCGAATATCTACTTATGGCCGACCCTTCGCTATGAGTAGGAGATTGCCTATATAACATTATGCCACTCTATCCGTCTACACCTCGAGGATTACCACCGTCTTATACCTCTCCCTTTGCAGGTTGCTGCTTCTTTTTCCTCACGTCGACCCAGCCCATACCCCAAGATGCGACGAAACTCAAGGATGCCATAGCGATTACCATGTAGCACACCGCGTCGAAGCTATCAGCAAAGGCCTGTAACACGCCAGCCAGTTCTGGACTTCCCGGCGGCACCAATGCGCGCACCGCTGCCGCACTACCACCGGCAGCGAGGGCTGCTTGCGGGTCAACAGACGGCGCAAGTACCACTATCTTCTTGAGCAGAGTCTGCGTGAAGATAGTGTTGCCCACGACGGAAAAGACAGCGGCCGAGAAGTTCTGGCAGAAGATGAGGAATGCCGTCCCCACGGCGCTCTGTGCGGGTGTAAGCGCGTGCTGGAGCGCTACCAGACCGACTTGTATGCCGCATCCACGAAGTCCGTAGATGATCTGATAGCCGATCCATTGTCCGGTCGAAGTGCTAGGGCTCCAGGTTGAGATCAAGCCTCCGGCGACAGCGGTACCAGCACTAGCGAAGACGGCCCATGGGAGGTAGTATCCGAGCCTCGTTACTATCAAATGTCAGCGATAATTCGCGAAAAGCTATTTCCTATTGCGAGAAAGGAGCAATATTGCTGGTATGAGGAATGACGTACTCAGTGCCCCGGAGAGAATGATGAATATCACTCCGGACAAGATATTCGGCAGCATATACACACCGCTCAGTGTCGGGCCCACGCCTTTGACGGATTGGAAGTAAATCGGGAAGAATTGGGCGCCGACGAAGACGCTCGTCATGAGAGAAGCAAACTGGACGGTGCTAACCCAGACAACCCGCTTGCGAACCATGGAGAATGGAATCATAGCTTTGTCGCCCTCGCGATGTTCCCAGAAGAGGAAAATAACCAAAGCAACGCCGGCACCCACGAAAAGGCCGATTACAGTTGACGAGTTCCAAGGGTATTCGGATGATCCGAATTGCAAAGCCAGCAGGAACATAATGGCAGCTGGGGCAAAGATGGCGAAACCCACGAGGTCGAGGTCCGGGATGATTTGGCGGAGCATTGCGAAGGACACTCGCGGCTTGTTCGTCTGGTCCGGCACATGCATGAAAGAAAGGAAGAGGCCAGCAAGGCCGCCCAACGGAAGGTTGATGTAGAAACACCATCGCCAGGTCACGTACTGTGTGAAGACGCCTCCGATCAAAGGTCCCACAATTAGGCCAATCTGTCCAACTATTGGCCCATTAGCATATCAATACTGTCAACACCGAGAAGACAAGGATTGGGACTTACACGCCATCATGAATGACATATAAACAGGTCGTTTTTCTAGGGGCACGGCACCAGCAATCACGGTCAAGGCGCCGTTCTGGAGTCCCGAGCTACCTATCCCCGCGACGGCTCGTCCGACGATGAACATGTCCGAAGACTGCGAAACAGCGCATAGCAGCGAGCCGACCTCAAATATGAAAAAGAAGAAGAGGAACACCCATTTCGCACTAACACGGGTGTACACCTTTCCGGTCAAGGGCTGGAGCGTGGCACTATTAGACCTTCAAGTCAGCTACTGTACCTCATCGACAGCACCTGGCCTTCGCGCTGGCAAACGATGCAAAGGTAATCGTACCTAGTAAGTTGGTAGGCGCCGCTGTACCATCCGATATCCTGTAGGCTGTGGAAATCCGACGTGATCTGAGGTATGGCCTATTTGTCCGACGGGATGTCAGTCTTCACCCAGAAAACGCCTAACGCCGAAATCCCGACGACCATATATATAAGTGCATGGGCGCGCAACTCACCGTGCTAATGATTGACATGTCCAGCATGAGCAGGAAGAAGAATGTGGTGACGCTGAACAAGAGGAGTATGAGCTTGTACCCCGTAACATAGTCCAAGTTCTCTCCATCCTCTGCCGTCATGTTCCCCGCTGTTGATGAAGACGAAGTGGCCGGCTGGTTTTCAGGCTCCGGTGCTGCATCTCCATCTCTCGTGTTCGGACTCCTTGATTCGGTTCCTTCCTTTTCCAGCATCGAGACCGCTGAAGACGTAGTGTCGCCTTCGTATTTGGACAATGACGCTGGTCTAGGCGGTTGTAACTCCGCCGATTTCTCCATAACAGCTGTCTATAGCCTTCCTCGGCTAGAGCGGTATTGGAAAGCTTGCGAAGGGAATATTAGCAAGCCGGGATCCTGTCTATCTTTGCCGTCTTCTCGGCCCTAAGGGTTGATCGGTCTTTGTTGGCGATAGTCAGCACGTAGGTACGCTACGTACACACCGGATTTAACGAGAGCGCCAAGGGGGATCCTGATATTCGGAGCTAAAAGCAAGTAGATATCGCCTGGCCAAAATTCGTCTATCGCAAAGAAAAAGTAAAACCCGCGTGGTAATCGTTGGCCGGTGCTAACTGATTAATATTAAACCCTATCGCCTTCGCGAGGGAAATAAGCAAGGTAGGTATATATGTACAACGAGGGCCCTGATATATAAAACAACAATGGGAAGAGAACGCAATTATTTCTAGATCCGACAGATATAAGAGGTAAACAAGACGAGCCAGTCCAGTCCAGCCCTACACGGACGGCATCCGTTTTGTTGGATGCCTATTCCACCCTCCGGGGGCCCAACAGAGCGATCTAATTACCGTGCCCCCCTACTGGGACTGGATCTACTTGGATCCAGAAGCTGCTGCTGCAGAAACTTTTTTTTCTTCGCAATATTGGATGGGTACCCTACTACGAAACGCGCTGTGCGTGCGTGCGCTAGGCTAGCCGGGGGCGGAAATCCGGACGCTATCCCGTGCCCGAATCCCGTTCCTGACGCCCCATGCCCCTAGCAACTTGCGGCGAGACTTTTGGCTTGGATCGTGTGGTGCTGACAGGATGCGAACCGGGTCGGAGTATTATGACTCCTCCTGGTATCCATAGCACGAACGATTTTATGGTAGGTATGGCATGTCTGACGTGCAGGTTGGGTTGCTGGGGACGGTGATGGTGAAAAAGTGGCGGAGGCGCTAATTCCGTGTCCGAGGGCTCGGGACGGAGTTACGGTTGTGCCACGCCGGACTGATCCGCTGATAATCTAGGCAGATAGATAATCTTGCTGATAACTTTATGCTAAAGAATGGACTAGCAGGGGAGTGAACATGGCCTTGCTAGGACTAATTCCATCAAGTCGTTTTACACCACGTAACGTTGTAGGGAGACGATTTTTAGCATCACTCACACCATGGAGCCCCTGATAGGTATTGATGATCAATCGAGAATGTCCCCACCGCTGTATCTGCGGCTCAATTGTCTTGCGTAATATAACCCCTGTCAGACCCCTAGTTGCGTCTGAGCTTGGTATATTTCTATCGCGCCGCCATATGACTGGCGGATTCTTCTATTCATAGATGCCCCTGATATCAGAGGGAGGTAATATCAATGCATATTCCAGACTGATAGGAGTGATCAATCCCACCCCCCGATCCCGTGAACCCCCCTTCCCACTCTATAGACGCCTAAGTAGGGTATTCTACGCCAAACCGTAACGCAGTAGATTTAAATAAAAGAAATTCCATTATACGGTGATACCGATTAACTCCCCTCCCAAGACCGGAACATCTCCGTCAACCAGGGATCATCCAGCCACTCCATAGACGTAAACTCGGGGATAACAGAGCCGGGAGGCACCTGGTCCGCGGTTGCTGGAGTAGCTCCCGCACCCGCTGCGGTTCCCGGCGCCGGTGCAACCCCGGACCCGCAGCCCATCTGTTCGAGCGTAGCAGTCCACGCAGGTATGGTAGCCCGGAGCGCATTGGCAGCCTTGGTATAGTAGTCCATGGCCTCGGGATCGTCGCTGGTCTCTATACCGCACACGTGGGGCACCTGCATGAACCTATTCGCGGTGCGCTCCATGGTCTGCATCAAGTCGACGCTGTTCTTGACGATGTTGCGGTCCCATTCCGGGTCGTCTACAACCAAGAGCCGGTAGAGCGTCTGCGCCGAGCGGCCGAAGTGGAGCGTGAGCGAGAAGGTGAGGCACATAAATTCCGGGATCGAGAACGACAAAAAGTTTTCCAGGCTGGCTTTGCATGCCTGTAGGCTGGAATAGTATGCATCTAGCTTGCCCACGTCGATGCCCCCGCTCACGCTTCCGGTCACAGTGCTTGGCTTTGGTGGGTGTGCTGTAAGCCATGGATTGACGTTCCACAAGGACATATCAGCTATAGATAGTTCGGCCGCGTATATGTGCGAGAGAATTACTTCTGCTTAAGTGTCAGCTATGTGTATCACCCAATACAGCCAGGTACCAGAGCTTAGGAACTATTCAGGTAGCCACAATGCTTAAATGAAGATGGTAGAAAACTGTTATTTGACCTAGGGTAAGGAGTGGACATACTATTTTCCCTAAGTGTAAGTGGGAGGTCTCTCTTCATCGCTTCCACGTTTGCGCGTAAGCCTTTGACGTAGACGATGGGAGGCGCCTTCAGTGACGTCGAGTTTCCAGAGGGCTCAGCAGTTCGCCAAGTTATTTGCCCGACATCTTCCTGAATCCTATATGACTTAACTATAGTAACAAGGATCTCATCGTTCAGGCACTCCGGGTTTGCGGCTAGCTTCTGAAGCGAATCCTCCATATGTGGTGTCCATCTCATCGTCTGTACTCTTAAGAAGTTCGAAATGCTGCGTATTTCAAAAGTTAATTCTGTGCTCTTCGACTTATC